>OW796096.1:12084148-13305064 GCA_941860345.1 Chrysodeixis includens
AGTTGCAGACGAGAGATTGAAAAAAAACCAAAAGTACTTTAACTTAATTTATTTTAAAATAAAATTACAATTATCTAATTAAATCTAATGCCTATTCGAAGTATGAATATGGAATGAATATTACAATATAATATTTAATTAAGTAAACAAGGTTTGTGCGTCACGAAGTGCAAGCTCAGCTTCACGTTTCCGATGGTCGCTAGGTATTTCATCATTATTTATTACTATAAAGTATTTAATGCAACGTTGACGATATCCCTTACGCAGCTGCGCGTAACATCTCCACCCGCAGATCAGCGACTATTTTAGAACTTTGAGAGAAAATGTTGCTGGAATTTGTCCTCTAGACATATGGTCCTCTTGTTTCTCCTCATTAGAGTCCTCATAGGTGTGTCTATTGCATTCTGGTGATACTGGAACTTTGCAAAACCATTTCTTGCGATATCCCATTAGGGTTATAGTTAGTGCTCCTGCACTTAATAGTATAACGTAGATTGGAATGGTGGTATGGTATATGACGCTAGATTGTAGTTGATCGATCTGTATTGGTTGCCTGGACATGATTTGATTCTGGATGCTGTGAAGTTTGCCCAAGTCAATAGAGCTGAGATGAACCTGGCCTAAGGGGATCTCTGGTGTCTTCACATCATAGGGTATATCCATTAACTTCAAAGGTTGACCATGTATCTCATCATTTTCATTGATTAACGTTAATTCCTTAGTACGGAGATGACAGCTAACGGGAACAGTTACGAGATAACTTCCTTGTAATGAACGGAATTCCTCTCTTCCACAGACTAGTTGAACCTTGGTTGGATACGGGAACGATAAAACGTAGTGCTTGTCATCTAATTTTTCCATTGCTTCTTTTTCCAAGTAGATCGTAGTGAAGTGACAAGAAGATTTGAGAGCTTGGTTTCTGAGAAGTTCTTGAATACAATCAGATTTAGTGCGAATTAGATGGGTTATTCCCTTTTCACAAAGATACCAGTTGTTAAACTTCGAGCATTCTGCTTCTATATACACGAATGAGTTCTCATTAGTTGCTATAAAAGGATAGGAGGGTATAAGGGCTTGACTATTCTTATTGGGTGCTATAGATAGCTTATACAGATTGTATATACTTTTAGAAACTATGGGGAACCTGAAAATTATAACTATTTGCTTCCCATTAAAATATGATCCAGATTGAATAGCATCATAATACTCTCTTAATTCCAACTGTAACATTTCTTCGTTACTGTATATATTTTCTAATCTAATTATCATAGACCTAAGGGTATCTATATCTATCATAGAATGAACAGTGCTTGAAGCACGTATAAAACCTAACATATTTTCTATTCTAGTTAATTCTAACTTTAGATCTTCTATATTTTCGCTAATAATGGACAAGAGCTGACTAAATTTTGTTAAGTGAACTAAATTAAATCCAGTAAAAGTATTGTTCAATAGAAATTCTATAGTATTGTTAATCCTACTTTGATTTTCAACCAACTGTTCTAAAATACTATTATGTTTAGACATCCATTCCTTATTGAGACTAATATGACTATTAAACTCATTAACTAATTTATCGTTACTATCTTGTAAAACTTGAATAGCATGTTCATATTTTATTGCGTCAGTATAATCTAGATTGCCAGTTATGCTCTTAATTACTGATCCGAGACTATCTACCAAACCTCTTTTAACACGATCAGGTTCTAAGGACTTTAACTGAGCTGAAACTTTGTCAAGTTTATTAGTGAGATAATTAATTTGGAACTCAAACAGTGTATGCATATCGTTACTAAGCTGACTTTTATATTCTTCTAATTGATTTTGACATAAAATAATCTGATTCTCAATATTCTTAAGATTAATGTATTGAAGGAATGTATGATGATGAGTGGTCATTCTTGTTTGTCCAAGTTTGTAAGGTAATAAACCGGGTCCATTAGCCAAACTTTCAAGTTTTATCTCCTCCGATCGGGTCTCGCAAAATATCAGCGTTAGTAGAATCCTGCAACAAGTTAGGGGTTTTAGGACCTCTTTTTAGTCTATTCTTAGCTACGGGTCCGCGTTTTTTAGAAGTATAGACATGTATTGGTAAATCTGCTAAAACAATATCCTGCGTGAAACGTGGGGCAGTTTTCTGGCGATCAGCAGATGGGTTTTTAATAAATACCTGTTGTTGAGGGGCATAGCTTATTTCTGGTTCACGATCTTTATTCCTATTATGGATCAAGCTTGTTCTGTTCGCTAGCGACGATTCGTTAATTATATCAAATACTTTTTGCATTTGCGCTTTATGGTTCTGAACGTATTGTTGCAACATTTGTTGAGTAAAATCTATGTCCAAAATATCGCGAGGGTCAAAATGTCCGGTTAATAAATCAAAGGGTCTACATCTAGTGAAGCTATGTATTGAACTGTTGTAACCAATAATAGCATAAGGCATAAGATTAATGATAGGCTCGTCTTTATATTGCAATTTTAATATTCTAATATGCTCAAGAAGAGTTGAGTGAAAACGCTCGATATTGCCATTAGCATTTGGAGAATGCGGTAAAACTCTATGGTGATTAATTTTGTGAAGACGTGTGAATTCAGCGAATAACTGGTTGGTAAATTCAGTTCCATTGTCGGTTACTAATGTTAAAGGGACTCCGTGATGAGTACAAAATTGTAACAGAGCCTGAAGTATACTCATGCCAGTACTATCGCGAAGATGATATGCCTGTCCGTATTTAGTGAAAACGTCTATAAATGTAATATATTTTTCGTTGTGAACAGTAAATAAATCCATATGAACAATTTCGAAAGGTTTAGTTGCCGGAGGTACAATATTAAACTGGGGTCTAATAGGCCTTCGGTCGTATTTAGCTTGCCCGCATATAACACATTCGTTAATGAATTTCGAGATATGATCTTTCATTTTGGGCCAGTAATATTTCCTAGAAAGAGCTAAATAGCATTCAGCAATACCGCGATGATTTGTCTTACCGTCATGGTAATGCTGAATAATTTCTTGCTGGCGTAGATATTCCTTGACATCTTCTAATTGAATTTTAGCAAGAACAAGGTTCATCGATGAACTTTTGAATTTATCCTGTATTACTGGTATAATGGAGTACATTGCAAGTGGGGGATTTATTAAAATACCAGTTTTTACTTTAGGGTTCACATATTCCTTGATGGCGTTAACTACATCGTTTTCTAAGTTAGATGAGGATATTTGAACAGTTGTGCGAGTGTGGGTTTCAAAAGGTTTAGTTACTACGGGTTTACGTTTTACGTCTTCTACTACAGTGAAACAAATCTGTCTATGGAACTTATTAAGAGGTTCGTCCGTGATCGGCACTTCTAATATGGGATGCTCATGGCTGGTATGTACGGTTTCTGTGGATGATTTTTGCGATGGTGGATTCTCAGTTGGGCTAGGCATTATAGAGAATATTTCATCTATCAAAGTGTTAGTATCCTCGTTATGGATCTCCACCCGTGATAAGGCATCAGCGTTTGTGTTACTTTTGCCTTTTTTGTATATAACAGTGAAGTCGTATTCACTAAGCTTTAATCTCCATCTAGTTAATCGCGAATTCGGTTCTTTAAGATTCATCATCCACTGTAATGGCTTGTGGTCTGTTAAGACTTTAAATTTGCGTCCGAATAAATAGGGTCTAAAATATTTAGTAGCCCAGACAATGGCTAGAAGCTCCTTTTCAATAGTACTGTAGTTAAGTTCACTATCATTCAAAGTTCGGGATGCGAAACACACAGGTTTATCAGATCCTATAGGTCCTTGGGAAAGTATGGCACCAATAGCCACATTAGAAGCATCTGTTGTTAGTAAGAATTCTCGATTGAAGTCAGGGTATTGCAAAATAGGATCGTTTGTTAAAAGAGTCTTACATTTCTCAAAGCTATTAATATACTCGGGATCTAACACAACTTTTCTACCTTTCTTTAAGCATGCCGTAAGAGGTTTAGTTATCTTAGCGAAATCTGGGATGAACTTTCTATAATAACCTACAAGGCCTAAAAACTGTTTGATTTCTTTTGGGGTTTTGGGAATTGGATATTTTTCTATGGCATGAATTTTATCTGGATTAGGTTTTATACCTTCACCGCTTATCACATGTCCAAGATAGGCAGTCTCGCGTTTTAAAAACTCTGACTTGTCCATTTGGATTTTAAAATTTGATTCTCGAAGTCTTTGAAACACTCTTTCTGTATTAATTATCATCTCTTGTAATGATGTGCCAAAAATGATTATATCATCTAAATAAACTAAGCAAATGTTATTTTGTAATCCTCTAAGAACATTGTCCATAACACGCTGAAAAGTGGATGGTGAATTCTTAAGTCCCATAGGCATTCGAAGGAATTCAAAATGACCATGTTCGACATTAAAAGCAGTTTTATGTATATCCTGAGGGTCTAATTCTACCTGATAAAACCCGCTGGCTAAATCCAGTGTCGTAAAATACTGACACTTACCTAATTTATCTAGAACGTCACTGATGTTGGGGATAGGATACTTATCGTTAATAGTTTTTTCGTTGAGCTTCCTGAAATCAATTACTATGCGCCATTTTTGTTTGCCTGAGGCATCTAACTTCTTTGGGACCACCCAAATGGGCGAGCTCCATGCTGAATCTGAAGGTCTTATTATCCCCTGATCTAACATTTTTGTTATTTGTTCTCTAACTTCCTGACGATGTATGAAAGGGTATCTATAAGTTTTCGTGTATATTGGAACTTCATCTGTGGTTTTTATACGATGCTTTATCTGATTGGTAAAGGTTAGTGTCTCACCTTCTATATAAAACACGTCAGCGTACTTTGAACAAAGAGCTGTTAAATTCGCTTTTTCTTCCTCATTCAAATGATCTGTACGCAACCGAGATATTACATCGTTAACGCGCGTATGTTTGGTGCGAATGCGCTCGTTATTAAATAAACTAGCCTGGGCAGGGCGATCAAATGATATTATAATATCGTTGGGAGTCGTATTTTCAATTTCTATATAGCCACGATTATTCTCTACGGTTGTAATGCATTCTCGAACAATACAATTACATATAGTTTGTTCGCTAACTAAGGCTGCGCCGTTTGGAATAGCGATCGGTACTTTTGATAGCTTTGAAGAATGGGCAGGTATTATGTCTTCATACAAATTTACGTTGCAAGAATTATACATGCGTATCGGGTTAGATGATGAACGTGTTACTAATTTTTGATTTTTTAAATCTATTTGAGACTCCCACTTGGTTAACAAATCTAAGCCAATTAAGCCATCGAAATATTCATGGAAACGATAGATAAACAATTTAATAGATCCGGCATCATTAAATTCCCTAAAACACGGTAAAGTTATTGAATAGTCATTTCTACTTACCGCATGCACGTTTGTAACTTCGAATGGGTCATAATTTAGAGGAAAATTTGGAAAATACTTCTGCACGGCTTCCGGGCTTATAAAAGATTGATTCGCGCCTGTATCAATCAATAGCTTTAAAGGTGGATTAGATATTAATATATACGGTAGTTGACGTCGGGTTTGAAGATTTAATTCTATTTTGGTTTTACAGTTTTCACTACCTCCTGAAAATCCTGGTTAAAAGAACTAGCACTAGTTTGGGGTTCATTTAAATGATTAAAATCAGTCTCAGTAGTTGTATAATAAAGCGATTCATTGTTGCACTCTAATGTAGCGAACGAGTTATGATCATAGTAATTATTATCGCTATAACAATAGCCTGGTTCGTAACCGTACTCCGGTAAGTAATACGAGTCGTCGTACGATGCACACTCATTCATGTTCATTTCGCGAGTTTTAAAATAATTATTTGGCGGCGGGTTGCCCGATTTTTGCCAATCATGTCCCGATAACATAGGTCTTGGGGTAAAATGCTGTACTCCGCTCATGGGTTTAGGGCTTTGATTTTGTAACGGTATATTTTTAGGTGGTAAACGGAACGTGTTACTATGTGGGTTATAATTCTGCGGTAACGCGCGGAACATTTGCTGTGTTCGGTTAGGCATACGATTTTGAGGTTGCTGGTTAAAGCTAGGGTTAAATTTAAATGGTTGCGGGGGTGGTGGTTGATTTGGTCTTATTCCTACAGGAGCTGGCCAACCATGAGATGGTCCTGCCAGGCTATGATTACGCAATGGAACAAAATTATTTGTCTGATTAGACTTTCCATGTGACGTAATATTATTAATAAAATTTTTGTTATTAGATGATGGTTTAGAAGAATCACCACTACGTTCCTGCAAGTACATGACGTTAAGCTCTTCCTGTACATATTCAAGAGCTTTCTCAATAGTATCAGGGCGCATACACCTGATTCGTGACCCTAAGGGCTCTTTTAATCCTTTAACATAAGCCTGCATAGTAACTTTCTTATACAATGTTCGTTTCGCTTCAATCGTAGTAGGTATTAACTCGTGTAAACTTACATAAGTCATTAACGTGCTAAATAACGTTTGACATTCCTCATAGAATTCCTGAGGGGTCCTGTTACCCTGCATGGCTAAGGAAAGGTCTCTATATAAGGCCGTCTCATCACGTTGGTCCGAAAAATTATTAATGAGAGCTGTCCTAATGCCCTGCCAACTATCGGGTATGCCATTGGAGTTTATTGTACAAGCGGCAGAACCCTTAATCTTATTCAAGATGCCATTTATCAGACATAAATTTGTTAATTCGCCTCCTGGGGCCTGACTAACATACTGTGCAACTATCTGGTCGCATATTCTTATAAACCTAGTCAATACATTTGGATTGCCATCAAACTCCGGGACCATCCGAAGGGTCTTGTAAATTACATCCGGGTCGTGGGCCATCTTAACTGATTTACTTTCAATACCTATATCCCTATTTATATCTATAGCACTCCAGCGAGCCGTACGAGATGCAGGCTCCCGGGATTTAGATTCTTTCGGATGAAAAATCTTGGAAGGGAAAATATCTTAAGGCGAAAAGGAAGCAACACAAGAACTATTCTAGTGTACTTACATATATTTCATTCTGGTTTTCTTCGTGAGTCGATGTCTGGATTCGTCTCCCGGCCGCAGCTTGATTGTAGATTCGGATATTCGACGCCGGGGCTAGATAGCCACCCAGGCGATACGCGAACGCGGATAACGATATTAGAGGTCCCTAGTGTTCGCAAACCGTCCTGCGAATATCCTACCGACTGCGCCAATTATGTAAGTTGCAGACGAGAGATTGAAAAAAAACCAAAAGTACTTTAACTTAATTTATTTTAAAATAAAATTACAATTATCTAATTAAATCTAATGCCTATTCGAAGTATGAATATGGAATGAATATTACAATATAATATTTAATTAAGTAAACAAGGTTTGTGCGTCACGAAGTGCAAGCTCAGCTTCACGTTTCCGATGGTCGCTAGGTATTTCATCATTATTTATTACTATAAAGTATTTAATGCAACGTTGACGATATCCCTTACGCAGCTGCGCGTAACATCTCCACCCGCAGATCAGCGACTATTTTAGAACTTTGAGAGAAAATGTTGCTGGAATTTGTCCTCTAGACATATGGTCCTCTTGTTTCTCCTCATTAGAGTCCTCATAGGTGTGTCTATTGCATTCTGGTGATACTGGAACTTTGCAAAACCATTTCTTGCGATATCCCATTAGGGTTATAGTTAGTGCTCCTGCACTTAATAGTATAACGTAGATTGGAATGGTGGTATGGTATATGACGCTAGATTGTAGTTGATCGATCTGTATTGGTTGCCTGGACATGATTTGATTCTGGATGCTGTGAAGTTTGCCCAAGTCAATAGAGCTGAGATGAACCTGGCCTAAGGGGATCTCTGGTGTCTTCACATCATAGGGTATATCCATTAACTTCAAAGGTTGACCATGTATCTCATCATTTTCATTGATTAACGTTAATTCCTTAGTACGGAGATGACAGCTAACGGGAACAGTTACGAGATAACTTCCTTGTAATGAACGGAATTCCTCTCTTCCACAGACTAGTTGAACCTTGGTTGGATACGGGAACGATAAAACGTAGTGCTTGTCATCTAATTTTTCCATTGCTTCTTTTTCCAAGTAGATCGTAGTGAAGTGACAAGAAGATTTGAGAGCTTGGTTTCTGAGAAGTTCTTGAATACAATCAGATTTAGTGCGAATTAGATGGGTTATTCCCTTTTCACAAAGATACCAGTTGTTAAACTTCGAGCATTCTGCTTCTATATACACGAATGAGTTCTC
The DNA here is from genome assembly GCA_941860345.1 of Chrysodeixis includens. Taxonomy (NCBI): domain Eukaryota; kingdom Metazoa; phylum Arthropoda; class Insecta; order Lepidoptera; family Noctuidae; genus Chrysodeixis; species Chrysodeixis includens. The sequence goes on from OW796096.1 coordinate 12,092,396, forward strand.
ATTAGTTGCTATAAAAGGATAGGAGGGTATAAGGGCTTGACTATTCTTATTGGGTGCTATAGATAGCTTATACAGATTATATATACTTTTAGAAACTATGGGGAACCTGAAAATTATAACTATTTGCTTCCCATTAAAATATGATCCAGATTGAATAGCATCATAATACTCTCTTAATTCCAACTGTAACATTTCTTCGTTACTGTATATATTTTCTAATCTAATTATCATAGACCTAAGGGTATCTATATCTATCATAGAATGAACAGTGCTTGAAGCACGTATAAAACCTAACATATTTTCTATTCTAGTTAATTCTAACTTTAGATCTTCTATATTTTCGCTAATAATGGACAAGAGCTGACTAAATTTTGTTAAGTGAACTAAATTAAATCCAGTAAAAGTATTGTTCAATAGAAATTCTATAGTATTGTTAATCCTACTTTGATTTTCAACCAACTGTTCTAAAATACTATTATGTTTAGACATCCATTCCTTATTGAGACTAATATGACTATTAAACTCATTAACTAATTTATCGTTACTATCTTGTAAAACTTGAATAGCATGTTCATATTTTATTGCGTCAGTATAATCTAGATTGCCAGTTATGCTCTTAATTACTGATCCGAGACTATCTACCAAACCTCTTTTAACACGATCAGGTTCTAAGGACTTTAACTGAGCTGAAACTTTGTCAAGTTTATTAGTGAGATAATTAATTTGGAACTCAAACAGTGTATGCATATCGTTACTAAGCTGACTTTTATATTCTTCTAATTGATTTTGACATAAAATAATCTGATTCTCAATATTCTTAAGATTAATGTATTGAAGGAATGTATGATGATGAGTGGTCATTCTTGTTTGTCCAAGTTTGTAAGGTAATAAACCGGGTCCATTAGCCAAACTTTCAAGTTTTATCTCCTCCGATCGGGTCTCGCAAAATATCAGCGTTAGTAGAATCCTGCAACAAGTTAGGGGTTTTAGGACCTCTTTTTAGTCTATTCTTAGCTACGGGTCCGCGTTTTTTAGAAGTATAGACATGTATTGGTAAATCTGCTAAAACAATATCCTGCGTGAAACGTGGGGCAGTTTTCTGGCGATCAGCAGATGGGTTTTTAATAAATACCTGTTGTTGAGGGGCATAGCTTATTTCTGGTTCACGATCTTTATTCCTATTATGGATCAAGCTTGTTCTGTTCGCTAGCGACGATTCGTTAATTATATCAAATACTTTTTGCATTTGCGCTTTATGGTTCTGAACGTATTGTTGCAACATTTGTTGAGTAAAATCTATGTCCAAAATATCGCGAGGGTCAAAATGTCCGGTTAATAAATCAAAGGGTCTACATCTAGTGAAGCTATGTATTGAACTGTTGTAACCAATAATAGCATAAGGCATAAGATTAATGATAGGCTCGTCTTTATATTGCAATTTTAATATTCTAATATGCTCAAGAAGAGTTGAGTGAAAACGCTCGATATTGCCATTAGCATTTGGAGAATGCGGTAAAACTCTATGGTGATTAATTTTGTGAAGACGTGTGAATTCAGCGAATAACTGGTTGGTAAATTCAGTTCCATTGTCGGTTACTAATGTTAAAGGGACTCCGTGATGAGTACAAAATTGTAACAGAGCCTGAAGTATACTCATGCCAGTACTATCGCGAAGATGATATGCCTGTCCGTATTTAGTGAAAACGTCTATAAATGTAATATATTTTTCGTTGTGAACAGTAAATAAATCCATATGAACAATTTCGAAAGGTTTAGTTGCCGGAGGTACAATATTAAACTGGGGTCTAATAGGCCTTCGGTCGTATTTAGCTTGCCCGCATATAACACATTCGTTAATGAATTTCGAGATATGATCTTTCATTTTGGGCCAGTAATATTTCCTAGAAAGAGCTAAATAGCATTCAGCAATACCGCGATGATTTGTCTTACCGTCATGGTAATGCTGAATAATTTCTTGCTGGCGTAGATATTCCTTGACATCTTCTAATTGAATTTTAGCAAGAACAAGGTTCATCGATGAACTTTTGAATTTATCCTGTATTACTGGTATAATGGAGTACATTGCAAGTGGGGGATTTATTAAAATACCAGTTTTTACTTTAGGGTTCACATATTCCTTGATGGCGTTAACTACATCGTTTTCTAAGTTAGATGAGGATATTTGAACAGTTGTGCGAGTGTGGGTTTCAAAAGGTTTAGTTACTACGGGTTTACGTTTTACGTCTTCTACTACAGTGAAACAAATCTGTCTATGGAACTTATTAAGAGGTTCGTCCGTGATCGGCACTTCTAATATGGGATGCTCATGGCTGGTATGTACGGTTTCTGTGGATGATTTTTGCGATGGTGGATTCTCAGTTGGGCTAGGCATTATAGAGAATATTTCATCTATCAAAGTGTTAGTATCCTCGTTATGGATCTCCACCCGTGATAAGGCATCAGCGTTTGTGTTACTTTTGCCTTTTTTGTATATAACAGTGAAGTCGTATTCACTAAGCTTTAATCTCCATCTAGTTAATCGCGAATTCGGTTCTTTAAGATTCATCATCCACTGTAATGGCTTGTGGTCTGTTAAGACTTTAAATTTGCGTCCGAATAAATAGGGTCTAAAATATTTAGTAGCCCAGACAATGGCTAGAAGCTCCTTTTCAATAGTACTGTAGTTAAGTTCACTATCATTCAAAGTTCGGGATGCGAAACACACAGGTTTATCAGATCCTATAGGTCCTTGGGAAAGTATGGCACCAATAGCCACATTAGAAGCATCTGTTGTTAGTAAGAATTCTCGATTGAAGTCAGGGTATTGCAAAATAGGATCGTTTGTTAAAAGAGTCTTACATTTCTCAAAGCTATTAATATACTCGGGATCTAACACAACTTTTCTACCTTTCTTTAAGCATGCCGTAAGAGGTTTAGTTATCTTAGCGAAATCTGGGATGAACTTTCTATAATAACCTACAAGGCCTAAAAACTGTTTGATTTCTTTTGGGGTTTTGGGAATTGGATATTTTTCTATGGCATGAATTTTATCTGGATTAGGTTTTATACCTTCACCGCTTATCACATGTCCAAGATAGGCAGTCTCGCGTTTTAAAAACTCTGACTTGTCCATTTGGATTTTAAAATTTGATTCTCGAAGTCTTTGAAACACTCTTTCTGTATTAATTATCATCTCTTGTAATGATGTGCCAAAAATGATTATATCATCTAAATAAACTAAGCAAATGTTATTTTGTAATCCTCTAAGAACATTGTCCATAACACGCTGAAAAGTGGATGGTGAATTCTTAAGTCCCATAGGCATTCGAAGGAATTCAAAATGACCATGTTCGACATTAAAAGCAGTTTTATGTATATCCTGAGGGTCTAATTCTACCTGATAAAACCCGCTGGCTAAATCCAGTGTCGTAAAATACTGACACTTACCTAATTTATCTAGAACGTCACTGATGTTGGGGATAGGATACTTATCGTTAATAGTTTTTTCGTTGAGCTTCCTGAAATCAATTACTATGCGCCATTTTTGTTTGCCTGAGGCATCTAACTTCTTTGGGACCACCCAAATGGGCGAGCTCCATGCTGAATCTGAAGGTCTTATTATCCCCTGATCTAACATTTTTGTTATTTGTTCTCTAACTTCCTGACGATGTATGAAAGGGTATCTATAAGTTTTCGTGTATATTGGAACTTCATCTGTGGTTTTTATACGATGCTTTATCTGATTGGTAAAGGTTAGTGTCTCACCTTCTATATAAAACACGTCAGCGTACTTTGAACAAAGAGCTGTTAAATTCGCTTTTTCTTCCTCATTCAAATGATCTGTACGCAACCGAGATATTACATCGTTAACGCGCGTATGTTTGGTGCGAATGCGCTCGTTATTAAATAAACTAGCCTGGGCAGGGCGATCAAATGATATTATAATATCGTTGGGAGTCGTATTTTCAATTTCTATATAGCCACGATTATTCTCTACGGTTGTAATGCATTCTCGAACAATACAATTACATATAGTTTGTTCGCTAACTAAGGCTGCGCCGTTTGGAATAGCGATCGGTACTTTTGATAGCTTTGAAGAATGGGCAGGTATTATGTCTTCATACAAATTTACGTTGCAAGAATTATACATGCGTATCGGGTTAGATGATGAACGTGTTACTAATTTTTGATTTTTTAAATCTATCTGAGACTCCCACTTGGTTAACAAATCTAAGCCAATTAAGCCATCGAAATATTCATGGAAACGATAGATAAACAATTTAATAGATCCGGCATCATTAAATTCCCTAAAACACGGTAAAGTTATTGAATAGTCATTTCTACTTACCGCATGCACGTTTGTAACTTCGAATGGGTCATAATTTAGAGGAAAATTTGGAAAATACTTCTGCACGGCTTCCGGGCTTATAAAAGATTGATTCGCGCCTGTATCAATCAATAGCTTTAAAGGTGGATTAGATATTAATATATACGGTAGTTGACGTCGGGTTTGAAGATTTAATTCTATTTTGGTTTTACAGTTTTCACTACCTCCTGAAAATCCTGGTTAAAAGAACTAGCACTAGTTTGGGGTTCATTTAAATGATTAAAATCAGTCTCAGTAGTTGTATAATAAAGCGATTCATTGTTGCACTCTAATGTAGCGAACGAGTTATGATCATAGTAATTATTATCGCTATAACAATAGCCTGGTTCGTAACCGTACTCCGGTAAGTAATACGAGTCGTCGTACGATGCACACTCATTCATGTTCATTTCGCGAGTTTTAAAATAATTATTTGGCGGCGGGTTGCCCGATTTTTGCCAATCATGTCCCGATAACATAGGTCTTGGGGTAAAATGCTGTACTCCGCTCATGGGTTTAGGGCTTTGATTTTGTAACGGTATATTTTTAGGTGGTAAACGGAACGTGTTACTATGTGGGTTATAATTCTGCGGTAACGCGCGGAACATTTGCTGTGTTCGGTTAGGCATACGATTTTGAGGTTGCTGGTTAAAGCTAGGGTTAAATTTAAATGGTTGCGGGGGTGGTGGTTGATTTGGTCTTATTCCTACAGGAGCTGGCCAACCATGAGATGGTCCTGCCAGGCTATGATTACGCAATGGAACAAAATTATTTGTCTGATTAGACTTTCCATGTGACGTAATATTATTAATAAAATTTTTGTTATTAGATGATGGTTTAGAAGAATCACCACTACGTTCCTGCAAGTACATGACGTTAAGCTCTTCCTGTACATATTCAAGAGCTTTCTCAATAGTATCAGGGCGCATACACCTGATTCGTGACCCTAAGGGCTCTTTTAATCCTTTAACATAAGCCTGCATAGTAACTTTCTTATACAATGTTCGTTTCGCTTCAATCGTAGTAGGTATTAACTCGTGTAAACTTACATAAGTCATTAACGTGCTAAATAACGTTTGACATTCCTCATAGAATTCCTGAGGGGTCCTGTTACCCTGCATGGCTAAGGAAAGGTCTCTATATAAGGCCGTCTCATCACGTTGGTCCGAAAAATTATTAATGAGAGCTGTCCTAATGCCCTGCCAACTATCGGGTATGCCATTGGAGTTTATTGTACAAGCGGCAGAACCCTTAATCTTATTCAAGATGCCATTTATCAGACATAAATTTGTTAATTCGCCTCCTGGGGCCTGACTAACATACTGTGCAACTATCTGGTCGCATATTCTTATAAACCTAGTCAATACATTTGGATTGCCATCAAACTCCGGGACCATCCGAAGGGTCTTGTAAATTACATCCGGGTCGTGGGCCATCTTAACTGATTTACTTTCAATACCTATATCCCTATTTATATCTATAGCACTCCAGCGAGCCGTACGAGATGCAGGCTCCCGGGATTTAGATTCTTTCGGATGAAAAATCTTGGAAGGGAAAATATCTTAAGGCGAAAAGGAAGCAACACAAGAACTATTCTAGTGTACTTACATATATTTCATTCTGGTTTTCTTCGTGAGTCGATGTCTGGATTCGTCTCCCGGCCGCAGCTTGATTGTAGATTCGGATATTCGACGCCGGGGCTAGATAGCCACCCAGGCGATACGCGAACGCGGATAACGATATTAGAGGTCCCTAGTGTTCGCAAACCGTCCTGCGAATATCCTACCGACTGCGCCAATTATGTAAGTTGCAGACGAGAGATTGAAAAAAAACCAAAAGTACTTTAACTTAATTTATTTTAAAATAAAATTACAATTATCTAATTAAATCTAATGCCTATTCGAAGTATGAATATGGAATGAATATTACAATATAATATTTAATTAAGTAAACAAGGTTTGTGCGTCACGAAGTGCAAGCTCAGCTTCACGTTTCCGATGGTCGCTAGGTATTTCATCATTATTTATTACTATAAAGTATTTAATGCAACGTTGACGATATCCCTTACGCAGCTGCGCGTAACACGCGTTCAAACAAACAAACAAACAAACTCTTCAGCTTTATAATATATATATAATATATAATATATAATATATATTGCATATTGCATATTGTAAATTTCCAAATTATGCAGTTTTGATCTTCAAAATTAAGTCACATACATATTTGTAATAAACTGTCATGTGCAATAGATTATGTAAATGTAATAGGAAACAATATCAATAAATATATTATTTTATATTTATTTGTAATTAATAAGCTGTTCAATTTTAGGTGATATTTGAGTCTGACATATTTATTAATAGTTTAAAGGTAGTAGCTACTGCTAAACAACATTTAATAGAAGACTCTTGTTCCTATTATTGATATATTTAAATTAATTTTGTGTTATGTCGGTAGTGGTAAACTTATTACGAGATTTATTCTGAATATGAGGAATTTTAAGGCATTGTAGATGGTGCTTTATGTACTCTCAATGATGTATCAATCTCATCTCAATGTAAGTCGATATTTTTCACGAAAGAATAACCTCCTGTCTGATTTCGACCACGGCGGCTAGTGTTACTATGACACCAGCCAGCTACGCGGGACATATTATAGTGCAGGAGTGTGTGCGCAAACACAGATGCACTCTCTGTTCGCACCCTCCATAGCCCGATGGGACACACAGCACTTGCAAAATTTGCGCGCAGTAGGCATCGAACTTCAAACCTTTGACTTGGTAATCCTGCGGTCTTACCACTAGGCTATCAGCTTCAGTATGATTGTAATGCCCATGACTTAAGTTATTTGCAATACTAAATGATTTAAATAGCAATGCGATGACAAAGTAGAATTATAATCTATATTATCGAAAATGATTTCATATATTTAATGTGGATTATATTATACGTGCAATAAATAATATAATTTTCCATTGGAAAAAAAGGAAATTCTAAGAACTGGTGCAGTCAATCATTCACATTTCGATAAAAATGTAATCTTTTAAGTAAAAACAATTATTATGTAATTATTTATATCAGTTTTTTTGTACCTACTATGGATAGTTCCACTTCAACGATAGAACTTAATGGTACATTTGAAAAGGGTTTAGTAAAAGTATAAAGCAATCCAGATATGAGAAGATAAGTAGCAATATTTTTATTATATAAAGATATTTGTGACGTACTCGAATGATATTGAGTTCTTGAAGTCGAAGAACACTTAAGGTCGAAGAAAGTAAGACGTGTATCGACAAAATTATAGTTTGCTGTTTGGACACAGTAGAAGTCGAATTATAAAAAGTTTTGTAACTTTAGTACGAGACTTTGGAGTTGGTGTATTATATGGTTATGAGAGTAACTTCATATCATAGTTGCCGCATTCTGGGATGTTAATATCGATTTCAGACCTTCCTTCATATTAACTTAAGACTTTATTCCGTGGAATCCAAAAACGAATGAGTAACTAGACATTGTCGTCTTCTATTATCAAATGCAACATCAAATTAACAAATGAATTGTATAAGGAATGATGTGAAAGAAAAAGATGTGAATGATACTGTGACGTCTGATAGAGGAGAATAAAAGGATCCCAAGTAAAATGAGATAATAGGTCTACTGCTAGACATAGATTTCCTGAAAGACCAGTTGGAAGCGCTCTGCATTCAGTGTGTTTTGGTGACCTTTTTATACGTACCAAACTTTAGGCTTAACCAATGCCAAAAAAAGCAGCAAACACTCGAAAAGCCATACCTAATTACGCTCGATGGCATCAGACTGATCAGTACTTTATACTTTGAGAAGTACTTAAAGTACATTCTCAATCTCCAAATAATCTAATCTGAGTACCATTTGATGTAAATACCCAAATTCCTTGTCAACAACATCATTACTCATTCACCTGTCTTTCCGCACTTTAAGTACTGCTTATCACGTTTATTTCTGGTTCCTGAGGATTAACTTGCCAAGTTATCTTTGTCTTTACATAACCTATACCAATGTTATCTCGTCTCAAGAGCCACTGAATCGGTCAAGGTTAAATTTTGGAACCTTTTGAAGCCCGTGGGAAGTTTGTTCAAATGGGACTGTCAAAACTGTCAATCCAGTGTACACAAACTGAATCAATAGTAGTAATAAATATTCCACGACTTTCACACAACGTCATGTAGTCTCATATTAAGCAGAGCTTATATTATGAGCACTAGATAACTGATAAACATTCTTGAATACTTCTGATAGATCAATTACACCCAGACACAGAATTAATGATAGTGCTCATCACGCAAACATTTGTCCTGGGTGGGAATCGCACCAACGATCTCTGGTATAGCAGTCAGGGCCACTAACCACCAGATCTGACAATACAAGCATGTTGCAGGTCTGCTGAAAGAAATTTATCTAAGAAATAAGCAGTACCTTTGTACAGATATCTTCAAATCTTGTGTCTTACTATTGTGTTTAAACATTGTTAAATAAATAAGTGTAAACATTTGCGATGAAGAATTAAGTTTTATAAAAGTGTTCTTTTTATTATTTTTTTTATTGAATTTCCTTTCGAGTAATATTATATGAAGAGCAATGTAAAATGCAGATAGATGCACATGACAATAAAAAGATAATTTCGGTCTTACTACAATCTAATCATAAACCGAGTTCCTTATTAGCTTATCAAGGTTGCACATAAGTAATGTTAATATTATGACATGTAACATAAATATGTCAAATTTAAACATTACAATAATGAGTATTGCTTGGGGTAGCTTCCAAACCGGCCGAACCCGGATTCTTAGCTATAATGCAACGATTTGTAAACTTATGATTTCTTGTTTAGTTAATAAAAAAAGATATGCAAGTTTAAAATAATAAATTGTTATCATAGTATTATGCAGCGCCAAATTGGTCATTTATTGAATGACATTAGACTTTTAATCATTGATTATCATCATTTGTATTTTTTTTAGAATCCAGAAATAATTGATAACACGTGTAAGTAATATTGATTCAAATTAGGAGAGAAAAATAAAAAAAAAATCGGTCAAGTGCTAGTCGGACTAGCTCACGAAGGGTTCCGTACTAACATTTATAATAAAAATCAGTTGTAGGTACACTAATTTTTAGTCTGTTAATCTACCTGTTCATTAAAAACGAGTAAAAATTGCTTAAAAATTACGTTTGTTGGAGCCCCGTAATATTTTTTTTTATTTTTAGTATTTGTTGCTGTAGCGGAAACGAAAATACATCATTTGTGAAAATTTCCGCTTTGTAGCTATTACGGTTTATGAGATACAGCCTGGAGACAGAGAGACAGACAGCGGAGACTTAGTATTAGGGTTCCGTTTTACCCTTTGGGTACGGAACCCTAAAAAGCACATAATTAAGCTTTTTGGTTAACATTAAATCAAGTCCAGACTCGTGTGACCTTCCTAAATATATTTTTCTCATGGCACTACGTTCTGTAGTATTTCTTAACTATGCCCATTTGTATTGTCATTAAGTCTAGATTTTTTTAAACAAATTTTGGAATGTATGGAAAAGTGGATCTTGATATTTGCAAAATGGTATCTTATGTTGGGTTAACGATCAATAAGTGCTATTTAATGGACTATTGAATTAATTTGATCATTATCCTTTAAAACAATCATCATTTATACGCAAACGCAGAGATCAATATAAGATACTCTTAAATTATAATTTCATGCGATTTACGTAAAGCCTTTGACAATATTGATCATTATTTATGGGAATTTATTTCTATTCTTGAAATAAATGTTATATTTTATCATTTATTCATACACAATTATAACTTAAAAGCAGTTATTTAGGCTCGATTTTATTAAAATTGGTGAGTATTCGATATTTTGGCCTACATTACACTAATAGCCTAAGGTATGGGTACGTCAAGGCGCTTTCTTCGGCCCATTATTCTTTCTAATAAAATGGTTATACTCTTACACCCAAGTGACATAGAAATAGGTAGTTTTTTGTTACTATACAACATTTCCCAATTTAGGAGAACAAAATAAGGCCAGGGACAATTAGTAATCTATAATTAATCGAAAATTAAACTAATCTGTAGATGTCTACAGTAACACCTGCGTTCTGAACTTAGGTACTTCTGATATGGATCAATCAATAACTTTTAATCAGTGTAGGCATGATGTTTATTATTAAAGTACAATAACAAAATCAGGATTTAATAAGTATCGCTTAATTATTTTTAGTCTACTGACTAAAATATAATCAAAAAGAGGTATACAGAATGTTTCTATTGTCCGTTTTTGAAAACATATCTTTTTGTGTGTTAAAACTACAAATAAGTTATTATTTTATTTCTGTGGGAAACATCTTAAAATCCAGATGATTTGCGTTATAGCAAAGTGAGTAACAAACCAGTGTAGAATATTTATAGCAATTATAATGAATCTAATTTCAAATAAAACGTAAACCAGATTGATATAGTTGTAGACGTAAACTACACACCGTACGATGAATTTTAAAAAGAGATCTTTACTGGCTTTTCTAGCATACCTAAGCCAAGATTACGGAAGTCGTCACAGTAACAATACTAATTGCTATTTAAATGCTATGTCGTGCGATGAATTACAATACTCTGATTAAGATCTTATCGGTCCACGTGTGTCAGTAAAGCTAAATTTTAAGCCGGAAATCTGAGATTTTTTAACCATACACCTGCAAAAGTAGTTGAGTTGAATACTGAGTTTGAATAATAAATTAAAGTATTATTATTGTGGATTCATTTTTCATTGTGGATATTTCATCTATTCATAGATCCTTAGCTAATTTGTTGCCCAATGGCTTAATATAGGCTAGGATAGGTATAGCTGGTGTCACAGTTTTCATCTAAATCATGATAATTGGGTATTTGATCAAAAAGATGATACAGTGAGTTCAATCACAATCTCGTTCGGCGACCCGTCTCAGTTCACATATTTTTACTGTCAAGTGACAATGTATTCTCCACTTCCTTAGAGTTTTTAGAAAATCTCTACTGCGTTACATCTTCGTGTTTTTTATTCGGTAATAGAAAAAATACATAACCAATGTTTTTTGGAAATCTATCTGACGGACTAATTAGATTTTTACTATTCATACCCTGTCATCATCCCTATTAGTTGTATTCCAAAATCAATAGGTATTTGTTTTGAGTAGGCCGGGTTGTTGTACATTCGTCACACTTTCAAACGTTACGACTTTAGTTGCGTGGTTCCAAACTGACATCTTTATAGAGAAGTACTGGCAAGAAACTTCATAAACTCTTTTTATTAAAATAGAAAAATACAATTTATACTTCTCAAGAAGTATGCATACTCTTCGAAAGTACTTGAAATAAAAACCGATCGTCTTTTACTTTGAATAATAATTTCTCTGTAGAGCTAGATGAAATTAAAGCGACATTAAAATTTTTCAAAAATTACATTATCTTGTCCGATCCAAAAAATAATAATTTTTATCAGTGTTTTTGACATGTTGACCTATAGGTAAGTATTACGTCAATATTTTGTGTCAGTTATTATTCTTGAATGCTTTTTTCACAGTTTTACAGATAAGTTGGTATTAATGTCATCACTTCTTTAAAAAGATTCTTCTTGATGACGTACTCATGTATATTTACAATGTATTAATTATTATTTCTGCGATTGTTTTTTTTTAATTTTCATAATTAAACCTTCAAATGCTCTTTGGCCTTTTCGGAAGCATAATTGGTAAATCCAGACATAAACCCATGATTGAGTGCCAATCTAAATATTATTCATCATTTATATTTATAATACAAAATTATTACACTTATAAATGAATTAAAATTTGATTTATTGGCATTTTTATTATTACTGCGTTTGACATTTCTAGTTTATATGGTCTAATCGCTAAATTAACTGAATATTTATGGCTCTGGCATTTATTAAGTAATAAAGTCTTTTTAGTTGGTCATCATTGTTGGTATTGAGGGATATAAAATGTATTTTACTAACAATTAAATTGGCGCCGCGGGAATGCAAAAATAAGAAAAAAATGATCTGCAATAATTATATTATAGTCTTGCGGTTTCCCGCGACTTCATTCGCGCGAATGTCGGTTATAGCTGCAAAAACCTCAAAGGCAGTCGGTTTAAAAGTAATCTATGTGTTAATCAAGGGTATCGCGTAGACCTAGAAAGATGTCGTTTTTATGATGCATCTATCGTCTATTATTAAGGACTTCGGTTGGGTCCAATACTAGTCGGGCATTCCCGATAAATACGCGTGAGTAAACCTATAATTCAACAATAACGTTTCACTATTATAATGATAATAAAACAAGCCTATAAACATCCAACTGCTGGGCACAGGCCTCTTTCCACATAGGGAAGGTTTGAGCATTGATCACCACGCTAGCTCATTGCAGGCGATTTCAGATTCTAATTTTTTAAATCCAGGTTTACTCACGATGATTTCCTTCACCGTTTGTCAGTAGTTTCTTATAATAATAACGGCACGTATAACCTTGAAAAACTCATATTGGTACTTGCCTGCGCTTGGGATCGAACCTGCATTCATTCATATAAATGTATGCATAGAAACGCAAAGCCCGACATGTTTGCGGCTTTTCAATAATTTTATAAAGACATTTCACTAAGTAATTTCTAGTGTTCTTTAGACTCACAGATAAAATTTTAAAGGTTACAATAGTTATATTATTATTGCAATATTTATTGTAATTTTTCTACATGTTGTTTTATTTCAGAAACTCCGTTTATGACTTTAAATTTGCATGGCCCAATAATTTTGATATCTTATCTGGTGTTTAAAAAGGTTAAGCTTCGTCTAGTCCGGAATATGTTGTGTTCGGGACCGACGTGTGGACTTTATTAGCTAGAAAATTATCATAAAGATTGTGACAAAGATAACATATTACAAATAGACAATGTAGAAGTAGTATTGCTATTGTAAAATAGAAAAAGTTTATATACGGTCGAATTGAGAAACCTTCTTTTTGAAGTCGGTTAAAAAGAATCCGCCAAAAAAGCTACTCTAAGAATCTTCATTACGTTATTTTCGAATATACTAAAATATTTTTCAACATTGATACAACGCCATCTAGTTTAAAATTTAGCATTAAGTAGCTTGTGTAATGAGTACTAGACAACTTATAAACGTACTTATAATTTCTATTTTCTAATAATTACATATTATAGATAAGTTACACCCAGACGCAGAACAAATGATTGTGCTTATCACACAAGAAAATGTCCTGGGTGGGAATCGAACCCACGACCTCTGGTATAGCAGTCAGGGCCACTTACCACTAGACCAACAGGCCAGTCAAACTTCAATTGTTTGGTCGTGTATACATATATTTGTATCTGTACGTTTTCATTATCCACACATCCTAAGCTAAGGGCAACATCCATTCAATAATCTAAATATTAAAGTTTTCTATGTTGATCTTATCGCATTTTGTCATTATTTCCGAGAATTATATTTAGGTGGCGCCATAATCATATCTCTAGAAATTGGCTATATACATAGATATATTATAATCGTTAATATACCTAATAATGTGTATACTATGTGAGTCGGTATCAGCTGCCGACAGTGATAAGCGAATTGAAAATCAACTTATTGCAGCGAAATATTGATAACATCATACATATATTATGTGACGAATACGATTTGTTTGTGAAAATATCTTTTATAGGGCTCCGTACCCAAAGGGTCAAACGGAACCCTATTACTAAGCCTCCGTTGTCTGTCTGTCTGTATCCAGGCTGTATTTCATAAACCGTAATAGCTAGAAAGCTGAAATTTTCGTATTTGTTTGCTCAATATTAAAAACGGAAACAGGTAGACGTTATAAATTTTCGGTGTGTATAGATATCGTGAGTCAGCTCGCACTTGGCGGGTTTTTTTATAATTCTTATAATTTTTACAAGTAATCTGCACGTATTAATGTTTTTTAGGTACAAAGGTTTGCAACCTTAATAGAACCTTAAGATGATATTCATTTCATAGGGTTGGTATTGTTTGTATTTTTTAATTTGGTATTACTATCTACATTATAATGTTACATTATGTTTAAGCTGGTCTTGGTGGACTCAAAAGCCTCAAAAATTCCACATGTATACTTCAATAAAATTTTAAACAGGCAGATTATATTGATTATGTAGGTGTAAATCTTTTTTCTACATTATTTTTATGCGTTCTTGGCAATTCAATTTTATACTTGTTTTTTGTGAAATAATAAATTAATTATATTCGTGATTAAGTTGAAGAAAAAAATACAAGAAGTTACTGTTACACTATCAGATTACCGTGATAGCAGGTGAATGACCTTTCTTATCATTAAAAAACAAATTATGGTTTTCTACCTTATTCTGCTTTAATCAGAATGTTAATTGATTATGTATAACGAACCTGTGTAATTTATATTAACCATTCATAATGTTGGTTTCACTTATGTACATTTAGACAAACAATTTTTGTTAATTTTTATTCGAATATGCATATCGAATTATGGTCTACCACCATCACAGACGGTTTTGAATGGTATTACTCTCCCACAATTGCAATAATATTGATACCCTTTGAATAGGGAATTCATTTGTTTTATTTCGTCCAACCAAGAATGTTACAGATATGTAATTTCGAATACGGTTGTGAATACGGATACATGAGCTTAGTATTTGTGCGATCCACAAATGCTTCTGAGTCTGGGTGTCTTTGTGCACGTGAAATAAATGTCTGTGAAACGCCCACGATACAAGGATTAAATTCCTTAGTGCGGGAATAGTAAAAAAAACCTGGTTCCCGTGATGGCAACGGATATCGGATTATTACGATTATCGTACAAAAATAATATTTTTTTAAGGAATTTTATAACTACACAACACAGTTCAAATCAAGGGGTTGGCAATTTGTGTCACGGTTCGAACGTCAAAAATCTGTTCTGTTTTACACTCCGTCCATACCCGAAAGTTTTATTTTACACCCCTTCCTTATACCCTAAACTTTTTTAAGCTCAGTACGAAAGAGGTTAGATTAGAATAATAAATTGAGAGTTTGAGACCGAAGTAAATATTCAAATCACAAGCAAGCAAAGAGGTACTTACAAACGTTATCATACAGCTGTTTCCATGCATGCAATTTGCACTTTTGGTCGGTTTAGACTGGTCTACTTCTTTTTAATTAAGTCTAATGCATTCTGTATTTTATTGATCTGCATTCTATTCCCGTAGACAAAATTTAAACGTTTTTTAACGACCACATAGATAACAACTGATACATTTTAAATTTGCAATACCTCAGAAAACACTTTTGTATTTTTAATGTGTATTTTTAATTTCTTTGAAGATAGTTTTCATGTTATTTTTGTATAATTAACAGAAATCTAAATGTCGGTATGTTTCAACCAAGAATTAATTAATTTATCAAAATATTTGAAATGAGTTTCTGGAAGTTCAGAGGGCAATGAAACTAATTAAATGCTAACATAATAAATGGTTGTGTGATGTATGAATGTTATCTGTATGGTAAGTGTATGGATGTATAATAAGTGTATGAATCAAACAACTGGGGGTCAGCGATGCATAGTTTTGTTCGTCTGATATTGGCTACAGGGATGTATTTTGACAGGAAAATATGTATAATGAATGCAGACATGTCAATACGATACAATCTTGCACCTAATGTACTACCTATATTAGGTGCAAGATTAAATTATTTTTATAGTGGAAACTAACCCTTAACAAAGCTCAGAAAAAGGCGAAACAAAAGAAAATTGTATCATGAAAAACCCTCAATCAATCAATTAGCTTTTGATTGATTTTGAATCACAGTGACACATTATTGCAACTAACACAATATCTACGTACGTTTTGAATTATACCAAGTTAAGTATACAAAAGCGAACTACGTGCAAGGTTATTGTCCTAGGCTAATTTGTATACAAGAGTTGGTTGTATATTTGTATTTACATAAGTCTGTTATTGCTACAGAACGGGGTAACTCTCTCGTGAACGGGAGAAGGTATTTAAGGGATCATTTGTATGCAACTGTGGAGAAAATAACACTCTATTTGATAGCTAACTACAAATGCTGTGTTCTCTAGTACTCTACTACTGAAATAGTTCGCTAAAAACTCAATCGACCGCTGATCAATCAATCTATTCCATGAGCCAAACAATTGCCTATATGCTACAAACGTAACAAAACACCTGGTTTTTTAAATGGCTTTTTAAAAAAATACACAATAGTGCATCTATGAAATAGATGACGACTTGAGAACTTAAAAATTGCTCGTTAGTATTTAGATCAACTAACCAAATTACAACCAAAAAGGTTTATACTAAACTAGCTGTTGCCCGCGACTTCGCTCGCGCAAATATCAGATTTAGTGGCAAAAGCATAACCCTTCTCTGACGCAGTCGGTTAAAAAGTAGCCTATGTGTTATTCCACGGCGCCAGTTAACTTCATACCAAATTTCATCAAAATTGATTTAGCCGTTTGAGCGTGAAAGAGTAACAAACATCCATACATCCATACTTACAAACTTTCACGTTTATAATATAAGTATAGATTTTCGGAACAATACAGCAAAGTGTAAAAAATCCCTTTTGTATATTTGTACTAGTATTGCACCTGTTGCATTACAAAGTCCGGCCCTGTAGTATTCTCGCGCTCACGCTCGCATCGCCCGGATACGGTCATTACCTACTTGTGGCCGGCCATTCGAATATATGACCAATGACCGATCCCGATGACAGTACCTCGGCTTAAAAGGATTCGGGTCCCGTCAGACATATCAATCTTAACTGATTTGGCCTGGCCCTGAACGGATTCTGTTCTCTTACGTAATTTAAATCGAATCGGAGGGCTGAGACAAAAGAAGATCGGATTAGTGTAGTCAGTTACGTGTACAAGACTTCAAATGTATGAGAATGACAGTTCTTTATAAGTGTCATGATATTGACTGGTCAGTTCAATACATTTGAGCGATTAGATCAACGTTAGATCGCTGGAATATTTTTTGTCTTCAGAGTTAAATTAAAGTCAGTTTAGAGCGTTTAATAAATTGCAACACGCAAGTTTGGAGGTCGTCTATAAAATCCTTATAACAGATTTCAGCATGTCTATAAAAAGATTCACAAGCATGGCGTGGTTAGCTGAAGATATTTAAAATAATTCCATTTATTTACTAACATTCTTATCGATAACATGTTACGGGGCTAAAGTAATAGCGCATCTGGAATTAAGAAGTGTAGATATTGCCTGAAACCAGCTCAAAGGCAAAAAAACAAATGAATTTACAAAAATAACAACATTTCGCTGACTGCTATGTAATAGTATTTGTAATCATTAAACGCTCCATTAAGGAGCCCAACCCAAAGATGATGATGACCTATCAAATTAGACAATACATCATTATTTCTTTAGCAATAGCTATGTAGATATAGTTTAGGAAGGTTATTTACCTAAGAATCAATAGTAATAATTCCGTCCTCTGCATCTTGTGATAAGGAAAAACTAACGCCAGAAACATACTATTAAATCGTGGCGTGTCGTGCTGCCCAAAAACTAATTGCAGCGCACCATTGTCGAAACGATACGACTTACGAATATGTCTCTAACTATAGGATTCAATATTCATTTAAGGAACCGATAAGACACTGGCACGTCTCGACGCAGTAGTATGTCACCGGCTTAAACCGACAGGATGAGTTAGCTCCAGCCACACCTTTAACAGCGAAAACTCCTCAAGTCACACAAGATTGACCTAGGGTTATTAAGATTACTGAGCTACTCGTAATCTAATCGCAAATCTCTATAACCTTAAAAGAAAGTATGGCGCCTACGCGTTTGAAACGGATGCTCCAATTCAGTGAGTTGTAAGCAACAACGTTTTATGAGATGATTGCACTAATTCAACACTTCGAAATGTACCTTTGTGTGGAGTCTGTACGCACTCGGCAAGTGCACGAGCACTGAGTGAAACTGGACCAAGTGGCTGGAATTTAAACAGTTAAGTGTGATAGTTAAACTGTGAGTGTGTTTGCACCTGGTGACACTGGAAGTTGATCCCAATGTAGTTTGGACTAAAACACTTGTGACTTGGAAGTCTAAACCAACGTCATATAGTTAGACGAAGGTTTGGGAGAGGAAGAAGTGTTTCGTTTCAAGTATCAAATGGAATTGAAAATTGAATTGTGAAAAATTGGTTGTGCTTTGAACAGGTAATATACATATTATATTTTGCTTCATGAGGTACAAATGCTATTACAAATATCAACATTGATATACTCTGATCATCCATCAGTACTCCGCCTTTCCGCTTCATAGCTTCACTAAGCAATGGTCTGGCTTAGAATAAATAAGGCAACAAACTCCCCAGCAGCATACTGTCTCTCTCTCATTTATAGAAGATTGATTAAAGTGATACATTAGGGATTGGGTTCAATAAACGGCTGCTTCAGTTTTATAGATTTTTCTAAAAGTAAGTTTATTGTCTTGTCTGTATTGCGAATAATAGTAGTATTATACAAAGCTAAATGAAATTTGTTTTACAATACGACTGTTTCTCGGAAAAACGTCTCGTCGCTCTCGTCTATCTATAACACTAGTTAAACATAGTCATTTAGTTTAAATTTAATGAAAATACCAGATGTATTGAATATCAAAAATTCCAAATCCGACTATTAAAATAATAGCCTGTTTAGATCTAATTTACCAATCAGAATCATAACTCACCAAAAACCACATCACCATAATTCACCAAACGCCACCCATCGGAATCCAAACCTAACCAATGGTTGCTTAACCTGACCAACAGACGCTCGCAATCAACTCGCGGGCACTTTACACTAATATAATTGCAACAATGTATTGATGTGAATCATTGCGAATGATTCGAATACACATGTCTTCTTCAAGGCCAGCTGAATCGCCGCGCGTGGCAAACTGTACTACGCATATGATAATTAGTAAAGAGTATTTATATACCTATGTTTTTCTATTTTGATTGCGACTATTTGTATTGTAAACAAATTGTTTATAGTATAAATAGTTCAGGATTGATATTAAACAAGCTGTTGCCCGCGACTTCGCTCGCTCGAATGTCGGTTAAAGCTGCAAAAACGTTACCCCGCTCTGAAGCAGTCGGTTAAAAATTTTATATGTTAATCCAGGGTATCAGCCAACTCCATTCCAAATTTCATTACAATTCATCCAGCCGTTTGGCGTGTAAGAGTATCCATCCATCCATAGTGAAAAACTTGCGCGGTTCCTAATATTAGTATGCAGTCACAAAGTTGCTAAAATAGACCCTGGTTATAATAAATTAATAGAACATCAAGACAATTTATATATTTTGGTTATTTTTAATGTGTTGGTAATGAGTTAACGATTTGTCTAGATCTTATCTGCAGCTATTAAATATTAAACGAAGATTATCTACCACTAGCTAAAAATGTATTGCAATAGTTTATACTCTGTCTGTTTTAAGAGTAACCTTTTGTTAGATCTCAAAAAAGTGACGGGAATATTTACTGTTTCGCTGGTTTTCAAAAAGTGTCAAAAGGTTGCTGCTAAAACGATAGAGCACCTGTAATAAGCCTGCTTGTTTAAATGGCACTTATGCCTTTAAAGGGCCTACTGTTCCCTGAAAGTCAAGTAAAGTAAAACGCGGCCATTATCATCTTCAGAACTGTAACAGTCTTACTATATGAGATGGTGTTAGCTTATAGCCAGGTGCCGTGGCTAACGTGTTTTTTTTTTTGCATTTTAAGTGCCTATTCTCCCTTGGTGATACAGGGTTAGGATTAAGACTATCTCTTATCCCACCAAAATTACGTGTACTTTAGTATAAAATACTATAATACTACAGATAGTGTTATAGTAACAAAAGATTTTTTGCAGACAAAAATACTTTTTTTTGAATATCCATATTAAGTATAAACTTTTTTATTATGAAATAAAGGACATAAATACATTTGATATCTTTCAGAACCGCACTTTCTTTATTTTAAGTTATGGTGGCATGGCCTCTGAAAAGAAATCAAGTTTCACGTGATTAACGGACGATATAAAATAAAACTTGACTTAATCAATTGACATTGAAAGAGGTTATTGTCAGTTCTTCTTATAAAACTTTCCACTGCATAATTCTAGATTCTTATCATTGTAACATGTCTTCAACGTCCAAATTTAGAATAATAAAATCAAGACCGTTGTCCCACGTTGTAAACGCATGCTATAAACATATCTTTATCTACAATATAATGCATATGATCGTTAAGATAAAGGAAATTTACATGTTTTAATTCATTGCAATTTTAATTTGGGCAATAACATAATAATATTGTTATGCCTAAGATGTGTTATATAAGAATCCTTACATAATGTTGTTTTCGTTCTGAGGTATTTTTGTAAAATATGTGATTTATTTGGTATTTAAGTGTACTTTTACTCTTTTATTATGTACAATTTGGTGTGAGACAAGGCGACAAAGGTCGTACATTTAAGACTAACATATTAAAATAGATCAGGGAATCAATGTAAAGTGACGTGAAGTTTTAAGCAGCGAAAGATTGACAGTGACATAGAATTAGAACAAATGTATTTGGGTCAGTTGAACATTTGACACGATACAATTCCTACACTAACAAAAATACTTGTATGTATAACTTAATAAAAATTAAACAATGTGATTCCATGGAACAAACACTTTAGTTCCTCAGTGTACTCCACAAACAACCCGCTTTGATCAAACGAATACCTACAAAGTATTCTTAGAAAACCAGTAGGTATAATCGCGTACAAAATGTTACTACCGTATATTTTACAATGGCAATTAATGGCACCAATTAAGATTCCGTATTAAATATAATAAAGTAAAACAGCTTGTTGTTTGTTTAGACGGAATAATCTCTGTAAAACTAGCTAAGAGGCATATTGTAATGGGATTTTTTCTTAGAGATACCTAGGCGTTAGCGGTAGTATGAGCTACTTTTATATTATAAACTAGCCTATAAACGTTCCACTGCTAGCCACAGACCTCTTCCCATATAGGGAAGGTTTGAGCATTGATCATCACGCTAGCTCACTGCGGATTGGCGGCGATTGGCTGGTTTCAGATTCCAATACTTGAAATCTCAGTTTCCTCACGAAGATTTCCTACACCGTTTGCCGGTAATGTCTTAGAATAATTAAAAAAGTACATATTGTTATAACTTTGAAAATGTCACATTGGTACTTACCTATGCTCGGGATCGAACTTGCACCTCGTGCATACAAATCCACACATAGAACCGCAAGGCTACCGCGACACCACACCAAGGCCACCGTAATGACGGTTCCAAATAACATTCGTTCTGAAAAATTCAAGAAAATGAAACACTCGGACATAGTCGTGAAAGAAAACTAGTAAAGACAATAAAAAGAAATTACATTTGACCAGGTCATTAACTTTTAATAAAATGCATAGAAAGATAATTTAAATAAACATGTTGAGATAAAATCTGCAGCAATCACAAGATTTATAGATGAACCTGTTATTTTTATTACGGCCTTGTTCGTTATTTTCTTAGTTTTATATTACAAACAAGATACTGTGAGTTAAAAAATTAAAAAATTCGGACCCATGCGAGAAAATAATAGTTTAGATTAAACCAGATTCATTTTTTTGCACAAAACATCTCGTGGCCTACAGCCACCTCTTTAAGTAACATTAAGTATTGATAAACGAGAAATACTCAGACACAAGTGCGTGATGAACCACTGGTTTAAATATTTTGAAGTTGGATAGGGATGACGTAACTTCCAAACCCCTATTTTCTGAATGGGAAGTTACTCGAATATATTATTTATTTAACTAGAAGAACATTATTAAGGAAATATTTCCCTACGTCGGGAAATGGGAGTCAGGTGCACGAGTTCTGTATAAGGAAATCGCAAGGCGCTCGATTGACTCCAACCGCAATCAGATGGCTGGTCTGCATTTTGCACAAAGAATTGGCATTGCTATTCAACGTGGTATTGCCGCCAGTCTCCGTGGCACGTTTGCCGCCATTGACGGGGATGAAGATATATTTTTTGAGGCTTTGTAAATATTATTTTATAGTTAAATAAGTTTAGTTTATAACATTTTAATGTAGATATTTTTTGTTTAGTGTAATTAGAGGAGAGGAAGGGGAAGGCCAAAGAAAACATGGGTGGATTGTATAAGGAATGATATAAATTAAAAAGGAGTAAATGATACTGTGACATCTGAATAAAACGTGTTGCGCCGACCTCAAGTAAAATTAGATAAGGACAGGAAGATGATGATGATTTTTTGTTTTGTATTGATTTTTCCTAAAGTTATTTAGAGTGAAGTTAAATTTATTCTAAAAGTATCCCACTGATTTCTGATTCATATCTTTTGCGCCTTGTAACGGTAAAGGTTTTCTATTATTAGAAAATAACTGCTCACTAACCCATTCCGTTAGGACCAGTGATGGATAGACTCCGGTTACCCAAATATTATTCAAGTATATGGATATTTAGGAAATAGTTACTTTTTAAAGTATAAATTAGAATATCCTTCTAATATATCACATTAATCACACTACACACTCATATTATAAATGCGAAAGTATGTCCATGTGTGTTTGTTTGTTACTCTATCAAGCGCAAGCAGCTTAATCTATTTTGATGTAATTATGGTATGGTATAAAGCTAGCCGAAATCATGGACTAAAGTATTGGCCAACTTTTAACCGATTGCGTCAGAGGGGGTAGCGCTTTTCCAGCTATAAATGGGCAGAAGTTGTGGACAAAGGTAGCTAGATAACAGTTATCTGTTCGAAACGCTAAATCTATTTTGAATTCAATATTTTTTTCTACAGTTATACTATATGTATAATTAATTCTTCCATAAATTCTGTGTTCCTGAAATAAAAAAGTCCCTGAAAATAAGACCGTAAATATATACTTAGTAATTGGCTTACAAATATTACGTAAAAATAAAATTACTTTTAAACTTCACCATAGTATAATATTCTCTAAAAATATCTCTTTAATAAATACATTATTGAAAAAGACGATCGGAGCTCACGTTAATGTAATATAACACCAAAGCCATCACATTTATCCAACTTTACTTCTAAACCCAAGAAGACGACAGGTGTGGAAATGTGACAGAGCACTACAAGGCGTAGAACGGAGTCTCTCTCTCTTACAACTGAAATAATATTATTCGGAAATAAGTAATGGGGGTCCGGTGTAACCGCCATGGCTACCCCAAAATAGACTGATGGTTGTCCCGGTAACGTGATTTCTCATTTCTTTTGTTATTCCGAAGTTATAAACAATGGCTGTCCGAACTGCCCTAAATGGCGACTTGTTGGCTTCTTGATTTTTTGGAGGGGTTAGTAAGAGGGTCCTAAAGTAGGTTGATGTGATAAAAAGGGATCAAAGAAATTTGTATATGATTTGCCAAAGAAGGAGTTTAATGTTTTTAGAGTAAAAATCAAAAGCGAAAGTCTTTTACTAAAATTAAACTACAATGTAGCACTTTTTGCACGTTAAGTTAAATAATTTTTGACAGAAGCTCATCGCCCACCGTTCACCGCTCACAGTCGCTTAGTCAATGGGGACAGATTATGTAGAGTAAGAGTATTTTTTGTATACCATGTTTTTTTTATGTCATCTTTTATTTAGTTCTTCGTTATGTTGAAAATGAGATGTCTACTGTTGAAACCTATTCATCAAGTGACACTAGCTGTATTTATTTAATCACTACCCATATACATTGTGAACGCTAGGTATGTAATTTTCAGTCTATCATAAGTTAAAAAAAACACCTAGGATTTGCCGCATCTTTCTTGTTAGTTTACCAATTTTCGTGAACGTTCGACGCGGCTATAAACTTTTATTGAATGAGTTTTATATTAATTCGACGATAGTTTAGATGATCTTGATATAATAAATAACGAATTATAACTGTTAGATAGATATCAGTTTAAAATAATATGCAAATATGTTAACAGGCCGTAGAGTGTGGACAACCGGTTTTCTTGTTATTATTATTTAACACCTGTTTTTGAATGAGAATTTGACAATAACTTAATATGGTGATAGCGGTATACCACCAACCATAGTGTATTCAAGCGTAGATCCTCATGGACACCCACCTCCTCGGGGTAGGAAACGGGTAGTGCCAGACTCTTACTGACTAAACCTGAACCGCCGTGAAACGTCTCCTGCGTTTGTGTTGCGTGGCAATGCAGAGCAATTCATCACGCGAAGTGTGCTCCTTCTCGCTATGAGAAGAGCACTTTAACTAGGCTGAATGTCAAACCGGGGGAGTTACCACAACCACAAATTACAGGACCTTAAGGCTGCCTGTCCACCGAAGCGGAGCTAGGCAGGGGAGCGGAGAAACCGAGTAATGTTAACCAATGGATTGCGAGGAGCGGAGATTTTGTGCAATTCTATTGGTTAATATATCTGAGTTTCTCCGCTACGATATCTCCACTCCGGTGGACGGTTAGCCTTACCGGGGTGGAAAAAGGCACTGCTCTGTACCGCAGAGTGCCCCGTTTCTACGGCAAAAACCTCACCCAGTAGATACCCAGTCTTGTATTATTCCCTGATTAACAGTTTCTTACCCAATGGTATTAGTAAACTTTTCCTATAACCTCCCTTAGTCTTAAGTAAGATCTTGTTTCGATCGATAGTTGGTCTCCTTCCAACAACAATTTGGCACAAAGCAGGGATTACAATAAATTACTTTATTACCCAAGGTTGCTTACGAGACATATCTTCCATAGTAAGTCTATCTAATCTCTCTAGACGAATTGTCCCCCAAAACCTTATATTTTATGTCAGAATCTAGGGGTGAAGGTTAACTTGGAAAAATATATTCGTGTACATATGAATCACTTCAAGTTTGTTGTCTAGGCGCTACATACAGTTCTTAAAGCCCAAGGATACAAAAAATAGTTATATTTAAAAATGTGTATAATTATAATATAATGTTTTCAAGTCTCTGCAGTTTACTATTATAATCGGTTACACTTTACATGCTGTGGATAGATCTTATAAATAAAAAAAAATATTAAGCCAACACCATTTTTGACAATCTCATCAACATCACCACTCTTTATGCTATTTTCATTCGCTCAGTGGGTTAAATTCTGTTACCATATTATGATATTATACTGACTGCACCGTAAATTAACAGTTTAATTAATTGAAATTATTCATAATAACAGTATGACATAATTGCAATCTGTAACAATTTTAATTTAGATTATTTAAGAATGAGAATAAAATCTACATGTGTCTTTGAACAAAATTAAATGCCAAACACCTAAAAAGCTGACATTGCATTAACACATTAATAGTTATATTTTATTGTGTGTCATAAAACTGAATTTTGTATAAAATTATAAACATAATATTGTGCAATATTGCGCCATTGCAAACGGTTTCGTGATACTCGTATCATGGGCGCAACGACTAAGTTTTTTTTGTAGTCTTAAATTGATGTGGCTGTCATGAATCTAAGTTTTTAATTTACGATATGTACTAAGGAGACCTTGGGGCCTAGGCATAATACATTACATAAGCGTAGGCACGAATAAAAAACCTAAAATATATGGGTATTATATTCGTTGGCGAGTCAAGTGATTTGAATATTACTTGTCAATTAGTAACTTTTCCGCGGCTCTGATGTAGTTGCGAGGGGAAATTTAGAAGTTGTGATAGTTTAAACGAGAAAGTATGTACCCATTTCCAATAACATCTCTTTATATAACCATTTCTGAGGGGTCTGATACAGTAGTCCGAACACAGGCGTTGATTTCTTGATTGAAATACCGAAGGCATTTAGAATTTTGGGTGGTTATTCTCACTGTATCTTCCTTGACTAGCAATTTCAAAAGCCTATCATGTAATTAAACTACGTTATATTAGGTATAGGTAAACGGGATTTAAGGCGTAACATACATTTTCCGCTCTTATTCTACATTTTTCTCCAGTCAGAATTTACGTTTGAAATATTTTTAAATGTTTTTGCTCCCACGACACTCGCTAGTGCAATCTGGTCGAAACGTAAGCACCTAACGCGTTAATACTCGTTTTCTTTTAAATTGTTAATATATCGAAACAAGTTACCTTTCATACCACTTTAGAAAAGCTCACGTGTTACAGTGTGCCTTCATTTTGACATACAAGTTTAATAGTTAGTTATTTTAACTATTTAGACACCTATCAATCATTATCAACAACTCAAAATGAGCTCTTTAAAATGTTCTGTATTACCTTCTACTCTACACTTTTTGTGATGTTGAATATTTTACAAAGTCTGGGCTAAGTCTACGTGGTGATCTGTAATTGATGTTCTCACGCACAGACATCCGAAAAAATTAGGCTTGACGGCCTATAATCACGATGTCAGATATCTTAGAAAATAATCCGTAAATTTAATTTGTATATTCATTTTATTATGACACAAAAAATAGACAAGAAGTCTACAAGCAATATAGACTTGTTGATAGGATTTAATATTGTGCAATATAAATGACGCAAATTTAATAATAAGACTAAGACTAGTATAAATTATAATCAGCATAGTTAATTAAATCGATTAGACAAAAAAAGGTTTTATATCGTAATTTATTTAATAGTTCAATCATGTTCTGTCAGTGTGAGCCATATGGTCTCGTTTCGCCAAGATTTTAGGTACATATATGCAAAAATGCAATCATACAGAAAACATTTAAGTTTTAATTTTGATCTATGTAATTTGTCTTGTAGTGGTAGCTCATGGATAATGTCAAAGCAGTAATAATATCTTGTATATTCCGTCTGTGATAAATGAAATCGTGAAACATAATTGTAGGTCATCAAACATTATCAATTTGCCAACTGCAATCCACTGCTAGACTTTTTTAAAAGAGTAACTTATGGAGTTTCTGACCTTCTCTATAAGTATGACATTTTGGAAGTGCGATACCAGAGTCTGTAACGTTTTGACAGTGCCTGAGAAAGCCTACTCGATTTTTTATTTATTTGATTTGATTTGACTGCTAGACATGTGTCTCTTCCAATGTGCGCCATGTATTCTGATCCTTCGCATTCCTCATCCTGTCTGTGCTAGTAATCTTTTATCATAGGTATTGCACAATCATTTTTTTCATTGTCAAGGAAGTTTCGGACAAAAAAAATAGACGAATGTAAATGCTAATGCCAGTTATTGCATAGCAATGATCTTTATGAATATACAATAATAATTAATAATATATGTCTTGTTATTATATATTTAATAATAATATATTATCTTGTATTCCATTATTTGATTTGATAGACTGAATAAATTATTCTTTTACGCCCAAACGTTTGTAATGAATTATTCAAATTGTGTTTGGGTTATATTTTTTATTTTAATTATAATTTAACAGCTGTTATATGATTGTCTGATACTTTATTTAATAGCCGACAAACCGCAAAATGTTTCACTTAATGGTAATTAAGTTGACAGTGTGAACACTAAATGTTTTTTTTGAATAATAATAATATGCATTTTCGGGCGTTAATCCTACTAATAATATTAAAATGCAAAATTTTGTGAGTATGAAAAATTGGATAAATGTTTGTGCTCGTTCACGCCTTAATGGCTACGAGGTGCAGATTCGATTCCCAGCACAGGCAAGTACCAATGTGAATTTTTCAAAGTTATATGTACTTTCTTAACTATTCTAAGACACTACTGACAAACGGTGAAGGGAAACATCATTGGAATCTGAAATCGCCAATCCGCTGTGAGCTAGCGTGGTGATTAATGCTCAAACCTTCCCTATATGGAAAGAGGCCTGTGCCCAGCAGTGGGACGTGTATAGGCTGGTATATATGTTATGGACCAAGTGATAAATTGAGCAGTATACATAATGCCCGGGCACTATGAAAAATGCCCAATATGAGAGTGCACTTTGATAATAATTATTCAAATAATCAAATTGGCCGGGCACTATACATATGGCCTATCACCTTTTGGGCAAAGTAATACAAATATTACAGCCAAAGTGATCAATCTGGATATTATAGATACTGTTTAGCTTATTATATATAATATCTTCGAAGAATTAGATAAAGTAATAAAACAAGTAGATATTCGTTTCAGAATTAATTTGTATTTTAATTTGCCTTAAGCGTACATATCATAAAGATTATTTTAACAATTAAAATAACATAAGATGATATTTTCACCTCAATAAATATAGATTTTGACAAATAAAAAAAAAACCTAACCTCACCTAATTTAGGTTAGGTTAGGTTAGGTTTTTTTTTTATTTCTTCCAACATTACGACCGCAATCAACATCGGAACTCGAACTCTTACGGTGTCCCCAATTGCAGCCATGGTTTATTTAGCGCTTGATACAACTTAAATATAGCATTAGTATCAAATTGCCCAACTATCATTTAGCAATATAATAATGACCTAGCGATATGATAATAATGAAGTTAAGATAGTAATTAATCACTTAGCCCGATAATGCTAGGCATTATTCATAATGCCCAAGCATTATAAATAATGCCCGCATTAATCACTTGGTCCATAACATATACATTATTGCGACTTTGTTTTCTTTTTGAACTGCTGTAAGTCATTCTAAGACACTGATTTAATTAAATTGTTAAGTAGGTTACGTGAGGATTGACCTTAATGAGACTTGCTAAAGAAATGTGGTTACTAACGCATGCAATACTAGCTCACTGTATTCTATAATATTTATACTTTTAAAAATTAGGGAAAGCAGATCATTTATTTACCGAATATGGATAAAAAAAATATGGATAAACCACAATTTTACGTGCCTTCCGAAACACGGAAGCTGTGATATTTTATTTCTAAGCCGCACAAAACATTCGAAAAGTCGGTCCGCTCCGTGGAGATCGAACTCGAAACCTTTGACTTGGCAGTCTTATGGTCTCACCACTAAGCTATCACAGCTTATAAAAGATTATGATTAAGAATTTAAAGAAAAATGTCCTTTCTATTGTTGTGACGCTCATATTTTTTTGATAACTAGAGGGCAAGTGCTTGTGTTTATGACGTGTTATAAACAGTTATTAACCCAATAGAATATCGGAACGAATGACTCGGCAAGTTTCTTTTATATTTAGTCATACGATGTTTTACGAGGTACAAAGTCTATTCGCAAGCTATGCAGACACCATGACGCAAAAAAAACAACACTAATTTGTTCAGACTTTAGATAGCTTAAGTAAAGTATGAATAATTTTTATGCGTAATCTTAATTGTGAAATCTTAGTGAATTTAAAAGATGTTATCTAGCAACAAATATAATACAAAACCCGCAAAGATTTAGAAAAATCCTTGTTAGGTAAGACTTACGTCGCGTATTTATTTAAATCATTTGCAAAAGGAGTATTAAAAACTAGTAAAGCCATTTTTCTTTTTTGGTTTCCGGGGTGAGACTCTAATTACTTTAACTCACGCCGAGGTCACGGTGTGGGGATATGTCGGACTCACACTAACCATAAACACCCCGGGCCTGTCTTAAACGTCAAAAACAAAACAGAAATTTCGTTTATTCAGAACAACACAATCAATTTTTAAATAAATTGCCATTTGTACAAATAAATAAGTAGGTTATCCTCCAAGGTTGCAGACATATATTACGTGAAGTAATCTAATCTGAGTGTAATTAGCAATCTGTAATTTTCATCACGCTATAATTACTTTTGTACATTTATTGCGAGGAGAATCCATTAAAAGTTATATAGGTCATCTTTAGCAAAATAATGTTCTGAGAAATTTAACAGATTTGGTTGGACGGATGAATGTAATATAGGCATGGGAGATCAGTCAATAGTCCAGGGATACCTAGTAAACCAACGGCACGCATTCCACTTATTAGGCACGTAACTGAACACTGAATTGTGAACAATTCAATATTTGAATTTGGCTAAATCAAAAATACCATCTTTTATTTTCATATCCGGAAATTAGAAACATTTTTTTTATGTAAGAAAAAATGTCAGTAAAATATCTATGCAGAAACTCCTCAGCGTCCAAATCAAGCTTGTTTTTAAATATCCATCGGCACATCCATGACATAATTTAATATTTTTGAAGAAATGGCACGTTGATATCAACGCACGTTGATGGTTTGCCATTCCTGGAATGTAAAGTCAAACGAAAAGCTTTGTGCTTGAGACAAACACGTTTGATGTCCCCTGAGCTTGTTTTGACATTGCTTCTCATGGTAGTTTTACGAAAAAAAAAATATTACATCGTGTCGGGCACTGTCCGGAATTTCAATAACCTACTCGTAAACTTTTGTCAGCAAAAGAGAATTTCAATTTACATGAGGAATAAAAAAATATCAAAATTGAATGTTCAGGTTATTTGAATTTAGCCGTGAAAACCCAACAATATCCAGTCCTACAGATAATGGCATAGTAACAGATATCGTCTACTTATCTTGCTTGCGAAGCGATATGGAACTGTGTCACCCATCCGCGGGCCAACCGCGGCGAGCGAAGCTTAACCCTCATTAATTCGCGATTTTTACAACGCTGACTAATCAATTCTATTGATAGTCAGATCTAGTGATAAATTGTGATTGGTTGAATAGCGGCCATTTCTAATTTCAATGAATTTGGCTTATAGAGACAGAATATTGACAGAACGAAACTTCATGTGAAACTTTTGCTTAAACTTCTTATAATTCCACCTGTAGCTAAATTGATTGTAGGATAGAATATTTACTGAAAAAGACCATAGTGAAAGAAGAGACGAAGATCGCTTTCTTAGAATATATTCGTACGTAAATTTTAGTCTAATGTTACTTATTTTTTGAGATACTCCCAGTGAGTAAACACTTTAAATTAATAACCAAACAGAGCGCTGGATTTAAGTTCTAACAATGGCCACCTATTTTTATGTTAGTCACGGACCCTATCCCACAACCTCTATACAGATACAAACATAATAAACATTACTATCGCAATAGTTCCATTTCCATAAATTACATAGAAATATTAGAATTTCCCAAAGGATTCCACTAAACAAATTAGATTCCATCTGGTTAACCTTGAAACCTACCCAATACCACCAGATTCAGAAATAAGTCTATTGCTATTGTGGAAGAGAAATGCCTATACGCTGTGTAATGCGCTATCTCTTTTCAATAATGTCAAGAGTTTTTCATCAAGAGGGTGGTAGGCTCCCTTTGTGTAGTCAATATGTTAGTTTATGCCTGTGACGTCACTTGTAAGGTTATTGTTGCCTTAGTTGATTTGCAGGTATTGCTTGTCCATCAATTTCAGTGTTTGGCATGTCACATAAATCGTCTACTGAAGGCTTAATAACAAACATGTGTAGTGCGTACACACGATCACATCGAATCGAAAGGAATCGATTATCGGTGTTCGAGAATCACACCGTTCGAGAATTTGTGCGATCCACAAAGGCTTGTTCTGAGTCTGGGTCCCTGTGCATGTGAATTGAATGTCTGTGAAACCCCTTGCTATACATGGATTAAATTCCTTAGTGCGGGAGTCGTATATAAAAAAAAGAATGCAATTTATTCCTAACTTTGGCTTTACTTACCGATAGTATTTCGCGATTTTTTCTTTTTTGTTTTTTGTTACCCGGTGGAAATCCTCATGGACTTCCATCACCCTGGGGAAGGCGATGGGGTGTGCCGGACTCTTACCGGCTAAAACAACCGGAGTGCTTCTCCGTTCCCTATTGTCGGGGGGCCATGGGAACGCTTTTGCAGTCTACCGCGAAAGTATTTCGCGTACTGTATCAACCCAAATGGGATTAAAACAACTGAAATATGACAGTAAATATTTAGACATTGAAGTATAGTCAAGGGGCTATGAGGATAAAATGTCCACATTTATTCAATCGAATCTGTGAAACCGAGTCTTCCTCATTTACCCGTTCTTTGACATTGTCAGTAAAATTAATCACGTTATTTTTTAAGTCATTGAACTGAAATCCTTCGGATCAAATACCGTCGCAAGTACAGCTAACGACGAAACTTCGTAAACAAAGGGGTTAAGATATTATAATAAGAGAGTTGTGAAATACGATATTCATTGTCAAAAATTAAAAGGAAGGATAGACTTATGTCTAAGGGAAATCGGTGAAAGAAACCGTAAAGGTTTCAATACATTTTCACTAGTTAAATAGCACGTAAGTTCGAGTTTTTTACACAAGGTGGAGAAAATTTAGAAGGATTTCTCTGTGTCAAACATCGGTTGGTGCTTTCACGAAATATTTACATATTTTTCTTCCATTTTTGGAATAATTTTAGAAGCCTTTTTTTAGGGGGAAATTATCAAAAGAGCCCGTTGTGGGTGCAGCGGGTATCAGACTTTTACTGATTAAAACCCACTATGTTCCTCCTGGAACCCTTTGAGTGCCGGGGTTGCGGTAGCTCTTACGAACATCCCGCAATCCCAGCAGTATCATTTTAGAAGCTTCAATTCGGATAGTGAGCCATTTTTTTTTTCCAAAAACGTTACATATAGACCAGTGACATTTGCAGTTGCACTTCCCCAAAAGGTAAATTTATGGAACTTCATTAGATTCCTACATTAGTCCCAAAATTAAAAAGCCAAATAAACTACCATGTTTCAAAAAAGTTTTATTTTTCCAACATTACCAGTGTCTGAACTAATGTAAATGCAACAAATCCGTCATTACTCAAGTATGTATAGATGTAGGAGTCCAAGCTACCTATGCGTTACGTGATATTGTTATCGATCTGTTGCGGTCAGCCTTATGTAATCCGTTAGTTTAGTGTGTCAGGGTCTGCGGGACGACTGCAGGAAGATTAGAGTCTGGGAACCTGATATGTGAGGAGTCAAGGTCGAGATTGAGTTAGGTAATGTGTTATGTTGAACCTGTTGAATAGAATGTGTGGAAGAAACGAAGTTGCTTCCAGCTGCATGTCTGTGACCTTGTATGTATCTTTAACTACGAAATGGATTTTGATGCGGTTTTTTTTTATTTTATTTAGTAACAGCCACATCAACAACGTAAACCCAAACAACAAAGAATTATAGAACAGAGACATATGGCTGTGTTTGCGTCAATTGGATATATGCACAATATTCAAAACAAAGTAGAAGCAAAATTAAATACAGTATTAACGTTATAAAACACAAAAAAGCTAACAACCATAAACTACATTTTTACATTTTTAGTACATAGAGTTTAATGGAAAGGTTTATATTGTGTAATACATCAGTATTGCACCCGTGCGAAGCTGGAGTGGGTCGCTAGTTAGTAAATAAGAACCGACGATGATGATAAAAGCTTCGAAAAAGGCGTCGTTAAAACACACTATGAATATATTTTGGCGCTTCGAAGTAATTTCCTAGGATCACAATTATATCAACAATTGTTTTTCATCCTCCTTTACAACTAACAGGAATATTGCGGTAGAATTCCAACTTGGGAAACTAGAATCTAAATAAACATTGAAACGAAAAATAACATTCAGAGAAAACGTTTTCCCGTTTTCCTGCAAAATACTAGAACTGTTCCTAGAAGGGAGTAGTTCACAGAAGTAATGTAATAATAATCAACCAGCCTATAGACGTCCCACTGCTGAGCACAGGCCTCTTCCCATATAGGGAAGGTTTGAGAAATGATCACCAAGCTAGCTCCCTGCGGATTGGCGATTTCAGATTCCAATATTAGGAATCCAAGTTTCGCATGATGATTTCCTTCACCATTTGTCAGTAGTGTCTCAGAATAACTAAAAAGAACATATAACTTTGAAAAAGTCACTTAATTATTTACCTGCGCTGGAGATTGAACTTGCACTTCGTGCACACAAATCCATACATAGAACCGCAAGGCCACGGCTTGTACGAACGAAGTAATATATTACGTATATTTTCAAGTATAACACTTCCACAATAGTTAATAATTTCATGAGTTCCAAGTAAAATTGTTAGGCGTTATTAACTATTGTAAGAATGGAAGATTGTTACCGAGAACTTCTTTACACGTATCTAAATTGTTTGGTATGTTTCTCTTACTACGAACTTCGACAGCAGAACTATTGCCATTGTAGAAGTAAGACAGCTGTATACGCGGTGTATGCTCTCTCGCTTTCATATAGCTGGAAAGGGTATGTTTTAAGAGTACGGTGTGGGATGAAGGCTGTTGGTATATAGTTACTAGTTAGAAGACTGTTGTCAAGGCATTGTTTATAGTAAAACAATTTGTGGGAAAATTACAAAGAAAGGAATTTTTGGGTAGCTTTTTTTGTAAATAATATGTGTTTTCTCTTCCATTCGTTTCTGTTAATCATTCTTAATAAAAGAGTAATAAATAAAGTAGTGACATGATAACATATTTGGATGTCTTCTGCAAAATCATTTTCGTTTGCTAGGTTTCTCAGTTTTATAATATCATAGAAAACATAATACGATATGTTTGTGTATTCAAATATAATTCATAACAGTGTTAAACTAATCAAAATGTTAATTTGTTCCCTCCCTCCCCTCCTAAGGGGTCTACCGTCTCGTAATATTAAGTTTGAGTTTCAAAATTACTTTTGTAATAAACATTATTACATAATTGTCATAGGTATGTTTAGAAAACATGATATTAATTTAATACTGTTGCTATTTATCACAACTTCTCACAAGGAATCATTCATTTTCTGACTTTAATTTGTGTACTTGAGTTCTATCTCTTTTTATTGCATCATCAGCCCTGAATAACCCACTGCTGGGCATAGGCCTCCCTTTGTTTAAGCCATTCTTCTCTAGCTCTGCCCTTAGCATTTATCCTATTCCTGTTATCCTTTCTATGTCGTCCACCCATCTCATCCTCGGTCTACCGGAACTTTTAGATAGTTACATACTCTGTGAAACTGCAAAATACAGGTCAGCATATTACCTATATAAGTTTAAAATATGTCTAATACATTCAATGTGATTTTTTGTCATACTTATTCAAAATATACATACATAGTCTGAATGCTTAGATTTTTAAAAACTACTCAAAAGATTTTGATATTTTTTTAATATAGATAGAAATTTTCAAGAGGAAGGTTTTGTTACATCTGTATTGTACCCATGCAAAGCTAGGGGCGGGTATGAATTTCCAATAACTGGTACACATACCTATTAATATTTTCCATATCTGTAGCTTCACTATTTTAGGAGTGGTATCATATCTATGGGTACAGACATCGGTTATTGACAGTCAACAATCTGTCATATCCAAAAATATCTTATCATAATCGTAACCAATTGATACTCTGTTCCGTATCCGAAATGTTTTGCGCATTATTCATAAAACAGTCTCGTGAACTATGATTAGCTTGAATAATATTTGTTGCAAAATAAAGTGATTGACTTTTCTAGAATAAATTTGACGGATTACAAGAAACTATGCGATAAAATCAGAGATTTAAAAAACAAGATTGTGTGTTATCTGTACCTGTACTATGAACTTTTATACTAGGAATGTAGGTACTGTGGGAGCAAGACAACGCTATGCAGTGTAGTGCGCTCTCTCGCTTGCTCTACTGCATCAGTCTTGCTTTCAGATTTCATGGTAAGGGGTGGTACTAGGAAGGAACTTTGTAATCGAATCCGTTTGTATTTCTTGTGTTATCGTGTATGTGTGGAATGTATGACATTGCTTATGTAAACCACGGATAGGTTAGATAATAATATTTTTTATTGGTTTTTCTTTAGTACTTATTTGTTAAAATATTTTATCGTTTCTTGTAAAGTGGTTGTCGTTTTTTTGTGAATATCTTGTGCGATGCGGTTTGTTATAGGAGAGTCTGTAAGGTAGGTGAAAAGTATTATTCAAGCTACATTATTGTCAAAAGCTGTGATGAAAATTGTTGCTGAAAAGTGTGATATGTTTTCCTAAAACAATTAAACAAAAAAAAAAATAAAACGTTGAAGGTTATCTAAATGTAAACTTTGCTAAGTGCCTTGTTGTCACTTCTGGTGACCCAAAGGCTAGATTTACCTCGCACAGAGGATAAGCATTGCCATCCAACGTGGCGATGTCGCCAGCCTCTTGGACACACTCCCGGCCGGCAATGATGCGGACGAATTTTATGACGCGATTTTTTAAGCTTTTGTATATACATATATAAGTTTGTGAATCTAGAAGTTTTAGTTTTAAAGTATAATGTACGTCGTAAATTGAACAATAAAGAATTTCAAACAAAAAAAAAATGAAAACTAGTAACCCAATTTTTTTAAATAATTTATGCATGTTAAAACCAAGCTAAGTAAGTGTAGATATATTCCGTAGTATACTTTTCTCTATTACTTTGAAGCACAACTGGTGAACATCGTTGAATATTCCGCTAAAACGAAGATTGCTCGTTGTTTTCTCTATAAAAAGGTGTTTGCCCTGCAGCTTCGTATAATGAGATAGTACAATGCAGATAGATGTACTTTCAGTGTAATATAATTTTATGCTTAACGTGGTAAAGGTAGATGATATAATGACGATGTAATTTTAACTATTGTTACGAGTAGTTCAGGATTAATACACGCAATATGCGAAGTTCTGTCCCTTCAATTCTTTTCTTTTTTTTTAAATGACTCCCGCACTACGGAATTTAATCCTTGTATCGCGGGGATTTTCACAGACATTCAATTCACATGGACAAAGACACCTCAGAATAAGCCTTTGTTGATCGTACAAATTCTTGTCCTACGCTGAGATCGAACCCGCGACACGTCGCGTAAAATAATTTGCGTGGTGACCTATGTCAGCCACTAGGTTACCTGTGCAGTTATTTTTCAGTACAAACGTTTCTATAATCAAATATTTATACGTGAATGCTTTTGCTATTTACTTCTATGAATAAAAGAATCGTATTCAAGAACGAGACTAAGTAAAAGTCGCCGTTATATGTCTCCCTTGTTTTTTTCATCGTCTCATAAAATGTAGAGACGAAAAAGCATCACTTTACAAATAGCCGGGCTATTCTTCGTGAGTCTGCGATAACAGCTCACTTTACGAAACTAAAATAAAAACACCTAATTCCATCATCTCGGTATCTTGCATATTAAAACCTTAAGCATTTTATAAGTTTTCATGGGCATAGCTATAATATCGGTCTAAGACAGACGTCATCAGCCCACGGAGTGTCAGAAACAATTGAAGATATAGTTATAAATCTACCTTCGTTATGGTTACACCGGTAGACAGGTACAGGTAGGTAGGTATTCAAGGACAGTTAATACGTAGGTAATCCGCAAAGGGCATTGTAGTTTAAGGTCAAGTTTATGTTGTTACACGTGATAGCGCTCTATACAGGGTGTCCCAGAAGTCGACGTCAAGCCGGAAACGGGTGATAGGCCAAGTCATGACAGTTATCAGAAAATATATAAAAAAAATCTAAGTTAGGTATATTGGAGTGCAATAAAAGTATTGACTATAGTAATTTTCTTCTGAAAATTCCCCATTTTAACGCTGATGTCCTTTATTGATGAGTATGCTGTATGCATACCAAGTATATTGAAATCAGTTAAGCTGTTTTACCATAAAAGCCGAATATGCCAACACACATTTAATGTCCCCTTGGCTGATAAAATGACCTTTAAATTAAAATTAGTTTTCCCTACATTCGAGTTCACCTAACCGTGAACATTTCATCACATTAAAAGTTTATTACGACGAAATGGGATGAATCACTAGATCTGCAGAGATTAACTACAGAATCACTAAGCGCCACGTATACTGTATAGTACAAAGTCCTTAATTGTTTCCTAACAATGGTTGTACTAACTAAATGAATGTTTTTTCGTCTGTTAGTCATATTATCTAATGTACATAGAGACACGCAGTCTAATGTCCGTGTTTTTATCTCGAAACTTGGATAATTTGGTGACTTATGTTATAGACACGTATTTCGAATTTTTGAAGTAATGTTATTGTATTGTTTTGTTCTTTAAAGAAAGTACCTTGTGAAGTATCAAACAATAAAACTCGCTTACAAAAAAGTAAAACGCAAGAGACTTCTTCTTAAAAAAAAAATATGCTATTATTCAAATCAAAAATAACTCAATTTTTCTGTTAGTTACGTGTGTATGTCTAAACACAACAGACTTTAATAACAATTATATTTATGTTGAAGTATTAATTGATTTCTTAGTAAGGAAATAGGCAATTTTGTGTTTTTTTGTAACACATACCATATGAATGCCTATGGGCAATGCTAGTGGCTTATAAGTTACCACCATACAATTCGACGAAAAAACTTTAGACTAATGTATTATTACTAAATATGATAACTGTTCTTCATTATTATTGTATTATTAAGGTACAAATAAACGGTAATTACTTTATTGACACTTACTTATTATAATTTATCTTGCGGCTATATTGTTACAATAATACATTTTCTAACAATTTAAACAGCTATTTAAAAGAAAACAAAAGTAATAATATAGGCACGTTTCATTCCCTCAGAATTTGGCATACTTTGAAGAAATACATGTAAGTCGAAGTTCCACATCTATAACTTATATCACCTTCATGAAAACATACTAATCAGTTAAATAATATACATAAGTCTATTCGTACTTATGGCAAAAAATAATCACGATTATTTTCTTTCATTCATTTTTCCTTGATTAATCTTATCAAATCAAATATTTCCTTGACAAACGTACAAGTACATGAAAAAGTATGAATTAAACCAAACCTACTTCCACATTCATACATTTCGAGTTATACATATATAGATGTATAGAAAACAAAACGTTTAAAAGTATACTAATATATATTATAATATCTTCGACGTGTGATAAGGAGGGGGGCTAGCCTAATCTTATCGGACTAAATGTAAATTCGTCCGTTCAGTGTACCACAAGCTTTTACCGAATCAAGACGGATTTCGAAATTCATTTCGTATTTACGCTCGTGATTGTCAATTGTTATATTACAATTGAACTGTTATAAATTGTTATAATTGTTATGTTACTGTTGTGTTATAAAATTGTTATAGAGTTGTTTGTTTATTAAGTGTTATGTGGTTTCGTACGGATATCGTTGTGTACCTCGATAAACACGGGTTAGTGTACTCTCTTATGATAATTTTTATTTATTTGTTTTGAATAGACTCAGTGCTATCTGTGTCTCGTTCAAATTTATGTTATGTCTGTCGATTACGCGTACATAATGCCGTAGATTACAGATTTAAATGATTTTTTTGCTAGGATCTTCGAAAAATACCGATAGGATTTTTAGCACAAAAACACCATACCATAATTTATTTACCATAAATATATTTTTTCTTTTTTTTCTCTTCTGCCTCTACAAATAAAATCAGATATTAATGAAATAATTTTCTTACACGTGTTTCTATAAAATCATTTAATTTATCTTGAAAACAGATACCTATTGAGTTACCTGATCCCAGTCAAGGGAACGGAGCACTCCAGTGGATACCTCCGGAAGTGAGAGCCGGATAAACTGTTATCCCTTTTACTTTAAAAAATATCAAAATTATTACTGTACGAAAAAGGATAATATTTTGTAGTAGCCGTGATCGTCTAGTAATTTGAACCTTATTCGTTGTGTATAATGTACTCAATAGTGGTATTATTCAATGCTCATTAAAAAAATAAAGAATCGAGAAATTAGAAGGAGTTTTATGGAAAGAGACTTTTGCCTGACAGTGGACCATTAATAAGCCGACATTTTTTTTCCTAGCCTGTACTGTTCCACCATTGGGCAAAGGTTTTCCCAAAATTTGCCACGAATTTCTATCCGAATAGAGAAATAGAAAAAGTCATATGAAAAAAGGTTTTTGCCCGACTGTGGACCATTTACAAACCGACATTATTTTTTCCTAGGCTATAGTGTGCCATTACAGGGTAAAGGTTTCCCAAGTTCTTCCACGATTTTCTATCCTGTGAAGCTTCAAATCACGAACGGCCTACATTATTATTACATTATAATATACATAAATCTCACAAAACAGTTACAACTTTCTTCGTATTATTATCCGTTATCGCATATTATTATATTAATCAGGGTATCGTATCTGAGTAGAATGTTTATCTTTCTCAGCTGTTATTTTATCACTAGTGTGTGGCGTAATTACATTTTGATTGTCTGACTCTACCTTAATCGGATTAAAAGAAAAACAATTATTTTCGTTCATAAAATACATATTATTATTATATTTTATGTTAATATATTGCATTAAATAAAGTCGCAACCCGTTTCTATTTGTCTGTCCCTATGTAGGCTTAGATATTTGAAAGTACGCAAAGGATTTTGTTGCGTTTTGTTAAATAGACAGAGTGTTTCAAGAGTTAGGTTAATATGTATTATAATAACATTTTTTTTTTCTTCAAAACAACTCTTGCACTTACGAATGAATCCTTGTATTGCGGGTGGTTTCACAGACATTCAATTCACATGCGCAGAGACACCCAGACTTAGAACAAGCATTTGTAGAACGCAAAAATTCTTATTCTACGCGGGGATTGAGCCCGAGATACATCGCGCGCAGTGGTAATTTGCGTGGTGACCTGTACCACTCGGCTATCTAGTCAAAGTTATATATTAGTCTTACACCCGTGCGAAGCTGAGTCGCGTCGTTACCTACCTATAAGTAGGAAATCGAAGCTTGTTTACGTGTATGTAATTTTTTTTGGTACAATAACCTTAACCGACGCATTAAGCCGTACCAATGTTTACCAACAATTTTTTTAGATAAGTATTCACTTATTAGATATACAAACTACTTCAAAAAAACTCGGTCATATTATAAAAATGACTTTTTTACACCCTGCATGATCGCTTGGAAACAAACAACGTTCTGTTGAAGAAAATTATGAATTGGCTCTCCTTTTCTGGAGTCTTTTAGTCAATGCTCCTATTACGGGACCAAATTTTTGTAGCTCTCGAAAATCTCATTTCATAATACCAAATGAGTTTTGATTTTTTAAAATACAAGTTAACGTTGTTTAAATTATTAGCTAAACTCATTATTCTCTATATGGGAATACCGGTGTCACCATTTCAATAGGCCCAGCCGTGGGTCTTTTATAGCCTATAATTATTAAAAAAAAAAATTATTTAAATGAAATGTTATTTACAATGGTATTGTTATCTCTTTTAATTTTACGGATAACTTCAAGGGAAGAAACGCAGTCCTTTTTAAAGGCTTACACGGGGATAGAGGTCTGAAATTCAGAGGCCTTGTTTAAAACTTTTACCTAAAATGTGATGTGTGGACATCTACCAAAGGTGTTTTATTTTACATTGCAGTATATAGTGACATTATTAAAATGTGTAACATGTGACAGAAACTATACTAAACAAAAAATATCTACATTTAAAACTAATTTTATATGTAGGTATAACTATAAAGTAAAATATTTACAAAGCGTCGAATAATTGAATTAACATAATAATTGTTATTAAAAGTGATTTGTCATTGTCCGCAGCGTGTCGCCGCTCCCGGTAAAGATGCGCGGGCGCACGCCGCGCTGGCTGTGGGTGGGCGCGGGCAGCGGCGCGCTGCTTGCACTCGCCGCCCTCACTGCCGCACTGGCGTGGACGAGTATATTTGATTCAGCTTTGGCTAATGTAAGTGGATTCGTTATTTGTATTTTGTTTAGTATAGTATGGAAAACGATATAGTGAAATTAGCACACATATATTTTCGTACATCGCCATTCATATATGTACCTAGTACACGTACATTTTATATTAGGTGTTTTCAAAGATTGACAAGGGAAAATGGCAACACCGATCTATAATTTTATATGTTAAGGAAATAGACTAAAGTTTTCAGATACAGACCGCTATTAAACGTACACTTTCATAATTAATCAAATCTTATAGTAAGGGTCCCATCAATACGGAAATGTCAATCAACTGCTGTCGCTGACAACTACTATCTCCGGCATTTTAATGTGTGAAGTTCGACAAATAGACCCTTGACCTTGACATAGACAAGTTGACCTTTAAGCTAAGATACGATTGAGAATCCAAGGCTAAATCTAAGAGTGAAATAATAGTAATAAAAATATGTTTCTTAACATTCTCACAACGCCATAAAGTCTCAAATTAAGTATACGAGAGTAACTTGTGTTTTGAGTACTAGACAACAGCTGATAAACATACTTCATCATCATCTTCCTGCCCTTATCCCATTTTACTTGGGGTCGGCGCAACATGTTTTTTTATAAACATGTTGCTACTGGATTTGGCTATGGTTTTATAGTCGGCCGCCTGCCTGACACTAACCCTCTTTGGGAAAGCGACTGTTGGTGGTTTACCCGCCACCATTCGGGTGACCCAAGGTGCTTGGTACAGTGCACTGGGTCTTAAGGTCCATTAGTCGCCTTTTACGACACCCAGTGGAGGATATGGGGTGGCGCCATTCTTTATATCCGGACACCACACGGATTTGACACCACACGAACTGATAAACATACTTATACATTTCTAAATACGTACATAATATATTATAGATAAATTACACCCCAATATAGTACAAATGATCGTGTGCTTATCAAACAATCATTTTTCCTGGATGGGAATCGAACCCAGTACAGCAGTTAGGGCCAGTGTCCACTAGACCAAAACGCCCGTCTAATTAAATAATTATCATTTCAAAATATTGCATGACAACAATTATAGACGATCAATTCTAAAACCTTCCCTACATGCGGAGGCCTGTGCCTAGCAGTAGGACATTTATAGACTGGTAACACTATTCAACTGTAAAAATATCACATAGCAACAAACCTTTTTACAGCTAACCTTATTTTGAATACTCATTATTCTCATGAATATCAGTTCGACCCGACATTGGCTCACTTTATAGGGTTTCCTTTAATCAGTACGTTGCTTAATCTAATTAACACATATTCGCACGTTTTTCACTTATTTTCGTTTTGTCACGTGAGTGATAAGCTGGCTTTGCGAGTTCGATACTCGTGCGAGAACATATCTGTTTGACCTCTAGTGTTGGACTTGTAGTATTGTTTGTAAAGTTAGGGTAGTGGGATAGTCGAGTATACATCGAAATTATACGGTACCTTTTTATCAAACTATTTACTAATAATAGTTACAAGTTAATATTGTAATTGCTAACACAACGGCTCTTGGTTATGTAAATAAATAATTTATTATT
This sequence comes from Chrysodeixis includens, assembly GCA_941860345.1. Classification (NCBI taxonomy): domain Eukaryota; kingdom Metazoa; phylum Arthropoda; class Insecta; order Lepidoptera; family Noctuidae; genus Chrysodeixis; species Chrysodeixis includens. The sequence goes on from OW796096.1 coordinate 12,135,986, forward strand.
GTCGTTATATTATCGGACAAATCATATTGATTTTTTTATTGTAGATGGAGTGTTTTGGGTCGAATTTAGTTTACTGTCTTTACATAAAAAATACCACTTAAATATATTTCGATATTGTTTAAAAAGATCTTTATTGTTTTATTACGCAGAAATCGCGGCGTATTAGATAATTTTTTGTAATTAAATACAAATAATTCGATGAAAAAATTCAAACCTCAGACGGACCTGTGACTCCTATTACAATTATTAAATAGAATTTTGAAACAGGACTATAATGAACTAACGCTACAAATGTGTGTGATATAGAATTCATGATTCTTGAATAGTAGAATCCTAAACTCAAATTGCCAATTAGAAGTTAGTTCCTTTCTTCTCAAGCAAAACTATACTCAGACCAAATAATATACAAATATGTTACTATGTACTGGCAATAGTAACTATTGCCAGTTCTACAGTTAAACATATTTGTATCCGACATTGGCCTGATAATATCAAAATTATGTAACTTTGATATGAACAGACGTGCCTGCACATATATTATACAGTTGTATGGACAGTGGAGATACTACTACGGGCCTGTTGGTCTAGTGGTTAGTGACCCTGACTGCTAAGCCGGAGGTCGTGGGTTCGATTCCCACCCAGGACAAATGTTTGTGTGATGAGCACGATCATTTGTTCTGTGTCTGGGTGTAATATTAAATATTTAGAAATATAAGTATGTTTATCAGGTGTCTGATTAACATAACACAAGCTCTGCTTAGCTTGGGATCAGATGGCCGTGTGTGGATATTGTGTCAAGAATATTTATTTATTTAAAGTAATAATCATAGCAGTTGTGGAAGAGAGACGCCGCTCTATACCATGTAGTGCGCTGTCACGCTTGCACACCATTAATAATATTGGGTCGGGGAAAAAGTTTTTTCGCATTATAATATGTATGAACTTGTAATAAAATCTTTTTGGCTGTAGTATTTGTGTCTGGTTTTGGTATAATTGAAAGTTAAAATTTTAAAGAACGTAATTCAAGTTTTATAAGAGAGAGGAAGATTTTATTACAAGTTCATACATACTATAATGCGAAAAGACTTTTTCCCCCGACCTATTATAACTTATATAACTTTTAAACGATGGTGGTAGGAGTTCAAAAGCTACCCAATACCGACAATAGCGTCCATACGTAATTCTCTATGTGATTTCTGGATCACGTAACGAGAGTAATTCGACAAAAGGTTACATAATACTGTTCGACTGGACCTTGAGAATATACTCGAAGTTCCTTTATTTGTTACTCAGCTGGTGTGCTAAAGTTCGTAGGAAACTTGGTACGATTGTCAGGGGTGTGTTTATCCGGAAACTTAGCTTACACGTGTTTAAACAGACTTTCGTCTTATATTAAATACAGACAAAGAGATGTCTTATATTGAATACATGGGAGAGAACGTTATTTTATAAGGTGAAAGTAAAATCTTGGGTACTCAATACTCAATTCTTTATTAGTACTTCATATGTTATATAGAAGGTACATTTTACAGTCTAGAATTAATATAGACCCTATAGGGCATAGAAAAAGAAGTTGGAAATTATAGCAGTAGCTTACTATATGCATCTCTTTTATTTCAAGGGCTAACTTCAAGGAAAGAAACCCGGTCCTTTTTAAAGGCTTATTGTTGTTATTATTTAGTTTAGCACCTAAGCACGTAAAATAAATAGTCATACATATTTGTACGAAAATATTTTTTTTAGGCTATGTTAAAAATAAAATAATAACCTTACTTTGTGTAACACTAATTTAATCTAGTCTACTATTTCCTCGATCATTAATACAATTGCCTAGGATATGTTAGCCTTTGTGATGAGGTAACAAAAAAAAACCAAGGCCTCAAAAGTTCAGTCTCCAGTTGCCTCCCAGGCAAAACCAAGGCCTTGGAAAATTCTCATTTCTAGGTTCGTGTATATCTGAATGTGATTGAACCTTGTCCCTTTGTCCTTGTTACGCAAAGCTCATGGAAGCTCAGTCTCACGGTCACGATCCCAGACTATTCAGAGTTATGGCTTCATAACTTCAATTATTTACGACATTTGGTACAGTTCTTTATGATTGCTTTTTAGAAAAATGTTGGTTGGGTTACGAAATCGGTATAATCATTTTCTTAGAATGACTAGATTGAAAGTTAATTAACCCTAGTTTAGTTTCTATGTTCTTAAATTGGAATTGAAAAATGAATCGATGGAAAAATTGACATAAACCATAGCTTACAACGAAAAAGATAAAATCAACAGTTTTTTAGTTCTTGCAACATCCAGAATCACAACTTACGATCTTCTTAAGAAATCCCATTTAGAAAGAGGAGTTCCCCTAGTAATCTCGAAACTATAATTTACTATAAGACCTATTATCACATACTTTAGCATCCATCATGCGCATGTCATTGTAAATTTAGATTGGACAAGTGATTTGCCTTCTTATGTAAAGGTTACAAGTTCATTCCCGTCCAAAACAATTGGTTATCCGCAATTCATTGAGCACGTGTACTGAAATTTGTATTTCTGCAAGACTGAATTTTTCCAAAATGATAATGTAATAGGATATGGTGAATAAAACGGTCGATTTAAGATATTAATTGTCGATTAAATAAATACGAGTACTTACCTACATGCTCATTTAATCTTGTCTTTAAGATGTCCAATTCAGTCATCGCAACTAAACTCCAAAAAACCCAGTCGGTGACCTACCTAGATAATTAGACCACCTAAAATTCAGACAATCTCATCTCCAACATTAACAAGCTTGAAAATATCCCGATTGACGTCAACAGTTGCCAACAAAGCACAAATTGATTTGTCAAACTAATCAACTTCGCCGGCTTGGCAATCAACAACAACAATATCGTGTAACTATTGTTAATAAAGTCAAGAGGTACCAATCGATATGCATCGTCCATCTGTTCGCCTTGGAATACAATTTATCAAATGTGGATAAGCTCCTTAATCAGCTGACTTGACCAGTTGACCTAATGTCAAATGTTTGCATGCGACGTTATATTGAGTTTATTTTAGCAAGGTGGTTGTAGATTAGTTTGAACTATGCTTTATTGTTTCATTAGTGTTTATTGAGTCTAATTTGTTGTTATATTGACACTAAGTAGAGCAGTTGTTAAGTGGTATTGGAGACTGCAAAAAAGTTTATATCTGTCTAGAGTCGCTTGGATTTTTTTTTCAAGCACTCAGTTCCACATTCCTTAATATAGAAATATCTTTTTAGTCATAATTGTTCCTGCAGAACCAGATAGAAAAATGATTATAAGCATGATCCTTGAATTATTAAACTCCAAAACATGTTGTCATTCTAGAGCCCCCAATTATAGATAGATAGAATATCCCTTATTGCACATCACACGAGAAACAGATTTGAGAAACATAAAAGTTACATGGTGCTACAATGGGTGGTCTTATCGTTAAGAGAGATCTCTTAAAGGCATACTACAAATTAAAAAATCTATAATTATTCTGCTTTTATTTACAGCAACTAATGCTGGCCCCGGGCTCCAGATCGTACGAGAACTGGGTGGCGCCGACGGTGCCGCTCTACTTCGACATCTACTTCTTCAACTGGACCAACTCAGAAAGGTTCCCTGATGAAAAACCCATTTTAGAAGAATTGGGTAAGTTATGATAACCTTGCGAGATAGAAAAAAAAGAACTTTCCTGCAATAGGAAAGTTTTACATTTGGGAAAACATTGTTAAACCATTTCGTCATCATCCTCAGCCTGTAGTAGTCCAAGATTTTTTTAAAGCATTACATGCACACAAGCTCTGATAAGAGAGCTTCATCAGAAACAATATTGACATTTAGAAACACCTCATATTTCTCTTATACAAACAATATACAATCACAATGGCAGACTTAATGCCTAAGACATTCTCTACCAATCAACCTAAGGGTGACGCAGAGATAGCAAGAAGTAATTGTAAAATGGAAAATGAAAATAGATATAAGACAACCTTATTCCAATTACGAAGTTCATACCTTCCAAACCCTTAGAGATATTCGTTGTGTGGCTACATAGTATTGTCAATAAAAATGTATGTGTTTTAGAGATAAAAATATTAATGAATGATCTAACAAAAAGTATCTCTCCTTAGGTCCGTACCGATTTCTGGAGAAGCGTCGTCACGTGAACATTACATGGCATGAGAACAATGGCACGGTCGCGTACCGCACCGAGAGGAGCTGGTTCTTTGACGAGGCGACCTCCAACGGAACCCTGCAGGACAACATCACCACACTCAACGTCATTGCTGCTGTGAGTATACTTACATAATTACCGGAAAATAACTTGGCAAGCGTTAAAGCGAGAGGAGAGATGCGCAGAATACAAGTTTGCATGTAGAACTACTTCTGCGCATTTCTTCTCTCTTTTGAAGTGTTGCACGTTACTTCCCGTGAAGAGTAGCACTCCTTTTCTTTATTTTTGTGTCCTTGTGGAAATTCTCATGGACTATCCTTCGTCAGGGGGTTGACGAAGGGGTGTACCGGACTTTTACTGCCTAAGACTAGAGCTTTTAAAGCAGTTAGGCTGATTTTAGAAGACCAGTTGCTTGTAGATCATTAGATCTAGATAAACGTAGTCGATTGTTTATTTCTTTTTACAAAAAATGTCTTAATACTCAATACCCAATATTGTACTGCTTTCCAAAATGTAGGCTTTAGATGGTTAACATAGCATAAGTAACAATAATGGAATCCGTCGGGCACAGCAAAAGTAACAATTGAGAGGACATTTACAATTTTAGTATCATATCACAGTATACAAGCTAAGTTCACAATAAAGAAACATAAGTAATAATATGTATTTAAACGAACATTACATAGAAGTTTTATTTTAAAATTTTGTAGGACTTATCGTTTAAATATTTACGCTATAATAAGATTTCCTTAACAATAATTTCATGTAAAATGCAGCAAGGTCTAATGTCAGATATTTATATACTATTTAACGCTGAATGGTGTCTAAGTTGGTTTCATAATGCCTTCTAAGATATTAATATTAGTTTTGTTCACTAGATAACAGTGATCCAATGGGTTAGTAGAACCATGTTAGACATTCTTATCTTAATGACAAATAGTGACATTGTACAATGACTCCATTTTTGTTTATTATGGTACTTATGTTTACAGTAAAGTGAGTCATTTCCTTATTTAGCTGGTAGAAGAATGTATACTAGTTAAATAGCAAAATTACGTCGTATAAGTGTTTTTTAGACAATCAGAAGAATAATCTGCTTTTTATGAAATTGTGATTATTTATTGGAATGTGATACAGAGAGGTCTTGTTAAGTAGCACCGTATGTGATAAATCCCAATTACATTAATGTTTTATTTATGAAACATGACTCCGAGTTGTAAGCGTGGATTAGGGTATGGTCCAGATGAGGGGTAACAAATCCTATTCATTAGCAAGTTATCCTGATTATGATATGTTATGAAAGGTTCATATTACAAAGAGTAAATATTTTGAATGGGGTTGTTGTTGTAACTTTGTAAGGTAGTTTTATATTGTTTTTAAATATTCTGAATTGATAGTCCAATTGAACAGTGATATTTGTGAGCAAGTAAACTAAAGTTTAATAACTTTACAAATTCTAGTACAAAAATATTTTTCCATGCATTTCACAAATTTTATGCACTAACGTTGGTATATTCGTGGGATTCAACTTAAAAGCCAGTTTACTTAAGATGTATCACTTTACTTTTGTCCTTTCTCTGTTTTTACTTAAGAAACTGAAGAAAAAATAATAATTTCATTCTTCTTTTTACTTAATTCCAGTCAGCGGTATACCGCTCCAGATTCTGGGGTTTCCTCCAGCAGAAAGGCTTGTCCATGGGCCTGGCGATGTTCAACCAGCAGTTAGCCGTGTCCAAGCTGGCGAGAGAACTGCTGTTTGATGGTTACGAGGATCCTCTGCTGGATCTGGCTAAAAGCTTGCCGCCGAGTACGACGGGAGGCGCCCCGCCGGTGGATCGATTTGGGTGGTTTTATGAGGTACTATTATTAGGAAATTAGAGTAACCATTTTTTACTAGAGACGGCGTTTGCTGCACTATGATGTAGCAGATCATTGATAATGTTAAGTCTGAAAATTTTCTAAAAACCTTAATGATAATGAAAAGCAAGTTTGGTGGGAAAAAGACGTGGTTTTGCAAATGGCGAACATTTAGTCCTGCCCTTTGAGAACCCATCAGAATCTTCAATAGCCTATATTATAAAATAGTTTAGAGTGAAAAATAATTGTTTTTTCTGTATTTCAGAGGAATAACTCCTTGGACACGGACGGCTATATGGAAGTGTCGACTGGTCAGATAGCCGGGACCTTGCCCGGGCAGATCCTGAGATGGAACTATGAAGACCACATCACTTATTATGAAGGAGAGTGCGCCAAAGTAAGTTTTAGACAATGGCTGAAAACCGATTGAAGTTTCTAGTTTTGATCACAAATTAAAAAAAAATATCAATGTGTAATAATAATGTAATATATTTCACGACTCTCACACAACGCCATCTAGTCTCAAACTAAGCAGAGCTTGTACAATGAGTCCTAGATAACTTTAACTTCTAAATACATACTAATAATAGATAAATAACATTCAGACACAGAACAGACGGTCGTGCTCATCACACAAAAATATTTGTCCTAGATGGGAATCGAACCCATGGTTCTCTCTCTCTTTTCTCTGGTATGGCAGTGACCACTGACTAACAGGCCAGTCAGATAAAAAAATATGTTGTCAGAAATGTTCAAAAACAGTTATTAACTAGTTTTTAATGTAAAACCCAATAAACTGGCTTTTGAAGCTAATATCCATAATCATATTTTTTTTATGATTTGTTATTATCACATTTTATTTTACATAAAAATATATGTTTCAGACTTTTATTAAACCTCTTTTTTTCTATAGTTATCAGGCAGTGCCGGTGAGTTCATGCCGCGGAACCTAACAGAAGAGTCAACCCTGGAGATGTTCGTCCCGGATTTGTGCAGAACTGTCAACATGGACTACGTCGACAGCGGGGAAATGAACGGCCTGATGTACCACAAGTACGCGATATCAGGAAGAAGCTTTGATAATTGTAAGTTATTTTGCTTTGGTTTAATAGTATAAACATTGAGGCGTGATTTTAAAAAATCAATGTTCGAACTTATGCCTTTGATTTGTGTTATTAATTTAGAGAAATATGATAAGATCATTCTGGACAAGAAACCCAGTTTCGATTATAAGTCAAATACTTAGCTTAAACTAGAGTCATTCAACCAGAGTCTGTCACGTTTTGAAAGAGCCTGAAAAGGCCTACTCGAAATAAAAACCTTTTGATTTAATTTGATTTGACTGGTGATCAGACCTAACGATTTAGACGTTCCTCAAATTGAAACACTTTTTTGTTGCCGACACTGAATAATTTTTGATCGTCATGGGCACTGTCAGCATCAAAAGTCGATCAAAACATTTAGGTTTTCAAACGAACTGTACACAATCGAATTCAATGAATTACTGTTGTGCTATTAGGTAACAAAATAGGCTTGACACCTGGTATAGTTAAGACATTTTAAGCATCAATTCCTACGTCATTGAAAAATAATGACACTTTGTAAATCAGTATGTGTTTATCGACTTCTGATGCTGACTGTACGTTAAGTGGTGGTAATTCATTGGCAGCCTATATCTGACACAAGATAAAAAAATATCCACATTTACGCCCACCTACGAAGTTACCTGACAAGATTTAATCGTCCATTCTCCTCCTCAGCAACAACCTCACCATCAAACACGTGCTTCTGTAACGGGGAGTGCGCGTGGAGCGGTGTGATGAACGTGTCGGCGTGCCGGTTCGGTTCCCCGGCCTTCCTGTCACTGCCGCACTTCTTGGACGGCGACCCGCAGCTGAGGGAGGCTGTGGAAGGCATGAGGCCTGATCCTGATGCCCATTCGTTCTATTTTGCTGTTGAGCCTGTGAGTATATGGTTATATGCCATTTTATATCTTTTCACGAATTTGTTTTGTTTTACAGTAAAGGAACTTTTTTAATTAAGCTATCTCTTTGAATGGTTTTATCGTACTGTCGAAAACTTCAATGTCTTTTGTAGTAATGGTGTAAATTTTATATGATACATCTATTTGGAGTAGCTTTGATCTAGTCGGGGTCAACAAAGCACCTTCTGGATAGACGGATAGTACGTAAATTATGGACCGAACCCTGACTGTTTAACAAATATCACTTTGCCATTATAATATCGATAAAAGTGCAATCACCATATTACAGCGTCTCAAAATACAAGGGGCACAGTTCTCTACCCTGGTCAAAATTGTTATAATAACACTGTTCTCTTTTTCAGAGGCTTGGAGTACCACTGGATGTCTCAGCCCGGTTTCAACTCAACATTTACATAGAACCGAGTCCAAACGTTGGGTAAATATCTTATTTTTCCTATACTTGAATGCTAAATTAATTAACAATTAAGACTTTGGAACGTATAAGAAAGTAGATATTCTGGAGACCGAGGTGTTCATAGACTTCATAATAATATTTTTAATACATAAGTATAGCGGTACAATGATCTTTTCGCACGTGGATGACATTAACAGGAGAACGTTGGTGTGCATATTTGCAACAAGATTCAACCCAACTGTCTGTCAAAAGTGATGGTTTTTCATTTGTTTTTTATATATGACGGCATTCGTTCCGATTTAGGCCACATGCCCAAAGATTCTTGTAGCACTATATATTTGTATTCATAGCACCACTATATTTCAAGTTTTGCTAATAAATCTCTTTTTTTTAGTGATTTATTTACCTTGAAATATGTTTCAATAACATCGTAAATCCTTAGGTTTCTAAAACTAGTTTTCTAAGGTTTTTATGCAGGCCTACTATAATTAAACACTTAAATTATTAAATTTATTACTTCAGATTTGTCCAAGTCGTAAAAACTAGAATCATAAAAAAAACTTACTGCCTATGTATACAGATTATGTTTAAACATTTTGTTACTATTAATGTGGTGTCAAGATGGGCACAAAAAATTGAATATATTAAGGTTTTATACATTAAAATATTTTACGGCTTGACTACATTGTAATAATATATTCAGATCTATTGAAATAGCGTCTCTAGTGTATCTACCTGCTTTTACTAGTCCGTAACGTAAATTGATTATCTTTATTTCTGATAGTACCTATATGACTTATATCTTTGTATACGTACGTACATAAGCTAACCGTAATTTTATTTTGTTGCAGTCTCTACCAAAACGTACCAAGAATGTTGTTCCCAATATTCTGGATGGAGCAAAAAGTACAGATAGATGAAGAAGTGATATCTGAGCTGCGGTTCGTGCGCGCCATACACGACTGGGGAGGCACGGTCTGCGCATGCGCGGCCCTGGTCTTCGCAGCCCTGGTCACCATGGCCGCCTGCTGGGCCCGCAAGCCACACTACATCAAACGGGAACTCATGGCCTTCGAAAAACCGAAAGACGAGGCCGAATTGAAACTAAACCCTATATGAGGACACAAATTTTAGAACGAATGCTCTCGTACTAAGTAATGGAAGGTAGATCTATATTCTATTGGTTACGTGACGAAATTTCTAGTAAAAAGGGATTTTGTAAAGCCTCGTAAGGCTTGACTCTAATAGAACGAACATTGCTCACGATAGCTCATTGTGTGTGGTCAAAACAGTGACACAGTTGTTGTAGGCGTAAAACCCATTATTGACAATCAATGGAAATTATTAAGACACGTACCAGGCCGTTTATTTAACTATTGCGTAATAAACACAAACGTTTTGTATGGAAACCAGTTATCCCATTAACATGACATAATCATTATTTATAGGAATCGCTAAATTCATAGGAAATAGTTTATCACAAGTAGGTATGCCTGATCCGTCCAGTTTAACGGTACTAGATTCTTACAAAATATCATTTTACTCAAAATCTGGTTTTTGGAAGGCTGATGAACAAAAAAATTGTAAAATAACATCTATTAAAGCTCATGTCAAGCCCTGCAATTGATTTTTAAGCTACAACTTGTTTAATTACGACTATTCAAAAACTGGCAGCTAAAATTTTTTCTCAACTTTTCGGCCAAACTATTCATAATATTCAGACTACATTTTCGAGTTATTTACCAATATTTGGTCCTTTCTTACAAAAGCTAATGCTAAGCTCTCTTATACCGACAATTGTTGTTTCTCAACCGACTACCCCCATGTAAATGTAAACTGGAGAAGTTCGTTTCAGAAAGTATCGTTGGAGATTTAAGTCATCGGGTAATACTTACTAGCACTGTCTCCTGTGTCACCAAATATAAAGTTATTTATGTTAAACATTTCGTACCACTCTTTTTTTAATAATACGTTCTAAATTTATTTCGCCTTGCCTACTTGAAATAAATGAAATTAATATCATCAAATGTCCTGTGATATAGAAAGTGTATGTAATGTATGTATGACTTGCGATGAGATCTAAATGTTTAATGTTGCCATGTTAGATATAACTTTAAATATAATTATCATCACAAATATTCTTGGGTTGCCAACATAAAAAATTGAAATAGTATTATTACTGTTTTTGTGATGATAATAAATAAAGGTTTTTTTTTATAGTTTGCATTATTAATTTTATACCAAAGATATTATGTATAGATTAGTTTATGTTAGAATATTTCGTTTCGATAATCATTCCAATAAAAAATCCGTTATAAAATATTAATGTAATGTGAAAAAAATAGTGTTATCTCTTTCGATCTCACTTTATCTGCGAAAGAAAATAAAACCTATCACCATTTTTATTTAAATATTTTTATGTAATTTGAGTAAAGTATTTTGTGATATTCAAAGATATTACTATAACTCTATTCATTCCATGTTTAATAAAATATTAGTTTTTAATGTAAATAGTTCTAGAATATTTTTGCTAATAATTTTGTAACTAAAATAAAATTCTACCATCGAAATTGTATATTATCCAACGGATAATTAATTTAGGAATTACATTATTTTTTGTACGAAAACAGGTAGCGAAAAGAAAACATATTATTTTGTAAGATTTTTTTATAAATGACAATAGGCTAAGTATTAATTTTAATTATTTTGTAAAACGATAATTTATAAGAAACATTACGCCTAATTTGCCAAGTTGGGGTAAGCAAAAGTTACATTAAAATTTTAACATAACAAATTACCTACTTTGACTAAACTAATTTAAAAACATTTATAAGTGTCTAGTGCTACAAAGATCTTTTGGCACGTGGATGACATTAACATGAGAGTGTTGGTGTGCATATTCGCCACAAGTATCAACTCAACTGTCTGTTAAAAGTGATAGATTTTCATTTAAAACGGCGATAATGCCGATTTCGGTCACGTGTCAAAAAATCCTTGCAGCATGATATTTGAATGAATGATACCACAGTTTTACGATGAATGAAATAAATATAAAATTGTTAGATGTAGTATTTTCGAATACCCCATCAATTCGCGTTCGGGAGAATACTAAAATACTTACTAGAGAATTTCAAAGAAAATTGTGTTGAAGTTTTTTTACTGAATAGTTAGTATAACATTCAAAAGCTCTACAATTCTATTCATCTTGTTCAAAACGACATTTTTTTCTTTATAAATATTGAGAGTACGTTATAGTTACGTACTATTAATATTAATAAGGAAAAAAGTGGTCTTAAGAGTAAATAAATCTAGTTTTCCCCACCGCATTACCATTATTATGTGGTCAGAGATCTAGTGTGTGGTATAGAAAGAATTAAACAATTTTGAGAAAGCGTGTTGTGGTCTCGTGTGGTCAAATATTGGTCGTGAAGTTGGTGTTAATGACAAAAGTACATCAGTAAGATATTTTTTAGGTTATTGTTAATATTTGTACAAAGAATACTTTTTAATAACAAATATAATGTAATTGTTGTATATTTCATTTGTTTTATTTTAAACCTTTTTTAAAACTAAATAATAGGTTTTTACTTGAACAATATAAATATACATGTCTTTCTTCGACTTTGCTTGCCAATGTTTTTAATTTTCAAACTAAGGGCTGGTTAAGAAGCTGCGAGATGATCGTAAGTGTTACCATGACCTTTGGCACTCAAAGGGCAGGAGGGCACTCCAGGAGGAACATAGTGGGCTTTAGTCAGTAAAAGTCTGACACTTCCTCCCGCTGCACCCACAGCGGGCGGGGTCATTAATTTGATGACTTCCCACGAAAAAAAAAAAACAGAAAAAAGGTTTGGTTAAGAAACGACAGGACTTCTAGACACATGGCATTTTTTAAATCTTGCAGCGTTTTCACAATACCGATACGATATCGGTATCGGACGACGATCCCATATTGGCAAAAGTAAAATGTATGAAATATGTAGCTTCGATATCCGATATCGTGTCGGAAAATGTGAAAAAAAACCGACACATTTTTCATACACTTGACTTCGTCCCATATCGTACCTATCATCCTTCCATAACGATATCGGATCGGAAAATATGATAAAAAATGTGGAGATGACCTTGCTTCTATGAAAATCCATAAAATGCTCATTAATCATATGAATGGGCTCTCTTTTGCCATATTTTACGTGAACAGTACTGATTCAATTTTCTAAAGCAGCCTATCTGCAAATATCTCTTCAAATCACAGTTCTTGAAGGTTGAATCTTACAAGAGTCGTTAAAACCCAGTCCGCAAACGTGACCTCCACGCGTTGTCGCTGCACACAATACCACATCCTGGACCTCATCCTGGACTAGTTGGCATTGTCGGCTGGCAATCAGGACTTACCACACACACGTACACTCCACAACACTCTTAAGGCTACGGAATAAAGTTGGTAATCCTCTGGTAGAGAGGACTAGTAAGTTTGTAAAGGAAACACACTCGTACACTTTACAAAACTTTTATATCAACGGGATAGAGTTCAGAATGGCTTTGGACGAGTGCAGGAGTAAGTTGGTTGGGGATCGGATGACAGGAACATATAGGTAGGTAGGTAGGTATATCTTTGAGTTTGGAAGTGGAACTGTATATTGCTGCGTAATTTGAATAACCCTCAGTTTCTGAGGCTGAATAATCGAATTTGTTTCGGTAGTTCTCTTATCAGACATTTTAAGTACGTTTGATTTGCTCTATTTGAATACTTGCAATAACTATATTTATGGAACTCAGCAAAAAATCTAATCAACTGTTTATACTTTTTAAGTCAAATGACTTTTTTAAATCTAAATCCGCCTAATAACATGTTGTTCCTGACACTTCAAGGTGCAATAGAACTGTACCGATAGACATTTGTGCGTTTGATCGAGATTAAGCGCTATTGCGTTATAAATAAATAAACAAATCTTCCACGACTTTCACACAACGCTGTCTAGTATCAGCCCAAGAAGAACTTGTATAATGAGTACTAGACAACTGATGCTAGCAGTTAGGGCCACTAACCACTAGACCAACAGGCTAGTCAAAAAAATAACTTGTCATTCTTTGTGTATTGGAAAGCGTTCATATTTTTGGCAAGCAAAAGAAAATGGAGGTGATAAGGAAAATAATGTAACACTAAAATCAAAATGGAAAAATTGTGGTCACAGTTCTTCGATAGCAAAGGTCAACGTCTATCAAAAATAACATTTATTTAGTACCAAGATGGTTAATGCACATTTATAATTATGAGGTTTTCCAAATTCAAAAAAATAGTCTTTAATTGCGCTACTTTTGCTCTAACGGAAGGCTCTAACAGCCTTACTAAATAGTTCAGTGCGTGGGTCAAAGCCTGCACTCAGACTAATCGCAAAAATCTATTAAAAAGGAAAAAGGACTATACTAGTTTTCTACTTTCAGCAAAAGAAACAGAACGATAATAAATTTTAAACGGATTTTAAACACTAGCTAAATCTTAGCATTTTATTCTGTTTTGTAGAGAGTTTTAGCTACTGATTTGAATTTATACCCTCTCTGAATGACTTGGCAAAAACTGCAAGCGACCGTTATTTAAAAACGTGATCGAACAGTTAACCACTTTAGGCTACACAGTATCTGCGAACATGCATCATCTACATAGTGCTGTCTGGATGAATTTATTTGAATCTGTAAGGCTATAAGCACAGTGACCAAATCCCTAATAACATAGGAATATTTTTTTCTTGGCACTACACAGTACTTACGAGAAATGGCCTGACATCTGTGTAATTGAATGTTAGTTATTTCAGAGAATAATTACATTAAATCAAAGGACTTAAGGCATAACCACTAGTTATTCGTAGTCTATAAAGGCTAGAAATAAGGGAGGATATGGACTATGAGCTTCTGATAAAATCACATAAAAACACACTGGTACCACTTCGGATATTACTCTTTGTATTGCGTCCTGTATTAATAAGAAGCTTGTAATTAGCAATCGAAGTTAGAGTGGTGTGAAGAGGCGCAGATAACATTAGCATGAGGCGTTTATGTGCATGTTTGCAACAAGAATTAACTCAACTGTCTGCCAAAAGTCATGGCTTCTCATATATGACTTTATTATTTTCAAGTGAGTGAGTTCTGATTTCGGCCACGTGCCAAAATGTTCCTTGTAGCACTATTAATTGACATGCAAAGACAGCTGCTTTGGTTTGTCAATATTCTGCTTCTAACTGCCCATTCATGATAGACCGAAATAAAATGGATAACCGAAATTGCCAACACAACCTTCGGAACATGTGATTCTTCACGGATACGGATCGGGTGCGTAATTTTCTAACACTTTTCTCCGACTCAGTGCGAATCTAGTCTTAGGCTAAAGAGGAACACAATACGTACATGCTCTGACCACGTCTTAGTAAAATGTGTGTCACGAAATCTTAACTGGATTTATCCGATAAATTGAGATGCCTGAAATTATCTTGTATTGATAAGATGTAGGATGAATTCACACAGAATATGTAAACCTAGTTCAAAACTGTAAAAGTGAATGATATAAAATAATTATTTTTTTTAGATTTTCGGATGACAAACGGAACTTTTCCTTTCGAACCTCGTCCAATATTTACGGATTTCCTAGGCTCCTCTGGAGCCTAGGAAATCCGTATATATATTTTTATAATTCCTAGGCTCCAGAGAAAGCGGGTAAATTTGTATCGGCATTATCTGAAGTTTATGTGCATTTCCGAGTTCTATACATACAGGGAATGTTATAGACAGGGGTGTAAGCTATTTTATCTGTATAGTACATTTGAATTTAAAGTACTGGTATTCGCTTGATTCCGCTGTAGCCAAGACCGTTTTTGAAATGGCTAGGCAGTCCCAGATTATTTTTCACTGTAGACTCATCCTTATCCACCTAGGAACGTCATTGGTGTCCTTGGTACCATCTCGAAAAGCACTTTACTAACAATCAAGACGTTCGTCGGTCTGATTGGCCAATTTAACAATAAACAGGTGCCTAAGTCCCGTCAGTCAACCACAGGTCGGGCGCGAACATCGACAAGTTATGAAAACTCTTTGAGTGTAAAAAAAAGGATTTATTTAAAAAAAGGCAATATGTTTCGTCTACTTGTACTGGCCGCTACGGGTATGTTGTCTATGCTTTTTGTTTTTAAACAATTGAATCGATTAGGTGTTCCTAATTCAAATTATAGATTCGCAGTTTCTTATCAGGCCATATTTAGTGGCGATTTTTTGCAACAGAAAATAAAAATATTTCTGAATGTCGTTTTTATATTCGTAATAATAAATGAGCTATTTAAATGCAAATAAATTAGATAATAAATCAATGTTATTAAAAAAACGTCTGACAAATTGTAAAGACACGTGTAATTTTAAATTATGGCCTTTTTGATAATTTGTAAAAACGGGTTTCAAAATCAAAATCTAAATAAATTAATTTAAGAACTGAACTAGTTGACATACCTGAATGCCTTGCATTTAAAGCTATATTATGCTATTTGCTGATGACATAATTTATTTATGATATTTAAAAGTCTATCCATAAAATTAATAAAAATGGCTAATTTGTGGTTAGTTTAAATGTGTAAAGTAAGTTAATTATTTTAATCACATTTTTAATGTTAACTTTATAAAAACAAAAGTGTACCAAAAAATGCGTATCAGTTTTTTTTAGTTGGTTTGTGGTTGAATAACAACACATAAATTAAATAAATGAGATAAATTAGAATAATCTTCATGTATAAATGCATATTCGTATATTATTTAAAACGGTACACTGACATTATATTAATAAAGCCTTCATTTTTTGACTGCGCACGCAAATGACATGCAACGTTTTGCTATTAATAAAACTTTAGGCGGTCAAACTAAATTCGTATAAAAAAATATTTGTCGCATTAGTTAAAAACAAAGAGTACAATAAATGATAGTTTTCAGACTAAGGTACATAAGGTACTAGCACGAAATACAAACCTACATTATGACGAACTATTTAAGTTTACTCATATTCCCAGACTTGGAAACGGTTGCAGGTACTGTTAACAACATAGGTTAAACAAGGCCTTGTCAATTTATTTTAAGTATTATTTAAACTAAACTTAACTAGAAGATACTAGACACTAGATAGATAATTCAGACTAAAATCTAGAACTACGGACAATATCGGTCTAACAGGACGGAGGGGAGACGTAGGCAGGCGTTTCCCGTCAGGCATCTAGCAATATTTGCAAATTGACCTCGGAGGTCAAGGTCTAACTTCAAACTATCAACTGTGGTGCAATAAAATTAGGCGCAAACTTTGGTTTAATCATTGCGCCATCGCCGCTATTCTTGATTCAATGACTTTATTTTGCCTTACTCGGTAATAATTAGACAATTTGTAATATTGCGCAACATTATCAGAATCCTTTTTGGCTTTTGATAATATTGCGCAATATTACAAATTGACAAAAATATTCAAATTCTAAATTTTGATCCGAGCTAAAGAGTTTTTATCCAAATACGTCTCTTAAAGCTTTTTGAGTTAGCAGTATTTGTAAAATACCTACACGGGCTTTGTCATTGGTAACAAAAGTATAACACGACCATTTCTAGCTCATTGATTTCTTTGAAATACTCGTAGTTATAAGTAAAGTTTTTGTATTCAATATTTTGGTATTCGAGCACTCCCCATCTCGGAGGTATGCGCTTACAGCTGCGACACAGTTTTTGTAACTAATGTGGCTGTTAACGTATAATTAATGGTAACTGGATTTTGTTCCAATAAATGATTTTGTTTTAAATTCTTTATTGAACAGAAACAATACTAAACAAAAAATATCGACATATTTTATAACTACCTAACAGTTTTTGATTTGATTTGATTTTGATTAAAAAGCTATATCACACGTCAGATATTTCTCCCCAACTGTACTAAGAACTAACTAAAATAATATTTGGACAATCTGAGCTAACTGCGATAACCTAGTTCTCCTTCGCTGGAAATGATTCAGTCGCGGTGACTTCCTGCCGAGTTTGAGATCAAAGTATTCGCGGGTACCCACAAGCTCGATATGACTAACCATATTTATAACTAAGCTATAATAAATGCCCAAAATGTATACCGGAAAATGTTTCTCACTTATTCAGAGCAAAATATTTTTGGGGAATGACGAAAGGAATTGTTGAAATGAAATTGTATTGTGATGGGATAAAGTTTTAAATTGAATGGTCTGTTGATTGTTACTACTGCAGATAAAGGATCAAATATTTTGGTCGGTCTTTATGCCTGAAATTTGAATGTATACTAATACTAAAATAGTGACGTAGAAATTAGAATAATTAAGAAAAAATCTCGCAGTTGGTTACATGGTCGTCTGTCTCCTAAATGATAATTTTTTGTTGCGTTTTTTTTTCTAGCCTATAGTGTCCCACTGCCGGGCAAAGGCCTCCCCCAAGTTCTTATTTTTGGGAAGAACAAAAGTTCCAGTTGTGACACATCCAAGGCATATTCTTTTCAAGAAGGATTAAAATAACCTACACATTTAACCTATATTGAAGACAATTTCTCCGCCTACGATCCACTTTCCTGTACCTATCGAAAGTACTCAGAATACTTTATAGCAGTAAAAAAGTCGTAAATCGTGTCTGGCTCAATAACTTTATACCACACATCAAAGCTTTCCATAAATACATTAAATTCCCGCCATAAAATCTATGGTTACCACTTGAAATGTTCTCGACTGACGTTTTACTATCAAGTGTCAATTATAGGAATCAATAAAAATAATGTAATTAGAAAAGTGTTTGTTTGAAGTATTTTTATAATAGCTATTTGAACCTTGTAAAATAGTAATATGGTTTAAGGTTCTAAGTAATATGTAGATTTTTAACGATAAATTATTATAAAATGTTTTCTTTTCCTTTTTGGTTCTTGATTTAATACAATAAATTTATTATAATACCCTAATTTCTGAAATGACTATACCGAGTTAGATAGGATTAATAAAGGCGCAATGTATTAAAAAGGCAAATTATTAAAAAAAAGATTTAGGTATGTCAACTTTTAGGTATAAAGAGTAACTGCGGACAAAACCACGGAGTACAACGAGTATTACCTACATAAAATCTTACCTCCTCTCCTTTAGAAAGTCTTAATCAGTACATGACTAAATTATGATTTTATATCGTGTACTTAGTTAAGCACATTTATTCATTTATCTTCTAATTAGTACGATTAATTTACACATTAAAAGCCAGTTCAGCTTTAATTCGTAATTTTCAATACCTTCTAATACGAATGTATCAAGTAATAAATACTAAGAAAGTGTTATTAACCGACTTAGCAAATGATGATAAACATCAAATAATTTTTGTTCAATTCGTAAATGAAAGCGCTTACTCGATTAATTGAAATTGATATTACTATGTTATGTACCTATCTTAACCGTTTCCGTGCGGATGATGCCGCACAGGCACCATGTAAATCTATTGCGTATGGCGTATGGTGCCCGAGAGGATACAAAACTAAATCATACAAAACTCGGCTTAAACGACATTCGTCAAAAGAGCCCCCTAAATAAAAGTGTCTTTATTTGTCACCCTTATCATGCCCACAGTGTTCGTTTGAAGTAATTTCGCAAATTAGCTGACATCAGGGGTTGTAAACCATGTTGCCGACACATTTTATTATTGATTATAATTCTAACAGCCCACTTTCTGGAATGTTTCTCAAAAATCAAATGCTTTTGTCATAAGGTTCATTGTTGCCTAAAAACGTACAAAGAGTGCGCTGTTCGCCGGCCCTTCGCCTACGAAGTACCGTATTTCCTTGCGTATACGGTTGATTATTGTTAGAGTGAAGTTAAAATTGTTTCCCTACAAAACACTGTATTATAAATAATAATAAATAAATATCACCTCGCGACAAACTCAAGTGGTACGTGTATAAATTCTTTACAACACTTGAATAAATAAATCCATGAAATAATGCAAAAAGGTTTACGACCCCTAATATAAATTAGTCACTTACCTTCCATTTCCATAAAAACACACAGATCGTCACTTTTAAACGCACTGAACGAATTTACTGACTGCCTACGTTAGATACACAATGTCAAATAATTATTTTAGCAAGTAGAAACACAAAAACAAGCTAAAAGTGACAATTCATGGCGGATGATTCCCCAGGGGAATCATCAAACTTTCTGGCGCTTGGTGCCTCAGAGGCATCACAGAATTTTTGTTTGACGCCAGGCACTAATGATTGCTAAAAAGACTTCCGCACGGAATCGGTTAATTAGCAAATAGGTAATCAAATCGTTCATACTTACAAGTGTGCTAAAAGGCACGAATTCAAAACTAAAATTAAATTACGCATCGCAAATATAGTCTTGCAGGTGGCGAAATTTAGAACTACATAAAAGCAACGTTATAAAGACAATTGTTTTAACTACTAGCGCCACTAACGCTTGCAAAATTTAGTTTGTTCTCTTTCTTGAGTTGTCAAGGTTATTGTTCATTGGTTATACATTAAAATTGATTTAAAGTGAGTATTTAATCCATAAATCATAGGTATATTTATATTATTAACAATGTCTAAGCATATATTATTAAAATTAACATATTATTTCACGTATTTCCATCTAAAAATAGAATGTAAACAAACTTTTCTCCCGGTAATGACAACTCACATAACATGACATTAGAGTTATGTGTTGCCATATGTGGAATTTTAAAAACTACTAAAATACTTTCCAAAATATACGGTTTTGGTAGAAAAAATAAATAAATAAAGTTGTTTTGGTATAAATTAAATATAAATGTGTTTTTTACAGCCATCGTCGTGAAATCTCAGGAGGAAGTAATGAAGAACTTAACTACTGTTACGTGGGCTCACGCCGTCAATAACAAAACGTATCTCGACACCGTTTTAGCATGTAAGTATCGGTCGTTATAGTCCAACAAATCTAAGAAGTACCGTTTGACGTTTCATCATTTTCAAACCGAAACAACTTTGTTCATGCGTACAATACTCAGTTTCGACAACCTTTGTCATAAAACCATGAATTTAGAAAGATTTTATTATTGTATCTAAAAATTTTCAATTTTTAATATCCTTAAATTTAATTAAAAACTTTCAAACAAAGCAAAATAACACATATTTACATAGGAAATAATTTCTAATAGTTATATTTTTGACCTCATTGCAAAGTCACGTAGTTAGGTCACTGCTTGTAGTGTTGTGACTCTTCAGATACACTTGTATGCGAAAAAATCGATTACATATACGAAAAATCGAATGTATTACTTTCAAATTATCAATTGACGAGACGTTACTGCGCGACCGCATTATGCACTTAATACATAGGTACCCTGAAATAAATTACGACTTCGACAGAGACGTACGCTTTGATAATTTCATAGATAATCAACTAGTCATTAATTTAAATGACGATGATGACGAAGACGATGACGATTCTAGTACTAGTAGTGTATAAATAAAATATCCTAAACATAACTTTTATTTCCTTATGACAATATTGATCTCTTAAAATTCGGATGTTATAGTAATTGATCTCATAAAAATCGGATATTATAGTAATCGATTTTATTACTCCCAACCCTATTATCCTATTTGTCACAACTGTCAAACGGTACTTCTTAGATTTGTTAGACTATAGTGACATCTTGCAGACAACACAAAATAATGTTGATTTGATCAATGTTCAACCTTTTTTTGTCAAAAATATAGAAAGTTTGACTGCACGGATAGCCCAGTGGTATAGGTCACCACGCCAATTACCACAGTGCGCGACGTGTAGCGGGTTCGAACCCCGCGTAGGAAAAGAATTTATGCAATCCACAATTCTTGTTCTGAGTCTGGCGGTGCTTTTGAGTCTGAATGTAAATGCCAGCAAAACCCTCCTCGATACAAAGATTGAGTTCCTTAGTGCGAGAGTCGTTCAGAAAAAAACAATTTAACACAGTTTTGCTGTTAAATTATTTTTACTGCTAAGTAAATAACTATGAAATTATTAATTATTTACAACATATCGTAAATCCTATCATGACTTTACTCTTTAAATCAATTCTCAAATAGATAGAGCTTTAGTATTATATTTTTCTAGCTGTTGCGTCCCACTACAGAAAAAAGGTTTCTACCCTACTTTCACACGGTGCGTTACAATATTTTTATTCGAAACCACCCCATTTAGGTACATTCAATACCACCAAAACAAGGGAAAACCCAATGGCATAATAATTATTTGTTAATTTACAAACAAAAATATCATATTTCATTCAAATTGCTTGATAAATATCAATTAATCAGACTTCGAAACCAATTAGTACATTAGTCACCATTACTTATTTAAATTCCACAGTTGAGTACGAAATCAGACGAGAATTGTTAACACTTAAACTCTATATTACCATTAGGACTGCATTCCGGGTAGAATTCTACCAGCTGTGCCACCTATCAATCAGGATGTTCTCCGTCCCTTTCTTTTTAATAGAATCAGAAAAGGAGAGCGTTAGTTGTTAGCACAGAGTAATGTGATTTGATTGAGTGTGGCAACACTAGAAGCTTTGGGGTGTGGTGTAAGTTTAAAGTGTTTCGCGGTGAAAGTTTTACAATGGTCTTAGTTTTCTATTCTGGGGTTATTTATTTATTAGCCGTTTTCTGATAAAAGACAATGAGCGGAATGATCTTATTCTGTGTTCTCCAGACCGACAAAGAAATTCAGTTTTAATGCTAGTTAACTTAGAATCTATTAATTAAATAATATGACTGAAAAAAACCAATTTAGAAAAAAACTATCTAAGTATTACTTAAATGATATAACGGTTAACTCACGCGTATGAATCATCCTCACGAAAGTTATTGTAAAAATATCTAAGTATCATTCATCGAAAAGATGGCTCTTTAAATTTTTGTTAATGAACTCAAAATGGCTTTTCTCAGAAAACCTCACCGCTTATCGCTTGCACCACAACCCATCCGAAATAGCTCTTATTCCCATTACTAGTCCATGCTACTGGACCATTTATAACAATTAACTGCATGACAGATTTGGGCTTCGGGCAAACAGCGCGCTCGCGGCCCAATCGCGAGCTCGGGAACATTATGCAAATAGAATTGTTTAGAAATTGTACCCGAACAGTAAAACCGCTAATGTAAATATAATAGGATAATATTTACGTTACGCATTATTTATTAACAATAAAGAACTGTTCGTTTGCGTAGCTGTTGTGTACTTAGTTTACTCTATTGAGTTTGGCAGGCAGAAACGATATGCCTTCTTTTGTTCTTCAATGTAAATTTTGTAGAGTTTAATTTCAACAGTTTACTTAGTAAATATGTGTATTTATTTAAATTACTGTTTGAAATGAGTCGACGTGCTTTTAAAATCACAAGATGTATAAGAGTAACGACAACTGGCAGAAATGATGATTGATTAACGAACTTAGCTAGAGATATAGTTATCTACTTTTTTAGATAATAGACAAATAGTAAGGAAAAGATCGTTCGTTAGTAGAAATAACACTTAAGTAGCAGAAAGGGATAAGGTTGAATTATTTTAAAAGATACAGGAATAGGTAACGAACAAAATCTTATTTTTTTATATAATTATTTATTTTCTCATCACAATATAAAATACAATTATGATGGCTCAGGTTTTTTTACACAATAAAAAAAGAAACCAATGGTAAGTCTTCCATAATATGTATTATTGTGGAAGACTAGTACCTGAGCTACAGGACATCTCGTGGCCTTGTGTGGCAAGGAAAAAATAACTAATTCATACTAAAAATTACCATTTTAGTAGAAACTAACTGATCCAAATCTTCCAGCCAAGATCTGCATGATGGAGGCCGACATCTCGCTAGGCCAGGTGGTGGGTAAGGAGGGCCCTCCTATCCCCATCATGGCGCACCCACCAGCCACCACGTCAGACATCAGCCTGGCTGACTTCCTCGAAGCTGTCGCCAAGCACAACGAAAAGGGAGTGGAAGTCAAGGGGGTAAAACTCGACTTCAAGAGCATCGAGGCTTTTGAACAAAGTCAGGAGCTGATTGCTAAGTATAAGGTGAGGTTTTGTTTTGATTTTTTTTTGGAAAAAAAATACACACATTTTTAAAATGAATATTAGATTTTCAAGGTTGTCTCTACATAAGCGACACTATTTAACTACTCTTGACTGCCCTGTTGGTCTAGTTGTTAGTGGTCCTGACTGCTATACCTAGCAGAGGTTGTGGGTTCGATTCCTACCAAGGACAAATATTTGTGTGATGAGCAAATATCTGTCTCTGGGTGTAATTTATCTATAATTTGTAAGTATTTAGAAGTATACACCGTGACTTTTAGGTCGTTTTAAAAAAGCAGCCCAGTTCATGTATCCAATGACTAGTAAACGATTATAATAAAAAAAATATGTTTTTTTAAGATTTGAATGAATAAAAATATTATTCATTATTACGACACAAGGCAGTCTTACGAACACTCTGCGATTGGCTTGCGATATTTTGTCTCGTTAAAAATGGAGATGGAGAGATCTGCTCGACTCGTTCGCTGGGTAGGTGGTATCTTCAACAGTTTGATACGTAAACATTTTTAACAGGATGGTTCATATTTCCAATGTATTATTTATTTTTTTCATGCATATTATTTTAATTAATGATAAAAAAATTATATTCGCGCCTAGAGGTATTTTATGACGGATACATTGTGTGGACGACATTTTTAAAACGACCTAAAAATCACGGTGTATAAGTCTGTTTGACAGTTGTCTAGTATAATACAAGCTCAGTTTGAGACTAGATGGCGTTGTGTAAATCGAACCTACGACCTCTGGTGTAGCAGATAAGGCCACTAACCACTAAACCAATAGGCCAGTGAGATTATTTTTGTACATTATTTCAACTGATCTCACGAACAAATAGTTGCAGTAGATTTCTTATGCAAATTTTCTGATGCTGTTATGGAATGTAATATTCCTTATAATTTAAGCTACATAAATTGCTTAATTTTCATAAATCGTTCGATAGGACTTAAACTTCAATTGTTTGGTCGTGGGTACATGTATTAGCTCGTGACTGTACGTAACTGACGGACTCTACCTATCTTATATCTTATATCTTATATCATGTGTATTACCCACAGCAAGGCCATAATGCATGTATAATCGCTACGTATGAAGTAATCAATTTAGTCATCATTTATAATTACTTGTATTTCAAACAGCTTATGGCGAGCCCACCATAGAATTAACAAACAAGCTAAAACATACCTTAACTCTTCTACATAGAATTTATAATTCAAAAAGTTTTCAAGATCTCTCCTATTTAAGACTTCAGATGAATATGAACTTTATTATGATTGTGAGAAGGGTGGTTTTTGATTGTGTTTAAAGAACCGACGTCTTAATTAGAATAATGAAATAGCGTGTGAATAATCGGGAATTTAAAACCACATCTTGTGTGGTCGGTCCGGGCGGGTCGGGCCACGAAACTAAAAGATCTATTATTATTTTAGAAGAATTAGCAACAAATTTCAAAGTTGGTTTTTTAATAGAGTTCGAAAAGAAATTAAAATAATGAGAACAAGAAAATGTTCTTGCAATTCAGAGTATTTTTAACACTGTATGTGTGTGGGATACCTAATACTATGTAAGAAAAGTTTTGGTTTTTTTTGTGGTAAATTTTATTAACAAGTAGATATTATTATAACCTCCAAAGAAAAAATTACACTAAACATTGTTCCTAAACACTAACAATATTTATTAAAATTTTAACGTATTTAGTAACAGTTACTGGATACCTATAGTAAAAATAAATCAAGCTTTCAAACATTCACAAACTTCAAAAACATAGAAAAATCCGCAGAACTTGTATTAAGAGTACTAGAGAGCTGATAAACATAGGTACTTATAAATTTCTAAATACCTACATGTTATAAATAAAATTACACCCAGACAACAAATGATCGTGGTCATCACACAAACATTTATTTTGTTCTGAGTGGGGATCGAACCCACGACCACTGGCATAGCAATCAGGGCCACTAACCACTAGACTAATAGACAACAGCCCCGCTTATTTCGTGGCCTTACACCAGCATCACAGATGTACCGCGGCGCATGTGTCGCGGGCTCACCAAACAGCGCCATGATTGTCCCGCCCTCAGCGTAAAAATGGCGGCGCTGTCTGATTTAGCAGATGTCATAATGTCATCTCTTACTGCTGTTAATCACTTGTTTCCTGTTCGTGGGAATTCAAGTGAATCTGAGGGCTTAGTGCGAACTAAAGAGTGCTGTTGTGGAAATGTGATGTCGCATTGCAAAATCAAAAGTCATCTATTCAAACTAGGTTACAATGTAGCTTAAATTAATTTTGTTAAATTTTCTAGGGCTGGTTCGAGGTGGCCCAGGGCAGAAAGACATGGAAGGATTTGGGGGAGGCCTTTGCTCAGCACTATATGCTAGAAAAAAAAATATATAGAGAGTGTTGTTATTTAAAACTAATATAAATAAAATATTGTTGGTAACTGCAACAATAATTCATACACAATATTTATTTCATAACACATTTTATGATCTGTAAATATTTTATTTAAACACTACGTATGAAAAGAAAGCCTGCAACAAATAGAATTTCCAACCAACTTACTGCAATGCCAACCTTGCACTAACATACCAAACTCCAATTAACAAAAAAGCTGCTCAAATACAGTATAATGTGTGACAGAAACTACATATACTACAAACAAAAACGACGAAAGTATCGGCGAACGAACATAAAAAAGGTCGAATTGAGAAACCTCCTTTTTGAAGTTGGTTAAAAAATATCTACATTTATAAATCTGCTGAATCTCGTTTCAAAAATAAACATCCACATAGTTGTCTAAATATAGCGGGTGTCATCACACGTTAAGCCGCTAGTCAGGCTGGCTGGTTAGGCGGATATTAATTACTGCAATTGGAGGCAATCTAACCAATGTCTCCATCACAAAGGAATGATTCATGGTGATGATACACTTTTACTTAAACGTGTCCTACTAGGTAGTGATAAGCGATAGATTATGTAAAGCTATGATTTTTGTTGTTGACATTTTGACTAAAAACTTATTTCGTAGTCTCTGTGAATCGTACCACATACACTATCGTAAAGTTTATTGTAATACGTCTGGAGAGTACCGAATTTAATTTTTTCTCATTATAGCAAAACTATTTCTTTAAGCGTCGATTCTTCAAAGATAACTTGATTTTAAGACACTCCTAAATAATTTATTGATAACTTGAAGATTCAAAAATACTGCTAGCTAAGAAATAAATAAAAATACAAAGAAAAACAAATGAAACCTCAGACAGGACTGCAACCTGTGACTCCTGGTTCAACGCACTAGTCATTTATGTTTCACCCAAAGCTAGTATTCCACCTAGCATCGCTCGCTCGTGGTGCACGGTGACTTGCGCCTGCGCACATGTGCAGCGTCTTCCGCGTATCGTTATCATGTGTAATCACCCCTTTCGCGCACTGACGACTGCCTGTACGCTAATGGGAATGTATGCCCGGTACATTGCTCGTGAACTTGACGATTAAATACTAAGATAAGAAGTCTTAACGACTACAGAATCAGATTAAGATGTAAGTCGTTCTTTTGCATGTAATGTTTATTTTTGAATATTGTTTGGCTTTTGCTATAAACGTATTAAGCACTAAACAAACGGATAAATAGGACACAACACTGAGCTGTAACATTAACTAACGGAATATGTTAACCGGTTGTCTTTATATGATATCTTTTCAATGCTGAATTGTATTTTAGCACTTTGACCACAAGAAAACATTTTTAGTACTTGTTCAATACTTAAAATCAGGATGTCTATTGAATAATCATGACAGTTTCATTTATCCTCTTAAATGTAACGTAATTTTTGTTTCTTTCAAAAGGCATCCCAAATCTGGCTAAACGCTGACATCCTCCCCGGCCCAGTGGCCGCCACCACCAAAGCCGTTGACGCCGAGAAGTTCCTCAAGCTTGGCTCGAAGCACTCCTGCGCAGTGCTCTCCATCGGGTGGACCACGAAGTACGGCGGCAACATCACGGAGGGCGAGTACACCAGCGAACAGATCGGCACCATGCTCAGAATGATCAATGAGAATCATATCAATCAGACTATTACTTTCCCGGTAAGTTTGGCTACTATACCCAGTAAACATAACAAGCACGATTTTAAGACGTGTGCTTAAAACTAGACACTTCCAGGCTACTGCGGTATACGCAAAAGGTTTATAGGCAAAAGATAATCTAGTGTCATAGTCATGTGCGTTTCGTCAATGGTATCCTCACGTGACCCACTGTCCACATTCACCTCACATAATATGGGTACCAGCAGTACACTATGAATCAAATTATTTTTGTGTAATTGCGTGTTTTATGAGTTAGATATAATTCATAGATTAACATTGCCCTATGAGTATATTTATTTATTCATCAATGACAATAATAAATCATTTCTTAGCTGTTACAATTGCTAGATATCGACTACCTGTATTAAAAAACAAACCTTTTCAATTAATCCAAAGGTTTCCCAAAAACCCTCGTCATATTTATCACACATCACGACCAAACATTTCCAGGTACGCGCAGGTCTTGCTGCTAACAGCCAACCAGTCTTACTAGACCTGCTTCGGGAGACCTCATCCCTTAACTCCACTATGACGGTCTGGTCGAGTGAGGGGGACCACGTCGAGGTGGACCGTCTCCGGGCCCTGATCCTCACCGTGGGGCTTGAGAAGACGTACCTGGATGTTCCTGAGGAGCTGGCGGCCAGGCTGCACCTGCCCCCACCTGATACCAAGACCAAGCACTAAGTTAATCATGTATATGCTTTAGTCAATATACGGTCCTTCATTTAATTGTGTCTGGTATCATTTGTCTCCTGTTTTCCTCTTTAACGTGATTTGGTTTCACTTTCCGATCTCAGTGCTCTTCTGGACTCCAGACCCGATTGTGATGTGTAAATGCTTGTCGTATTGCGAGATGATTGCATGCTAGAGATATGTTTTAGTTTTGTTTTTTTTTACACGTATATTTCTGGCTTGAGTTTTTTCTTTTTTTTACCTGCATAATTTCGTTTTCCGATTTTTATTAGTGTTAGTGCCTAAATAAAATTGGTGAGAAATCCAGCTCCTCTAGCCAAATGACATTCTTACAGCATTTTTAATCGTTAACGTCACTAGAAAATGTTTAAATGTATGTAAATGACAGGCCTAAGTCACGTGGTTTATGGAAACGAAATGTCATTTTCACATAAGCGTTTGCTACTGACGTTAGTGATTGTCCAAATGTTTCTTGGCTAGAGGGGCAAGTTGGGGTGCAATCGGGTACCTATATTGATCATACACATTTCTAATAGGTCGTTACCACGATTCTTAGGTGATGAGTAATCGGTTTTCAAAGTAACTGTCAGATTATACAAACATAAGATAAGATTATCATTGTTTAAACATTTATTCCTAAATCTCAGTCTAGAAGCATTAGATCAAAGTCAGAGTTCAAGAATGCGGCCCGCCCTAACTAGCTATAGTAATTAATATAAACTAAGCCGGCTTATTATAATTCCCACTGTCCCGTGTGCCTTTCTGTCTCCCAGTAACCTGAGCAAACACAACCAATAACCAACTCTATGAAGCTTAAAATAAAGTTCTAAATCCTGCAAATCTATCTCTACTTTCAGCCCTACGAAGACCAAAATAACTCTACATCATCATCACGCAAATTTGAACTTAGTGTGTGAAGTAATAAAGGTTATTCGAAGTGCAATTTTAAGGGTGGTGGAAAGGGTGTCGACCTTTGCCATGTGTTGACCACGTGACAGACATGTTCCATAGACAATTGTCATTCACAGACAGTAGCCGGCACAGACAAGAATGTATTTAGTCCGTACCTTGAATGAGAGTTACAATTGCAAGGAGATGCTAATTTTAAGTAATTTGAATGGTTTTCAAGTGTTAATTTTAGGATTTGCGGTCGCTAGCATGTTAAGTGGGCGATTGTGTGGATAAGTAGGTGTTTTCTTCTTATTGAGTCACGGAGATTGCGTGGTTGAAGCTGTAGGCCAGGGATGGTAAACCAATGGCACGTGTGCCAGTTATGGCATTCAGCACAATATTTTGGGTTCAACACTGATAAAAAAAAATATCAACTGAGAAAAATGTGTTAAATAGCTATGTAAAAATTCGTTCGCACCCTACGCGAGCTTGTTTTTAGATGCACATATTTATTGAGACCGTGGACGCGCCCTACGTCCTCGGTATTAAAAGCATAATATTTTAGAAAAAACGAAACGTTCCTACGTTAAGTTTGTCATCCCTGATTTAGGCTATGTAGAGAAAAATATCAGCCAGTGACTCATACTCGCACGTTCACGAATAATTAATAATACTTAATTATAATTTATGCGAATACTAATATTAACAAATTAAATTAATGGTACTAGCAAATACATGTGGGTGCTAGTGATGCTGCAATAAAGCCTTTTCCATAAAAAATAACGATCATAAATCACTTTTGCTCTTTACTCCAGATAGGTGCTTATAACAATATTTGGTCTCCAAGTTACCTCACGATGCGTTTTTTGTCTTTTATTTTAAGTCTTTAAAAAAAATTGACGATCGACAATTTTACATAACCCATTGATACTAATGATAATTTATCCAACTTAACCTTAGTTTTGCATCTGCAAATACAGGTATTCAATTAAATAAAATAAGAAATGATGTTGAAGCTCAGAATTATCTTTACCTACATCTATAACGACTTATAAGACATGATAATATCTCCAATAATCTCAATAATGAACGTTGCAAAGTTGTATTTGAGACCTCTTGACATTAATTGTTCACAATTATCTTGTACTGAGCTTTAAGCGTGTTTAGAATGTTACTCTCAAAGGCTAACCTCGACCCAATCTCATTAGTCTGTCTAAAATATGGCATTCCTATTAAATCAGATATTAAGTATTTTGAACCCTGAAGTTCGAAATGTTTATGTAAGTAATATGCCGATTTGAACACGCTGAGTTAAAATAGGTGAACCATGTTTGATGTTCCGAATTGAGCAACAGTGTTAAGTTTTAAGGATTGATAGATTTGTTTGCTTAATATTGTTAGCCACAGGTTAAGCCTTTGTAGTGAAAGTTTTTTTTTATAACACTAGGTACATCAAAAACCAATTCCAGGCTATCATTAGGAGAGAATTTGTGAGTAATAGAGACTAGATTTTAAAACTTGACAGGCTTTTTTAAACGTGCCAACCTATGTTGCAACCAGTTGTCATTCTGTTGACATTTCAGTGGATTTGTTTTCCACAAAACTCTCTAGTTCCCTTGTGAAATGAACCTGCCACGAAAGAAAAAGACAAATGGAATTGCAATGGCCGATTGCCAATCGAGAGACGATCCCTTTGATCACCACAACTAATCTAGTTAAAAGATACAAATTCGATATCTCCTGACCCAAAAAAGTCGTCTAAATATCATAAAATAAGAAATACAACGGGATCTAATTTAGCACGAGTCGGCGTCGAATCTGTTTACCACCATGCCGACCTGATTAGTTAGACATAGCGTCTGTGGAAACTGAATTAGTAGGTATACATAGTGACGATGTTCGTTGAGTCACGTATGCAAATAACTGAAACGGAATATTGAGGGATACAACAGTCAACAAGGCGGGAGTGAGAGCTGAAACAGACTTACTTTTTGCTAGTTTTTGGGTTACTCTATCTAAATAAAGCCGTAAAACAGTCCGTAACCTTTCTTAAACTTAAAGCTAGCCCTAAGCATTTTTTTTTAATTTAATCAATCGCCAGCACTTTCCATTTGATGCAGAATCAAACACAAATGTTCACTCGAAGTACGAAAAATTAGTCAGAAATGGGCGGTAACTGTAGTTGTCGCAAATTTGTTGTTACATACTTGTGTCCGAGCAGTCAGGAGAGCAACATAACTAAGTTTACTACAATGTAGCTTTAAAAACAAAAGTGCAAGCATTCAATACTGCAAATAATATACTGAGAACTTTAATTTCTTCTCAATTTCTCGCGAACGCTTTGTGAAGGGGCGTTGTGTTATAGTATTCCTTCTCGGTATTTCTATAAAACTCTGCTCTTAGATACAATGTTGCTATTCTTTGAATCCGAACATGTTAACAGAAACATTGTTGAGCTTTACGATGCATTTAGGAATGCATTCATTTGTGTGATTAAAGAACCTTGATAATAATAATGTACCTTTGTAATAGTAACAAATATTCTTAAGAGGTCGATAGTGTAATTGGCGAATTCCCTTTGACAATGTTGAGGTCTTTTAAGTTTTATGACTGGGTTCCTTTTTGAAGTCAGTGCCTTCCCAATTTTCATCACTGTAGATTGTCTATATTAGTTTAAAATATCATTTTCTCCGCAGTGAATACAATTACAACATTCGTATTGTAAATGTAAATTAGTAAAACGCTGTGTTTATCAGTGGCCTAGTAGTCATAACACAAGTTACTCTCGTATATTTAATTTCAGACTAGATGGGGTTGTGAGAATGTCGAAGAAGTTTTTTTTTAAAGAATGTTTAAGTCTCTCTGACAAGACAGCTCTAAGACAAGGTGTCAATATAATTTATCCAAGTTAAGATAATTTCGTGGGAATATGCTAATGTTAAAAAGCTTTGACCTTTCTAATCGGTAGACCTCTTGCGCACTAATCACTCGACCTCTCATGGTGGTTGTGATTTACATAAATTACATATTATAATATGCTATATGACATAATCCCACTGTTGGGAATACTGAATATAGGTATACTGAATACATTCAGTTCGGGATACCTAATTGATACAGTAAACTTTTCTATAGTTTGTTATTTTAAAAGCATTTTTTTGGGTTGAATTATGATTATTTGGCTAAATAAATCATATAGAGTGTAATATGAATAGTACTAGAATATTGTGAACAAATTTTTCTGTAACAACTTTCCTGTAGGTACCATATTCTTTTCCTACAAATAAAGATTATTCTATTGTTATGTCCGGGAATAAACTTATTAGCGTTTATTCATTCAAGTCTTGCTAGAAAAACAAGGGAGGGATATCAAACCTTCGGACTTACCAATTAACAAGGCGCCAACCATAATTGCTTATAGTAATTAAAAATAAATAACTCTGAACGCAATAAGTGTTAAATAAAATTGTAATAAATTGTGCAAGAAATCCAATTACTTACAAATGTAGTTAAAACGTTATAAATAATATAATTGGATTTTATAATTCATGTAAAAAGGTTGGTAGCTACTGACTTTATATTGATTGTAACTGGATTAGATCAATTTAAGCATTTATAATTCAATTTTATCAATAAGGTTATTATCTATTCTGATGTTATCTGTTTTTTTTTCTCGTATATCTTTCTATCTTCTAATCAGATATTTTATGGGGTAACTTGCCGGTTTTTCTCCATATGAATTATATTTCGGAATCGTAAGTACATTAAAGTTTGTAAAGTGGCCATTAAGGCTTACTGGAAATAAAGCCTAATAGCTAAAATTAATTCGGACGTTTTTAATAATGTTACTAATTCACTTAAATATCTCAATTTGTGGCTGTCAAATACCTACTATCCAACTATAAGAAATACATATATGTACTTATAAACACACGAATGACTCTCCAGCCGTTAATACCGACAGATGTGTTTGGTCCTTTATATTTAGTGCGGGTTATTTTTGTCACTGCCATTTTGACATTTATCCATGTCAAACGATTTATTCTGGAACGATTTTTGTGGACGCTCCGAACCCCAAACGTCTTTTTGAAGTAAGACATTTGTACTGTGCAAAAAGGACACCGCTCTATACCCTATAGAGCTCTATCTCACTTTAAAAACTGCAGCTGTGTTACTTTGAAAGATAGCGGTAGAAATTCATTAATTACTATGTTTATTGCTTAATCGAATGACATATATGCGGCAATTAATTATGCCAGCCTATTCAATCATCGTCGGACCAAAATATAAACAGAGAATTTAGAAATGATATATTATGACATGAACTGTCTCCAACGTTTTCTGCTTTCTTGAGCCAAGACGTGAGTTATGTTACGGGAAACATGGAATGTACATCTCCTGAATAGAAGTTATGGTCTTCCTGAATATTGTCCCAATAACTGGAGTCGCTTGACTTAATTATAATTTAAAATAGATCAAAATAAAACAGTTCTACGGGTGGAGGAGCTAAAATATACAAATGGAAAGTCTTACTTGACTAATTTTATGTGAAAATAGTGATATTAAACTTATACTTGAGGCCTACTTACGGACGAAGCACAGATGGAAAGTAATAAGTACAGAGCTTTATATTCTCATCAATAATTCACTATTTTATATTAAAAAAAAAACAATTTATTACAATAGTAATATTTAATTCAATCATAAATTGAATTTATGATTGAATTAAATAGAAATAGATTCTGATGCAGATACATATTTAATTCAGTCATAAATTCTCACTAAATGGGCTCTTTTTAACATAACTATGTCAAACAGATGAATACAGATAAGAACAACTAGGAATTAAGTCTTAAGGCAGTACTTTTGCAGTTTTTAGAGCAAAACCCTGCGCTACTGCATGTAAAGCGCTATCTCTCTTTCATTGATTTGCCAGTTGGTCTAGTGGTTAGTAGCCCTGACTGCTATACCAGAGGTTGTGGGTTCGATTCCCATCCACGACAAAAAGTCGGGTGATGAGCACGATGATTGTTCTGTCTGGAATTTATTTATCTAAGTATTTAGAGGTATTAAGTATGTATATCAGTTGTCTAGTACTCATAATACAAGCTCTGCTTATTTTGAGACTAGATGGCACTGTGCAAAATGTCGTGGAATATTATTATTAAAACAACTAAAACAATATTGTTTATGGTATTACCCCAGTTACTACAGACTCAGTAGCGCCCTAATTGCCAGTGAAGTAATAGCAGTAAGCTACGTGCCCCGAATGCGATAGATCTCTGGTGATTAGATAAGGCGCCACTATTGTAGCAGTAGATTAAGGACTAGTGGAAATATTATGATAATAACTGTCACTTTGCCACTTACACAAGAAGCATTAACTGCAATAAGTTACCACTGATGAAACTGGGTACTAAATAAAGTAATGAGTACGTCAGATTTCCCAAAAATATTGGGCACATATTTTGATTTTCATAGTGTAATTAAAAAAGGAGACGATTCCGTAAGTTGAAATTTCGAGTGAGGTCACATTTAAAAAAAACTTTTTATGACAAGTGACGTTAGTAGCCCCTACTTCCATACAGTTCACTATCTTCGATTCGTTATAATATCTTCGTACTTTTTTTTAATTGAGGTAAGAAAAAACCGTATCTAATATTTTTTGAAAATCAATCTAATAGACGATAATTTGATTTTTTTAGGTATATTGTTTCTGTTCAGTGTACATCTTTGATATCAATGACAAAATGAGCGGAGACTGTACCTTTGCAACATTGTTGACCCACTCACAGATAATTTTCACTGCACGGAATGTAAAAAAGCAGTTACCAGTCAAAGATCACAAAACATAAATAATTGCGGGCATGAATCATACGAAACTGCGTATAAAATGCGGAGCTTTACAAAAGAAATTGCATTAAAACGGCATTCCTTTTGAAACCCGGAGTAATTTGTATTTAATTAAAACCTTCGTCGGGCAATCGTTATTTAAATAGTGGAAAAAATCGTAAGGTTCGCACACGCTGTGGTGCATTCCGCGAAATTCACTACATTGTATAAAACAAGGTCACTTTTCTCTGTCTGTATGAATTTTGATACGTTTTCTTTTGCTAGATAAAATTTTACAAGAGGAAGATTTATCTGATTCTTTTTCTGTCACTAGACTTTTAAAACTACGTAATGAATTTTGGTACAGTTCAAGATAAAGGTGTATAATTTTGCTTTTCGTTTTTATTAGTGTATAAGTGGTTAGTTGTGCTAATAATAATACTAAATACATGCCCGCCCTATCATATTTTAGATTAAAGTTCTGAACAAGGCTTCTGCATGTTGGACCTGTGTCTCCGTGTAAGCCTTTAAAAAAGACCGGGTTTCTTCCCTTGAAGTTATCCCGTTATAAATAAATAAATATGTATAACACATTAGTTTTGCACCCGTGCGAAGCTGGGGCGGATCGCTAGTTATTTATAATCATTCCTATTTGGTTTCAAACTTAAGAATGAACTGATGCAATGTTTCGCTTATTGGAATCAGATAAACGTACTGTAGTAGTGGGTACAACACTTTCGTTGCGTCGCTCCCATATTTCAACCAGTGTATTATCGTATAGGTTCAACCTTTTGCACATACATCACTAGTATAGAATAGAATACATAGTTATAGAATAGAATGAAATACTCTTTATTGTACACCGTAGTTACAGCTGTGAAAAAGTAAATTATATACAGTAAGGGTACAATGGCGGTCTTATGGTTATAGGGTCAAAATGACCCTGTAAACCTGTCCATGGTAAAAGTCCAATTAAAATGATGATAATTCCAGAGATTACAGCGGCACAAAGAAAAAGCTCTTCCGCTTAACTATAATATCTCTATCAGGCAGGGTGAAGGCGCCTGTTATCGGTCGTTCAATTGTTTTCATTTTTGCGATATATTTGTCTTGAATAAAGTATACAGTTACTTTACTGGTATTATCAGATTTGTGTTGATAATGTAATATTCCATGACAATTATTGACGATTTTATTAGTGAAAATCGCTTGCTTACCGAGTGGTAGGTTATTAGTATCATTACTACTCAAGCAGTAATAGTTCGAGCGATCGTTTCGGTATCGTTCATGACTAATCAGATTTTGTAACAGTCATATTATCATTAAAAAAACGTGTTGCGCCGACCCCAAATAAAATGGGATAAGGGCAGGAAGATGATGATTAACATTTATTTTATAATTATTAAAGGCAAGGTCAAGGATAATAAAATTAAGTAGGTAAGTAGGTCAACTCGCGTAGCAACAAATAACAATAGCATAGTTCTAAAAATAGTCTTAAATTTATCCTTTACTGTTAGAAGGACAATGCAGTCTAATGAATCCAGGATATTCCTAAAGCCCGTTAATTAGGTTACCGTGTTAATTGGGTTTTTTTCTAGGAAATCCTGATTAAACCATGGGATTTTATGTGATCACGGTTGATAAGTTGCACAATAGTTCGCCTTCCATTGCATGGGACTTGCGTAATATTGGAAATAATATATATTTATTAACTCACCTATTATTGCGTTGGTTTTGAGTTACAAGGAATCCCTGAGTTTGTCTCGACATTTCTTCTCAGGGTAGTCAGTTAGGAAATGTCGGATCCTGCAAACTCGAAACATATTTAAGACATGCAAAAGTGATATAATGATCCTACTTACAGAATAAATGATTTCATTTCATTTTACTTGCGCAATGAAGATATGTGAAATAGATTATTTTGTTGGTCTTCAAGTAACATGACTAGTTTCAAATGCATATAGTTCTAGGCTCCAGGTAAGGCTGATAACAATGACAAAATGACAGTACCTATATTGTATGTATATTACACTGGAGAAAAACAAAAATATTAATGATCACTTAAGAGATCTGTTTTTTTCTAGACCACTTACATTAAAAACACGAGACTCTTTAAAAACAATAAGATAACGTAAGTACCTAAATCATGAACAATTAGTCTGTTTTGTTAAGATAAGGTGTTATTTCAAAACATCGCATATTAACTTTGGATTAGGTCAAATATAGCTTATCTATGAAAAGTAGATATTTATAGATCAACTGTGTTAAAAATAGTTTTCTAAAGGTTTATGAAATAAACATTCATCCGCTTTTTTACTAATTTTTATGTGGTTATTCATTTCAAAGTCACAGGTTCGATAAAACTTATTTAATAAAAATCTAATTGATTAGTTGTCTTATGACTCACATTTATAACTAACTAGCTGTTGCCCGCGACTTCGCTCGCGCAAATATCAGATTTAGTGGCAAAAGCATAACCCCTCTCTGACGCAGTCGGTTAAAAAGTAGCCTATGTGTCATGCCACGGCGCCAGTTAACTTCATACCAAATTTCATCAAGATTGATTTAGCCGTTTGAGCGTGAAAGAGTAACAAACATCCATACTTACAAACTTTCACGTTTATAATATAAGTATAGATTAGACTCAGTTGATCAATAATAATATTCAAGTTCAACAAAATCAAAACAAATGTGATGTAAATAAACCATGAGTAATTCATTTCATTATCATTTACACTTTATTTCAAAACATTGCAAAATGTTATACCGTACGTAGTACCACAAATAAATCCAATTGTTATGCGAATATCCTAAAATTTCCAACATTAATAAGCTCACGTAATACTCGCCGATAAGACTTAGGTAGTTAATTAAAAATAAAAAAGGAAAGGGAATGCGACGGATAAAGTTAATTGATACAGAATAAATACGAAACAAAATCGAAAAAAGGGAGTCGTGCCGCACAACGGGCGCATTCACCTAACTCGCCGTGGCTGGAAGCGTGCGGGCAACCATGTGCCAGTCGGTGTCTCGCCGCGGCCGCACGATGCTGCGCCTCTCCCTGCTCGTCATACTCCTCACACACCGCATACGAACCGCTCACGTCACGGAAACACCCTTCTCGAATCGTTACGACAAACTATTTCAAAAATTAGAAAAACTCACCGTCGCGCCTGATAGCTCATTGGAACGGTCACCTGGCGATCGGTTGTTCGAAAAGTTGGATCGCTTGAACTCTTTGGCGGAGGAGCGGGATTTGACGGAGGAGGATGAGGAGTTGTTAACGCTTATGACGGCTTTTGGAGTCCTCAGTGAGGAGCAGATATCTGGCGTGGTGAAGGACCTGCAGCGGATGAAGGAGGAAGCCAGTGACCAGGAGTATAGTGATGCGGCCTGGGATGATGAGGTACGTGCCTTGTGTGCAGTGATTAAATGGATTTTATTTATATAATTAGTTACAGTTTTTACAAGCCTTTATTTGACTTACCGTGTTCGTTAGTTGGTTGGTTGGTTATTTTGTACGGGTCAAATTTTGGAAGTAAAATTTGCGCCACTTACCGACTTCCGATTGATCTGAAATTTAATTATAAATTACAAAAGCATGGGAAGATTTCTTTCACTTATAAATCTTTTCAAAACAATGTCTAGGTTTTTAAGTTCGTGATAGAAATATGACAAAAAAGAGAGCAAATTTAGGGCTTGATCGGATTTTAATTAGCTGCAAAAATCTTAAAAATCCGCGATACAAAACCGTAAAATTAAAACTACTTCGTAAAAACACATAGTAGCGTCTTAGTTGGCAAACAAATACAAATAATACAGATAAAGTTTGTTTATTTTTATCTCGGTATAGCAACAAGAGTAATCTGTAATTACTTGCGCACATCGTTAAATAATAATAGAACTAATTGAACCATTAATTTGCAAGTTTTCGTGTCGCAATTTGCACTGGTTTGCATTTTCTTCGTTTTTAATTGGTATTTTACATTAATAATTGTAATATAAACAATTGTTAGCTTAAACAGTCTTATGTGTAGTCTATGGTACACTAATCTTGCTTTCTTAGATATTATTATACTCATTGTACGCACAAACTCCTACTAATATAATAAACGTAAAAGTTTGTAAGTATGGATGTTTGCTCTTTCACGCTCAAACAGCTGGAGGAATTTTGATAAAATTAGTTATTGAATTAGCTCTCACCCTAGACTAACACGTAGGTTGCTATTAACCGACTGCGTCAAAGGAGGGTAACGTTTTTGCTGCTATAACCGACATTATATGCTGCTTTAACTCTTCAAGATACTATAAATAATATCTTGAAGAGTTAAAGGTAAAATTATTTACATTCAACAAATATATGCTTAGCTTTCACCCGCGACTCTGCTCTCTGTAAACGCGGCAAAATCTATCGAGAGAGCTAATCTATTAGAGAGCTTTTACCTACCACATACCAAAATGTACATCAGTTAATTATTTCATCCTGGCAAGCGTCAAACAAACATAAAACAGATTCTCTCGTGTCAGGTCAGTCTAGCATACATTACCTAACTTGAGTTAACTTTAACTGCAGTTAGCAGTAACCTTTGTCCGTGCAGTAAACTAACGAACGGCTTGAGTAACATTGCGGTTACCTTAATTATGTACCCGTGTGGTCCAACCGTTGATGTTATCATAAACAGGGGTTATAAGCTCAAGACAGTTGCGTTTCTAGAAACATCTATGTACGGTGAAGAACGAAAGTTAGAAGCAATCAGATTTAGAAAATATCGCAAATTGATGTGTACAGGGCACACAAATGTAGAATCAGGAGCAAATAGAATAATAACGAGCAAGTAGTTAGAATGTACATTTTCTAGTACGCTTGTAGTCAAATCTCGCAAGCTAAGTTAGAACCACTTTTTGATATCTAATTAAGATAAATCTTTCATCTTGGAATAAATCCACTAGCTTTTACCCGAGGCTTCGGATCAGTCACGTTTTTGTCATCTATAGCTGCTAAAACAGTAAAAAGTATGTGTACCTAATCCAGGGTATCAAGTGATTTTGTACCAAATTGCATCCAAATTATTCTAGCCGTTTAATAGTGAAAGAATTACAAACAACCATACCTACACACAAACTTTAACATTTATAATATTAGAAGTAAAATAGCGTAATCTGTGAAGTGCAACAAACATACCATGTTATACATAGAGTCCAGTAAAACAACCAAAGCTTGCACTAACATTTGCTAACATCTGTCCAAAGAATGGACAGTCAGATAATATTAGTATAGGATTCAGTCGAAACAATTGCAGCACTCACAATTCTATTTCAGTTAAGAAATAAAAGATCTGCACAACAATTTCTGAGAAACATCGAACACGCGACGGGAGATAAAACGGCAGAGACTCGTAAATCCTGTTTTATTTCAATTTACATCAGAAGCTCTATAACAAGCAACAAAAACCTAACTAAGAAATCATTTATTACGCTTTCATGTTCGCCGCTTTTATCAGAACCATTAAGTTAAATATAAGTTCTATAACTGCAAGATCTTACAAGTTGCCAAAACGATTTGTAACTTATTCATTCATTGCCTTTATCGTCCATAAAATTAGAGCATTTTTTTTTGTTGAACGAAAATTATTTTACCAGAAAAATTTCGAAACAAATATTCTTCCTTGTGTAAACATTCTTTACCTTGCAATAGGCCATTGCAGGCCAAAAACCGCTAAAAATCTCTTCAGTTTTATCTTATTTCTTAAACATAACAAACGTAATTTGTCTATAAGCTCTGAGTAGATTATAACTACTATATCTACTCAGAGCAAATAAACAAGTTACATTTTTCCTAATGCTAATACTGATCGAATTGCTCCAATGTACAAACAAGTCAAAGTCGCATCACTTGTCGAAAAGGAAATGTAAAGTTTTCTATTCATATTCTATTCTAATTATCTGTAGTATGCATGTATTTAGAAGTATGTTTATCAGTCGTCTAGTACTCATAATACAAGCTCTGCTTAGTTTGAGACTAGATGGCGTTGTGTGAAAGTCGTGGAATATTTATTTATTTAATCAAACGTGACGTGACATTGTCTAGGCCATTCGATATAAGTCGGGCTTTTCCCGCCCATAGCAATAGAGACATACATTCTAAGAAGAATGCACTGGTCTTATAGGTTCATTAAATACAGTCAGGTGCGCACGCGTATGAATAAAAAGATACATGAATGTGAATGTGGTATGTTACATATGGCTTCTGATGGTCCTGTTCGAGATAACGTACCTATTGAAGTGGGGGCTACCAACGTCAATTGCCAGTAAAAAGTTTACTTGCATGTGACGTCACACGAGATTTCAGCTTATCGTATCACTTTATTTTTTTGTTAACGTGATAAAAGAAAAAAATATTTAGTTAATAATTTAGTTGTGTAAGAGAGAAGTCGCTCTATGTCGTGTAGCGTGCTGTCTCCTTTTCACAATGCTGCTGGCTACTTCAAGAGGTGTTTCATAGTAGTGATAAAGTTTTACAGTTTAGCATAGTAAGTGCCGGCAGTTTTCGCAACACTTAAGGCAGGAACATTTCCCAGCCTGCAAGAGAACATATAATTTATATTATTTGTGGTTTTACTGCTTCCTTTGCTATAGTTAGTTAGCTTATTACCTTAGATTTAATTACAAGTTTCAACGTAAAGACTAGGAGGTGATAAATAAACTGACGGTAGAAATACATGGTAGAATTGCTTGCGGCTTCGTTTGCACGTTTTAATTATAGTTGACTTTCCTCTCATATACAAATATAGCTTTTGATTCTCCGAATCTTTTATATACTTTATAATAGATTTAAAAACATCCATTCGCAGGCCAGAAAAATGCGAATATACTTGGGGGAGGCCTTTGCTCAGCACCGGACACAATAGGATAGGTAAAAAAAGAAAAAAAAATAATGTCTCCTTTACGACACGTCGTATCGATCATAGTCTCGAAACGATATTTGCTTTACAAAATTTTGAACCGGAGAATTCATCGCATACGAAAAGTAAACTAAACTATTTCAACAAAAAAATAGATAGAGAAATAAAATATCTTGGAAGTATTATGCAAGAAAACACAAAATCAAACTGCAAACTCAATAAAAACTGTAAAAAAACACACAACGTTAAACCACATTATATTTGTGTATTCAAATCCGTTTGATCGCCCTTTAATCTTCGTAAGAATCTGGTTCAAAAGTTAAAATGGCGGCCGTTCTCACCAGACTGCGTGTGTCTGCCTCACACCTAAATAGCGTCAGTAATTGTGTCACGATATCTATGAGATAAGCAGGGCTTTTGGCCCTTATTGCAATGACAATTTACATTCAGATACTTGTTTCCGTAAGCTTGTAAGTTAAGGAAATCAATTTTGAAACTGGATTACATGGGGAAGATTATCAAATCTTGTACAACACAAACAGACTGATATTTTTTTTAAATACGTCGAGTTATTCGAATTCTATGATGAGATTTTTAGCAATTTAAAAATTATATTGTATTAACTAACTTTTAGCTTTTACTTTTTTAGCAATTCCAAATAGTATTGCGGTATAGTTATAAAGTATCAAAATTCTTCTGCTTGTTACTTTTTTATCTTAATTTTTGGCGGGGTTCAAGTAAATCAATCGCGTTACGCAGAGATACCGAGCTTAAGTGATTCGGTTGTTGCAATACAGCAGTGACGCGCGGCGACATTATTCCAGTATAAAAAATATTTTAGTTTTTCAAGAGTTATAATTAAATTGCATTACATAATTGAACGGGCCTTGATCCACTTAATTAATCCAGTGAATTATCTAGACAAACCTGTGTCATATTGATTGTCTTGAATCGTAACTATCATAACATTTGCTGAACGTTGCCAATCCTAATTTAATCCGACTAAGACGAAACGTAAACATTAGTTTGAGTGAGAGATGACTGCAGGTGTAAATCATTGTGAAGTTTAAATAACTATAAATTGTGAACACTCAATAGATATTAATTGCAATTTGTTTTTAAATTGATAAATAAACTAGTAGTAAATACGTTCCGTGTGGTGTCCGGATATAAAGAATAGCACCACCCCATATCCTCCACTGGGTGTCGTAAAAGGCGACTAATGGGCCTTAAGACCCAGTGCACTGTACCAAGCACCTTGGGTCACCCGAATGGTGGCGGGTAAACAACCAACAATCGCATTCCCAAAGAGGGTTAGTGTCAGGCAGGCGGCCGACTATAAAACCATACCCAAAACTTTAAGCAACACGTCTAGAAGACGTGTTGCGCCGACCCCAAATAATAATAATAATTGGGATAAGGGCAGGGGAATGATGATGAAACTAGTAGTAAATACATAAACTATAAATATTTTCGAGAGTCGTGGTGGCCTTGCGGTTATATGCATGGACTTGTGTGCACTAGGTGAAGGTTCGATCCCCAGCGCAGGCAAGTAGCAATGTGACTTTTTCAAAGTTATATCTACTTTCTTAATTATTTTAAGACACTATTGAGAAACGTTGAAGAAAAACATCGTGAAGAAACCTGGATTCCAAATATTGGAATCGGAAATCAGCAATCATAACCACGCAACATAATCCACTAGCGTGGTGACCGATGCTCAAACCATCCCCATATGGGAAGAGGCCCGTACCCTGTAGTGGAACGTGTATAGGCTGGTTGGTTGTATTAATTATCTTGTATATAGAGGAATTTATAAATTAATCATTAAAAGAAAAAAAAACAAAAGCAAAATATAAACAAAAACAAGAAATTCACAATTACAAAAAACAACATTATACAATTAGCGCTTACAATGTAACCTTATTTCTTCAAGACACTTAACTTGAGAATATCGGTGTTATAATTATTCGCAACAGGCGTCGAACCGGCTCCACCCTGTCAGTGGTCTGTCAAGTACTTGAGCTTGACAGGTGACTAATCGCAAAGCTTTATATGGTAAACGGCTGGGACTGTGGTACTTCATACATTACGTGACCATTTAGTCTGTGAGCCAAAACGGGACATTGGTTTAAGTTAAATAATAGGAAGTAAGTAAAAAAATGTCTTTTTAACCAATTTGTAAAAGGAGGAGCTTTCTCAATTTGACCGATAAGCTTTATTATGTTTTTTCGCGAATAACTTCGTCGTTTTGAACCGATTTCAAACTTTTTTTTTTGTTAGAAAGTAGACATATCCAAAGTTGTGCCATGATAAGAAAGTCAGGATCTGATGATGGGAAAACGATGACAACTTCAAAAATTCTTGTTCAAACATTCGCGCGGTTTCTGAAAACGGGACAATTTTGTGTCCCACTGTTCATTTCGGGGACATCGGGACTTGTAATTGTAAAAAGGGACAGTCTCGTTCCAAACGGGACGTCTGGTCACGTTATTCATACATCATCATGATCACGGGGTAATGCGATACCGAGCGGTAATGGGGTTAGGAAACTAGTGTCGTTAGCTATTAAATTGGCACTATTAACATTTTAAAGTACTTAATTGGTATTTTTATGGTAATTAGCACTTTGATGATAAATAAACTCAGAATCGATTTTAGAAATTGAACTAAGAAGACCTAACCATTACGTCTAAAATTGATTTGCTTATTTATTTATCGAAGGAAACATTAAATTGAATTGAATT
The DNA here is from genome assembly GCA_941860345.1 of Chrysodeixis includens. Lineage (NCBI taxonomy): Eukaryota > Metazoa > Arthropoda > Insecta > Lepidoptera > Noctuidae > Chrysodeixis > Chrysodeixis includens. The sequence goes on from OW796096.1 coordinate 12,180,695, forward strand.
GATTTATTTGAATACTTTTTTTTATTTATTGAAAATAGGCTATTAACTAGCACTTTTCAAAGGTCAAAATACAATGGGCAGTTCCTAATTGTCAACCCTTCACTGCTTCCTGTGCTTTTGCTGTGGGAGAAGAAACGTCGCTACAAATGACAGCTCGCTGTCTGCAAAACATCCATAATCTTAAAACCAAATGACTTTTTATTTATTTTTATTAAAATAGGAACAACCCCACAGCAAGGAATATAATCGTTGTATCGTCGGGAGTTTCAGAGACATTCAATTCACGTGCAAAATGACACCCAGACTCGGAACACGCCATTGTAGATCGCACAAATTCTTGTCCTACGCGGGAATCGAACCCGCGACACGTCGCGTACAGTGGTAATTGGCGTGGTGACCGCTCGACTATCCGTGCAGTCAATTGCCATTTTCTCATCGTTTAAAAGTAACAGACAACATGACACACGAACTAATATAAATATGTATGTTTACAGTAAAGCAATAATAAAGTATTGAGACATTGTATGTACAATATTGAACAGGCAAGCTATAAAAGCTCGTTGTTTCTAGGTCATATTATATTACGTTAATTAAAGTTAATTCACATCGCAATTCTATTTGTTTACACATTATAACATCTATTTAGATTTGTTTGTGTACATTAGTTGTCAAAGTTAGAAATTATATCATTTGAATTTTGATTTATTGGTATTTTGCTCAATTAGTCATTGGATTTGTGTGAACATTACATTTTAATGATGATTTAGAAAATGTTTGACTTTTATTCGGGACGATAAGAAAAAAATTGTCTCTCGTATTTATTTTTTTTGGGACCTGTTTTAATAGAAGCTTTTTCCGAGGTAATTAAATAATTTTGAATCTTGTAATTTTCTGGTCTCGATTATTTTCACAAGAATTTTCTTTTGTGTGCCTGTCTGTTTGAGTGCCTTCTAAAAATGTTAAAGTTTTATTTCAAGTTTTATTGTGATTGTGTATCAGAGACTAGAGTAGACTACGAGTGTCTACGGTTTAAGAAAGATTTAGCCATTTTTAATAGGACCTGAACATAACATAACTTTTCGTATTTTTTTGTCAGTAAAAGATATATAGTCCCATGTGTTTTTCGTAGAGTTCAATGAAATCGTCACAAACCGTCACAAAATGTTCTTTAAACATGAGCTGTATAACCTGCATTATATTTTTACCGTGATAGTCTTAAGGCTTATTCATACTACCCGCGATTCCATACGCGCACACAGGCGCAAACGCACCTTTTGCGTACCCACGCACGACGCGTAAGTGTCACTTTCGTTCATGTGCTGTCTGCGGCCTAAACGCGTATCAAGGTTTTCAGTACTCAATTATTTATTACATTCTATTATGTTACAGAGATGGTAAAAAATAAAACAACTTAATATCAATATGGACCCTGTAGGGCATGCAAAAATTTAGGAGAGAGGAAGAGGGTTGAAAATAGTAATTTATTAAAATCAAGATTGTTAGATATAAATTATTATATCTTTCATTGCGTGTGTTAGGTAAACATGTATGTGTTATTTATATTTAAAGTGTAATATATTGTTTAAAATAGTTTTGTTCATGGATTCCCGCTTTAACACGCGTCATTGCATTTTAAATTCTTGTGCTTATGGCCTAAGACCACAGTGCTTTTATTGTTAACATTCGTTTTATGGCAAACTCGGATTCGCTTTATGTTTATGTTATGACTACAAATGGAATATTTTGTTTTCTTCGTAAACATTATGGCGATGTTAAATTAAAGTGACGGGCTTGTAAAAACTAACTTACATATTTCTAGATACATACCTACATATTATAGATAAATTTTATTACACCCAGACACAGAACAAATTTGAATGATCGTGCTCATCACACAGACATTTGTCTTGGTTGGGAATCGAACCCACGACCTCCAGTATAGCATTGAGGGCCACTAACCACTAGACCAACAGGCCAGTCAAAAAAGAGAAGTTTATAATATTTTGATCATATATCAAGCTGCGTACAGTTATAAATAAGTCAATAGCTTTCACTTCCTCATAGTCAATAAATACATTAATGCCTAATAGAAACATGGCCTAAATGGCGACCTATTTGGCGTGCACGCGCACATCTGCGGGGTTCCGGGTTCGCTTCCTGTACCGCGACCGATATTATACAGTTTTATTGATTTATAATTAACTGGTTTTGGTCTATATATAGATTTGTAGGTTTTAAGATGTTGGTACTCGTAGTTAAGAGAAAAAGCAGCCTACGTTTATTTCTCGAGACAGCTTTTTGCACATTTTTTTTGGCTTTTTATACCTCAGTCCATCGATACTCGTGTTTATTGTAAACTAACTGTTGCCTGCGACTTCACCCGTGCAAATTTTGGTCACAGCTGCAAAATCATTACACCCCTCAGACGCAGTCAGTTAAAAAAAAAGTGTTAATCCAGGGTGGCAGCTAACTCTATACCAAATACCATCAAATGTGATCTCTTCATTTAAGCGTGAAAGATAACAAACAACCATCCATCCATCAATACTTACAAACTTTCGCGTTTATAATATTAATACTAATAGGATTTGAAGCTCCAATCCAAAGTAAGTACTCATGGAAAATATAAAACAATCATCTAACGAGCTTTTAAACGACTAAATATATCAAACATTTAAGTCTGAACAACCAATATGATAGTAAAACATGTTTCGTCGTTTCGGAGCCCTTAAGCCTACTTCGTTGATTCCAAGTTTCATTAAAATCAGTTTAGAGGTTTTAGTTGTGGAAACGTAACAGTCAGACAGTCACTTTCACATCCATATTATTGGAATAGGATTATATCGTTGTATTAGAAATTGAAAGTATAATTAAACTGCTATTGAAGAGATTATTGTGTAGATTTTCTTCTATATAAATAAATATATCACGACTTTCACACAACGCCGTCTAGTCTCAAACTAAGCAGAGCTTGTATTACGAGTACTAGATTGCTGATAAACATACTTATATACTTCTAAATACGTACATAGTATAGATAAATTACACTCAGACACTTAACAAATGATCGTTCTTATCACACAAACATTTGTCTTGTTTGGGGATCGAACCCACGACTTCTGGTACAGCAGTCAGGGCCACAAACCACTAGACCAACAGGCCTGTCTAAGTAAGCGCTAGAATTGGTAAATTGCAGCCAAAATCAAAATAATGTTTTATTAACCAACTTTAAAAGAAGGTTTCTCATTTCGACCGTATGCTTCCTGTATACATGCCTTTCCAAGTATCTACTTCGGCCTCTAAAATTCTTTCAAAGTTAACACTATTTCCGCGGCGAATCTAAATGTTTTTACCTTCAAATACTTTTACCTTCTAAAAAACAATAATTACAAAATAACGTTTTACTTAGAAAATACATGACCTCTAATTCAATTCTTTGTTCTTCTGTATATCGTAATATCAAGGAAGTTTGTCATAACAATTTAATACAAGGAATATCTAAGTATTATTATTAATCTCATAAAACCGCAAATTACAAGACGTGTAGGTGGTATATTAATGTCAACATAAATTATAAATAATTATTCTTTGTTGCAATCCCCTTTAAGACTTGCTACAATAGTTTTTGTTCCTATATCATTTTAAACTATATACTTAATACGTAAGAAAACGTATTGTTGTCTCTTCTATTTAACAAGTACCTTTTTATTTTTTTCTGTATGTAGTCTAGGTCTGTAATAATATATTTTAATGCAACATTAATGTATCGTCTTTACATTTCTTGCCTATGCCACTGGCCGAAATATAACAAATGAAATTAAAAAAAAGAGAGATTTAATTTTAACTGTCAATCCAACTGTCATTCTTGACATTCCATGTTTAAAAAATAGCGCGAACGAAATAAATAAAGGGCTCGGAGCAAGACTATCTAAAATAGTTCAGTACACACGACTCGGATTCTTAGAATTATGACACAATCGTGGCATAATTTGTAAATATAGGATGACGTTTATAGAAGCTAGCTCACTATAACGTTGTAAAGAAATTCCTCAATTAAACTCCAATTCACCACACCACGAGGACTGGTTCGAAGTGGCGCAAGATAGAGAACAAGAAGGACTTGGGGGAGGCCTTTGCCCAGCTGTGGGACACTAGGCTGAAAAAAAAAACTCTAATTCATATATGTATACATATAACAGCATGATTTTATAATCTGGGTAGAATTGGAGTAGTTATATTAATGGTTTACTCACGCATCATTTATCGGGATAAATAGGGTTCGTCTCGCGACCTCGCTGCCTCAGCTCCTGATTAAAGACTCCGGTTGGGCCGAAACTCGGGCTATCCCGAATAGCTATGAATCAGATAGTTATTACAATTAAAATAGAATAGGGATGTTGACAGTCCATCTCTATGTATAAGTATTTCAAAAGGTCACATTTTAATGGTTTACAAAAACACAGGAGAACACATGGTAGGTCTAATTGGAGATGGCGTGATGACCTTTATAGTCACGTCAAATTCACTTGCCCTCGATAGAGAGAAATGGAAAGATAAGATGGAGGCCTTTGCCCAGCCGTGGGACAGTATAGGCTTATAATAATAGTAGTGTTTATAAATTGTACGTGTTCTTAAGTACTAGATAGGTCTAAACGCGAGTGTGAATCATACCGGGGCAATCAGAATCCCCTCTGTCATTAACCGCCGCATTCCGAGCCGTGCTGAATGATTGCTAAGTATGTAACACTTATATCACTCGCACTGAAGTCACCGTCGCGAATAGGTTACCAAGTATTAATAAAATAGCAAATCGACGAATAAAAATTACATAATTACAAGTTATTGTAGTTTTGGATTAAGTGTTGCCCAGAATTAAGACGTAGAACATTTTGTTTTCTTTTCTCATTTAATCAAAAGTCATTGATTGCTAAAAATGGAATGTATTTGCTGTTACATTTGTAGGGATTTCGAAATTAATAATTAGGGCGTAATAACGAGGAAACCCGCTCCGGGTCTGTGATCCGCGATAGCGAAATGCCTCCTCACATTTTAGATAAGTTCTCAACAAGGCCTCTGCATGTTGGGCCTGTGTCCCCGTGTAAGCCTTTAAAGGACCGGATTTCTTCCCTTGAAGTTAGCCCGTGAATTAAAAGAACTCATTAAAAGCAAGACAACCAACTATTATATCATGCCTTAAGATATTATTGAAAATAATCCGTCGTTACAGTTTACTATGACAAAGTTTAAGTCTAGATAGATAGTATTAGGTATAAGTGTCGCAAATTGATCTACCTCGGCAGTCGTTTGAGATGATGGCACCATCTTGTGGTAAACTTTATCACAGTGTCACTATCGGCGCAGGATATGAGGTCAATTTGCGGCTATGTGGAGACGCGAACCAAGACCAGTAATGACGTCACGTTATTTGCAGTACTTTCTTACGAAGGTCTATTATTATTATTGTGTCTAGGTGTAGATAGGTGTTGTGATTTGTGACTAGATTCAGGAATGTACAAATTTCATTTAAAATTTTCTTAATTATACTCATGTTAATTAAGAATAATTTCTAATTACATTATTGGCGGATATAAATCTCGTACATTGTCGTGGTAGCTTTGGAGTTCTATGCATGAATTTGTATGCATAAGGACTTCGATTCGACACTACCGGAGAGAGATCAGGCACAGGACCCACATTTTTACGTGCCTTCTGGAACACGGAAGCTGTGATATTTATTTCTGCGCGCCGTGGGGATCGAACTCGAGACCCTTGACTCAGCAGTCCTATAGTCTTACCAGCAAGCTATCACAGCTTCAAGCTTTCCACGTTAAATAATGACATAATGTCTAAGGGGTTCATAGACTATTATAATTGGCTTTTCATGGTTATTTTAAATACTCCGATAATGTTTACGATTGACGTACAGACAACTTGACCTCACATCCTTTAACGATAGCATTTATGTTCATTATTAGTTTCTTGTGATTTACTGATAAGTTAGTTAAAAGAAAACTATTTTTAGCAGAAGAAATTATAAGTAAAGTTTATTTTCAGAGCATATTTTAAATGTCATTTTTTATATAAATTTCTTCTGGAAAGCAACAGAATGCGAAAAAAGAATCCTCTCTTACAATTTTATTTAATGTTTGCGATTTTCCTGAATACTATTACTACAAAACTTATCCATGTACTGCATATTTAATGTACCTACTTTTATACAAATATTTACCTTAATCATACTTTTACCGACAGTAGGTACCTATTTAAACGTCTAATGACTCAGTTACCTAGAAACCAGCTTGACCTACATGTTAACTTCACTAATTAATACATAATCCTAACGATTTTCCTTAATAACTAAAAGCGTATAGCCAATTCAACTCATGTCTGCGCGCAGCGCCATGTGTAGGTAGCCCACACATACAGTGATATTGCGTGCAAATAATTATAGTGCTAGTAAATTAAATGTTTATTGCAAGTGGCAGCGATCAGCTGAAAATCAGTATTGTGCACCTCGCACGGCGTATACTGAACTGGTTTCCTAGTACCTAAACATTCATTTGTTATTAAATGTTTATTGTACGTTTTACTAATCTATTTAAGTGAATATGTGTGGCTAAATAAATGGTTTCCAAGGATCTTTTGGCACGTGGCCGAAAACCGGAACGAATGCTGTCTTGCATGAAAAATCATCACTTTTACAGGCAGTAAGTTTAATTGATTCACGTTAATGTCATTCAAGCTTTTAGAACAAACACAGCTTTCATTAGTGTGTCACTGCACACATAGCGCCTCGCGCACAGATGAGTTGAACTATCCGTACTATTTACTGGCATGACGGCATGCGCGTGCGACTTATCTCCGGCGATAAGTTAGTGCATCTGTGACATTTAGTAGTCGCGGCTTACTCATAAAGAGTAACTATGATTTTGTTATGATATGCGAGTTTCTAGGAATATGTGTGTTTATAGTGTACTTAACCTTTTGTTCCCGGTGTTTGTGTCGTGGGTTTGTCTTTATAACTAAGTGTTGCAATTTCTATGATCGATAAATGATTAATTTTTAAATGATCATATTTTACATAACAACTATTTTTGCTCTGGTAACAGTACAACAAAAAAGAAAAAAAAATAGGGATGAAAAATAGATGTCAAGTTGGCCAATTTTCAAACCTACTCAATATGCTCACAAAATTTCAAGAAAATCGGAGGAATACGGGTACGAACATTGTAACATGGAAATAATATATTAGATAGAACTTTATTTTTTCCTGAAATCTAAATACCCCTTTTTTAATACAAAAACATAAAATAAGGATGGAAGTAGACAAATATATTTATTGAATCTCTATTTTAAGGAAGCCTGTGTGTCTACCCTTACTCTACCTTAGTAAACTTTATGCAAAAGTGACGCCGCTCTACGGCCTGAGCGCGTCGTCTCTTTTCCACAACTGCAACAATTTCACTTTGAGTTATAGTGGTAGGCTTTTCACATACTGTCAACATAGATATATGTTTAATAACTCGCTTGCTCATAGTTAGAGGTCAGTGTGTCTTGCAGAATACGCGAGAATGACGAAATCGGGGTCGACAGACGAGTAGGCTCAACGTATGTGTCTAACGCTTGAAGAATGTCTCACCTTTGTAATACTTAAGGCATGTGGGTTATGCCTGTGGCTATTTTAAATTATTATTTTATACAATATCTACTTATAAACATTTTTCAGTCATATTTCAAATATAGTGCAATTAAATTAATGACTTTCTAATACGAAATCCTTTGATCACTCTATGGGAACTCTACATTTTTTGGTAATATTAAGGTAGCTTGCAACTTGGATAGTTGCAAGCTACCTCAATATTATTTGTGCTAAGAAAGAGTAGGTCATTGTAATATACCTACACACTGCAATAGACATATCTATAAACTATATCCTTGATATTATAAGTTTAACATTTTTTAAGTTATCTAAAAATTAAATAAATAAAACTATCAACAAAAACACCAAACATTCGTATACAAATCAAATTATAGAACAACATAAGTCGAATTATTCTTATAAACATTTATTTAAGCTAAAAGCAGCTGTTAATTTTATTTATATTACAAATAACTAATTGAGATAAGCATCCGTTGTTATCAAAACAACGATTTTCGATTAAGCTGTCAAACGGGAACTGTAAACCAAGTGATCGATGGCTGCGCGTGCGTCGCTGTACTTTTTTGTTGGTTTTCGCGAAACGGGTTGGGTTGGGTTAAGTCGTCCATAGTAATTGAATTATTATTTAAACGAAGGAAAGTTGACTTTTAATCAAATTTATTGGTGCAGGAGTTATAATTGAAAAAGAAATGTCTGAAACACACATTTTTTTTCTCTTGACTGCTTCACTGATGCTAATCATTTAAGTCATCACTATATAGTAAAAAACAAAGTTGCTGACTGTCTGTGTGTCTCATATTTAAAACTACGCAACGGACTTTAAAGCAGCTTTTTTACAGATAGAGTGATTCAAGTGGAAGGTTTATATGTATAACACATCAGGATTTCGCTAATCATATAATAAAAGCTAGTTAGCTTTATTGTAAAAAGAAAACATTTTTCGTTTGTTAAAGTGCCTGTTCCTTTAATAAGCATAAAATATCAGATAATTTTAACAACAGACTCTTTTAGTTGGAGATATTTTCTAATTATTTAAAGCCCCTGTGCACGAAGGGTTGTGAGTTCGATACACATATGGGTCATTCGTAACTTTACTGAAATACTGACCCAAGACTTATACTTACTTATACTAAGACAGTAATATTTTGTAAGCATTCTAATTTGAATATTTAAAAAAAATATTTAAAAGATGAAGTCGAGCTGAGAACCTCCCCCTTTTTTAAGTCGATTGAAAATCTCAAGACCCAGAGGCTAGTTTTTAGTCTATGAAAACACAAAATAAACAAAATGTCTCCGCAATAATATCGACTCTACCAAACAATCCACTGAAAAACAAACAGACCAGATCCCGTTGCTCTTCAAATATCAATAAGGAACCCTCAGTTCACCTAAGCATACTACAATGATAATGTACCCAGCGTTGCTCTAGTATGACGTCACACGTACTCCGCAGATTGCGTCCATTCACAATGTGGCAAAGGTTATCGCGTCTTGCTGTCAGCCAGACTGACGAGTGGGATTTCACCGATATCGGAAGGTTACTATAAGCTAATACTGTATTTTACCTGGTTACATACTTTTGACGGTCTAAATGTATTGTTCTGTAGTGGATCTGTAATAAAATTTATTGCTATTTGACTGGCCAGTTGATCTAGTGGTTAGTGGCCCTGATTGCTATGCCAGAGGTCGTGGGTTCGATTCTCACCCAGGACAAAATATGTTTTTGTGATGAACATGATAATTTGTCCTGTGTCTGGGTGGAATTTATCTTTACATATTTAAAAGTGTATAAGTATATTTATCAGTTGTCTAGTACTCATAATACAAGCTCTGCTTAATTTTATGACTCGATAGCGTTGTGTGAAAGTCGTGAAATATTGATTTATAACTAAACCTACTTTTTTAACCTAGTACAAGAATTATGTTATTTTCTTACATCACTTAAAACCTTGGACTACCTATCTCAGCTATGTCTAGTAGATACGTTAGGTAGATGATGGACATTTGTGGTCGATAGTGGTCATTCAGAAGCCGGTAATAGGACGTTAGCGACAGGTAGCCTGTGGTCAGTGTCACCACATTCTTGAGGACAGGATAAAATAAAGCAACATTCTTTTGGTAATTGAAAATGTATTCTATCAACTATAGTAGCGTAAGTAATGTTTTCTGGACTACGGCAGACGGTGACTACTCAGCATATGGTCCATTCGGAGTAGCTTGAACGCGCTGGTGTGCGCTAAACCTCCTATAGCGTACCTCTTCTTTTTGTCTCTTGCTTGTTATGTAGGAAAGAAGATAAATACATTTCCTACACCTTCTACTTTTTTTTTCATGTAGCCTATATAAGATCCTCTGCTGTGCAAAGGCCTCCCCTTTCTTATTTCAAACCTCTCTGTCTTCTGGCCACGTGCGACTTGCATATTTGACAAGATCATCACACCTCCTTCGCCGCGGACTCCTTCTATTTACTACCTATTATTCGTTTCGGTGCCGAGTGTTTATTGTTTATAATTGTAGATCCTGGTTTACAGAAGATGGCATGACTGACGGGCTTTAAAACCTAACGTTGCTTTCCATTGGATTTCGAGTCTTTAATGCAGAAACCTAGTTTTGTTTGTAAAAATCTAATTCGTTGTAGAAAGATGCCGTTTTTCTCCAGCTTATTATAAATCTAATGGTTAAGCCGATTAATTTCATAGTTAAAAGGAAATGAATCGGTTTGATATGGGAAATAATTCTTCCGTTTTAGTAAATATAATTAAAAATTGTTTCTTTGATCAAAAACGTTATTAAATTTAACAATTTCATATCGATTTTCTTTTGACATCAAACTACTCATTTACTTACTACTTCTTTCAAAGCAGTAAAATTGTTATCCAAATCTTGCTAGCTGTGAGCATGACTATTCCGAACAAATCAAAAGAGTAACAAAAATAAAGTTGAACTAGCGTACAAACAACATAAACAAAACACAGCCTTGTTAAGTCGTGTCCACCTCTTTGATCGAGGAATTTGAATGGAAGCTGTTTATCTTCGTCTTATTATCGAGACAGAGCAACGACTTGACGGCCAAACAATGCGATAGATCCAAAGGGTTCAATGTCTTGAAACACTTCCTCAAATACGGCCAAAAGGAACCTAGCCTTCTTTTGTTTTTTTGATCGGAGAAAATGTTGAAACTGGACTCTAATGGCATTGTTATAAAGTTTTAATTGTTATGTTTTTATGCGGAAGGAAATATCGCGGATACAATAAATCTGGAACTTTCAATCAGTGGGCAAGCACGACCTTTTATTTGGTAATCGCCCTGAAACTATCTCGTATAATTTTAGTATTGTTTATATTATCCATTTTCTTTAATTCAAGGTATAACTTCAAGGGAATAAACCCGGTCTTTTTTAAAGGCTTACACTGGGACATAGTTTCAACATGCAAAGGCCTTGTTGAAAAACTAAAATGTGATGGTGCATCTACCAAGGGCCATCCACCCCTGCTCTATGAAAGAACAGGCATGGCCCAAGGTATCTACAAAACTATTGTTAATAATGGAGATGAAACGAATTTGGGCTATGATATTTATCCATAATATATATACTTACTGTGTCTTCCCCAAGTATCGGTGAAGGTTTATAGCGTACTATCTCCCTTACATTAGATATCTCTCCTCGTTATTCAAACCTCGGTATGCATTGCTATTGTTATCTTATCCATGAAATAGAGAGGCTGTTTCTCTGGCTAGTGTTATGTAAATGTTAGGATTGTCGTGTAGGTCAATAGGAAGTATATTTTGTAGTTTTTTTTGTTCTATGTTTGCTGCTTGCCTAGTTTTTAATTTTAATTTTGTCTTCCAATCCTGCTAATAAATCTGGTATGTGAACGTAGATCTTGTGTTCTTTTTTTTGTTATTGGATTATTTTTTAATTGACAGGAAAAGATAGGACTATGTATATTACGGAACTAACGGAGTAATAAATTAGTCTAAGGTAACGTCTAAAAAGAGTCATTTTTTTATTATTATCTTTCAAGTCTGTGGTGTTTTCTGTTTTGTTATACCTTCTTTGAGAAAGACTTGGTAACGACGTAGCAACGACATTGACCGTACAAGTGAACAAGTTAAAAACACATAAAATTCTCACGCATGCGCACAGCTGACGATTCGTTGCACTTTCTAAAGGATTGCTCATTTAGTTACGAAAATATCTGTATTTTGCTGTAAATATATTTTTGAATAATACCGATACTATAAGATAATTAAAAAGTAGGTACCTTGTAATTTTTAAATTAGAACTAAAGTATTTGGACATGATATTGAGAAGTTGATGTTTAAACGAACCTTATAGATAATGATCTGTTTTAAAGATGCTTTATAAGTAACATTGAATAACTTACACAAACAATCTGAACTGATACACATATCTACGTAGGTATACCACCTTTTTAAACAAGTTTAAATCTAAAACACATACAACATTTGAAAAAGCCTGGCGATCGAACTGTAGACCTTACATTTAGCTGTCCTGCAGTCTTACCACTAAGCTATCACGGCTTCATATCTTTACTGGTTAGTGGTTGAGTGTACGATGCGTTCCTTATCTAAGTAGGAGAGCAGGTTAGTTAGTCTCGATAAGATAATTACGTTATTTTCCAATGTTCCTACAATGTTTTAGAGCTTTTGAGACTTCGCAAACAAGACGCAACGGAGATTAGTGTAATGCGTTAGATAGTTTTACGATATTTTCATTAATCTTGATATTTATATGAGGAAAGTCTGTTTATTCAACTTTATTACATACTAGCTGTTACCAAAAAAAAGGTAGTAGCCGATTCTCCGACCTACTGAATCCATAAATAAATTTTACAGAGGTCCAGCCGTGTCGGAGGAGTTCGGTAACTAATATTGTGACACGGGAATTTTATATATAAGACAAATAATATTGTTATATTCCTAGTTATTTCTTTGCCATTGTTTTTATGGAAGTAGAAGTTTATTTTTGTATTTTGGTTATCAGAGTCTCAAATTCAAAACTTATACCTACTTACTTATTATTACTGTTTCTGTAAAGCATTACATGTTTTTACTGATATCCGCGCATGCGTGACCTGAGCAAAAGCTAGGCTTAGGTGCAATTGCGTACATGCTAAACACTAATCACACTAATTGATGAGATTTATTAATCTCATCAATTAGTGTGATTAGTGTTTGATGTGTATACAAAGATTTGTCCTGGGTGAGACCCGAACCCACAATTTCCGGTATAGCAGTCAGGGTCACGAATCACTAGACAAACAGGCCCGTGAGTGTGTGTTGTTACCTCTTTGCTCTCAAACGGCGAGAGTAATTTTAAAGGGACTTGGTACTGAATTAGCTGACACCCTTAACACATAGGCTTCTCTTAACCCGTCTTTGAAAAGAAGGTTAATTATTCTGCATAAAACCAACTTTCGCGACAACGATGCGGGCAAAAGCTAGTACATCATTAATTCTTTTCACATGTATCAATAACATGGAGGTATGGATTTAATTCCTACTGACCTTGATCATTTAATCCCGTCTGCAACAGACAAAAAGCTTAGCAATACCCATTCAGCAGTTCGTGGAAAGCAAAGCAGGTGCAGCGGAAGTATACGAGAAGTAATCGCCGGTAAAATTAGTTGTTGCTACCAAAGTACGCGGGCACAATGGACTAACGACCTTAATTGGATGAGTGTAAAGTTGAAATTAACTGTGGTGGCGTGATGAAGTAATTTGGACGGTGGTTGTAGGGCTGTCAATTGTTTTTTTTTTTTTATTTGAAATTTATTCTTGTGATATTTGGTTTTTAACGGAATTCAGTAAGGAGGTTATCAATTAGCTCGGTATATTTTGTGTATGTCTTGTGTATGCATATTCACTGGGATTTGTATTCCGATTAGTACGTCATTTACTACGATGACTACTTCAATTTTTCGATGAGAAATATATGTAATTTGGTCCCAAAAATGTCAGGTTATGTTTAATTTCAAATTTTGGTAGGTAGACATAGAGCTGACAAACAAAATAACCTCAGGCCTTTTAATACAAAATAACTCTATAATAACAAGGTGAGATGCATTTTAATCTACTTTCCTCTACCAATCAGAGAATCGAACACAGATTGACGTAATTTCTTCAGCATACAATATAATGCTAATTTTAGCACAACATTTGGACCTTTAGCATAGTGACTTGACCCAACTTTTCTCGTGTTTACATAAGAATAGGCTATTGTTGCATTTGTGCAAGGATTAGGCAATATCAGTAAACGCATTACCTTACTTATTTCACCTATGCATGTACGGTAAGCAACAAAAGTCGGTCAACTCAATACGATTTTCTAAACGAGTGTACGCAATCATATTCTCTAAGCCGCTGTTTTGCTGTTAGGTAACAAAGTATGCCTATCTAGTTTACTTGAAACTAGTTAAATACCAATTTCTACATGTCGCTGAAGAATTCTGGTACTTTGTAAGTCAGATGGTATTAACGAACTTTTGTTACTGACTGTATAACTTTCATACTGTGTCAGACACTCATATGACCATAGATTTTTATAGCGTTTAGCGACATACGATTTTTTATACCGAATGATAGTAACATACTAGTTAAATCATGTTCGACAACCCTAGTTACAAAGAGATGGAGAATTGGACACAGATTCTTGCCAAGTTAGAAGTGCCAAATAAAATAATAAAATAGTAGGGAATTATCACTATCTACGGTGTATACGAGTACGTTGTAATTTCTGTGTTGCTGGCGTGTATTCCAGTTATTTTTTTTTATATTCTATTTAAGTATTTCAATGATAAAGCCAATTTTTTGTATGCTCTGTGGTTTCATATTAAAACATTATTTTTTTCTTAATTCGTGTCATAATATCTTTCACGAGCATTATAATAGTTCATCAATGAAAGCACTTTTTTTAAATAGCTTAAAAAGTAGCAAATTAAATTCAAAATACACATATTAAGTCCATTTTAATTACTCTAAAAGTGCTATAATAAGATCAAAGATTCATCGAATATTCTCTTTGGAGTAAATCAATTAAGTCGGTAGCGGGCAGTGAAAAGAAACAGATGCTGGCTATTAATACGTGGCTATTCTTGGTGCGGGTTCGAGCCCGGCCGATACATTCCTGCGCACTGACTCAAACAAGGGTTCGTACTTAGACGCAACTTGATTAATTATGTATCGTTTGTTTAGTCGATGTTGTGAAATGAGTGTAAGTTTTCTTGTGTTATTTCTATTTGAAATTTATTTTTAAATTTGATGTAATAGTTTACGCAATGTGTTTTATCTGATCATTTTGCTTCTTGTTTAAATCTTTAGCATCATATAATGTCTCCTGATCGATTTAGAATCCCCTTTTTTTCTTCTGTCATTTGCGTACCTCAACCGAGATGCCTACAGCATCGTCTTAGGCTCCGACGACGGCGACTTTGCTGTGCCGTGACAGCTTACTACACAGCATAAAGCAACGTCTCTCTAATAAATTAACTTTATTGAACAGAAACAATACTAAACAAGAAATATCTACATTTGTAACTAAACTTATGTAACTAAAAAATAGCATATTTACAAAGCGTCAAAAAATATATCCTCATCTCCATCGATGGCGGGAAACGAGCCCAGGAGACTGGCGGTATTACCACGCTGAATGGCAATCCCAATTCTTTGCGCGAAATACAGTCCAGCCTTCTGATCACGTCTCTCTTCTTCATGCAAAATAATATTACTTTAAGAAGTGGTGGTAAGCCATCAAGTGCTTTCTGTAAACTTGGCTAACACCACGGTGGTCACGGTCACCCATCATCTATGTAGGGTGTAGACCAAACTGGAAACCAAGGTTACAACTGTCGATGTCGGTTTGACTCTTCAATATATAATAGTTGCAAGCATGGGTAAACATCAGGCTTTGTTATGTTGTATATATCGACGCTTATTTTACTTTTTTTCTTCAATTATTACTGAATCAGACACAGAAAAAATAGTTTCAGAATTTAAAATTAAGTAATTTAGGTTTTACATAATTTTGAATATTGTATTGTATTGAATTTAAGAGAACAAGCGAAGCTAATACTGAGTCTAAAACTATTTGCGCTGGCATCGAGCACTCGCAGCTCGTAAATTGTGAATAGAGCACAATTTATTTAGTCGCAAACAGAAATGTGGGTCAATGCATGTGAAAACTATGTCCCGCAAATTGACAACGAAATTTATGTCTGTATTAGATACGCCAAATATAGGTATACACTGCAAATCGCATGTATTTTATTTGTAAACGTTTGAATGATACAGCGATACAGCTAATTGAGTATCGAATGAGGAATTTATGAATGTACGGTGGCTTTTTAGTCGTAAGATTAAAGGTCTCCGTCATAATATAGCTTTGAATTATAACTTCATTTAAAGAAATATTTATTTAAAGACTGTTGTGAATTTAACTGTAAATTTAAAAAGACACCAAATAGGTTTTATTGTTTTCTTAAATAATAAAACTGTTAAAACCTATTTGGTATTGTTTTATTTTAATGAAACCTCAACATTTTCAGTAGCTGATGAATAACGTTGATTGTAATAAAACCAACCCCGTATACCTCTTGATACATTTACTGTAGTGTATTTATTGCACTTATACATTTTTCCTAATATAATAATCAGACTTTGTACAAGTTTTCTTAACAAAAACATCAAGTTTAACTAAATCACTACAGTGTAAAACAAAGTCGCTTCCCGTGTCTGTCCGTATGCTAGACCTTACCGCGCAACTAGATCCAGCTACGTTTCGAAAGTGCCTGAGAAGACTTTTTTTCTAGCCTATTGTGTCCCACTGCTGAGCAAAGGCCTCCCCCAGATCCTTCCATGTCTTTCTGTCCTGCGCCACCTCGAACCAGCCCTCACGGTGCACGTTCAAATCATCCCGCCACCGCTTTTTAGGCCGGCCTCGGCGGCGCTGTCCATCTGTTGTTGAAGACTTAAATATATAAAAAGTTATATAAAAGCATTTTGATTTTGACCAATTAATTCCAACATTTCAGGACTTACCAGACCTGGCGGAAGGCGACTACCCGATGGATGGGAACGACAATGAGAATGACTGGGATTCGGAAGACCTGGCTGACACCAGCTCTACCATGAAGCCGGTCCTCGGGGTCACGCCGTCCGCCTTCACCAGGACTGCCACTGTCAAGGTGTCTGCTGCGGAGACCATCGCGGCCACCAACGCCAGGCCGAGGATCCTGGATGAACGTGAGTAGCTGGACTAGATAGGTTCAATCACACCGTCTTACCAGCGGCAAATAGAGCATGCCTGAGCGATCCCGCGACGCTAGCTAAGGCAGTAGAAGGGGCTCAGTGTGTCTTTGTCAGTTAGAGTCCGACATATCCCCACGCCGCGCCGTGTCCTCGATGTAAATTGATTAAATAATAAAAAAAAAATATTCATCTCCACAAATTACTAATTATGTACGAGGACAATCTTAAAGTTAAATATACAAGTTGACAGTTAAGTAAATGTAATTTGTGGGAGATCTGGAGTCTAAACTAAGTTAATGTCACTAGCATCGTTGCATCCCGGAGAACAAAAAAAGGTTAACTTACCTCGTAGGTTACCACGCCTATCTTTAATTTTATTGTGGGCTTTAAAAGTCCTTGCATTGGTCGATCTCTAACATTAATATGATTATCTTTAGTTAATCATGAAAGCAATGAATTGTTATGAAGTAGCTGTTTCTCGCGACTGAGTCCGCGCAAATCTCGGTTATGGCTACAAAAACGTAACCCTGTCTGACGTTGTTGGTTAAAAATCTAACTGCGTACCACATTTCATAAAATTGCTCTAACCATTTGTATTAAAGTATTTAAGTTTTACAGTTTTATGTATGGATGGATGGATGTTTGTCAAATTACAAAAGAGTAACAAACATCCATCCACCCATAAAACAGTCGCCTTTACAATATTAGTATGATTTAATCTCACACTAGCGCCATCTGTCGTACTTCGTAAACTAGTACTACTTAGTAGCAGATCTGTAAATAGCGCGTTATCATGTTGTCCGGTCTACTAATTAGTGGCTGAATAATCCAATAGGAGGCGCTGTATGATCCAATGAACACAATATTAATTTTATGTATCAGATCAAACATACAATATCATTGTTCAAATCTTAACGAATCAAGCTAAATATTTCGATATGAAACGAGTTTATAATTTTGACACCACGCCAATTACCACTGTATGCGACGTGTTGCGGGTTCGATCCCCGCGTAAGACAAGAATTTGTGCGTTCCACAAATGCTTATTCTGAGTTTGAGTGTTTCTGTGCATGTGAATTGAATGTCTATGAAACCCCCCATGATACAAGGATTAAATTCTTTAGTGCGGGAGTCGTTTTATGAATAATTATAAACGCTCTCTACACACTATAAAATTGTGAATGGAAAGATCTCTCAATGCGAATTGTGTAACTTTGAGTCATCATCATCATCATTGCCCTACCCTTATTCCAATCATTATTTGGGGTCGGCGCAGTATGTCTCCTTCTTCCACACGTTCCTATCCAACATTCGAGTGCCATATATAAAGGTTCGCATGTTATTTCCAGCATCAACGGCGGTGGAGCGAGCGGCGCTGAGGCGGGCGGCCATGCGGAGCATGAGCAACTTGTTGCACAGCGGCAAGTGCCTGGTGCCGCAGCCGCGCTGGCTCACCGTGCGCCAGCTAGCGCCGGCAGCAGATACCAGGTGAGGCAAACATATTAGTATTATAATATTTCACGTATTTCACACAACACTATCTAGTCTCAAACTAGGCAGAGTTTGTGTTGTGAGTACTAGATCACTGATATATTATTATGTACTTGTTGTATGTTATGTATGTATGTTGTTGTATGTTTTTAAATATATTAAATAATTATACCCAAACATTGAACAAATGATCGTGTTCATCACACAAACATTGGTCCTGGGTGAGAATCGAACCCACGACCACTGGTATAGCAGTCTTAGCCACTAACCGCTCATATTCTAGTTCATACTGTTCATAGACTACTAAGTATATAACAAATAGAGCACACAGGTCATATCAGCTTTCAGTATGTAAATTTTCACCCCTAGATAAAAATGCAAAAAAAGGGAGGTAATAAACACTAAGAACAATGATCTAGAATAAGTGAGTCCTAGATCTGATTAAAACAAAGTTACTTCTTTGACAATCAACAATGTTCCCAGTGATCTAGTAGATTAAGTAGGTACACTTATAATAGTGAAATAAGAATGCTTAAACAGCTGCATATGAAACGCTACTTACTAAGTGACGTTCGAAAAATGTACTCAAATGTGTATTTGTCTACATTCGATTTGGCAATACTGGTTATAGCGTGACGGGTAAAGGTGACATTTTACTATACCTATGCCGAGTACCTAAGCCTGTAGACCAGTTACATTTCTATGAGTGCTAACGCTGAAGAATCGTTCAAATTTACAGACAAATCAACGAAAAGTAATGTCATTTTAATAAATTCATAGCTTTCTTGTCGTCTAATCTATTTTTATGCGGTATAACCTCTTTACTTAAATGATACAACGGTTTACTTACGCGTATTTATCGGGATAGCCCGACTTGTTTCTGACTCGCGACCCCGCCGCCGCGTCAGCTCATGATTAAGGACTCCGGTTGGGTCCAAAACTAGTCCGGCTATCCCGATAAATACGTGTGAATAAACCGTTATATCATTTACGTATGAATCATCCTCACGAAAGTTACTGTAAAAACGGTATAACATCAGATAGACCCTTTGTTGTTCCTCTTTCTGCCAGTCTGTATATGCAGTAAGGTTACAAGATGTTGTCTGTTACCAGGTACCTGCCGCCCTGCGTGCAGCTGCACCGCTGCGCGCCTGACTCCGGCTGCTGCCTAAACGAAGGCGAGGTGTGCGCGCCCATTGACGGCAAAACTGTCGTCATCCCCTTATTTGTAAGTTTTCTTTGGTAATTAATTAATGTCCTGGCTGATTTCGGTCACGGCGGCTAGTGCTACTATGACACCAGCCAGCTACGCAGGACATAGTGCACAAGCGTGTGTGCAAACACAGATGCACTCTCTATTTCTTTACTCTCATAGCCCGATGGGATAGCAATCCGACACGACCGGAGAGAGATCAGGCGCAGAACCCACATTTTGACGTGCCTTCCAAAACACGGAAACTGATATTTATTTCTAAACCGCACACAACATTCGAAAAGTCGGTGCGCCTCGTGGGGATCGAACTCCAGACCTTTCACTTGGCAGTCTTATGGTCTTACCAATAGTCTATCACAGCTTCAATCAACTAATAGCTTATACTTGTTAAGGACACTTCAATATTCGTAGGTAAATCGTTACGTCATTATAATAAAACTCTTGTAAAATAAATCCTCGTGATTTGTAAAGAATTTGCGTTCAAGTAGTCCTGCACCAATGAATTGTATAACTTTATGTTTTAGCTCCACAAGGCAAATGGTCAAATGAACGTGGTGAGGATGCAGTTCTTCAACCACACGCAGTGCGCATGCGTGTCCCGGGACACGTACCAGATGACCATCACGCCGCGCGCCGGGAAGGCCAGCCTCAGTGCGCAGGACAGTGAGGAGGAGCGGCCCTCGCGCCGGCCGCTGGGCGACAGCCAGAGCGACTGGAGACCCCCCACCGAGGAGCCCCTACTGGACAATGAAAACGAGCCCACTGCTCCACCTCAGCTCCGAAGGTCAGTCTTGAAACGTATTTTCTCTCAAACAACACCATTTGTAAACATTTGAATTGTTCTCTACATCATCCTAATTTCACAATGGAGATGTTGACGGGGTACGAAAAGTTAGTCTAATTAGTTCGACAGATAGATGATCAAAAGTATTAGATGAGACGAGACTAGATGGCGTTGTGTGAATGTTGAGAAATATTTATTTATTTATTGTAGATGTACATGCCCGGGCCTGTTCATGGCCAGCATGAAGGAGAAGGAGCCGTGCTCGTGCATTTGCGACTGGCCGGACTTGGGGCGGCGCCGGGACTGCGTGCACCTGGCCAAGGGGCGCGAGCACTTCGGGCTGCGGGACCGCGTGTGCGTGGCGCGCGGGGCCTGCTCGCCGCCCGCCTGCGAGTACGGCGCCTTCGACCGCCTCAGCGGCAAGTGCCCCGAGCGCCGCTACCGCCGCACACGCTACCGCGCGCGACGCTACCAGGACAAACCCATGGTGTTGTGATCGGACTGTGCCCTAATCTACCATTAAGCAAACAGCGAGGGGCTTGGCAATTCTGTCAGCTGACATTTCTGCCAACCATGGGATGATCATTTTGTTAAATGAATCCAATTTCTACCTTCCATCTCGAAAGTAAACAAATTACTTTTTGTCCAGTGTTAAAATGTTCTTTAACAAAACAAAGAATTATTTTTTTCTAAAAGGTTATATTTATTAATTCTAACCTACTTTCAATTGTGCCTAACACTTTTTCTCTAACCCACTTAATGGGTGAACGGAATTTTTTGTTTTTCACAAAAATGTAAACTGTATATTTAATTATTCAGGAAGTGACTAAAGTACATACATATATTTGAGATAAACGAAAGGTATCCATACTAAGTGATCATGTTAATAATGTGGACATTATGTTACTTGTTCAAGTGTTTCACAAACAAATAGACGTATGTGGTTAACTACACTTCCGCGTCAATGATAATGCACAAATTGGAGCATTACGTGGGACGTACGATGTATACTTGCCACCTTGCCAGCACTCCTGTTTGCACAATGGAAGATATGTTTAATGAGACTGCATAATACTTATAAACTAGCTAAATAAACGTGCCATATGCTACTGAGTCGATATGTACGAGTATGTTCTATTCTCTTATTTCGAAGCTACGTTTTATTCCTACTTTCTGTTTTTGGTGGTTCTTAGGTCATAAATGCTGTCTATCTATGTACGAACACAAATCAGGTCAAAGTTAATAAGTACTTAGAACCATTACTACAATTTCACCGGCAGTATATTGTGTCTGTATTTGTATTACATACATTTCTGCCTGTTGTCAACAGTAACTATTTGGCAGACTCCTAGACTATCAATATTTTTATATTGCATTTCATTTAAAGGAGCCTCTTCACCGCAATACGATGCGCAACTTGTAATGATACAATTTGTAATATTTGAGTAAATGTAAACTACGAGTACCTATAAAAGCTCCTGCCTAAAGTCAACTCTGTAATGTTACATAACACGCGATTGCTAGTGGTGAGGAGGCATCTTTACATTTGAATACCTGCTTGCTGACGTCACAACGTCCTAATTTCTTATGACGAACGAATAAGTTTTAATAAATTGTGTAACGTAGTCTTTAAGTACCTAATTGTTAAGTTGTAAATAAAATAATTGTAATTCATATTCGTTTTTCCATTTTTTTTTTATCTTTTTGAGTCGAGTAGGTACGTAGTGCACGTAAAGGGAATTCTACCTGTAGTTTAACACTTTCGTTTTTAGGGTTCCGTACCCAAAGGGTAAAACGGAACCCTATTATTAAGCCTCCGCTGTCTGTCTGTCTCCAGGCTGAATCTCATAAACCGTGATAGCTAGAAAGCTGAAATTTACACAAATGATGTATTTCCATTTCCACTCTAACAACAAACAGTATTTTTTTTTAATATTTAGGGGGGTCCTCATACAATAAACGGGTTTTTGCGTATTTTTACTTAATATTAAAAACGGTAACAGGAAGACGCTTTTTCTATTAAAGATGATAGTACGGAACCCTTCGTGTGCGAGTTCGACTTGCACTTAGCCGGTTTTATTTTTTCTTTCCAACCAGATAGCGATATCGATAAAAGTTAAAGACATTCCAAGAGATTCAAAGTAACATTTCGCACTATGCATAGAAATAAAATAGTAAATTTGTATAAAATAGTAAATATAATATAATAGTAATTATTGTATGCCCAAACGGGCTGATTGTTGTACTATACACCGTGACTTTTAGGTCGTTTTAAAAAAGCAGCCCAGTTCATGTATCCAATGACTAGTAAACGATTATAATAAAAAAAATATGTTTTTTTAAGATTTGAATGAATAAAAATATTATTCATTATTATGACACAAGGCAGTTTTACGAACACTCTGTAGTGAGCGCGGTCCGAACCTTGTGCCAAAGGGGCCGCGCGGGCGGCGCGGCGGCGTCTTATCACAGGTCATTCACCTTAGCGTAAAACAGCTGTCTTACTATTGCAATCATAATGTTCGCAGTAAGTATGTAGCATGTATCTTCAACAGTTTGATACGTAAACATTTTTAACAGGATGTTTCATATTTCCAATGTATTATTTATTTTTTTCATGCATATTATTTTAATTAATGATAAAAAAATTATATTCGCGCCTAGAGGTATTTTATGACGGATACATTGTGTGGACGACTTTTTTAAGACGACCTAAAAATCACGGTGTATATCTAACACCTAACCCCACCCATTATACCTAACACCTGTATCCTACTCAATCAACACAATAAAGATTACTTTTACTTTTAAACGACAAAATCAAAAAATAGATTGCTCCCAAAATACTTATACAGGGTGTAATGAAACGACTATAACGATCGTGAAGGGGCATATGTAGTCTCGTGTTACAAACACATTGCTGCGACTTTTACTTCGATACGCGATTATGATTTTTCCCCGTTCAAATTAATTCATAATGCTAAATTTCCCCACCGTTATTAGTGGCCACACTGAACATATGATAAAGTTCGGGTCATGACCTGAACTCAAGAATGGCCGCTACCGCAACCGCAGGTGTTTGATACTTTGATCATATCGCCAAAAATACCGTTGCAAATCAATTTCAACTTTACTGGTAACGACACAAGGTTAAACACTTTACGTAAATTATCCCAAAATTGTATGCTATTTATTGAATTTATTTTCTATTTTCTACAAGTTTACGGCGGTATCTTCCTTGTGAGCCGTGAGCTGACATTATTAATTGAACAGTAATTTTGCATTTATCTACCACAAAATAATATCAATACTACACTAGGTAGTAGTACGACAAACGATACGATGATTAATAAGTTGTTTTCGTAGTCCAGATTTTCGAAATATCAAAGATCAAGACTTGTCGATCGTGTGGCTCCGTCAGCTGACGATCGAGAACTCGTAGGTAACAATGACTACTTAGGAGATCTCGTCAACGGCTTCGACATACAAACTCTCTACTACTACTACTTGACCTCTGTTTACCTGGTCCTTGCAATACAATTCTAACCAAAAATAATAACTATGAGAAATGAACGTAGGTATGAAATTCACTTGACTAGTCTAGGTATGTTTAGCGAGTCGTTAAATTCCCCATAATTATTTTGATTTTATTTGTGTGTGTGCGATGATAACAATGTTAATGGTACTTACAGGTGTATGTAGGTGGCCAGCAACCTGGTATTCCGGCAATTTACGTGCGTAGTAAAGCTACCACTTTTAATTGTAAATTTTGATTATCGTGCTTGAATTCAACACTCCTCTGAACCGTTTAATCACATTTCTTAATGTTACGCTGATACTTTCACACCTGTACTGGCTTTAAGACTCGCCTTAACACTCACAGTTTGACTCGTTATGTGAAGATGATGCTAGTTATACTTGTACCGACGGCACTGTTACACCACTCGCAAACAACATCGCGCGTCAAACTTCCTTCGGACACTTGATATTGAAATAAGTTACGTTAGAGTACGCCATAACATCTCGCGAAAAACTTATAACTATTCGGAGATCTTATCGAGACAAATTTATATGTTACAGCCAAAGTGATTAATCTAGATATTATGTATACTGTCTAGCTATTATGAATAATATCTACTCAATTTGGATAAAGTGATAATTCACACAAAATTAATCACATTAACTAGCTACATACATAATATCTTCAAAGAATTGGATAAAGTGATAAAACAATTTCTCAATTCAATTTCTATTTAAGACCTTTATACAAACAAATGACGTCTATACTTAATCTTATATTACTAATTGTATTCATTTAAGTGTCAAACCTTGATTTCTTACAAACTTTTATTAATAAAAAGTAATTTGAAACTATAAAACTTAAAATTAAAATGGGACGGTGTTAGCTTCATCAGTTTTAGTCGTGGCAGCTATCAACGAGCCATGAGTCGGCAATGGCAGCAACGTTACTTTTCATTTATTTATTTTTTATTTTATTATATCACATTAACATAAGCATTTTTATGGACTAGTTTAAATCTAAGATATCAGTCTTTATAAAAATCTATTAACGACTAAACTTTTTGGTCTAGTTTTCACCATTTAGCGTTGTCAATTTAACAAAAGTTAAGATATTTTAAGATATTTTACGTTACATTAATAGATCATTGTTTTTTGTGTATAAAAACTGTGCATTTGTTCGTGATTATTGTGGCAATAATCTATTATAATCTATTTTATAGTCCGCAGGTCCGATCATTTAAGATAACCATTTTTTTATGAGTCGGTAATACAATTTATGTTTATACTTACATACTTTATCACCGACCCACGAGGGTCGGCAATACCGATCGTTTATAGATTATTTAGTTTGTCATCTACTTTTATGACATAATGGTAAACCTATTAATAAATCCAACTTCTTGACTAAAGGAATATGTAACATACAATTATATCTTTTTCCAAAAATGTGGAGTCACAAAAGCGCCAAAATTTTTATACCTAGTGAAACACTACTCGCCGAAGTAATTATAGTGTGTCCAGTTGACGAAAACATAAAAGTGATTTAATTTAAGTTTCCCATGTGGACACGCGTAAAAATTATGGCGTGTCCACATGACGAAATAATTAGTAGCACTAATTTTAATTTCACCAACCGGACACACGTGTGTCCAGTCTCTTGTGTCGAGTTGGGAACAACCCGGATGGGCTTGGCTAAGATGATACAGTCGCAAGCGTGTCTCAGTGACAGGCAGACAGTGTTGTTGATTCAATTAAGTATCCTGTCGGTAACAACCCTATCTTTGTAACGACCCGCGCGGCTGTAGACATTTATTTTTTAGAAGCAACCGAGTTAAACTATTTTATGAATTTGCACATTCGTCACAAGTTTGCTATTCTTATTTCAATAATTGACTTTCATGATACGACACTTATTGGTAAATAATACCAGACGCGGAAGTAATTCGGGAGTAACCATTATTTGCAGACATTTCCACATGTTGAAACAATTGCAGATACCTACATCTTGAATAAACAACACATCTCATGATGTGTTATTTATGAACAAATATTCGATTGATATAAAACGGACGCCGACCAAGAAGAAGCCACAAGCTGATCACTATCCAGACAGATAGACATTATCTTGTAGTACCTAAATAAAAAAAAACGTACAAAATGAAAACCGCCGTGTTCTTCGCTTTTGCACTCGTAAGTAATGTTTTTTTTTGTGTTTCCAATAATCGCATGATGTGTCTCCTGGCAAGCTACCAACAGCTTGCTACCAACAGCTTGTCCAGAGGGTGATTCTGACTGTTATCTGCCCGGTAACAGTATTTGTATCACTTCGGGTATGCGACCCCGGACTGCTCGAGCTACTGTTGTCACATTCCCCTCTCTCCCGTGGCAACGGTATCCCTAATACCCTTCCTCTCCCTCACTTCCAAGCAGACGCCTCCTGTTAAGATCTACTGGCTATCCCAGTCAGGCACAGCCGTTCTCATGGCTCAGGTTTGCGTCAGAGGCCATGCTGGCGCTTAGGAACGTTCCTGCCTTTCTCCAATTGTAGCGGTTTGTCGTTCCATTGGATACAGAGAGGTAGGGATAGGAGTGCACCTGTGTTTGCGCGCACACTGTCGTTGAGTACGTTTCGTGCACTTTAATATCTCCTGCGCAATTGACTTGGACTTGCCATTGGACTCCGACTAAGTCCTGCGGCGATGGACGGAGGTAGAGAGGCTCGGTTATGATGCCAATCGGGTTTTGTCTGACGTCTGCACGTAGGCGGCTTGGGGTAGATGGTCGCTTTGCACTGCACTGAGTTAACAGTGCAATTCGGCAGCTCCCCGAGTGACGAAGCAGCTCTATTTAGAGAGGCCCTGCTTCCCCTAATCCAGGGAAGGGACTAGAAAAGGTGTCTCAAAAAAGGTTTAACTCATCATATAGAGAGATAGTAACCACGGCTGTCTCTGCATCAATTTATCGTGGTCGAAAGTTACACAACACAATAGATAAGCGTAAGTCAATTAAAACTGTTAACATGTCTGTTGCAGCGTGGAATGTACGAACCCTCTTAGATCGCGAGAGTAACCTGTGTCCTCCTCGTAAAACCGCTCTTGTTTCGAGAGAGCTCCGACGCTATGGTGTAGATATCGCTGCGCTTAGTGAGACCCACCTGGCCGACGAGGGGGAGAGAGTAGAGCACTTGGGAGGGTATACATTCTTTTGGATAGGTACTCCGTCTTCGGAGCCCAGAAGATCCGGGGTTGGATTCGCGATCAGTAATAATATAGCCGCTAAATTGGAGGAGTATCCTGTGCACATCTCGGATCGTGTCACTACGCTGCGCTTACACCTGGATAATGGCAACCACCTTAATATTATCAGTGTATACGCACCAACAATGGACAGGGATGATGAAATTAAGGCCAAGTTTTATGAAGAAGTCACGCAAACCCTGTCGAAAATTCCCCAAAGGGAACAGATACTCCTGATGGGTGACTTTAATGCGAGAGTCGGACGTGACTTCGAAGCGTGGCCAAAAGTCCTGGGAAGACATGGTGTTGGTAATACGAATAGTAATGGTCAACTCCTTTTGTCCCTTTGCGCCGAATTCGAACTTACCATCACCAACACCATGTTTAGACTCCCGGCTAAATATAAGACTACGTGGATGCATCCGAGGTCGAAACATTGGCACCTGATTGATTTTATAATTGTTCGACAAAGAGACATTTCTCAAGTACAAATCACACGCGTTATGCGTGATGCTAATGCGATCTGCTCCACGGACCATCGACTTGTTATCTCCAAGATGAGACTCCGACTATATCCTCCTCGCAGAGCTCATGGAGTGAAGCCTAAGCGTTTTGATTTAGAAAAATTACAGAGTTCGGAAGTACGCAAAAACTATGTTAACGCAGTCAGTGATGTGGTCCAACTGATAGACATAGAGCATGGGGATTCAATAGCTAACTGGCATACTCTCTCGACCAGATTAATCGCTAGTGCTTCGCAAACACTGGGTATCAAACCTAGCAGACACGAAGACTGGTTTGATGATAATGACGAAATTCTATCAAAAGCTATTCAGAAACATCGCTCTATTCTACGTAAACATGGGGATGATCAACAATCGGAGCGTGTCAAGCGAAGTGGTGCCGAGCTAAGGAGACATGTACGAGAAATAAAAGACAGGTGGTGGCGACAAAAGGCCGAACACATGCAGTGGCTCTCTGACACTAAACAGCTAGGTGCCTTTTATGATGAAGTCCGCAAACTTGTTGCGAAAGTGGGT
The DNA here is from genome assembly GCA_941860345.1 of Chrysodeixis includens. Lineage (NCBI taxonomy): Eukaryota > Metazoa > Arthropoda > Insecta > Lepidoptera > Noctuidae > Chrysodeixis > Chrysodeixis includens. Next base: position 12,208,912 of record OW796096.1, read on the forward strand.
CATATAAGAGCGCCCCTCAGATCTCTTGATGGTACACAACTGCTTACCAACAAGCAAGATATACTCAAGAGGTGGGCAGAGCATTTTAACAACTTACTCAATGTTGATCGGGCTGCAGACATGCAGTATATCAACTCGATGGCAGCACATCCCACAGTTGCCAAGCTAAACGATCCATTGACTCTGCGTGAGGTCATTGTTGCCGTTCAACAACAGCAGAACAAAAAGGCGGTCGGTATTGATAATTTGCCTGGAGAGCTGTTGAAGTACGGGGGCGCGGAGTTGCACGAGACCATCTGGAGACTCCTCGTTAAGCTCTGGGATGAAGAGCGAGTGCCTGATGAGTTTCGGGTCTCTCGTGTGTGTTCTTTATATAAGAACAAGGGCGACAGATCAGACTGCAACTCTTATAGGGGTATTTCCCTCCTTACATCTCCAGGCAAAATCTTTGCGCGCATATTACTAAACCGCTTGATGCCCTTGTCAGAAGATATTCTGCCTGAAACCCAATTTGGCTTTCGGCCAAATCGAGGTACCTGTGAGGCCATCTTCTCCATCCGACAACTTACAGAGAAGAGTCGAGAGCAGGGTCAACCTTTGTTCCTCTGTTTTGTTGACTTAGAGAAAGCTTTCGACTCGGTACCCCGAGAAGCCTTATGGGTGGTACTGACGAAACTTGGATGTACGGACAAGTTTATAAGAATGATACGACTCCTGCATGATGACATGCGCTGTTGTGTTAGTGTGCAGGGCGAAGATTCGGAGTTTTTTACAGTGAGCTGCGGTGTAAAACAGGGCTGTGTGCTCGCTCCAACTCTCTTTGCCCTGTACTTTGCAGTTGTAGTTCGGGAAGCCTTGCAAACATTGTCCGAGGGTATCCGTATTCGTTCTCGTACTGACGGCGGTGGAGTCTTCAATCTAAATAGACTAAAAGCTCGCACAAAAGTGTCCAAGATGACTATCACTGAGATGATGTATGCAGACGACCTATGTTTTGTAGCGGATTCACCAAATGGTCTCCAAAGGCTCATGACGGCACTTCTTCAGGCATGTAACAGATTTGGCCTGAAAATAAGTGTCAAGAAAACCGAAGTCATGGCACTTGATACTGCTAACAGTGCCCAAGTAGACATTAGACTCGGTGATGTCTTGCTTAAACAGGTAAACCAATTTAAATATCTCGGCAGCACCATATCCTCTAGCTGTCTCCTTGACAATGAGGTCAATAGTCGTATAGGAGCAGCTGCTGCGGCTTTTGGTAGACTTCGTGCCAAGGTGTTCCGTTCGCACGACATTAGGCTCTCTACTAAAATATCTGTATACATGGCAATAGTTCTGCCAAACCTATTGTATGCCTCGGAGACATGGTGCCTTTACCGCGGGCACATTCGCACATTAGATAGATTCCATCTCAAATGCCTACGCAACATTTTGAATATCAAGTGGTCGGACCGTGTTCGTAATACGGAAGTTCTCCGGCGAGCTAAGGTTTGCGGTCTCGTGTCGGACTAGGTGTGAAGCAAAGGCTCGTGTGGCTGCGCCTGCTCTACTATCTCGCTCACTGCCTCCACTCGAGCACTCTCCGCCCACTCGGTTACGGCGTTTTCCTTGCTCAACACTTTGCCGACATATACGGTCTGGCCTGAGTGTTTCTTTTCCTGATTACAGCACTTCCTGCATTGTTTCAGGTTGCCTTAGCTTGCGTTCAAGCCTCTCCCTTGATTGGACCTTTACTCGGTGGCGTAGGTGGATTAGTGAAAGGTGTCGGTGAAGGAGTTGGATCTGTTGCCAATGGAGTAGGTAACATTCTCGGTGCTGTCGGCAAAGAAGGTAAATAAACTCGAGGAAAATTCATTACTAATGACGGAAGTTATTCGTAATATACATCTAAGTTATTAATTTTATTCTTTATTCACAGTGGATAAAGGTCTCTATGCTGTCGGCAATACAGGTAAATAAATCAGAGAAAAATAAATTACTAATGATGGACGTTATTCGTATTATACCTTTAAGTTATTAATTTTATTCTTTATTCGCAGTGGGTGCAACAGTTGGACATGCTGTCGACAAAGTAGGTAACACTCTCGGTGTTGTCGGCGATAAAGGTAAATAAATCGGAGAAAAATAAATTACTAATGACGGACCTTATTCGTAATATACCTCTAAGTTATCAATATTATTCTTTATTCACAGTGAAGGAAGGAGCTGAAACATTGGCTAATACCAATTTGGTAAATCTTGGAATAGCACAAGACGGTAAATTGATTTCACTAGGTGTATACAACAACACTCTCTTGGTAAGTTGTCCAAAGACTAAACTCTAAGTGAAGTAAAAAGCTTGCGGCGTAGTTCGCTGGTCGTAATAAAGTACCAGTATCAGGAATAGGGATTTATCTGCGAACTACAGAGACTGTCTGTCCCTGTAGTTCGCAGATAAAAGCGAGCGTAATCTAGCTTCCTTTCGTTAAAGTTTCTTCCGGAGAAGCTGTCGAAATCCCTCGCGACTCGTTATAATTCACAGCTGAATATATGCATGATTTAATTTACGCTATCATGTCCCGTTAGAATAAACATTAATTCATGTTTATTTGTTACAGGTTGAAGTCGACAAAAGTACGTAAACATCAGAATAAGATTAACTGTTACAAGTTTACAAGTGTGATTCAAAGAAAGAATAGCAGTGTTTTAGTTATTTCTAACCTTTCTAATCTTTTGTATTTCGTCGTATCTAATAACAAGCTCGACCTACATATTTCCTAGTGTTCTCAATCTATTGCTTTGTTTTCAGACGGAGCTAAAGCAGAGGTTAGTAAAAATGACGGCGCTTCGTCATATTAAAGCGTGTAGCAGCAAAGCGATCGGCAGCCCACGACGAGACAAGCATCACAGAGCAAGTCCATCAAGCCGCGTGAACTGTGCGCGATTTCGACCGGCTCTCGTCGTGGCTCCCAACTGAACAATGGCAATCGTTAAAAATCATTTTCAAATCTTCTCTTATCGCAGTCGTATCCAAGACGCGTGGTCAATACAGACGCATGCGCCATTAAGGGGCAGTGTGCGGGCAATCAACACAAGTTCATCTGAACTTGTCGTATGCGACCTTCCGACCAGCGTCTTCTGTTTAACTCTCAATCTATTTCTTTGAGACAACCAGTTCCAGGACTGCGTTTATATTCGGAAATAGATTTATTTATGTATGTTTCATAAAATTATTAAAAAATCTAAATAATCTTAGATATTTTATTTGTGTCACCTAAATGACACCCACCTTACTGGCTATGCTTAGGATAGAAATAAGAAATTGTTACATATTATGCAGGTAGCTTGAGCACTGCTCCTCCGACTTATTGACGAGACTTTGTGAGCCTCCAGCCAGAGAAAACATTAGAACAGATAAACGATAGCAACATTTACAACTTGCTAATATTCAGATTTGTGATTATTTTTTTTTAGGTGAACCTGTATATAGTGACTATAATGTCTTCAAGTTCGTCAGGCAATTCATTATTTCTTTTGAAAAAGTACTGATGTAATTTTACATAAAATGTGAAATGTTTTTAAAGTCAGATCTGATCTGATGTTAGAAAGGTTCTTATTAAACGCTACACTTGATGCAAAACATACCAAAATCGCAGTACGTTTTCCTACAAAATTTGAAGAGTTCCCTCGATTTCGTCAAGATTCTATCACCAGATCCCAACTTGGTGTCTATATAGGACTATTTGGAAAGTATATATAAGTACTTACCCTTTCCAACAAAACAATATTTTGTCAAACCAGTTGCCTTTGCCTAGCGACAAAGTTATGCCCGAAAAATATACAAACATCATTTTTAGTCATACGACAGCTGTCATGTTGAGTGAAATGTGTTTTATTTTATTTTTACTGTGACGATTTGCGCCTTGAGCGAATTAGCTGTGTGCACGTCGACGCACTAAACACGGTTTTGCGATAAGAAATATTATTCCGATCGTTGTCGCTACCCGGCCGGCCGTCAGGCTTGGACCTTTTAAAGTATGAGTGAATCTGTCAACAACATGTCGAGAGAGGAATGTTGCGATACACCAGGAGATATTACACATTTGGATATGGAAGTTCTTACACAGCAAGAGGAGGACAGTTTATATCGTGATGCTGAAGGAAATGTGGGGAGAAAAAGGGACAGGGAGGATGATTCGTCGGAAAGTTGGACAACAGTTAGTAGGCGAGGAAATAAAGTTGCAAGGGCACAGATATCAGTAGAAGAGATTACGTGCAGTAATAAGGAAGGCAAAGTTGAGATATGCATATACAATAACGAGAAGTTTCCGAAACAATTCGCGTTAGCCAGACTATTTAAAACTAACGAAATTAAAAAATATTGAACAGCAAGATATTTTCCGATATGGGTTGGCGTTCACAACAATCATGGGAAGTTGCGGTATCATATGGAATAATCAGGGACATAGAACTGGATTTATCAATGGAGGAATTTCTAAGTAATGTCTCCTGTGATGTCAAAATTTTGTCAGCTAGACGCCTCAATCGCAGGTGTAAAGCTGATGAGTCTGTTGATAAAGATAATAGTACTAAGGGATGGACTGCAAGTGAATCAGTGCGTATTGGTTTTAAAGGTGCACATGACATGTACCTTCGCACGTTAGTATATGCGGAATGAAAGCCAAAGTTGAGAGATGCATATTACCTGTAACCCAATGTTCTAAGTGTTGGAGATACGGTCATATTGCAAAGATGTGTACGTCTACTAAAATTTCTTGTCCTAAATGCGGAGGTAAACACGAAAATTGTGACGTAAGCACATTTGTTTGCATAAATTGTAAGGCTAATCATCTAGCCCTAGATAAAAAATGCCCAGTTTACCTAAAAGAAAAAAGACTGCGAGAATTAATGGACGAATTTAATTGTACATACCACAAAGCATTGTTGCTATATGTACCCCCATCTCCTACCCCCATGCCCCAAGTTTAAAAAAAAGTAGACAACATTTCACGGGAAATCATTAACCCGGTACAAGTATATAATGGCCATATAACATATGCAGACATAACAAAATCAATTGTCACTTTATCTCCACAAAAGCAGTCTTCGACTTTGCATTCTAACCCGGAACCAAAACAGAAGCTAACTCAACATAAAAAACGTAGACACGCACGACCGTCCGCATCCGCGGACGCGGGCGAAATAGATTGCGATTCGGAGGTATCATCTACGTCGTTCACGAGTGAAGAACATCAGTCACCGCCGCAACCCGACAAACCAAAGAAGACCAGTACGCATCGTAGAAAGTCACCAAACGACTACGAAATAATGGATAGTTCATTTAGTTACATAATAAGTAAAATAGCAAACTCACTACTGAATGAAGGTTCGCTCATAAATAAAGTAAACAATGTAGTCAAAATAATAGGAGAATGGTTAATACAAATTATAGTTAAAAACCTACCAGAAAACTCAATTATAAGTAAAATCATTAATGGATTGGACAATACAATTATGTTTATTCATTATCATTATAAATTCAAGATGGCCGCCGCTACAAAATGGCGGATAATTTAGGTTTTATTAATCCCATCAATATGAGTATCAAATGAAAGGGCTCAACAAGCAGAATACAATATACTATAAAAAAATTAAATCTAAGATGGCGGCCGCTACAAAATGGCGGATAACGTAGGTTTTATCAATCCCATCAATATAGGTATCAAATGAAAAGTCTCAACAAGTAGAATACAATTTACTATGCAAAATTGAAATCTAAGATGGCCGCCGCTACCAAATGGCTGATAACAATTTTTTATCAATCCCAACAATATGGGTATCAAATAAAAGGGCAAGAAGAATACAGTGCACTATGCAACCTCAATATTTAAGATGGGCGCAGCCACTAAATGGCGTATAATAATAAGATTTAAATTTAGAAATTGAATCTGTAATTTAGGTACCTACTTATCTGATTAATCTAGCTTGAATCCATCACCCAAGTCAAGATTTTGTATCGTGTTGAGGACTGTGTGGCGTTAGGGTGGCTAAAAATGATACGTCGTTAGCGGTACACCACCCAAGTTAAGGTGAAAGGTTAAAACGTGCCGAGAACTGTATGGCATTAGGGTGGAGCACCCAAACTATGATTTTAACAATATGTGTCTCATAGAATTTGCGATGTTATTTGAGCCACACTACACAAAACCGCCAGTAATAAATGAAGAGAGCATCGATACCGATGCTTATGCACCGCACGAGCAAACAACAAGAAGGCGTCTTATAACTTTAACAGACAACACCAAAATGACTATTAGAAACACGCCAGCTGTGGTACGGGTACCTAACTTCGTGGCAGCTTCTGATCCAGAGTCATATTATTACAGTTTACCACTCCAGTATATCGCAATGAGGCCGAACTTTTAGGAGAATTTAGTAGTGCCAGAGATGCGTTTCTCGCCAACGAAGAAAGTTTAATACAAACAAACGCCTACTTGGAAATATATCGTGAAAGTGACAGGCAGCTTGAAAATGCATTCGCGCAAGTACACGCATTTCAGATACTGGAACACGCAGAGCCGATGGAAGTAGACCATGAAGAAGAAGTTCCTTATTTTCCAATGAATGAAGACCAGTTCTTACAGGCTAAGCAGTCTATGAATGCAGGACAAAAGGAAATTTTTTCCTTAGTTACCCAGTCCATACAAAATCAAATGTCAGGTGCTGAAGAACTTTTAAAAATATTCTTTACAGGAGGAGCTGGTGTGAGCAAGACTTTTCTACTAAAGTTATTACGAGACCAAATTAATAGGTGTTACGCAAAGGATGCGGTTAAAGTCTGCTCATTAACAGGAGTTGCAGCTAGATTAATAAATGGAGCTACGATACACAGTACTTTAAAATTGCCTGTACAGAAAGACGGTCGCATAACAGGTATGTCACCACTGTCCGGAAACTATTTGCGAATAATGAGGCAACAATGGCATCAGACAGAATTTTTGATTGTCGACGAGATTTCCATGGTGTCTTATCAAATGTTATGTATGATGGACGCTCGATTAAGGCAAATTAAGAACTGTGAAAATGAGTTTTTTGGAGGAGTACTATTTTTTGGTTTTTAGTACATTTATCTTAAACATTGCAATGTATGTTTCACATAAAACCGTTTAACTTAAAAAGTTTTTTTACCTATTTTTATTTAAGAAATAAAAGATTGTCACTTGGTTGTCCAATATGTCTAGGTGCGCTAGAAATATATTCGTTTCATAGCTGTAACATGAGGTCCGATGAACACAGTAAGTGATACTTAATACTTTAATAAGAACTTTATTGAACATCAAGAAAGTTGAGATTGACTCTAAATTTTATTTAGAAAATGTTTTTATGGGAAAAAGAAAACTGCTGGTTTTATGGTTTTACCGGCAATTATTTGAAGTTGTAGTTACACGAACCCATACAAAATGTTATTAATAATATTGAGCATTGAATGGACGACGCACTCGATGATCTCTCGGGTATTTCGAAAGAGTTTACTTGGGAGGAAAGTTACGAATCGTTCAGGGGAAAACCTGAAGATTTTTCAGATCCTACTCCTGGACTGATACGATTCAGCGTATGATGCTTTTGTCGATATCTGGGACAAAAGCATCATAGACTGCATTGTTCTGGAAACTAATCGGTATCCCAAAGACCATCGATGCCTTGACTCAAAAGGAGGTACTGAAAGCAAACTCTCGTATTCGTAAGTGGACCGAGATTACTTCAGACGAGATTTTGCTCATTTTCGGGGTGTTCATGTTGATGGCTAAAGACTCCCGGACATTTCTACATGAATATTGGAAAAGTGGACTTGTCGCTATGCCGAACTTCAGGTCCATCCTTTCCCATAATCGGTACATTTTGCTGAACAACTTTCTTCAATTCATACCAAATTATGGAACTGGTTCAGTAAAGTTCAGTACCTTGTACTATCTTTTTTTTATTTCCGTGTTGAAACGCTAATGACTTCAACCTACGCCGAGGGCACGGCGTGGGGGTATGTCGGACTCCCACCGACTAAAAACACCCCGTGCCCCTTTTACTACCTAAGCGTCACTGGATCGCTCGCGCATGCTCTACGTGGCCCTGGCTGGTTTGTGTCCGATAGGACTTCTTCTCGAGGGGTAGGTGTAAAGAGTCCACCCCTCACTCCTCTTAAGGACGGCCGCGCAGGGCGACGCGGCCGTCTCCTCTTGCCCTGTTAGCTGATCGGAAGACAGAGTGCCCTCCCTGCCATCCGCAGGCCCGACCTTACGGCGGTCGCAGGTCGTTACTTGGTTGACGCCCAAGGCGTCTGCGGCGCGAAGGGACATCACTCGCCGCCTCCCTCACACGTTCTGCAGCTTCTTTTGTCACTATAGCAGATTCGCAAAAGTCGGTTACTACCTGCCAAACACTCTCACTTCAGACCATGGCTGAGATCACAGCCGGAAGTGAGAGCGTCAGTCCTCCGAGATTAGCGACTAAGTCGCGCCTATCTCTAGCCCACGCTGGGCATTCTAGCAGAGTATGCTTGCCATCATCCTCCGGAGCTGCACAGTGGTGGCATCCTCCAGTTGGCTCACGTCCAATCCGACACAGATACTTACCGAAACAGCCATGACCGGACCACACCTGTGTCAGTCGGTATGTGAGAGCTCTATGCCGCCGCTGTAGCCAATCCCAGAAGACGACCTTGTACTATCTGGGGCACAACAAATCGATCGACGAGTCATTGACCTTATTAAAAGGCCGCTTACCTTGGGTTCAGTTTAGTTATGCGAATCCAGCACTGGCTCTATGAGTAAATTCCAGATCTATACAGGTAAGTCCGACACCTACGTTAATACAGAAGTGTCTCTTAGTGCTGACTGGTAAAACTACTCAAGTCATCCTTAACCTCTTGCAAGGCCTTGAACGTCGATGTCCTACCGTAAAATGGATATTTTTTATGATTCTCCATTGTTAACGCGATACATACATACGCGATAAAGGTGCCGAAAAACGTGGCAAAGGGGACTCTTGTAGCTCGTCACAGTGGTGACGTTTCAATCGTGTCAAGGAAAGACACCAAGGTGGTGAACATTATATCTACTTATTACGGTGCAGAACTAAACTATCTAATAAAACTGAAATAAAGTCGTCAACTTATTCAAATTCAAATCGTTTATTCTGCAAATAGAATATTCTTCATAATAATAATCACTTTTACATGTTGTTGGAGATCGCAAGCATACTTCACACGTCGCTTCGGTCGGCCGCCAATCAGAGCGCAGCGGGTACCGCGTAAGCCAATAAAAAAAATATTGTCCCCACACAACTTATTCCTTGAACGCTGTATCCGTTTAAAACGAAAATATATACGCATTTTGACACTCGACTGAGAACGTTGTCTTTTTTCAAATCTTAAAATCTAAAATTCCCCCTCGTGACTTCAAGCAGAGTAGTAAACCACATAAAATATATGTAGTTAAATCACGCCGTTACACATGTCATTCTTTAAAAATATAAGCTCGCTGGAATCGACATTTCCTAACTGGCTACACTGAGAAGAAACGTCGAAACAAACTCAGGGGACATCGCCTCTTTTAAAGTCCAGACTATGAAGTGTTTTCATATTGAGTTAACAAATGCAGTCTTTCCCGGACTGGCCTTTAAAAGTAAGAGCCGATTGATCTGAGGATGACTGTGCCAACAGGCGGCACGCAAGCCCCGAATAGCTCATGCAGCTCAACCATTTACGAGGGAGCTGCACAACCCGACCCACGACTAGCTACCTGCATAATATGTAACAATTTCTTATTTCTATCCTAAGCATAGCCAGTAAGGTGGGTGTCATTTAGGTGACACAAATAAAATATCTAAGATTATTTAGATTTTTTAATAATTTTATGAAACATACATAAATAAATCTATTTCCGAATATAAACGCAGTCCTGGAACTGGTTGTCTCAAAGAAATAGATTGAGAGTTAAACAGAAGACGCTGGTCGGAAGGTCGCATACGACAAGTTCAGATGAACTTGTGTTGATTGCCCGCACACTGCCCCTTAATGGCGCATGCGTCTGTATTGACCACGCGTCTTGGATACGACTGCGATAAGAGAAGATTTGAAAATGATTTTTAACGATTGCCATTGTTCAGTTGGGAGCCACGACGAGAGCCGGTCGAAATCGCGCACAGTTCACGCGGCTTGATGGACTTGCTCTGTGATGCTTGTCTCGTCGTGGGCTGCCGATCGCTTTGCTGCTACACGCTTTAATATGACGAAGCGCCGTCATTTTTACTAACCTCTGCTTTAGCTCCGTCTGAAAACAAAGCAATAGATTGAGAACACTAGGAAATATGTAGGTCGAGCTTGTTATTAGATACGACGAAATACAAAAGATTAGAAAGGTTAGAAATAACTAAAACACTGCTATTCTTTCTTTGAATCACACTTGTAAACTTGTAACAGTTAATCTTATTCTGATGTTTACGTACTTTTGTCGACTTCAACCTGTAACAAATAAACATGAATTAATGTTTATTCTAACGGGACATGATAGCGTAAATTAAATCATGCATATATTCAGCTGTGAATTATAACGAGTCGCGAGGGATTTCGACAGCTTCTCCGGAAGAAACTTTAACGAAAGGAAGCTAGATTACGCTCGCTTTTATCTGCGAACTACAGGGACAGACAGTCTCTGTAGTTCGCAGATAAATCCCTATTCCTGATACTGGTACTTTATTACGACCAGCGAACTACGCCGCAAGCTTTTTACTTCACTTAGAGTTTAGTCTTTGGACAACTTACCAAGAGAGTGTTGTTGTATACACCTAGTGAAATCAATTTACCGTCTTGTGCTATTCCAAGATTTACCAAATTGGTATTAGCCAATGTTTCAGCTCCTTCCTTCACTGTGAATAAAGAATAATATTGATAACTTAGAGGTATATTACGAATAAGGTCCGTCATTAGTAATTTATTTTTCTCCGATTTATTTACCTTTATCGCCGACAACACCGAGAGTGTTACCTACTTTGTCGACAGCATGTCCAACTGTTGCACCCACTGCGAATAAAGAATAAAATTAATAACTTAAAGGTATAATACGAATAACGTCCATCATTAGTAATTTATTTTTCTCTGATTTATTTACCTGTATTGCCGACAGCATAGAGACCTTTATCCACTGTGAATAAAGAATAAAATTAATAACTTAGATGTATATTACGAATAACTTCCGTCATTAGTAATGAATTTTCCTCGAGTTTATTTACCTTCTTTGCCGACAGCACCGAGAATGTTACCTACTCCATTGGCAACAGATCCAACTCCTTCACCGACACCTTTCACTAATCCACCTACGCCACCGAGTAAAGGTCCAATCAAGGGAGAGGCTTGAACGCAAGCTAAGGCAACCTGAAACAATGCAGGAAGTGCTGTAATCAGGAAAAGAAACACTCAGGCCAGACCGTATATGTCGGCAAAGTGTTGAGCAAGGAAAACGCCGTAACCGAGTGGGCGGAGAGTGCTCGAGTGGAGGCAGTGAGCGAGATAGTAGAGCAGGCGCAGCCACACGAGCCTTTGCTTCACACCTAGTCCGACACGAGCTGGACATCGGGCTGTTGGTAGCTTGCCAGGAGACACATCATGCGATTATTGGAAACACAAAAAAAAACATTACTTACGAGTGCAAAAGCGAAGAACACGGCGGTTTTCATTTTGTACGTTTTTTTTTTATTTAGGTACTACAAGATAATGTCTATCTGTCTGGATAGTGATCAGCTTGTGGCTTCTTCTTGGTCGGCGTCCGTTTTATATCAATCGAATATTTGTTCATAAATAACACATCATGAGATGTGTTGTTTATTCAAGATGTAGGTATCTGCAATTGTTTCAACATGTGGAAATGTCTGCAAATAATGGTTACTCCCGAATTACTTCCGCGTCTGGTATTATTTACCAATAAGTGTCGTATCATGAAAGCCAATGATCGAAGGATCTGATACACTTACCTAGGTACATGATTTAAGGTTTAAGTAAAACCTTAAAAGTATGATTAATCAATCAGGTATTTAAAAAAAAAAGAATTAAATTGTTTACTGTAAATAAAATAACACATTCGTACAATATCGCAGACATAATCGCAGGCGGGCGTAGTAGTAGGTACATATTTATTAGGGTGCAATTACATTGTGACCAAAGAAATATCTACTTTTTATTGTAAGGAAATTAAAATAAAAAAATAGATGGGAAATGCAACGTGTAAGCGTGAATAAATAGCGACCTTCTATTGTTCCACCATAATACTCACGTACAGGCTGCTACACGACAGTCGAACGAGTGACGTCGTTACGTTTATTACCCGACTGCGCCAGAAGGAGGGTTATGTTTTTGAGAGTATGTATGTATGTATAATTGTTTGGTACGCTCTGCAGCCTAAACGGCTTGATGGATATGGCTTGAGAGGTGTCTTTACATTTGTATTGACTGTGAGAGTGACACTGGATATATCAAACTAATGAAGAAATCAAAATGGCGATTTTTTGGCGCCAAATTCGAATATTACTCACTCTATAACCTGAACGACTCGATGGGCTTCTGCTTTAGAGCCTGTCCACATGAAGCGTTTTACGCGCGAGTGGACTCGCGCGTAAAACGCGTGCAATAACCGCAACTCTCGGGCGTATTTAGTTGCGATGATGGAGCGAGACAACTTCAATACCGAACTGTTTATTGATGAAATTGAAAAAAGAGTAGCCTTATGGGATATAGAATCAACAGAATATTCCAATAGAACAACAAAACGTAGGAACTGGGAGGAAATAGTGGATTTTTTTTGTGAAGCTGGTGATTCCGAAGAAAAAAAAACTGGCAAGAAAGTCCCTCCCAGAGTAGAACGCGCGTAAAACGCGGTATCTGGACGCAGTGTAAAATTGATACGCGCGAGTCCACTCGCACGTAAAACGCTTCATCTGGACAGGCTCTTAGTGTCGTTAGAATTTTATTAGTTGTGAAAGTGACTCTGGTTATAAGTTTTTAACCGACTGCCACTCACTCACCAATTTAAAAGAAAGATAAATAAATAAATAAATATTAATCAAATTAAGTATACGACAGTAACTTGTGTTATGAGTAGACAACTGATAAACATACTTATATATTTCTAAATACATACATATTATAGATAAATTACACCCAGACACAGAACAAATGATTGTGCTCATCACCCAAACATTTGTCCTGGGTGGGAATCGAACCCACGACCTCCGGCTTAGTAGTCAGGGTCACTAACCACTAGACCAACAGGCCCGTCAAAAGATATAACGTTGAACGAAAGTTAAATATAAAAAAAACTTACTAACTTACAAGTTGTTAGAGGTACTTTAATCATTCTAAACTGGGCTCTCTCTCTCTCTTATTTATAAAAAATAAACAAGAAAGTCTGAAATAAAATAATTGTTAAAAAACAAAGAACCCGACTGCAAAAAATAACCACTAACTAAAAAGAGAAAAAACAAGCTCTATAATTTAGTGTCCTTCCTTTCCGAATCCATATTAGGATATTATAAGCAAACATTAACTGTTTTGCTAGATAATATGCTAATATGGATTCGGAAAGGATTAGATAGAGAAGGATAGGGAAAGGAAAGTGGACATTGGCTGTTTGCCCGGGTTGTTCCCAACTCGACACAAGAGACTGGACACACGTGTGTCCGGTTGGTGAAATTAAAATTAGTGCTACTAATTATTTCGTCATGTGGACACGCCATAATTATTACGCGTGTCCACATGGGAAACTTAAATTAAATCACTTTTATGTTTTCGTCAACTGGACACACGGTCGTATCATACCCGATTCTGGACATTTCAGATTTTAAGGACCGTGTGTCCAGTTGACGAAATCATAAAAGTGATTTAATTTAAGTTTCCCATGTGGACACGCGTAATAATTATGGCGTGTCCACATGACGAAATAATTAGTAGCACTAATTTTAATTTCACCAACCGGACACACATGTGTCCAGTCTCTTGTGTCGAGTTGGGAACAACCCGTTTGCCCAGTCCCCGGTACTACAATGTGCAGCATGCTTCTATTCACCACCGGAGGACGCGCCTGCTAGCAGTCCAGAAACTGCTTCCGCGGGAGTAACTGACCCACTACGGGACCGCTAGCTATTCTGCTATTTTTTGCAGCACGCACTAATACAATACTGCACTCATTTTTGTTCTAAAGTGCAACCAATGTTAAAATTAATGTTAAAAAAATAAACAAGGTTCATAATTGTGTGAAAACATAAACTATAAAATAAATAAATCACTTGTGTAATGAATACTAGCGCTTGTGGCTGTTTTAGTGTATTATTTTATTATATTACTAGCTTTCCGCTCGCGGCTTCGCCCACGTGTAATTTAGGATTGTGGCGTTTTTTAATGATCTCGACAGGACTTTCTTTCATAGGCTAAAAAATTGTTAGAATTTGAATTAAATTAAACGGCTTAAGTTACTCAGGAATGATGTAGCTTTCTAATGGTGAATATTTGAAAACGATAAGTAGTTTTGGAGTTTGTCGATTACGTTATGTAACAAAAAGTAAAGCGAGACAAAAACATCGTCTAGAAAAATTAAAAGTATCAGTTGATCTCCCCCCCCCCCCCCCCCCGCCCGCTACCTAAGGGCTTGCTACTCCAAAAATCCCTTCTTAGTGGTCAATTTGTGTTACTAAAGGAAGCCTTGTTCAAAATATCAGACTTCTATACCGAGAGGTTTCGGCTGTGCGTTAATCAATCAGTCATCAAATCACACCCGCAAAATCACGATTGGAGGGTAGTTACATTACCATTACCAAACTTACATTACCAAACTTATTTACTTGCCTATATACGTTTTCGTGCCAATTTTCAAGTTTATAAACCTAAGGAATAACATTTTTCATAGAAACGTTTTTACCCCTTTTCGTCCCCTTGGGGGTACAATTTCCAAAAATGTTTTTTTAATGCTCACTCCCGTCAGTAAAGGAAGCTTTGTTCAAAATATTAGACTCCTACACCGAGCGGTTATGGCAGCGCGAAAGTCAATCAGTCACCCAATCGCAACCCCCTAAATCACTATTGGAGGGTGGTTTGGAAAAAATTATATTGGCAAACTTATTTACTTGACCATATACGTGTTTGTGCTAAGTTTCAAGTTTATAAACCCAAGGAATAAGATTTTTCATAGAAACGTTATGACCCCTTTTTACCCCCTTAGGGGTTGAATTTCCAAAAATCCTTTCTTAGTGCACCCCTACATATCTCAAGGAACCTACATGCCAAATTTCAGCTTTCTACGACCAGTAGTTTCGGCTGTGCGTTGTCTGTCAGTCAGTCAGTCAGTAACGGAAGAGTTTTATATACACCGTGATTTTTAGGTCGTTTTAAAAAAGTCGTCCACACAATGTATCCGTCATAAAATACCTCTAGGCGCGAATATAATTTTTTTATCATTAATTAAAATAATATGCAGGAAAAAAATAAATAATACATTGGAAATATGAAACATCCTGTTAAAAATGTTTACGTATCAAACTGTTGAAGATACATGCTACATACTTACTGCGAACATTATGATTGCAATAGTAAGACAGCTGTTTTACGCTAAGGTGAATGACCTGTGATAAGACGCCGCCGCGCCGCCCGCGCGGCCCCTTTGGCACAAGGCTCGGACCGCGCTCACTACAGAGTGTTCGTAAAACTGCCTTGTGTCATAATAATGAATAATATTTTTATTTATTCAAATCTTAAAAAAAACATATTTTTTTATTATAAACGTTTACTAGTCATTGGATACATGAACTGGGCTGCTTTTTTAAAACGACCTAAAAGTCACGGTGTATATAGATTATTAGTAAACAATCAAGAAGAGAGCCAAGGCGGTAGGATATTATGTAACCGCTTACAATCCATCTTGCCCAACCTCACAATAAATATTGTTAAAAAATAACGCGTATTTGCAAAGGTGGTTTTTATGTACAAGTTTTACCTTACAAGAATGTTGTATATTTCTTATATGTATATTTATATTACCTGATACACAATTAAAAACGACTCTTCGCAGAAATTAAATATTAATATTAGGTAGCTCTATTGCAATGGCTGATGGGACGTAGTTGTCACTACAATGTAAAATAATTTACAAAAAATAATGACAACACAAAAAAAAAATCATTTTTTTAGTTACAGTTTTTAGTAGGTATATAATAACAATTTACGGTATTCGCATTTTTTTCTTTATCTGTGCTATAAGACGATGCTTTGTACAAAATTTCAGCTTTGATTCCCTTGCGAGTATCGAAAATTTGCTTAATAGCTGTAGGTATGTAGCTGAAATAATAAATTAATACTTCTGAGGTAACCACAATCTCGAAAGAAATTGAGTATGCCTTGGATTTTCACATAGGTTATTTTTTAACCGCCTGCGACAAAGAGGGTATTTTTTTACGTATATATATAGCTTGTAAGGCCTGAAACTACGTAAAGCGGGCGTCCGCGCGGATTCATACAAAAATGCTTCGTCACGGGGAGGCGCGCCCCGCACATACGAATCGGAGCCCGCCGCGGGGGCACGCGCAGCTTACTGTACTAGCGTCCTAGATTCATTAAACGGGCTTACTGGCTGTCGTTTTTTTTTACTAGTTGTCGTAATAAGTTTTCCATCGACGCTGCGTTTGTACATAAAATAACCGAGCTTCTGCGACGGGACCCGTGGCGTGGGCCGTCGCGTTCCTACGGAGCCCACAGGCGTGTCCACGCGGGTAGATACGCGACGGGTGCCCGGTGCAGTTTCAGGCCTAAACCATCAGGCGGCCCTATTTTACAGTTTGTAGGTTGTGGAGGAGTGAGACATAGAAGTTACGTGAAACAATGCCTCGTACCAAAATGCCGTGAGGTTTTTGAAGCGCAAATAAGTGTGCACGCAACTGTTTGACGGGCCTGTTGGTTTTAAGCCGTTAGTGACCCTGACTGCTAAGCCGGAGGTCGTGGGTTCGATTCCCTCCCAGGACAAATGTTTGTGTGATGATTTCGATTATTTGTCCTTTATCTAGGTGTCTATAGTATTACCTATAGTATGTATGTATTTATAAGTATATAAGTATGTTTATCAGTTATTTAGTTCTCATAATACAAGCTACAAAGTCGTGAAATATTTATTATTTATAATTTCTAAAAACCCTTAATATAGTCTATTGAGGGACACGACATTAGGGTGCCTGTCCACCGGAGCGGAGCTAGGCTGCGGAGCGGAGAAACTCAGATATATTAACCAATAGGGTTGTACAAAATCTCCGCTTCTTGCAAGCCATTGGTTAATATTTCTCGGTTTCTCCGCTCCGCAGCCTAGCTCCGCTCCGGTGGACAGGCAGCCTTAATATTTCTCAGTTTCTCCGCTCCGCAGCCTAGCTCCGCGCCAGTGGACAGGCAGCCTTAAAAAGTACTTTAGGGTGAAAAAGACGGCTATTCAATGTATTAAACTTTATTAGCAAGTTCGCACGAGAGTACGAGACTTTCACGGAACTTATTATTATTTATTTATTTATTTAAAAAGGCACAAGTTACATGTAGAAAATATAAAAAGTCCAACAAAACTATATTTACATAGTTTGTCTGTTGGATCGTCTTGTAATGTTTAAATCGTAAAATCATGTCGCTAGATCTCGATGAGATACCATTAACCTATAATATATGTTTATAATTACTTTAACATTCACTATAAAGTTGTACGTTTCATTATAAGTAGGTATTCAATGTATGTGCAGTTGATCAAACACTGCCATATTTTAAACACATTAATCTTTGGAAAACCTGTGTTTACTTGTCATCGAGCACCTTTATCTTTAGTTTTCACAATTAGGTGCATACGTAACTAAGTGTTACCTTTTTTTGTTACCCAACGGATATCCTACATAAAGACTGGCCTGTTGGTTTAGTGGTTTGTGGTCCAGACTGCTATAACGGAGGTCGTGGGTTCGATTCCTATAAGGAATATTATTTGTGTGATGAGCACGATCATTTTTGTTCTGTGTCTGGGTTTAATTTATAATACGTGTGTATTTTTTAGAAATATAAGTATGTTTATCAGCCAGGGCCACTATACCACTAGACCAACAGGCCTGTCAAATTAATTTAGTACTTTATAGTACTAGTACGTTGTATATAGTAGCTACTAGGACTATAGCTGTAGTGTTTCCTAAGTGGAAAGATGGCGCCGCTGCCAACTGTGTAGTGCATCTCACGTTAAGACCTTACGATGCGCGACGCGATTTCCTTCTGCGCAGGCCGTGGTTGCAAGCCCGCACCTTCAGTAGAATGCAGATTTATATGTAAAAAGAAAGCGCGACACAGCGCGAAGCTTGCGACCATATCGCAAGATGTAAAATGGCACGCACTCGGTGATATTTCTATCCGAGTAGGTATATTGATCACTCTCCTTGCGTCATGCAGGTAGGTAAACACACGAGATGAAATGCCTTTATCGAACTTCAGACGTCTTCTGTATTTGAACAATTGCTTGCATCTCATCATTCACAAACATAGTGTGTTGGATATACACAAATACACAGTGGGTATAAAATGTTAAAGACTTTGAAGAAGTCACAAGTTGATCGTCATCCCTCCAAAATGAAGACCGCTCTTTTCGTTCTCGCATTCGTAAGTATATTTTATTATTACTTCTTTTTAATTATACTGCAGATTAGTTTAGCCTAGTGGTAAGACCGCAGGACTGCTAAGTCAAAGGTCTCCAGTTCGATCGCCACGGCGTACATCAACTTTTCGAATGTTGTGTGCGTTCTAGAAATAAATATCACAGATTCCGTGTTTCGTAAAGCACGTAAAATTGTGTGTCCTGCGCCTGATCTCTCTCTGATCGTGTAGGATTGCCGTCCCATCGGACTATGAGAGTGCATCTGTGGGTAGCACACGCTTATACACTTTAACATGTCCTGCGTAGCTGGCTGGTGTCATAGTAACACTAGCCGCCGTAGCCGAAATCGGTCAGGACACATTAAGATTTTGTGTAGTTCTGAAACTATTAACTTGCTATAACTGAGTCTGCGGATCTAACAACACATCAATAAGACTGTTGTAGTTGTGGAAGCAACACGGCGCACGGTCCCCTTGCTTGCACAACGGCAATAAAACATCAAAAGTTTGCTCTTAGGAAAAAGCTACGACAAGTTTGGTATTAGGTATATATTAGCTATTATCAACTTGGGCTTGTTTGGCCGTATTTACGCGCAGTTGTGGCAAGACAACGAGAAGTACTCGTAAAACGCCGACAGTCTTTCACAAACTGCAATAGACACGTTGTCTTACTTTCAGACAGTAGCTTGTTATTGCTATATACATTTTCTTATATGTTTCAGGCTGCCCTCGCCTACGCCGAGAGTTCAAAAGGTAAATAATTTAACTATTTTAATGCAAAAATCTTTACGATCTGTCTAATCTTCTAAAAAAAGAGACGACGACTGAGCGCAATCAGACTTTGAAAACTCCTTTACCCAAAAATATGCCGTAAGCACGCCTTAATAGATAAAGTCATCAACTGTTTCTATCCGATGTCAATATGTTGTTGATAACAGACTGCCACCACCTACTAAGACAGTAACAATTGTGGAGGCAAGACCAATTCTCAGCTTACAGTTTATGTTAGACAGTTGCTCTAAGACCGCTTCAAAAAGTGGTGGTAGTTAGGCCCTTTGTAAATAATAAAATTATTATTTATTGGATTTGGACTGGATCAAAGCATATATTTATTTTATTCACGAAATAACTCGCAAGAAAACAAACCCGGTCCTTTTTAAAGGCTTACACTTCGCCACGGATCCAACATCCAGAGGCCTTGTTAAGAATTTGAATTTGAAATGTGGGCGTCCACCAAGGGCTGTTCAACCTCGGCTCAAAACTATAGTAAATTATGGAGATAACACTTATTATGAGCTTATTTAATTATTAAACGATAACTGTTATTTTAGATAACCCTGGCGCGGACCTTGTCGTTGGTGGTGATCTGTTACTCAATGGAGAATTATTTGAAAATTTAATTGAGGTACGTATGTCTACATCAATGTTTCCATTTTATTACCTTTCGTACATCGATTTAATAATAATTTGTATTTTGAATACGGTTACAGGAAAGAATCAACGAGAAGTACCCAGGTAAGAGGTCTATTCAATTTTATGAGAAACACCAAGAAAGATAAATTTAGTAGCCTCTAGTGCTTTTGATAATGCAACCAACCAAGCTTGCAGCTTACATCGAGACACTAAGAAAAATACATAATAGACAATAAATAATATTATTTGTAAAAACCTGGTTACATTATTGTAAGTGTGGCTTGGTAAAGACAACCCCGAGACAAGTAATTTGATAACTTAACTTATCAATTTAACTTTTATAACTGTCTCGATGTCGTTTGAACACAGTTAATTTACTGCCCTTTTGGTCTAGTGGTGCCTTTGACTGCTATACCAGAGGTCGTGGGTTCGATTCCCATCCAGGACAAATGTTTGTGTAATGAGCACGATCTTTTGTTTTATGTCTGGGTGTTATTTATCTATAGTATGTATTTATTTAGAAGTAGGTATATTAGTTGACGTTATGTGAAAGTCGTGGAATATTTATTTAATATACGTTATTGCGTTGTAGTTTTAGTTGCGAGGAGACAGAAGCGTGGTTTGATCGGTGGCTTGTTTGATGGGCTCTTCGGTAAGCCCACTACTCCTAAGCCCCGGCCCACCCAGAGGCCGCAGGCGCCTGTACCCGACCCGCAAGTGGAGGACGACGCCGACACTGCCACCGATGAAGCTGTTTTCGCAGTATGTTATCTCAACCTTTTATTATAATACATAATAATAAACCAGCCTATATACGGCCCACTGCTAGGCACAGGCCTCTTCCCATATAGGGAAGGTTTGAGCATTGATCACCACGCTAGCTCACTGCGGATTGGCGATTTCAGATTCCAATATTTAGAATCCAGGTTTCCTCACGATGTTTTCCTTCACCGTTTGTCAATAGTGTCTTAGAATGATTAAGAAAGTACATAACCCTTTGAAAAAAGTCACATTGGTACTTGCCTGCGCTGGGGATCGAACTTGCACCTCGTGCATACAAATCCATACATAGAACCGCAAGGCCACCATGACTCTTGACCTTTTATTATGATAGGAATTTCGGCTCATTAGACTCTACTATAACGTCTTAAGCTAAGATTAAAGTAATTCTGAAAAAGAACAGTGATCGCTCTACAGCGCGTAGAGCTTTGTAACGCTTCCACAAATTCAAAAAGAACGCAAATGATGGTTTTGGCTGTAAAGGCAATACTCCCCTTTAATGAAGTCGGTAAAAAAGTAGCCTATTCGTCAATTCAGGTTGTCAGCCAAATCCATAACAAACGCGAGTTTAGAAGAAGTTATGTAGGTACCTAATATTTGTGTGAGATGTAAGTATAACAAAAATGTTATTGCTTTAGGATACCACCACCACAAGCACAACTTCAACAACAACATCGACCACGACGACCACAGAGAAACCTAAAAAAGGTAAATAAATAAAAAATAAATAAATAAATAAACTTAGGTATTTAATACCTAAGTAATTTAAGAGATATATAACAAGAGGTCGACTCGCTCGCCCGCCGCCGCGTCAGCTCATGATTAAGGACTCCGGTTGGGTCCGAAACTAGTCGGGCTATCCCGATAAATACGCGTGAGTAAACCGTTATATATCTCTTAAATATGAATAATTCATTATAAGTTATTATAAAAAAAACCTAAGTAATTGGTTGGCCAGTCTGTGTTACTTACATATCTACAATCAGCATCAAAAGTCGGTTAACTCAAACCGATTTACAAAGTGTCATTATTAAAATTTTTCTATGACATGTAGGAATTGGTGCTTAGTATGTTTTAACTATACCAGGTGTCAAGACTATTTTGTTACCTAATAGCATAACAGTAATTCATTGAATTCGATTGTGTACAGTTCGTTTGGAAATCTAAATATGTTAATCGACTTTTGATGTACACAGCGTGGCTCGGAGAGCATTGGCCCCTTTTTGTCTTTTCACACGGAGTTGCTTGTAACAGATCGGCTTCCATTATTTCACGTGAAGCGCGTTCAATCGTTATTTATGACAAAAGTGAAGCAAAATCGAATTTTACTACGATTATTCAAAATTTTGTTTCCAAAGTGATAAGAAATCTGCTCTCCTCTGCGAGCATTTCTGTGTGAACAGCGCCTTAAAAAAAAATCAAACAAGCTAAAGGAAAATCAAACAAGCTGTATTTTTTTTTGTACAAAAGTGTTACAAGGGTCTTTAGACTAGCCGAAATGGGAACTAACGCCGTCATTTATGAAACACCAGTTAAATTGAATTTTGTCGCGAATATGCACACTAGCGCCCTCCTGTTAATGTCAGCACGTGCCAAAAGATCCTTGTAACACTATACTCACCTTGACGAGCAGTAGACACGGCCGAATTCAATATTCTGTCTTTCTTCTAATATCCAACAAATAAATAGAATAATAATAACTCTGTTTTCCAGGAATCAACATCGGTTTAGGTAATTTGATCAACATTGGCATTGGTAAATGAAGAAATACACCAACAGATTTGGAAGTTCACGACCCAGCAATAATGAAACTGCATTTGAAAATAAAATGAATAATATTACGTATCATCTTTTATTTACCCTTATCATGATTCCAAAATCCACTATATTTTACAACATTTGCACAGCGCCATCTAGATTCAAATTGCGCCATCTAGACACCCCTATTACAAGGATACTCGAAAATAAACGTAAGAAATTATTATAGACAAATTACACCCAGACATATTATATATAGATAAATTACATCCAGATACAGGACAATGATCGTGCTCATCACATCCCATTTCTCCTGGCTGGGAATCGAAACGACCTCCGGTATAGCTGTTAGGGCCACTAACTACTGGACCACCAGGCCAGTCATGCGAAAATCTTAATATTTCAGTTAAAGTTGTAGAAGCGCAGCGCTCGCTTTGACAAGGACTGCGAGCTTGTGACCCAACTACAGGTTAAATTCAAAAATAAAACGAGTCGATTAGAAGTTAATGCGTATAATAAATGATAGAATAATTATGTGTCCGGACCAGGCCTGGCATTTCGGCCACGGCGGCTAGTGTAACTTTGACACCAGCCAGCTACGCGGGACATATTATAGTGCACAAGTGTGTGCACAAACACAGGTGCACTCTCTGTTCCTTTACTCTCATAGCCCGATGGGACGGTAATCCGACACGACCGGAGAGAGATCAGGCGCAGGACCCACATTTTTACGTGCCTTCCGAAACACAGTAGCTTCCTCACTGCTACACGAAAAGTCGGTGCGCGTCGTGGGGATCGAAAATTATAGAATACAAAAGTGTAGTCTATGTGGCGAGCGTGCAGAGCATGGCGGTGCCGCGCTTGACCCAGAAGTCGGAGCTCTCCTTGCCGGCCGGCAGGTCCACGGCCACCACAAACGCGCCCATGCGCAGCGGGTAGTAGTAGCACGGGCAGATGTACCGGTCTGCAATGCAATACCGACCTTAGTACCTCATACTTTCAAACTATTATCGCGGGACGCCACGTCACACGATAATAGTTTAAATTTTAAAGTTTCAATAATTTTGCAAGAAATTGCCAGTCATTATCAGCTCTAGATGAACAACTTCAACAAAACTTAGGTCATTTCTCAAAATTGGGGGTTTTTACTACGTATTTAGTGTTTTTAAACTTTCGCAGTCACAAACATTGTACAGGTCACACATATTTTAGACGACAAACGGGACTTATTCGCGATATAATTAGATATTTCGACCGTTAGTTTGTTGCAAGCAAGTTAGTTAGATGGAGCAAAAGTTTCTGTGATACGTTGTGTATACCACGAAGCAAATACAAAGAGGAGATGGCCTAAGCAACTGTGCACTGTGACACTCAACTAGGCCCTGACGTCATCATTTGGGCGTGGCTTTAGTCAGTGAATAATAGTGCGTTTCCAAACATAATCCGACCCGACACTAGATGGCGACACTTGGTGTCATGGAAATTAAAAATATTTAGGTATGTAGAGCTAGAACTAACAAATTTTAATAATATTAATAATGAAATTTGTTCAACATTCATTCCTAAAGATCCTTTTAAGGCCAAAATGTTCTTTTTGTAGTTTTCATATCATTTTATAAACACGTGGCCATCTATCGTGAGATAGTTACGTCACTACAAAACAAAATCGACAGAAGGAGCGAATAGTTTTTCTATAGACCGATAGATGGAAAATAGAGAAGTGGGCGGGATCTAGCACCCCCCTCACCCCGCAAAATGTCACGCGTTGTTTCCTAAGGAAATCGTGTTAGAACATCTCCTCTTTGTATTACCTCCGTGGTGTATACTCACTGCGCAAGCGTTTCCCGGTCGCCTTGATCGGCTTGAAGTGTATAGGCGACATGGGGAAGACCAGCTGCATCGGCAGCGGCTCCTGCAGGTGAGACTCCTTCTTGAACCAGGACGCGCCTTCTAAGTACTGGCCCCTGAAGGAACGTACAATTTTTGTCTAGTACGTACATAATGATGTCTAGCGATTCGTGCATATTTCAGGAACTTAGTTTTTAAGTGGAACTAGTAAAATATTTTTTTTTTGGTAGACTACCTGAAGCTTTGGTTTTTGCCAAAACATATTCATTTTAATGTAAAAGTGACGGTGTCTGGTTACCTGTATCTGTGGCAGGGTCCACACTGTCCGCAACGTGTTGACCAACTAGGCTCGTGTCAAACCAACGTTTTGCCCCGCGCACTTACCTCACATAGTCTGGATCCATCTTAACATGCATTTAAAACAATCTACAAAGGTTATGTATAGATGAACTACGGCTACGATCAGAAGCATGTCACTTGCCTGATATACACGCCTCCGTCCCGCGGCGGGCGCACGAAGCCGGCCTCCTCCAGCGGCATGACGGTGAACTCCCAGCACAACATGTCGATAGGCCAGCTCTCACCGCGAGCCGTAGTCTACATACAAATTTTAGTCTTTAAAAAACAAATAGTAGTTTTGGTAAGAAATTACGAAAACAAACTATTAAATCAGTTGCGTTAAAAGAACTTGTGAAGGCAAATCAAATAAGTCCAAACACGACAGGTTTGCTTCGCGTCGTTACAAAGCCCCTAAATGCACCTTCCGGCTTCATCATCAGATCCGTGGTTGGCCCAGCCCTGCAGGAATAGCTCGGCGGGGAGAGAGTCGGTACCTGCATGACGGCAGTGAGGAAGCCGGTGGGCGCGACGAAGGCGGGCAGCCAGCAGAGCGTGGGCGGCGCGCGCGGCGCGTTGGCCCAGCCCTGCAGGTGGGCGCCGCGCAGGAACAGCTCGCGGCACCACGCACCAAGCGGCTTCATGGACGGCCGCCCTGCACCAGGCATACGTGGACAAAATCACTCAATAGCCGGATCCAGACCGGCTGTATGTGGTGTGGATGGCGCTGGGCTTCCTCGGGCACACGTTGGCTCTGGACCGAACGGCGCTCGGCCCAGACCTATGCGATGGCGGTTTTTACCGATGCTCAAAGGCGGCTCAGTCTAAGCTGCTCGCCCAGTGTGGACGGACATAACGACACTCGCGAGCCAGTAAATTAAAAAATGAATAAACAAGACAAGCTTTAAACTGTTATGGGATTCTAAAGATCCAAATCTTTTTTTTTTATTATACAGCATGTATATTTGAACGACGGACTTATTCAAACCACCAATAGTTTATGCATAGAATTCACCAATAAACGTATAAACAATAAAAAAACCCTGATTAATGACGAACAAAATCGTTCCAAAAAAGTCCTAAAAACATCGCAACGTTTTAACAACCTTGCGATAAGCGCAGAACATATGCGCGGTCAATGACCGACGCCGACGTAGGTGTGAATGTATTTTCCCTTCATACTTTAAATCTGGCTTAGGACAGGCAAAAATATCTAGGTACATCAAACTATAAACATTCTGCAATGTAAAATTTCATAAGACGTGACGCACTATCGTATTTTTGGCGTATTTAAAAAATGTAATCACACCTATTTACAACGGTTAATAATTTGAGTATTTACGACGATTAATTTGACGGAGTGAGATCAGGCGAGCGTGCGGGCCATGGCACGGGCCCGCCACGACCTATCCATTTGTCACCAAAATGTATGTAATGTTAGGTACTCACGTACGCGCACCTGATAGTGCGCGGGCGCTCCGTCATGTTGGTGGGATGTTTAATGGCACTTCATCCAGCATCTCACTCACTACATTATTTAAAATGGTTAAATATGATACACTGTCAAGTCGTCCATCAATAAAATAAGGGCCTATTAAATTGTTATTTAAAATACCTGCCCACACATTTACACTGAAGCGATTTTGATAAGCGTCCTGTCGCGTTACGTATGGATTTTCGTTGCTCCACCAATGCTCGTTATGCACATTAAAAATCCCCATTCTTGTGAATGTGGCTTCGTCGGTAAATAAAATGTTTTTGTCTAAATTAGACAAATACCACCGACAAAAATTCACTCTATCGTGTCGGTTCGTGGTCGTTAACCCCAAGTTCCTGCACGGGTCTAAAATGGTAAGGGTGCATCCCTTTGTCGTGCAGCAGCTTCCACACAGTCATGTGTGAAACACCAAAACGCCTTGCAGCATTTCGAGTACTTTCTTGTGGGTTTTCTTCGAAGTACACGAGGATGGCATGTTGTAGGTGTACTGGGTGTGGTACCGCTCCTCGTCCTTGAGCATACGTGGGCACGGTAAACTGTCCATATGTACGTAGACGCTGGTTAACACTTAGCATCAAACTGTATGATGGTATTCGCCTGTTGGGGTACATTTCTCTGTACAAATTGATTGCAGCTCGCACACGATCATTTGATACCGCGTAAGCACGAACCATATCCCAATATTCTTCATTTGAATACTGCGACGACATTATTACACTACACACTAGTCACCTAATACTAGGAAATGCACTTTACGCGAATTTGGTAACCGGGAATGATTACGCAATACGAAAGCAGCGGCGCGTGCGCATAGACTGGCGGTTACTCGGTCAGCAGAGCGGGTGGCGCGGGGGCGCGGGGGGCGCGGGGGGCGCGGGGGCGACATCACAAAGGAAAGGGGCGGGGCTTGCGCGCTCGCTGCCTTAGCAACAGGAGAGGCACGTGTTTGGCGCGTGATATTAGGCATTTTGCGCTCTGTGTTCATAAGTACTGTATTTTATCGGATAATTTTATGAAAAATTAAGGTCATAGTTTATTTACATATTTGGGACGAGAATCGAGTACTGACCACCCTCCTTCAATAAGTCCGTCGTTCAAATATACACGCTGTATAGCCAGACAACATAAGTGGTGTAACAGCTAATAACACGAGGTTTTCCATCGTAATACGGCGTGAAACTGAATGCTCAAACTGGGACACTATCGTTCGCGAGCCCGGCGCGGCACTCTGAAGTCTGAACGCGGCTCGCGGGCTGCGCACATCCGGTCTGGACGCGGCTAATGATAATAACCCATCAACTTATATTTTTTCTTTAAAGATTCTCTCTTTCAGAACAGTATTGAAGCACTTGTTATCCCTTTTTTTTTTGGTTTCCAAAGTGAAACACCAATGACTTCAACCCACGCCGAGGTCACGGCGCACGGTGGGCCGAAAATCGGCTTTCATGGACTTAGGGATTTGAATTCGCAAGTGCTTATTTTTATGACGGATATCGCTTCTATTAGTCATTACTATGTACAAAAATGACACCCGAGTTAATTCTGCCCAAAAACGAAGAAAATATATTTTTTTTACGAAAAAGTTGTATGGAGCTAGTATGAAAAATCGAATTATCTCGTAAACGGTATGTTTAATCGTAATATCCTTAGAGGAGGGCATAGAGCTAATTATTTATGATTTTTTGGTTGCCGATTTGACGAAAACTTTAATGCCGTTTTTTTTTTAAATAGTCAAAAAAAAATATTTGTTTTCAAGTATAAAACTATTCCTTTTGGTGTTTTAACTATACATAACTTAGAATACACACCCACACGTAGACAACTATGTTTGAGCTAGATATTTATCAACACAAAATGAGTTTTAAAACTTTTCATAAAACCAAACTACTAATTGTTTACTCTTGTAATGAGTCCGAAAAGAAGTGATTAAGTAACTACACTGATAACGTCTTCTAATGAGTCTTAATAGGTAATTTAATGATTTTCAATATCTCACGACAATGCCAGCTATGGATTACATTCAACTTTTCCTGATAAGTAAGCTAATTTGTTAATTAGAGTCACCGCCACCACTCATGTCCGATAGCCGCGGCGCCTCTGGCGTGTGATTAAATGTTGCCAGTAACACACGTGTAATTTTCCCCATGCCATCAATGTACATCAAGAGCATTTAATAATAAAACAAGAAACTAAAATTTGATAATTTTCCGTTTCGCTTTAATGTAAAGCAAAAAGAAAATTTTAGATTTACCAATAAAACAACTTCATAAGATTGAAATTATATTTTTTTACAATAATTATGGTCATCAGGATTTAGTTCTTTAACACCAGACATATCACAATCACTGTCACTCATTTCTTCTATTTCGCTGTCATGGTCAGATTCAGAGTCACTATCACTCTCTGTTGATATAATGAATCTCTCCATTTCCACATCAATACCGTTTTCACAGAAACACCTGAAATCATAAAAAGATCTTATGTAAATTCTTAAGACTGAAAAATAACTATCAGCTAAGAAACAAACATATAATGGTATGAGTAGACGTAAATACGTGTTGACCGATGACAACAATACTAATAACATTTTTGCACGAAATACACAATACAATATTTATTACACAGGATAAACAGAAAAACGTAACTCATTAATAGGTAGACATGAAAACCCTTGCAACCCTAAAATTTACCTGTCATAGCAGCAACTCGCATTTGAACATTTTCTAAGGGGATTAAAACTTCTTTATTCTTCCGCTCCATTTCACAAAACTCCTTCACCTTAAGAATAATTTCTCGGGCTGCACTTCTCACAACTTTACGCTCCATAATCAATCTGATTTCAAGAAAAAACAATAGTAATCCAATAACAATACTCGCAACGTACACTCCTGACAAACGACAAGATGGCGGAGCTGTCACATTTAGTTCCAGCTTTCGTCGCTGGACTTCAGTGGTGGCGCGGACTCTAGAAGTGCTATGAGTTCTAAGAACAGTTAGTGACAATTATACATTTTATTAGCTAATGAGGAGATAACTAATGAGGGTAGCTACCTAATTATTTGCGTTTTGCAATAAAAGGGCTAAAATTTAATTGTATAATTCAATTTGTCCACAACTGTGTAACTGCTAACACTAAATCTGCGACTATAAAATCTTAGAATGGAAAGTTTAGTCACCAATTTAGACTTGTTTGTTCTTCTACGAAGTGAGGGTACTTCATTCGATTATGAAGTGTTGTTCAGTGCAGTTGTATCCCGCATAGGCGATTGTCTGTCTGACGAAGATCGTGGTGTTCTCAAAGAATTTTGCCAGAGATTTACGCGAGCCGCTTTACAAAGGTGGCAGAAATCCAACCGATTCCAGGATAATTTCAGGAGAAATTACGAGAATTGGTTGGAAGCAAATATTGATTGGCCAAGTTGTGTGCAAACTTTAGTAAATCAAGAACCAAGTGTTGATGAGGTACCAAGAGCGGCCTCAGTCTCTCCAGAACCGAAGTGATGAGCACAAAGAAATGATACAGTAAATGTTTTTGGATATATCCAATCTGGATGCTAACTCAGAATTGGAGTCTAACAACGAGAGTGATAAAGAAAATTAAAAAAATATATAAATGTACATATTTGTAAATTTGGAATTGAGTGTGTTTGGGTTTTTTTTTTAATATTGTTTATTTTTTTCATTATTTCACTTGTATTAATTCCTTAAATTTAATTATTTTGTATGTAATATAACTATAAATGTTACTTAAATAATAATTTGATAATCTTTTTTTCATTTAAATTAAGATAAATGTGTCAAAAACAGCATTTTTTATTATTTTTCTTGTATTGTGTGTTCTTAATATTTGGGTTAATAACATATCGAACTTTTTAACTTGGACACTAATAGGGATCGTTTTACATGGAAAAATAAATAAAAATATTTTGACGATTTTTAAAAAACAAAACGGCATTAAATTTTTCGTCAAATCGGTAACAAAAAATCAAATAATTAGCACTATGACCACCTCTAAG
The DNA here is from genome assembly GCA_941860345.1 of Chrysodeixis includens. NCBI lineage: Eukaryota > Metazoa > Arthropoda > Insecta > Lepidoptera > Noctuidae > Chrysodeixis > Chrysodeixis includens. Next base: position 12,239,228 of record OW796096.1, read on the forward strand.
GATATTACGGTTAAATATGCCGTTTACAATATATGTACTCGTAATTAGATTTTTCATACTAGCTCCATACAAATTTTTCGTAAAAAATTTATCCTTCGTTTTTGGGCAGAATTAACTCGGGTGTCATTTTTCTACATAGTAATGACTAATAGAAGCGATATCTTATATATAAAAATCAATTGCTGTTCGTTAGTCTCGCTAAAACTCGAGAACGGCTGAACGGATTTATCTCATCTTGGTCTTGAATTGTTCGTGGAGGCCTAGGGAAGGTTTAAAAGGTGCGACTTTTTTTTTATTTATCGTTGGGGCAGTACGAAGTCTGCCGAGTCAGCTAGTCCGTCATAAAAATAAGCACTTGCGAATTTAAATCCAGGAAAGCCGATTTTCGACCCACCGTGCGGCGAGGGGACATGTGGAACTTACACCGAACAAAAAAATTCCGGGCCCCTTTCATTACCAAAGCCAGAGTCGTGAAATCGTTCGTGCATACTCTGGCAAACTTGTGAACCCTCTCTCTTTCGGGAATGGACATTGGACATGTCCATTCCCGGGAGTGTCGTAGTCATAACTTAGAGCACAGCCGTGCGATGCGCCATCGGTGCCGACAGTCATCCTACTTATAAATACGAGATATAATAATTCATAAATTGACGGGAGGTGTATGCAGCGGTGCAGTGCTTGTATACAATGACATGCATGCTTGTATTATGTATTCTAGTGCTACAATAAAGCTATCGTGTCACTATGTTCTACTACATTAAAGTAAATTCCATACCGCTCAACCAGAACACCGGCACTTTTCCCTCAAAAATGCAAGTGTACATAATTTCTAACATCTCAGACATCACAACGAGACCCTCTATCGCGCGCCGTAGCTCCTGCAAATACGGACATTGATTGATATCCTAAACAACAATAGCCCAAAAAAACTAAATAGGTATATGTATCATTATTTATCTTTTTTTCCGTGGTAAAACGCTAATGACTTCAACCCACGTCAAGGACACAGCGTGGGGATATGTCGGACTCCCAACGACTAAAAACACCCCGGGCCCCTTCTATGTACTACCTAAACCAGCGTCACGGGATCGCTCGCGCATGCTCTGCGTGACCCTGGCTGATATGTGTTATTAGCCTAGTGACTTCCCTGTATCAATCGAAACAACTCGTCGTAACTCGTAGCTAGCCCAATGCTAGTCATAAACACAAACAGACACTTCTTGATGGGCTGTACTTACTACTTCATACAACGTTGATAAAAGCGAGAGGCATTAAATGAAACCACATATTCTGTAAATCATTATAAGGCTACACAACAAAAATCAAATCAATGTAAGCAATAGTTTAGTCACAGGATATTTTTTTAGTTTTTTTTTAGTTTGAACATGCTGTATCTTCCTGATTAGGTGACTAAGTTTTATAGGCATAGTTATCTAGTTGGCTCCGGTTGGGTCCGAAACTAGTCGGGCTATCCCGATAAATACGCGTGAGTAAAACGTTATAACGTTTTAAGTATGAATCATCCTCACGAAAGTTATTATAAAAATATTGCTTACATTGATTTGATTTTTGTTGTGTAGCCTTATAATGATATACAGAATATGTGGTTTCATTTAATGCCTCTCGCTTTTATCAACGTTGTATATGTACTACATAGTATGGCCAGCATCAAAAGTCGATTAACACATTTAAATTTTCAAACGAACTGTTCACAATTGAATTCAATGAATTACTGTTGTGCTATTAGGTAACAAAATAGTCTTGACACCTGGTATAGTTAAAACATACTAAGCACTTCCTACATGTCATAGAAAAATAATGGTACTTTGTAAATCAGTTTGTGTTAAGCGACTTCTGATGCTGACTTTATGTCGACAATTTAAAAGCACGCTTATCGCTAGCCGTACAATGAGTCCCGCGATGATCTTGTTGATGAGGTCGTTGAAGTACGTGATCTCCTGCAGCAGGGACACACACATGGGCATCACGATCTCGGGGCCCATCATGCGCTCTGTCGTCTCCATGTCTATCTTAGCCGGCAGCTTGTGGAGCATTTCTAATGCAAGTTCGTCGACCTGGTGGTTAAATTTGTTTATATTTTGTCTGCCCGAAGATTAAGATACGTTTAGGATTTTTATTAAGACTCCGTTCACGCAAAGCGGCAGGGAGAAAAGAGTAGATTTTTACGTGACATACGTTGGAAAAATAATTTTGAAAAATTGTAGTAAAGTTTATTTTTGCATGTGCACTTTTTTGTCATCAAGAGTGGTAGAAAGTGCTTCGTCTGAAATAATAGAAGCCGACCGGCTTTGAGTGCATCCGCTTCTAGATCGCTTCCAGACGGTTAAATGTTAAATAATTTTATTCGCAATTTCGGCCGATTCCAAGCGCCTGTATGAAAGGAAAAAAGCGGGCCGACGTTTTCCGAGGAGGTCTGTGTGAACGGATCGAAAGGTGTAATACAATAGAACATTTATTTATTCGAAAATAGGAAATGGCGATGTATTTCCTTTATACCTTGTAGTGAAGAAATGCCTGTACACATGTAAATATTTACCTTCTGATCCTCACCGCCGCCAGCGCCGCCACCCCCGGTGGATGCGAGCCCGAATAGTGTGGAACACATTATCATCGCATCCTGAATATATCAAATACAATATAAATCTCTAATTTCAGACAAGGGTTCTGTAATCGTAATAAAAACCTTATTCGTAAGGGAGATAATGCAGAACAAAATTTTGTATAGGACTGATTCCCTTGTAACGTATGTGAATGGCAGGACGAGGCATTAGGGGGGAATAATAAAAAATAATAATAATAATTTAATTCAGACAATAATCCATATTTTGTTAGTAGCCTATGTGTTAATCCAAGGAGTAAGCTTTGTTTGAACATGAAAGAGTAACAAACATCCATTCTCAACTTACAAACTTTCACGTTTATAATATTAGTAGAATAGTACGCTTGAAGAAAGAAGACATGCTGCGCCGACCCCATATAGTGACTGGGATAAGGGCAGGAGAATGATGATGACATGTATGTGTATCACGTATCACCTTGTATCGCGGTCTGTCAGCTGCACGATATGTACCTGTGCCAGCGTGGCGACGTCGGCCGAGGCGTGTTGCCCCACAGACTCAGCGCGCTCGGAGGCGGGCAACAGGTCGAGGAAGTCCCGGTACGATTCCAGGCTGCCGTCACGAGGGATGTGGTACGCCGGGATCGACGAGAGCCTGCAACATCACCACTGCTGTAGCAGCTTCAGGAATCACTTCGGCATTTTGCTTCATTTTATTTATCTGAAGTTTAGGTATTTCGTCGAACTTCGAGAGCTAGGAGACCTAGCCAGAAACAGTATGGGACAAAAGCTATATTTTATCCTAGCCTATAGTGTCCCACTGCTGGGTAAAGGCCTCCCCTAAGTCCTTCCACGATTGCCAATCCTGCGTCGTTTCGCAAGAACTGGTTCGAGGACTGAAAATATTTTTTCAGCGGTATGCAAGAACGACCATTACTATTATAAATAAATAAAATAAATGAACGACGTTCTAAAATGTTCATCTATCTCTACATTCCACTTGACAATGATGAAATCAAGCAAACACCGACATTTTGCAATGCGCTTGCATACGAAAATATTTAAAGTACTGATCAGCCAAATAACTTTACCTATAGAAGGGCGTATCAAGAGCTTCTTCATTGAAGAACTGCGTGATGTACGCGATGAGCACGCGCTTGTCCCAGTCGTCCGTTATGTGCCCGCCGTAGTTGATGATGGAGAACAGGTACCGGAGCGCGTCCCACGGGACCTCCTCGTATTCTTCTAGGTAATTAGCTAAGAGGTTGTCTGATACCTATAACCAGACTCTTATCTATTTTTTTATGATAGGCACATCAACAACAGACACAAACATAAATATTAACATTGCACAAGTCTTATAACTTGTGTTTTCATCAATTACAGAGGTGTACAACAATTAACATAAAATGTCTTCATAGGTAGTGCATGCTTTAAGGCATGCCCTTAAGTTTCAAAATATTCATAAATATTTGTCTGTCATCTTTTGTACTAATGTTCTGTGCAAATAAATAACTCTTACTTTTACTCTTATAGCCGATCTTATGCGATCTGTCTCTGCAACGCACTTGAATGCTTGCCGATTCTAAACTACAGGTAGGATACCGAAGCTCTACATTTTAATTCTAATTTTATTTAGTGAGGTTTCAAAATTATCTGACGGAAGACTGAATACTGTCAAACTATGTCGGATCAGTCTAATTTAAAATTATACATACATATAGATATACATACATATAGGTAAAACAATAAAAATAAGCAAAACATAAGAATCCGAAAATATTTTGCTTACATATAGATTCTGGGTGCATTTAAGAAATTTAACAACACAATTTACTACAAACCAATTTAAAACACCGTAAAATTTCAAAGATAATCACAACTCACATCAAAATCGGCATCATTGAAGCTATAGACCGCATTGTATCCCAGCTGTCGGAACCGCTTCCGCGCGATGAGAGTGCAGTGGAAGAACGACACGCAGAACAACAGACGCCGGTACTTCGGCGTCGCCTCGTCGAACTTATCCTCGTTTATATTCGCGAAGAGACGGACTAAGTTGCCTTTTAAACCCTATGTGACGGAAAAAGAATGTTTTAAAACTGGGTACAGTTCAAATTTTGATGAAAAATACTTATTTGATGGTAGTTCTGTTTCAGTACTCAACGTTCTCACAGTTAAACTGCGTGAACAGTTTTGAAGGGCAATGTAATTAGTTTTAAGACATTTTAAGTGAAGTAAGCCATTCATTCATTCAATCAAATATCAAGGAACAAGGAATCCATGACTGTAAATATTTACTGTACCGACAATCTACAATGCTTGACAATAGGATGTCAAGACGGCAAAATGGCTGTCCCGTCTCGTCAAGGGCCTCCAATTGTTCAAAAAGAACCATGAAACTTATTGCTTGCTTGCATTATTGAAAAAAGTGATATTCATTCATAAAAAAGCCTATAGAGACTACATTTTTTTTTTGTAATGGGAGAAAGGTAGGGTAGAGAACCCTACTCGTACTCTGTCACTGGTCTCAATATAACTCTGTAAGTGACGCATATCATGATGCGAACCTGCGGCGGCTCCGTGGTCATCTTGATGCTGCGCTGTAGCATCCCCAGCGGGAACTTGTCATCAGGCATGGAGGACAGCCACAGGCGGAACCGCGGGTGGATCTTAGGGTTGTCCAGCCCGCGCAGAGAGCCCAGCCACTCGCAAGCCAGGTGGCAGTTCGCCAGGAACACCCAGCCGCCTTCCTTCATGCCGTGTGATAGCATCCTATAGGATGTATGTAAGGTATGAGTATGTTCAGTGGCGCAACCTTAACGACCAGCCTTTCATTTTTTATTTAGCTCTTTTAGTATCTCTTTACCCGACTGCTTCAAAAGGAAGGCAATGATTTTCGAGCATAAGTATGTAAAAGTTACGTATGTGTATTTTTAGCACACACACATTACAGCGACGTCTGAACCGATTCATGGTAGTGAAAATGGTGTCGGCAAATAGTTCTTTTTTTTGTTTGTTTGATTCAAATTGAAATATTTGCAAAAAACTGACTGACCTTTGTATTTGTTTTTGCCGGCACGATCCTTCATAATAAAGGTGTAACAAACAAAATTCAGCTCACGAGGATTTTTTCCCCAGATAAAACTTAAAATGATTGGACTATTAAGGTAATTGTAAATAGCAATGGTTACTTAATGGCAGTAGGGGCCTGTCCCTGGCCGAGGCTGAGCGAGGCGAACTTGTCGAACATCTTGACGTCGAGCGAGAGCTGGATGAGCGCGGCCGTCGGGTCCACGCCGGGCGACAGCACGAACAGGAGAGATGTCTTCCATGTCGACTCTTCCCATGCCGCCTGAACGAGTATAGGGAATTTAAGTGTTTTATAGTACATACATAAACGTCACGCCTCTTTCCCTTAGGGGTAGGCAGAGATCATATCTTTCCATTTGCTACGATCCTGTATGATCATTTTTACAGTACTGTAGACAAATACGTATTTTATAGTATTACTGAAGGCAAATATATAGACAGTGAAAGAAGATGGATAAAGTAAGGAATGAGTTTATAAGGGGAAGCTTAAAAGGAGCACCTGTTACAGAAAAATTGAAAGGATATCATCTGTCTTGGTATGGACATGTGGTGAATAGGGATGAGAGTCATGTGACTAAGAGAGAGACTGACTAGCCTGTTGGTCTAGTGGTTAGTGGCCCTGACTGCTATATTAGAAGTCTTGGGTTTAATTCCCACGCAGGACAATCGTTTGTGTGTTGAACACGATCATTTGTTGTGTCTGAGTGTAAATTATCTATAGTATGTATTACTATGTATGTATTTAGAAATATATAAGTATGTTTATCGGTTTTCTAGTACTTACAATACAAGCTACTATGTATGCGTAACTTGAGACTAGATGGCGTTGTGTGAGAGTCGTCGAATATTATATTATTTACGCGCGTTTGTCGCGGGCAACAGCTAGTTAGATTGGAACTCACTCTAATATCCAGCACGGGCGGCTCCACGTATCGCGGGCCGAGCACGTTGATGATGAACGTGGTGATGCAGGCGGACACGCGGTCCACGCGCAAAGAGCGGATGAACAGGATCTTCTGGAAGTCGCTGCAGATGTCGTTCCAGTCGCCTGTATGGGGAGACGTCTTGTGGATGAGGTTTATCAATATTTGCACTACTTACCAGTCTATTTCGGTGTGTTGACGCTAAGCAGTGTGTGTAGTGTGTAGTGTGTAGGGTGGATAGGTTCTGACCGCAGAGCGGCTGTGTCTCGGGCTCGGGGTGCAGGTACCAGTCGCGCCACTCCTTGCTGAGCAGTGTGTGTAGTGTGTAGTGTGTAGGGTGGATAGGTTCTGACCGCAGAGCGGCTGTGTCTCGGGCTCGGGGTGCAGGTACCAGTCCCGCCACTCCTTGCTGAGCAGTGTGTGTAGTGTGTAGTGTGTAGGGTGGATAGGTTCTGACCGCAGAGCGGCTGTGTCTCGGGCTCGGGGTGCAGGTACCAGTCGCGCCACTCCTTGCTGAGCAGTGTGTGTAGTGTGTAGTGTGTAGGGTGGATAGGTTCTGACCGCAGAGCGGCTGTGTCTCGGGCTCGGGGTGCAGGTACCAGTCGCGCCACTCCTTGCTGAGCAGTGTGTGTAGTGTGTAGTGTGTAGGGTGGATAGGTTCTGACCGCAGAGCGGCTGTGTCTCGGGCTCGGGGTGCAGGTACCAGTCCCGCCACTCCTTGCTGAGCAGTGTGTGTAGTGTGTAGTGTGTAGGGTGGATAGGTTCTGACCGCAGAGCGGCTGTGTCTCGGGCTCGGGGTGCAGGTACCAGTCCCGCCACTCCTTGCTGAGCAGTGTGTGTAGTGTGTAGTGTGTAGGGTGGATAGGTTCTGACCGCAGAGCGGCTGTGTCTCGGGCTCGGGGTGCAGGTACCAGTCGCGCCACTCCTTGCTGAGCAGTGTGTGTAGTGTGTAGTGTGTAGGGTGGATAGGTTCTGACCGCAGAGCGGCTGTGTCTCGGGCTCGGGGTGCAGGTACCAGTCCCGCCACTCCTTGCTGAGCAGTGTGTGTAGTGTGTAGTGTGTAGGGTGGATAGGTTCTGACCGCAGAGCGGCTGTGTCTCGGGCTCGGGGTGCAGGTACCAGTCGCGCCACTCCTTGCTGAGCAGTGTGTGTAGTGTGTAGTGTGTAGGGTGGATAGGTTCTGACCGCAGAGCGGCTGTGTCTCGGGCTCGGGGTGCAGGTACCAGTCGCGCCACTCCTTGCTGAGCAGTGTGTGTAGTGTGTAGTGTGTAGGGTGGATAGGTTCTGACCGCAGAGCGGCTGTGTCTCGGGCTCGGGGTGCAGGTACCAGTCCCGCCACTCCTTGCTGAGCGCCTCGAAGCCGTCCGTCACGCCGTGGAAGCCCGGTAGCTTGTCCAACTCTGTGATATTGTCCCAGCACTCGTCCGGCAGCCAGTCTGACAAGGACGGACGTTGCAATTCATATTTTAATTTTTTTTTAAACTACTCCTGCACTAATAGCCGAGTGGCATAGGTCATCACGCCAATTACCACTGCGTGACGTGTGGCGGGTTCGATTTTTGTGTAGGACAAGAATTTGTGAGTGCCACAAATGCTTGTTCTAAGTATGGGTTTCTTTGTACAGATGAATTAAATGTCTGTGAAACCCCCCGCAACACAAGGATTAAATCCCTTAGACCCCTGCTCTAAGGAATTCAGTCCGTTTTTTAATTAAATGAAAACACCTATACTCGTAAGAAACAGAAAAAAAACGGCTAATAGACAATAGGAAACATCATCAAGATTTTCTTAATCACAGACGGACACTGTTGTAACTACTAACTTGTAGGATTATCGGGCTGTTCAGAGCGGTCGAGCACGATACCGCCCTTCAGTAGGAACAGGTACTCGTTGCGCGACATCTTGCCCATCTGGAAGAGGATGCGCGACACGATGTGGAACGACAGCAGCAGCTTGTGGCGCTCGAACAGCGCGCGGCACGTGTTCCTGAGAGGGTATAACGTAGCTGTACGGATGGTCATTGATTGTGCAGAACATGAACATCATAGGGCATACTGAAATGATACAACGGTTTACTCACGCGTATTTATCGGGATAGCTCGACTAGTTTCGGACCCAACCGGAGTCCTTAATCATGAGCTGACGCGGCGGTTGGGTCCGAAACTAGTCGGGCTATCCCGTTAAATGCGCGCGAGTAAACCGTTGTATCGTTTAGGTATGAATCATCCTTACGAAAGTTACTATAAAAATAATAGGAAATGTTTTCTTCGAAGTAGGTTATCAAGTATTGTCGATTGTCTAAGATCTACAGACTTCTAATATACTGCGCCCTTCTTTTTTTCTTAGGGCGGGGGGTCCTCACGGACACCCACTTCCTCGGGGGAGGAACTGAGTAGTGTCAGACTCTTACTGACTAAACCTGAACCGCCATGCCATGTCTCCAGCATTTGGTCAGTGCAAGCAATTCATCACGCACCGACCGCGGAATATATATTGAACCCTGACTCGCTCATAATTCCACTGTTTTCTGGATAAGAAACGGCTCGACAAACTCCCTAGCAACGCGTTACCTGTCTGAAATCAAACGGCACGAAATCGTTCAATGAATTATTCATCTAAAAAAGTGCGAAGAGACTTCAGCAAAACGTAGGTTTATCTAAAAATAACTGGTTCCTGGTAATGGGAGAAATAGATCAGAAATTAGTCTTGTGTGTTCACGTTTTCGTAAACTGGCAGCTAAAAATAAGTCTAATCACTTCGAAAAATCTGTATACATTAACTTACTTATAAACAGCATAAGTGTGAAATTCATTCAGGTTGTTGATCCTGTCTTCTAGTTCGCCGCCTTTAGGGCTGCGGTCGATGGAGTACGTGAACAGGTCATTGTAAGCATCCAGGGAGAACTGGTACATTGGGTCGATCCGGGACAGGTCGTTAAGGGCGAAGAACAGCACTGATGCACGGACTGCGACTGGTACGTAGCCCTGGGAGAAAGGAGTTCTTATTACGGAGGAGTGTTACAACACAAATGTTAGTTATATTCGAAAAAAACTGCTGTAATGTAATGTATAGACACGAGCAAAAACTTGTATACACGATCAAACAGTTGCAGTATCAGTAGATTTCTTATACGAAATTTTTGAAGCTTTTATGGAATATCGTAAACTAAACATAAAATGTTTAGTTTGAAAGAAAATATCTCGATTTCATAAAACATTTGACTAGGACTTAAACTTTAAATGTTTGGTCGCGTATACGTGCATTTGCTCGTGACTGTACGCATAGCACAATTCGTCGAAAAAAAAAACAAATTAACGGCAAAAATAAGAAATTACACGAATACTTTCTGTTAAATCATTCAGGTCTCTTAACTTTGAAATTATCCAAAACAATACAATCTCTTACAATATGTAAAAATCAGTTAAGGTCAGATAGGCAACCGCTTCATAAACTGAATCAAAATTATCTTTGAATATATTGCCAATAAATTTTAAGCATTAAAAATCAACACTTTTACACTAGAGCAAGCAACAACCCAGATCAGAGTCAACTGATTTTAAGCCTTAACGTCTAGCCATTAAGGTTCACTATCAACCGACACTGTATAGCACCACTCACCGCTCTAGCCGAGTCGATCTCCTTCTCGGTGTGCTGCGAGGTGATGAGCGCCTCCTTCACGTCGAGCGACGTGCGCTGAGAGGTCTGCAAGGTTAGGAACAACTCCTCGTTCTCCAGGAGTGGCACCTGGGACTCGTACATGATGCGGAGGAGGTCGTTTTCTAGGTCCACCTAGAGATACAAGTTTGTGAGTAAGTAAGTGAACATTCTCACAGACATTTATAACGCTATTAAATTTACTCTTTTGTTACTCGAGTCGTTTTACTATTTTGTTTACTGGATGTGGTCGATTTCGTGATCTAATTATTAAGGTTTACGATACTTCTTTTCTCCCGACGTTTTGGCTTAGTTGCACCGACCTTGGTCATGGGTGGACCGATACATATATATCGCGAAATGAGACTTGTTTATTATCCAAAATATAACACTAAATGTTTTTTATGTAACCTAAATAAGATTTCACTGCTAGGCAAAGGCCTCTCCTTTCTCCTTCAAAACAACCCTATCTTTTGCGATTCCACTGTGTAGAATGACCACGTGCGACGTGCATATCTGACAAGACCACTATCACCTATGTTGAACATAAAAAAAATCCAAAGTTTCATTTACTACTGACCAACACTTTCTTGTTGTTGGCAATGGAGAGCACGAGCGTGTCCTTCATCTGCTCGAGCTGCGGCCGCTCCTTGCGCACCACGATGCCCAGCAGCTGCGCCGTCAGGCCCTGCTCCTTCACCGCGAAGTTCACCATCGTGGTCTTCGTCAGAACCTCCGGTGAGTATACTGGGTTGCCTGGCCAACAGTATGTTGAATAAGTAGTAATTTTTTTGACGGACTGATCGATTAGGACAAAAATATTACAGGTTGAATAAACAAATTAAAATACTGCTTTAGTGAGCCATATTGTTATGAATAAAACTTGAATTGATAATACCAAGCAATGCGAAATGGATTTGCTCTTTACCAAAATTAATATTATTTTAATTTCAAGTCAGGATTGTCTAACAGGATGTTTCTAAGAGACACGATGAAAACGGTTGATGTTTTCACTGTTTCTTAGAAACATCGTTTAGTCGTAAGGGAGCAGATTTTTGTCACGATGGAAACCAACTTTCGTGTGAATTAATAACAGGAGTCGATCGGCCCCGAACACTTTCAGGTTTCTTCCAGCCGTCTTTTTGAAATAGCTTGCCACTCCGGCCGATTTCAAACGCATACAATCCGATCTATTTGAAAAGAAAAGAGCTGGCCGATGCTTTCCGAGCCAGTCTGGAGTCTGTGTGTAAAGGACCTTAGAACCAAAAAAAAATCTATCAAACTCACCAAGCTTAGTAGTAAGATACAGCCTAAAGGCGGGGTTATACGCGACCATCTTGTCGTTGAACTTGATGACCTGCGAGGTGCCGATAGTGACCACCGCCTTGTTGAGTATGGGCGCGATGGACGGGTCCAACACCTCGCCCACATTCTGCACTATGATGGGATGGCCGCCACTCAGGCAGTTCTCCATTATCTTCAGGTAGTTAGGTTGGCCGAAGTCCACGGTCTAAGAATATTATTTATATTAATTGTATTTTGTTCTTGGGATAAACGAGGTGATCTGGTCCTTTTAATAGGCTTATTCGGAGACACAGGTCCAATATGTCAAAATCAAAATCAAAATCAAAATCAAAAGGTTTTTATTTCGAGTAGGCCTTCTCAGGCACTTTCAAAACGTTACTGACTCTAGTTGCGCGGTTCCAAAATGTCATTCTTATGGAGAAGAACCGGAAAGAAACTCCATAAGTTACTCTTTTAAAATATAGAAAATACAAGTTTTACAATAATAGTTATGTAGCAACAACGCAAATTAGTAAAAAGTGCAGATTACAGACAAATATAGGATAAAGTATTCTTTGAATAAAGAAAATAGAAATGATTACCAAAAAATAGGAACCCGACTATTTTACCAAGTTTACGATGTTGATACATGTACAAAGCATAGCTTACAAGGAAATAAAATAATAATAGTTTTACATACAAAAAATATGTAGTCCTAATCAAACCCTAACAGGAACGTCAAGGCTCCTCAAGTAGACGCTAAGGGAAAGCTAAGGAAATAATAAAAGGCTAGCCGACTGCCAGGGAGACGACATGTGCAGAGATACTACATCCACGCGCGCCTATCATCTACGTAATCAATAATTGAATAGTACGCTTTACTTATCAGCTTGGCTCTCACGGCATTTTTAAACTTATTGCTTGGTAATTTAATAATACTATCAGGCAGTTTGTTATAAAAACGGATAGAATTTCCTAGGAAAGATTTAGTATTTGTTTTAGTTAGTCTAAATCTTGGAACTGCCAGTTTATTTTTACTTCTCGTGTTAATACTATGAAAATCACTATTTGTACTGAATTTATCAAGGTTTTTACGAACATACAATATATTCTCCATTATGTATAGTGAGGGCATTGTTAAAACATATCTCTTTAAACGTATTTCTCAGGGACTCACGGGGCCCCATGCAGTAAATTGCCCTATTAGCGCGTTTCTGTAGAATAAAAACAGACTCTGCATCGGCAGCAGAGCCCCACAGCAAAATGCCGTATGACATAATGCTGTGGAAATACGCGTAGTAAACTAATTTAGCAGTGGGAACATCTGTAAGCTGTCTTATTCTTCGGACCGCGAAAGCGGCAGAACTTAACCTTCGAGACAGGGCTGAGATGTGCGCGCCCCACTGCAACTTTGAGTCTATGGTTATGCCTAGAAATACGGTTTTGTCAATAAATTTAAGATTATTGCCATCAAGCATTACATCTAAATCTTTATGCGACCGAACATTGGTAAGAGAAAATTTTAAACATTTTGTTTTGGACGCGTTTAAAAGTAAGTTGTTCGCTGAAAACCAATCCGATAATACATTTAAGCCATTATTTAGATTACCAATATCGTTAGTTTTTCTATTAATTTTAAAAATGAGAGAGGTGTCATCTGCGAAAAGAACTATGTCAGTCAATTTGGACATCATAAAAGGAAGATCATTAATGTACGCTAAGAAGAGAAACGGGCCTAAAATCGAACCCAAGGGCACGCCCATTCTTACCAAAGACCCGGATGAAGTTACGCCGTTAATGCCAACTTTTTGCTGTCTGGATTACAAATATGACAATACAAGTTGTAAGGATTGTCCTCGTAATCCGTAGTAATGCAGTTTAAGGATTAGAGTATTATGGTCAACGCAATCAAAAGCCTTTGAGAGATCACAAAAAATGCCTATGGCATCCTGTGAACCCTCCCAAGCTTCTAATATGTGGGACATCAATCTGGCCGCGGCGTCGGTCGTCGACCTTCCTTTGGTGAAGCCAAACTGACGCTCATGAAATATATTATATTTACTAAAATGTAACATCATTTGATCTAAAACCATTCTCTCAAATATCTTACTAAGAGCAGGAAGTACCGAAACTGGTCTGTAGTTTGATGGATCATTCTTGCAACCAGATTTGAAAATAGGAATGACTTTACTGTGCTTCATTAAATCAGGAAAAGTGCCACAGTCAACACAGTCGTTAAAGATTTTTGCAAGAATAGGGGCAATTGTGTCAATTATTGATTCAATTACTTTGACAGATATTCCCCATAAGTCTTCTGTGGTCTTCACTTTAATTAAATTAAATGATTTTTTGACAATATAAGGAGATACATGAGTAAAACTAAAATTTGGAATACATTTATTAACGAATTTTTTAAGTAGCAACTCCGCTCTCGAGGAGCACGAGGGAAGTGATTTCGTTACCTCTATAGGGATGTTTGAAAAAAAAAAAAATCTTCAAAAGCGTTGGCTACTTCCAATTTATCTGTAATGATTGTATTATTAATTTTCAAAGACAGATCTGTATCTCTTTTTTTACTATTCCCAGTTTCAGTGTTGATGATCTTCCATACTGTTTTAATTTTGTTATCAGAATTACCGATCCGCCTGCTGATATGTCTCGACTTTGCCACTAAGCAGACCCTTTTGAATAATTTGGAATAATTTCTTACATGACTATGCAAAAGTGGGTCATTGTTATACGATTTTTCCTCATAAAGACTATACAATTTGTCCCTGCTTATTCTAATGCCTTTGGTTGCCCAATCATTAAATTTACATTTAAAATTAATCTTTATTTCTTTTTGGGGACACGATTTTTTAAATGATTTATGGATTATGTGAAATAGTTCCCCATAAACCTTATTAGGCTCCCTCGAAAATGAATATTTATTCGCAAGCTGATTATTGACATTATTTTTAAAAGAATTTAAAGAATTGTTAGTTAGCGGCCTGACTATAATATTTAATAGGCAATCTATTTTTAGTTTTTATTGAGACCATTTGACCCATATGATCTGATCTCACACCGGGTAATAATTGAAAATTAAGCACTCCTTGATTTGAAAAAATATTATCTATACAAGTAGAGGAGTGTGCTGTTATCCTAGTGGGCTCATTAAAAATATAATCTAAATTAAAAGATTTAAAAAGTGCTAAAAATTTACATTTAACAGAGGACTCGGTCAAAATATCAATATTAAAATCTCCGCAGACATATATTGATTCATTATTATTACTCAATTTACTCAATATATCCTCCATAATAGTTAAAAATGACGACAATTGGGACGCTGGAGGTCTGTAAACACAAAGAATAATAAGATTTTCTATCTCCGCACATGCTACCTCACATATACGGTCAGCAGAGAGAGAGGTGATGTCTTGACGTTCCTTATATTTGAGGAAAACTTTACATAAAATCAGAGACCCTCCTCCTTCAACTGAAACTCTATTGAACGCACTGGCAATCACAAAACTATTAACATTAAAATTCATCTTATCTGGTTTTAACCAAGTTTCACAAAAACAAAGAATATCAATTGAATACTTGTCTACTAACATTTCAATATCTAGAATTTTGCCAGAAAAGCGATTTATATTCTGATGATTTAGCAGAATGCCATCAGAGTGCTTCCCTATTGTCTGCATTGAAAGTTTAAACAATCTACATTGTTATTATTTAACAAAGAACTACAACTTAACCTATTCTGTGTTATATCTCCTATAACAGGGTTAATATTATAAGCTAATGTAGTAGCTTTGTTGAGAATTCGTATCTAAAATGGGGTGGGATATGGATGGATGGCCCTTGTAAGATACCGAGGGCCATCCACTCATGTCGATTTCTGTTATTGTTTTTTTTTGTCGACATGCAATGCAATGCATGCAATCCTTTTGTGATGAGAAAATAAAGGAAATTGCGAATATATGACATGTATTTATAAGAGATATTCGATGACATTTCAAATTGAGATGAATTCTTATTGCAAGATGCTCATTAATAAATTATTGAATTTGTTAGGCTAATATCCAGCTGCACAAACAACTTTATCGATGGCCTTCATTACACCAAAATAGCCAGAGACCTCATTATAATGTACTATTTACTGTACAATTATTGATTATGATAATGCACTATTTAATACTGCACGAATATTAATGAATATTGCGCGACATTTTGCAATTTCTCCGTATGAATAATAAATAAATAAATAAATATCTTGGGACAATATCCACACACGGCCATCTGATCCCAAGCTAAGCAGAGCTTGTGTTATGGTAATCAGATAGCTGATAAACATACTTATATATTTCTAAATGTATACATATTATAGAAAAATTACACCCAGACACAGAAAAAATGTCGTGCTCATCACACAAACATTTGTCCTGGGTGGGAATTGAACCTACGACCTCCGGTCATAGCAGTCAGGATCACTAACCACTAGACCAACAGGCCTGTCAAAATTCTATCACAAAAGTCCTGTTACCTACCTGTATTTCATTTTTCTCCTCTAGATGTGAGATCCATATGAGCGCCTGTCCCTGCGGGTCCACGGCCAGCGGCCATCGCGTCGCCCGCACCACTATGATACCATTCTCCGCACTGAAGTTGTCATCTATATACATAAATCTAGTAAGGTCCTTATTTCGGTAGTTGGCAGATTATTGAATATGAGAACAAAGTGAATTAATTTGAAATAAGTGTGACCTATGTGATTCGAATCCCTAGCGTTAGAAATTTACTACTGGTCCAATCGAAATAATTCTAGTAAGTTCCTTATTTCGGTAGTTGGCAGATCATTTAATATGAGAACAAAGTGAATTAATTTGAAATAAGTGTAACCTATTTGATTCGAATCCCCAGCGCTAGAAATTTACTAATGGTCCAATCGAATAGAGATCAAAGAATAGAGCCAAAAAGGTTTTACTACGATTTCCAGAACGACAACCTCATAAAATACATAAATTAACTACTTTTAATTCCCAATTTTTCTTCTTAGTGTCGATGGCACCAAAATTTTGTAGGCAGTGTAGTTAAAAAACTGGATAATCATATTTATTGCACACTGAACTCGCGTAAATGGCGGTTATAGCTACAAGAACATCAGCCCCGTCTGACGCTGTCGGTTTAAAAGTAACCTATGTGTTAATCCAGGGTGTCAGCTAAACCGTACCAAAATTCATTAAATTGCCTAAGTCGTTTGAGCGTGAAAGAGTAACAAACATACATACATCCTTACAAACTTTTGAATTTATAATATTAGTAGGATGGCACTATAGAGAGCACGTATAGCTAACCGGGTAGTCCCATATAGTTCCAATCTCTAAGCGTGGCGTCGTCCAGTAAGAACTTCTTCATACTGAGCCCATTGGTCACCGGGAGGGCCTCGTTGTATACCTTAACACATGTATACGTTTAACACATGTATTATTCCAAGGACACTTTTTCGGATTTTTTCACGTATTTCTGCTACTTTTCAAGGAAAGGAACTAAATTACATAAATTACATATACATTAGGGATCTGATCTCTCTCCGGTCGTGTCGGATTGGCGTCCCACCGGACTATGACAGTAAAGGTATAGAGAGTGCACTTGTGTTTGCGCACACGCTTGTGCACTATAATTTGTCCCGCGTAGCAGGGTAGTGTCATAGTGACATTGGCCACCGAGGCAGAAATCGGTCTAGACATACATACATAAACGTCACGCCTCTTTCCCTTGGGGGTAGGCAGAGATCACATCCACTTTAGGCATACCACTTTAGCTTCATCCACACTCATCAATCGCTTCATACACGCCCGTCGGTTTAAGGTACTCGGTCTAGACATTATTATATTAGGGTAGGTACCTCTAAGAACCAGTCTTCCATGAGCGACTCGCGGTACTCGGACACGAAGGGCCCGAGGTAGGCCACGAAGCCGGTGGCTATGAGGCAGTCGCCCGGCAGGTTGTCGAACTCCTTGTCTAACCGCTCCACTGTCATCTCCCAACGTTCCTTCTCGCCTGTGGAATAACACATTATAAAATAAAAATTGTGGCAACCAAGTAAGGGTAGTTACGAAGCCCTGCACTTTACGAAGACGCCACTTGCTGTCATCAGTCTAACCGTGACCACGGTCGGTGCAACTCGGCCGAAACGTCGGGAGAAAAGAAATATCGAATTATATCGCAAATAAGACCCGTTTGCTGTTTAAAATTATAAAACATTTGTTTTAGAACCTTTTTACACGAGAACCTGTTAGAAGGATTGAAAATTGTCAATTTTTGCTCGCCAGTGAGACTGGACTTTATCACACTGGTATGATGAAGTCAAAAGTTAGTAAGTGTGAAGAGTGTGAGACACAAATTTACTTACATTATACCCACGGGGGTAAAACCATGGGCAAGAACTTCACATCAGCCCATCTCCTGCCAGTGGACGAACCTTTTCTTAGGCAGCCCGAATCCATCTGCTAACATAAGCCAAGCTACTACATACCGGACAGTCCAGTGATCAATGCCTCAGCTCTCTCCAGCTTGAGCTGCAGCATCTTGGAGCGCCTCTCCAGCTCTTCCTTCTGCGCCACCTTCTCGTCGTACTCGCGCTACAGTACATACCGGACAGTCCAGTGATCAATGCCTCAGCTCTCTCCAGCTTGAGCTGCAGCATCTTGGAGCGCCTCTCCAGCTCTTCCTTCTGCGCCACCTTCTCGTCGTACTCGCGCTACAGTACATACCGGACAGTCCAGTGATCAATGCCTCAGCTCTCTCCAGCTTGAGCTGCAGCATCTTGGAGCGCCTCTCCAGCTCTTCCTTCTGCGCCACCTTCTCGTCGTACTCGCGCTACAGTACATACCGGACAGTCCAGTGATCAATGCCTCAGCTCTCTCCAGCTTGAGCTGCAGCATCTTGGAGCGCCTCTCCAGCTCTTCCTTCTGCGCCACCTTCTCGTCGTACTCGCGCTACAGTACATACCGGACAGTCCAGTGATCAATGCCTCAGCTCTCTCCAGCTTGAGCTGCAGCATCTTGGAGCGCCTCTCCAGCTCTTCCTTCTGCGCCACCTTCTCGTCGTACTCGCGATACAGTACATACCGGACAGTCCAGTGATCAATGCCTCAGCTCTCTCCAGCTTGAGCTGCAGCATCTTGGAGCGCCTCTCCAGCTCTTCCTTCTGCGCCACCTTCTCGTCGTACTCGCGATACAGTACATACCGGACAGTCCAGTGATCAATGCCTCAGCTCTCTCCAGCTTGAGCTGCAGCATCTTGGAGCGCCTCTCCAGCTCTTCCTTCTGCGCCACCTTCTCGTCGTACTCGCGCTACAGTACATACCGGACAGTCCAGTGATCAATGCCTCAGCTCTCTCCAGCTTGAGCTGCAGCATCTTGGAGCGCCTCTCCAGCTCTTCCTTCTGCGCCACCTTCTCGTCGTACTCGCGCTACAGTACATACCGGACAGTCCAGTGATCAATGCCTCAGCTCTCTCCAGCTTGAGCTGCAGCATCTTGGAGCGCCTCTCCAGCTCTTCCTTCTGCGCCACCTTCTCGTCGTACTCGCGCTGCAGGCGGGCGATCATCTCGCTCAGCTCGCGCAGCTTGGCGCGGGCCTCGGCCAGGATCTGTTGCTTCATGCGGAGGGATTCTAACGCTTCTTCTAGACGCTCTTTCTTTGGTTTTACTATCCTGGTTGGGCGATTTTGTCGGGTCAATTAAACGCCACTTATAACTAAATATTACAAAGATTTTGTTATTCATCCATTCAGAATCGTGCAATCCCATCGAAATGTGATCGTTAATCGTTTGGCTAAAGGACTTGAGAAATAAGTATCGTAAATTCCGAGCTTAAGTCGTACTAGCAGTTTACTGTAGGATAGGGTCGTAGACTTTTACTTAGCTGTAGGGCAAATGTAGATAACAGAAAATTATTGTGCATTAAAAAACAAGGATGTGAACTGACTTGAAAATCTTCCCGTATTTCTCAATAGCGCGCACCCAGAGACACAGCGACTTGGCCGCAGCGGACACCGTACCCACGATCTCGGGGTCAAAGTCCGGCTTCACCGTGTACGTGCCTATCTTCTTCAGCGTCTTGTCCGATATGTTGTCCTTGTCGAAGTCGCGCAGACGGTCCAGGAAGTACTGGTCGCCGAGCTGGCGTTTGGCCTCAGCCCAGGTTGGCTCTTTCTAGAGGTGAAATTATTAGGTTAATCTATAAATGCAGACCACCTTTTTGTAAGCAGACCCAGCTTCTCAAGAAAAACTCTTGGTAACTACACCTGAATCACCGTGCGACGTCTTCCGCGTATCGCGCGGTCGGTACGTGGCAAAGCTTTGCAATTTATCACGCACGAGTTTATTTTGCCAAACAAACGTATTCTGTCAAAACTCTTTACTGCAAGCTCTAATCTAATCGCTAAAATGTGTTTTAGTGACAAGGCGAAGTTTGCTGCAACAATTTGGAGTCAAGATCAACTGTTTTGGTTTAAAGCTCGATACAAGACTTTTTGGTAAAACTATACTAACTTTAGTTCTATGTATGACAGTTCTTTATTACCAGTATATGTCCGATTATCTGAACCGACCCCCGGTCCCATTAATTCGAATAATCCACGTGCTACTGTACTCGGTTTTAGGACATACCTGGAGCAATATGAGTACAGCCTCCAGCACCATCTCGACTTTCTGCGGCGGCTTGGCGTACGACTTTATCTCAGTGATGTCTTTCTTGTTCAAAGCGTCCAGTGCCTGTTACAATATTACTGATAACTTCAAAGGAAACAAAAGAACACAATTGCTATACCTACTATAGATCAGTTTCGATGTTTTTTTATTCAAAGTAAAATTCATAAGTCATTTACTCAAATTAGGCTACAATGTAGGACTTTTTGAACGTCAAGATTTTACAATTATACACAGCACCCCACGTCTACCCTTCACCACTTCCTTAACTGCTGCAGAATGATATTTTGGAACCGCGCAACTAGAGTAAGTAACGTTTTGAAAGTGCCTGAGAAAGCCTACTCGAAATAAAAACCTTTAAAATTTGATTTTGCTGCGAGAGAAGAGAGAGAGAGAAAGGAAATTTCAAGAAACGTCGTAACAACAGACGGGCCTGTTGGTCTAGTGGTTAGTGGCCCTGACTGCTAAGCCGGAGGTCGTGGGTTCGATTCCCACCCAGGACAAACGTTTGTGTGATGAGCACGATCATTTGTTCTGTGTCTGGGTGTGATTTATCTATAATATGTATATGTATATTTAGAAATATATATATATAAGTATGTTTATCACCTGTCTGATTACCATAACACAAGCTCTGCTTAGCTTTAGCTTAGGATCAGATGGCCGTGTGTGGATATTGTCCCAAGATATTTATTTATGTAGACTTTTTAAACGTCAAGATTTTACAATTAAACACAGCACCCTACGTCTACTCTTCACCGCTTCTTATACTGCTGCAGGAGAAAAACGGCACAACAAACTCCCCAGCCCTAATAACCAGTCACAGTACCTTAATGGCCTCTTCCAACGCGGGCATGGCGCTGGCGAGGTCCCTCATGGCGGCATCAGCCAGCTTCTTGCACTGCACCTCCTCCTCCATGGTCTTCTTGCTCCTGGCCGCCACACTCCGCTGCTGTTCGTCCGCATTGCGTTGCTGCACGTTGATCACGCCCATGTATTCTATACATTGCTCCGTATATTCACCGACTTGGACCTAGAGGAAGGAGTTTGTTAGTAACATGTGATCAATTTAGGTTATTTAATATGTAACTCTTAAGATTAGATGTGTAATAATTTAAGCGTGAAGATTGTAGACAGAAACTCGTAAAAATAGGCTACATGTAGGCGCGAAATATAAACCTTCTTTTCTGTATTCGGTTAAAAAGTAGACTCAGAGTGGACTAGTAATCCAGGATGTCAGTTCCTAATCAGTTTCATCTAAATTGTTACGCTGTTTAAGTGTAAAGGAAAAATATACATACATCCATTCTCAGAAACTATCGCATTTTTAATATAAGTGGGATTAAAGAACCTTCTCGTTTTATGCTGTCGGTTAAAATCAACCAGGAACAAGCATTTACGCGACTTGTACACTTATTTAAACAGCAAAACGGGTCTTACTCGCTATATAATTCGACGTTTCGGCCGAATTGCACAGACAGTGGTCACGAGTCCACCAAAAGAAATATCGAATTATATCGCGAATAAGACCCGTTCTGCTGTCTAAAATACAGGAACAAGTAGTACCTGGGCCTCGGCGAGTTCCTCTGACATCTGCCCGACGAGGCGCGTGGTCTCCTCCACTTTGCCCAGACCGTTGCGCAGCTTGTTAGCCTGCAGGGCTACCTCGAAACGCTTCGCCTTTAACATCCTAACGAATGAAAAAACATAAAGAAAAATAATCATCATTTCCTTCTTGCTCGTGGCCAGAAATAACAAAAGATAGAAAGGTTTGGAAGAAAATAGGGGAGGATCTAAGAGAAGCTAAAAAAAAATCTAAAATTAAAGAATATCTAAAATAAACATAGCTTAAGTTACTCGTTATTACATCAGCTATCTACTCAAAAAGTCCCGTCAAAATCGGTCTATCCATTTCAGAGATTAGAAGGCACAAACAGACAGACAGTCAAAATTTTATAAAAATCTTTTTTCTAAATATTACAAACAGTACATTTAATTTTATTTACAGACACAACACACGACTCACTCCTTATAGCCAGCCACGAGCTCCAGATAGTTAGTCGGCGTGACGTAGTTGGTCCTGCGCATCTCCTGCCACATGCGCACGGAGTACTTGCCCACGGACGAGTGGATCAGAGACATGATGGACGCCACCGACGCGCGGAGGATGTCTTCACGACTCTCTATTAGAGATTCCATTCTTCGGACCTGATGAGGAATACTTTTTAGGTAATATTAACAGTTTAAACGACAGTTTAAAAATAATAATATTAAAAATCAGCTGTCGGTCAGTCCTTGCTCAAAACTACTATGAACATGTCTGTAATCATAATCTTGCCAGCAACACGTTCGGGCACAGGCCTCTTTCTATATAGAGAAGGTTTGAGCACTGATCACCACGCTAGGTCACTGTGGATTGGCGATTTCAAATTTCAAAACATGGAATCCAGATTTACGTGCGATGTTTTTCTTCACCTTACCGTTTATCAGTAGTATCTTAGAAAAAGCTTTTAAAATATTTACAAAGCTATCTACAAATTGACTTTTATTCAAGGTATAAGCGAATAGTTGTTATAGAGTGTTACCCTGGGCCCAGTGATGGAGGCTAGCAGTTCGACGCCCTCGAGGAACTTGTAGGCCACCTCCAGCAGCGCCTCGCGCGGCCACTCCAGGAACCAGTTCGTGGTGGTCGCGTTGATCAGGGCCGGGTACTGACGGATGCGGTTCCTGGACAACGCAAGTTATAGGGCTCAAACGTCTCGTTTAGTACACGGCGCTTCACGGCACATAGGTTGAACTAAAATGTTCAGCGGTCGTTGCTATGGTTACGAGCAGCCCTCAGCACTGTTTTTCATACTGCATTTCACTTACGCCATTTTTGGGCATCTTTTATGCCGTGTACTGTAAATCGTATCGTCGTACCTCTGCCCCGGTCTACCTAAGAGCTAAGTTAAGCTCCACTCCAGCAACCCGTTGTCATGTTGATATTGTCGTGTAAAAGATAGCTTGTAGCATGCCACCTTATAAGTTCTAATATCACCGATACTCTCCTTTTGTAGAGATCCCAGTATACTAAATAATCAGGAAGAGTTTTAAAAAATTGTTGTAACTGTTCTCGCGGTTTTACTCGTAGATAAATAAACTCTGTTGTGAACGTTCCTTTGCCGACGTTTCGGCCGAGTTGCACCAGTCCACCCTTGACCACGGTCGGTGCGATTCGGCCGAAACGTCGGGAGAAAATAAATTTCGAATTATATCGTAAATAAGACCCGTTTATTGTCTAAATGAAATAAATGTACGTAATTGTTTACCTAAACTCCTCTCCAATAGGACTGAAGCACAGCACGATGTGCAGGTTATGCCTGACGCGGTCCACCAGGAATAGGTACACCAGCTCGTTGGTCTGCATCACGTTCGCCGCCTTCATCGGCTTCTCTAACGCTGTCTTAATCTGTTGGGGGTTACAATTTGTAAAATTACAAAATGGTCTTATTACTTCTCTAATTATTTGATACAAGAGGTCTGCTAACAACCGAACTGCCCAAACCAAGGCCCATCCGTATACCGCTGGAGGCACAGGGGAGAGCAACTGAAGACAACTTAATTTAAACCTTAAGTACTTAGACATACAGGTTTTATTATAATAGATTCGCATGCGGTGCTCAGAGCGCGATCACGCTACCCTAAATTATTCTTAAACAAACCGTATGTCAAGGTAGTAAGGTTGAAATTAAATTGTTGTCTTCATGTGCTCTCCGCTGCGCCTCCAGCGATGAAGATATCCCATCTTTTATATTACTTTCATCCTAAGACAGCGGTTTCATTATGATTACGGGTCCAATCCTTTACAAGTTACACTAGACAGAGACCCCTCTTCCCTAGATAATAAATGAACTTTTAACAGTTGAAATTGACCTTGGGTCCAACCCTCTACAAGTTTTACTAGACACGAACTCCATTTCTCTGGATTAAATAAACGTGTTAACATTTTGAATGAAATATGAAGGCTTACATCTTCAAACTCGTCAGTTTTATAAAGGTTGGTGACTTCCCCGGAACTGAGCAGGTTGTTGATGATCTCCGTGAAGGTCTCCTCCGCGATCTGCGTGTCCGAGAATATGAACGTCGTCTTCTTGTGGTCCACGCCGCATGACGTGTATAGTACCTGAAAGATTATCATACCTTGTCATTCGAAAATAGTAAGTATCTCTTTTAAGTTATCCCGTGAATTAAAAGAGATACTTACTATTTTCGAATGACAAGATTATCTATGAATAGTATAGTGTGCTGTCTCCCCTCGGCTATTGCTATTTATTTTCAAGGTTGTCTGTAATCGAGTGTGATCAGTAAGATCGCTCTTAGCGATTAGCTTTTACGTTTGTCAAACCTGTTTGTCATGTGGTGTGCAATAAAGAATATTTTATCTATCTTTCTATTTCCGCCTTAGGTATATGCCAATTGAAGTAGCGTTAAAATCTATCATAGCCAAGACCAAAATAGGTTCCTGGCTAAATTATAAGCATGGAATCAGCTCTCTACATCGATTAACAAGTAAATAATAAAAAACATCTCTCACTTGACGGACTACATTAAGTACTAACCTTAAGATCCTCCCTAAAGTCTTTGACGCCGTACGTTTTGGTGACGACGACCGTGAACGAGTGGTATTCACAGATGTATGACGCGACCCGCGTCAGGCAAGTCCTGCCCGAACCACCTGTAGTATATAGAAGAAGTAGGTATTACAGAAAGGATCAGATCAAATATTCAATATTCACGTGCAAGGATATTTATTTTATTTTCATTTTTAACAAAAGGTTCACCAACAATTGTGTACACTTAAGATAATAGATATGTATACATTTATAGGTAAATTAGGTAAAAATATAACATAGGATCTGATTCGTTTACACAAAGAATAGAGTAGAATAATTTCATAATACTCTGTCTCTCACGTGTCACTCGCGAGATGACGTCAGATAGGATCGTGTGGAAGAAGAAGACATGCTGCGCCGACACCAAATAATAATTGGGAGAAGGGCAGGGGAATGATGATGATGGTGACTCTGTAGGTATCTTCAAATATTTATTTATCTGTCACAGTTCCTATTTATATTCAAATCTTATAATAATTGAAAGACAGCGTGCTGCTGAGGAGTTTGTTCCTCCGTTTCTTCTCCTTTTCGGCTTATCGGCTTTTAATTTGAAATATAATAATGAAATCATGATAAAATATCTAGTCGTACCGATGCCGACACACAGCATGTTCCCGCGCGGCTGGGAGATGACGCGCACGATGCGGCAGATGTGCTCGATGGCGTCCTTGAACAGCACCAGGTCCATCTTCACCACGCCCGGGCAGCTGTTGTACTCGTCCATCTGGAGCGTTATGTATCTAGCGTGGAAGAGGTGACAGTTTCAGTATTTGTTTTATGTTCGTAACGAAGAAGACCTAAGAAGAGATGGCGGGTCGATCTGGACGCATACCAGCAAGACTGGTGGAATCGTTCCAAAGATAGGGAGGTGAGGAAACGAAATGGGGAGGCTTTTGCCCAGCAGTGGGGCAATACAGGCCATTACAAAAAAACGGAATGTAGAAAATGTGGTCTAAAGGAATAAGGTGGGGATGACTAACTAATGCAAATGAAACCAAAAGAAAAGACGTGTGAAGAAATATTTGATAGCATTTTTTTTTAAAGACTATTATTGTCTATTAGTATCAGAAGACCAATTTGGAGATGTGAAGGCGAAGATGATGTGATGCGTGTGTGTGATGAATGATTTTAACAAAATGAAATCGGTATCAAACCAGGTGTCAAACTAATATAAAATAAGCGTAATTCAAGCACATTTTTTATAATTTCTTTCTGCTCATGACAATTTCCTATTTATTCTAGTTACAGTTAAGTACTAGTAAAGTATATGCTTACTTGCGCAGTGCGGCGGGATCGTTCATATCGTCGTACACCTCATACGGGTTGAGGAAGTGCCCGAACAGCGGCGGGCTCTTGGTGGGGCAGAGCGCGTGGAACGTCAGCTCGAAGTGCTTGCCCAGCATCTCGCCCACGTGGTTCATGAACCATTCGCGGTCCCTGCGTGTTATAGCTAGTTATTGAAAGAAGTTACGTTATAACGATTTAGCATTTTATTATATTACTAACAACCCGCCCCAGCTTCCCAGGCTGTCGCTGTCTGTTTGCTTAAATTTATAAAACTACGCAACAGATGTCTTTTTTTCATAGATTCAAGAGGAAAGTATTTCACCTGTGCGAAGCTGGGGTAAGTCGCTAGTTATACATGTAAACCTTTCACTTCAATCACTTTATCTATTAAAAATCGCTTTATTAACCTTTGCATAGTTTAACAAATTTAACAACAAACAGCGACAAGGACTTTGTTTTATACTATGTAGTATTATAGTGATGACCGATTTCAAACTCATCAGCCGTCAATCATGAAGAGGCTTAAACGTGACCGTAAAATAAGATTGTTGAATTTCTATTACAGTAACACTCTTGCTAGGAGAGATGTTTGTGGTATTAAATTTATGATAATTTATTATTATTGCTTATTTTTTCTGGATTGAAGGAGCATTTTAAAGGATCGCGGTACATTAAAATAATGTTAAAAACCCCGACTTACTTTTCCTCAGTGAGTCGATCGCTAAAGACCCTGAAGCACTCGTGTATCCACAGGCGCAGGAACCGCGACTTCGTGTTGGTATAGTCTTTGTTGCTACGCAGCAGACCCTAAAATGTGATCATAAAACTTAAAAAAATATCAAATTGATAAAATTGAGCCGTATATGGAAATACGAGAGATGTTTTTCTTAGGTGTCTTACGCCGCTTTTAGTTAAATTAAGGGCAATTCAGGATATTATTTACCTTCAAATATTCTTATGCGGCTGTAAAGAGTTTCAGCAAAATGGCGATAGAAATATCAGATTTTATTGAGTTAAGAGCGTAAAGAATGCGATAAAAACCAAAGGGGCACAAGGGGCTCAGCTAGTCTATCGGTTAAAGTATTAAAGCACTTGAACCTTTAAGACATTACCTGAAATATCTTGGATATATCTCGCAAGTTGAACAGATAGTGCATCTTGTGCGGGGTCGGCAGGAGCTTAGCCACGATGTTGTTGAACATGTCTATAGTAGCTACCAGCACCGTTTTACCTGGATATCATTTAGGAATTACTTGAGTGTATCAGTGAATCGTGCAAGACAGAGAATTGTGGAAGGACTTGGGGGAGGCCTTTGCCCAGCAGTGGGACACTATGCTAGGAAAAAAAAAAACAGTGAAGACTTATCAATTCTCCCTCTCGTTGTATTAGAACTAGAAGTTACGTGGTGGTATTTACTAAAGGTGTTTAGTTGTCACGCAATTTTTTTAATGTTTCATGTATTCAGAGCAAAACTATTTTTCAGACACGTCTATTAGTTAAATAGTGTACATTGACAGGTATTATAATAAATTATATATCTAGTCTTACTCTGTAACTTTAAAAAAATGCATAAAACGCAAATATTAAAAGTAAATTTAATTGTCTGGTTCCATAAAATCCTGCGACGCCTTCCATCAAATTTATTTAAGTAAAGTAATAGGTTAACTTCAGTAGCCGACCATCTACTTCACCTGAATAACGTTATTCAACAAAATTCTAATGGATTATTCATCCGTCGTCTTACCAACAGACTTGGTCTCCTCGTCGAACTCTTGGAGATGCTGGCTAAGCATGGTGCCGAAGATCTTGATGAGCTGCGACTGCGTGGGCGAGGGGAGGTAGAACGAGTGGAAGCAGGACAGCAGCCGCGCCGGTAAGGACGAGCGCGCGCCCCCGGGCGGGCCTGCCGCGCCGCATAGCACCATGTTCTGAGAGGAACAGGGGGGTAGGGTACAGAATATACAGGGCTGAATGAAGCTGTGAAAGCCTAGTGGTAAAACCGCAGGACTGCTAAGTCAAAGGTCTTAAGTTCAAACCCCACGACGCGCACCGACTTTTCGAATGTTGTATGCGATTTACAAATAAATACCGGTCGTGTCGGATAGGCGTCCCACCGGGCTATGAGAGTAAAGGAATAGAGTCCACTTGTGTTTGCGCACACGCTTGTGCACTATAATATGTCCCGCGTAGCTGGCTGTTGCCATAGTAACACTGGCCGCTGTGACCGAAATCGGTCCGGAAATAATTATTATACAGGACTTTTATTTATTTATCGACGACACCTGCATTAAAAATTAAATTAAAGACGCATGAGGAGATTCATAAACCAGCCAGGGTCACGCAAAGCATGCGCGAGCGATCCCGCGACACTGGCTTAGGTAGAAGGAGCCCGGGGTGTTTTTAGTCGATGTGAGTCCGACATATTCCCAAAAGCTCTCGGCGTGGGTTGAAGTCATTACCTTGACATTCTTCCGCCACTGCTTGGCGCGGTCGAACCAGTACCCGTAGTCGTGCCACAGCCGCACGAGCTCGAGCGGCGGCTGCGACCCGTAGTAATCCTTCACTGGCATGTTGATGTCGTCCATGAACGCTATCATTTTCTTGCCTGGCAACGGATTTCTTTTTAGGCACTTGTATTAGGGAACCGCATCACGTACCTACTTGTATTGGATATTTGACTAAAAAAAATATAAGTAGTTCGTCCGATAGATTCATTCATATTCATTCACATCATTATCAGCTTATCGCAGTCTACTGCTCGACATAGGCCTCTCCAAGTGAAAACCACTGAGATCCGTTTTTAGCCACTCGCATCTAGCGCCTACCAGACGTCGGATAGATTGAACAAAATATTGGAAACGTATTTTTTTCTTTTATGGCGTAAATTAAAAATTTAAAGGATTCAGTGATTAAATCTATCTGACGAACTAATTATTTTTTTTAAGCAAATACCCAATTCTCAATGATGTTTCATTTATAATATTATTATGTAAGTTTGTGTTCAAATATTATCCTTCTAACAGTCCTCCTTATAGCAGCCGGGTAGTAAGAGGAAAAGACTTAATAGTAATAATTATGTATTTGTGTATATTTTTACAAGGCACTGTTAAATTCTGCTGCAAATGTGTATCTGAACTCATCTTAATTTTGACCAATCCTCTTATTTTTTGCAAAAAAAATCCGTTTATGACTA
This sequence comes from Chrysodeixis includens, assembly GCA_941860345.1. Classification (NCBI taxonomy): domain Eukaryota; kingdom Metazoa; phylum Arthropoda; class Insecta; order Lepidoptera; family Noctuidae; genus Chrysodeixis; species Chrysodeixis includens. The sequence continues at coordinate 12,268,596 of OW796096.1, forward strand.
ACACTTTGTCTAAAACGACTTTTTACTACTCAAATCCTTAAGTATTTTTTCTTAGACATAAATACAACGAGAAAAATATCGTAGTGTAGCGTATGTACGCACCTCCAGCCGGCACATAGTTCCCTTTGGTCCTCTTCTCGAGGCGGGACTCTATGATGTCCTGCACGTTCGCCGCCGTCGTCTGGGCCGACATGTTGATCACTTGAGTGCTGTACCTGTGACGCGCATATAAAATACCACTTAGTCTCGGTTTACAGACTAGCTCGGAGAGTAGAGATTATCAAGTTGAAAACAGCCTTGAGAGAATTGCAGTAAGGTTTATTTTTGCATGTGCACTTCTTTTGTCATTAAGAGTGCTTGAAAACATTTCGTCTGAAATAATAAGAGAAGCCAAGCCAAAGACAGGCTCCAAGCGCATTTCAGAAGTCTTGTGGACAGTCTAGTCTATGTGAGATAGTTCACCTCTCCGGCCGACCAAATAATGCGGACTCTCTTAACCGGTCTGTGTAAACGGAACCTTACTTCGAAACAATTTACAGCAGTTTAGATAGAGATGCAAGATATGAAGCCAAGTTTATTAACTCTTTTCTTACTGTACGGTTCATATACAAAATGGGTGTCAAATTTAAGCCGCCCGTGGCCTCTTAAGTGGCTTTTTAGACCCTTGGAAAACTCTTGCAAGTTTCGGTATTCTCATATAAAAACAAAGTATGAAAAACTAATTAATATTAGAATCATTCCCCCTGCCCTTATCCCAATTTTACTTGGGATCGGCGCAGCATGGCTTATTCTTCCCCACGTTCCTATCTGACGCCAACTCATCTCGCAAGCAACACCCTTTGCATCCATATCATCTTTCACACAACACATCCATACTTTCTTTGGTCGTCCTCTTCCTCTATATCCATCCACATTCATGTCCAGTAGATGGAAGTTCTATACAAGTTAATTGACTTACTTGGTAGGGTCGAGGTAGACGAGTGTGCCTTGTATGAGGTATGTCTTGCCGGTGCCAGTGGGCCCGCCTATGAGGACGCCGTAGCCTGCCTTGAGCACCTTGAGCGCTATGATCTGAACGCGGATGAACTCCACTGTCGGAACCAGGATCATGTGGAAGCCGCTCCTGTAGGGTCATTTGCAGCTACAATATTGGACATATCCGGCAACTTCATATAGCTGTTAATATAATGCTGGTTGCAGATTACAAGTTTACCTAGACACATCTTAGAAAACTTAACTTTTTAGCTGATTTCGTGAAAACGTGGAACAGTAGGTTACAAAATCTAATGAAATTCAAAATTGAGATTGTTGCAAATATACCTAATACGAAATATGGTTAGGTGAAATTAAATGTTGGGTAATTTAGTGTGAAGTGCAAAAAAGCAAGTTTACAGACTAAAATTAATATTCTAATCTATAGTGTATAGAAAAAGAGCCAGAGTCAACCACCCCAATTCTACTCTACTAATATTATAAACGTGAAAGTTTATAATAACGTAGAGGATAAATAAATCAATTTTGATGAAAATTGGTACAACTGTTAGCTATGTGTTAATCAAGGATGTCACTCTGGATAACACATCACTACTTTTTAACCGATAGCGTCAAATGGGGGTAACGTTTCTGCAGCAATAACGGACATTCACGCGGGCGACACCTAGTACAAGACAAGTACTCATCCTTTTTTACTATTTCTGATTAATTTCGTAGCGGGTTCCAAGACAGTCAATCATTTTCCCTGGGACACACCGAGCTTCACTGTTTCGGTGGTATTCGTTGGTCTCATTGTAGATCCTGGCTTACAGGAGTTGCAATGACGAGCATGTGTGGTGGGCTAGTCCCAAAAAAAAATAGTACAAGACAATTAAATATTAAGTAACACTAACGTCGGGTTATATCGCCAGTTATCGGGTAGTTTCTGATCCCAGGGTTTGAACTGGCGCAGCCTCTCGTCTACGTAGTAGTCGTAGACGGTATCCTTGAGTGGGAACACCCCCTCGTGCTCACGGATCCAGTTGTCCAGCTTGCGACGCGGCTCGTCCTCCAGAGTGGCGCAGACCGACCAAATCATCCTACATAGGGGATAGAATGTATCATATACACCGTGATTTTTAGGTCGTTTTAAAAAAGTCGTCCACACAATGTATCCGTCATAAAATACCTCTAGGCGCGAATATAATTTTTTTATCATTAATTAAAATAATATGCATGAAAAAAATAAATAATACATTGGAAATATGAAACATCCTGTTAAAAATGTTTACGTATCAAACTGTTGAAGATACATGCTACATACTTACTGCGAACATTATGATTGCAATAGTAAGACAGCTGTTTTACGCTAAGGTGAATGACCTGTGATAAGACGCCGCCGCGCCGCCCGCGCGGCCCCTTTGGCACAAGGTTCGGACCGCGCTCACTACAGAGTGTTCGTAAAACTGCCTTGTGTCATAATAATGAATAATATTTTTATTCATTCAAATCTTAAAAAAAAACATATTTTTTTATTATAAACGTTTACTAGTCATTGGATACATGAACTGGGCTGCTTTTTTAAAACGACCTAAAAGTCACGGTGTATTAAAGACCTGGTGCTTTATCAGTGAAACGACAATTACTGCAACTTATATATTTTTACCGTTAATAGAATTATTGCAACTAAATGAGCTTTTTCAATGCGAGTATTCGCGTGTAATGTAACATTACATTACATCGGTGAAAAAAGCGAACCGAGCACTGTAATGCGCACCTTGTAATGATTCAATGTGTAATATAACCAACTAAACATAAGAGACCCCCCCACACTAGCGTCTTTCGAGCGTCGTCGTCGTGCCAGCGTCCGCGCAACGTGTCCATCTGACGTCGACGCCGCGGCGACGCGACGCCAGCGCTGGCCGCCGAACGAACGCCGAGCGTGCGCGGCGCTAGCGTTGCGTCGCCGTTGTGGTTCAAAAGAAACGTTGAACTGACGCCCCCGTTCAACATTGAGAAGTGGCTTACATTGTGAACCCGCCAATGATATCAATGGTCGTGAAATGCCCCATAGCGAGCATGCACGGTGTGCGTGACATACGCGAATAGGAAGCGCATCTTGGCGAGTCCCTCGTTGTCCTCCTCGTCGGGCGCGGGCGGCGCGGGCTCGGGCTGCAGGCCCAGCAGGCGGCACAGCGCGCGCACGCCCGTCAGCTCCTGCCCGCGCACGCTGGGGCCTTCTGCTAAGTATGGTGTGTGTGTGACATACGCGAATAGGAAGCGCATCTTGGCGAGTCCCTCGTTGTCCTCCTCGTCGGGCGCGGGCGGCGCGGGCTCGGGCTGCAGGCCCAGCAGGCGGCACAGCGCGCGCACGCCCGTCAGCTCCTGCCCGCGCACGCTGGGGCCTTCTGCTAAGTATGGTGTGTGTGTGACATACGCGAATAGGAAGCGCATCTTGGCGAGTCCCTCGTTGTCCTCCTCGTCGGGCGCGGGCGGCGCGGGCTCGGGCTGCAGGCCCAGCAGGCGGCACAGCGCGCGCACGCCCGTCAGCTCCTGCCCGCGCACGCTGGGGCCTTCTGCTAAGTATGGTGTGTGTGTGACATACGCGAATAGGAAGCGCATCTTGGCGAGTCCCTCGTTGTCCTCCTCGTCGGGCGCGGGCGGCGCGGGCTCGGGCTGCAGGCCCAGCAGGCGGCACAGCGCGCGCACGCCCGTCAGCTCCTGCCCGCGCACGCTGGGGCCTTCTGCTAAGTATGGTGTGTGTGTGACATACGCGAATAGGAAGCGCATCTTGGCGAGTCCCTCGTTGTCCTCCTCGTCGGGCGCGGGCGGCGCGGGCTCGGGCTGCAGGCCCAGCAGGCGGCACAGCGCGCGCACGCCCGTCAGCTCCTGCCCGCGCACGCTGGGGCCTTCTGCTAAGTATGGTGTGTGTGTGACATACGCGAATAGGAAGCGCATCTTGGCGAGTCCCTCGTTGTCCTCCTCGTCGGGCGCGGGCGGCGCGGGCTCGGGCTGCAGGCCCAGCAGGCGGCACAGCGCGCGCACGCCCGTCAGCTCCTGCCCGCGCACGCTGGGGCCTTCTGCTAAGTATGGTGTGTGTGTGACATACGCGAATAGGAAGCGCATCTTGGCGAGTCCCTCGTTGTCCTCCTCGTCGGGCGCGGGCGGCGCGGGCTCGGGCTGCAGGCCCAGCAGGCGGCACAGCGCGCGCACGCCCGTCAGCTCCTGCCCGCGCACGCTGGGGCCTTCTGCTAAGTATGGTGTGTGTGTGACATACGCGAATAGGAAGCGCATCTTGGCGAGTCCCTCGTTGTCCTCCTCGTCGGGCGCGGGCGGCGCGGGCTCGGGCTGCAGGCCCAGCAGGCGGCACAGCGCGCGCACGCCCGTCAGCTCCTGCCCGCGCACGCTGGGGCCTTCTGCTAAGTGCAGGCGCTTCAGCTCCAGCACTGGCGTCAGGATCGACACGAAGTGACGCCGCAGCTGGTCACACCACACATACTCTTAAACTTACTATACAGTATACGCTACTGTCATTTTAACTGCACTGATAGACGAGTGGTTTAGGTAATCACACCAAATACCAGTGAACGAGACGTGTCACGGGTTGGATCCCCACGTAGGACAAGAATTTGTGCTAGTTTGGCCACAACCGCTGTACCGCACCTTAGGTATGCGCGGTGAGGTGGGGGCCGGGAAAAAAAGTGCACGAGTTAACATGAGATTCATTTTGTCGGATAGATCTTACGATATCAGTTTACTGTTGTACAAACACGACAATATTAAATTATTTAATTGAGGTTAATTAGTTAATTTGAAATCAATTAAATAAGAATACCTAAATATTTCACTTCGTTTAACTATATATTATGTATTTTACTTATTTAATTAAATATTAATGAAATATAGTCAGTTTTAACTAAGTTTATTTCAAATTAGGACTTGGTTTACTAAAAAAATGAATTTATTGAATGCCGTAAACAATTTATTCAATATGTCTTAACATTACGAGATATCGCAAGAACCATCTTTGAATATGAATCTCATGTGTTTCTGATATAGACAGTTCGATCTGAATTTGAATTTGAATTCGAATTTGACACTAGCGAACAGATAAATCGCATTGGCCGATGCTTCCCCCGTCTCGCCCCGCGCTTTCCTAAGGCGCGGTACAGCGGTAATGGTCAAACTATATCCATCTTGTTCCGAGTCTGGGTTTGTTTGTGCATGTGAAACCCCCCGTGATACAAAGATTAAATTCCTTAGTGCGAGAGTCGTTTTTTAAGCAAATAAAAAATATTCATCTCGTTCGGAAATTTTAAATTTGATGCAAAGTTAATCAAACGACCCAAAAATGTTGTCTTGAGAAAGCTTCACAGAATGCGTTGCGACACCGTATCGCTATATCGAATAACATATTGGTCAAAATAACACAGTGGTAAGGCTTTTGAGTCACAACGCACGGGGTACGCGTCTGGTGCCTAAAGGTTAACCTGCATTCCAACTATTCGACGATACGATTTACAATAACGATGCCTTACGTTATAAAAGTTCATCATCCCTAACTCACCATCTCTCTGTACTCAGGATCGTCCACGGTGTCTAGCCACGAGTTGACGAAGGGCCACCAGCCCCAGTCCTTGTAGTCGTTGTACACCATACCGTTGCGGGACACCGTGGCAGGCGAGGCCACTGCCAAGTCCAAGGTCTCAATCAACAGAGTCACCTGGACGAAATTAGATTTTAGCTTCGTTATCTAGCTCCGTTACCATAGCATAAGGTTCAAATGATATAGTCCCAAAATTTCAAAGTCATTAATTTATTCACATCAGGCTAGGTAGGCATCACTTTCAAAACTATACAAGTCTTTGTAATGTGACTAACGTTTTTCGTACATTCCGGTAGTTTCATCACCAATACTTATCAGTGGGTTATATAGTGCTACAAGAATCTTTTGGCATTTTAATGTCATTAAAATGAGGGCGCTGGTGTGCATATTCGCAACAAGAATCAACTCAACTGTCTGTTAAAAGTGATGGTTTTTCAAATGCGACGGCATTACTTCCAAATTCGGCCACGAACCAACAGATAAGGATCTGTTGGCTAGTAGCACTACACAAGACTGATGAAGATTGAAGAAGATTGCTGAGGAGTTTGTTGCGCCGTTTCTTCTCCCGATGCAATAGCACAGGAAGCTGTGAAGGGTGGGCGATGGGGTGCTGTCCACAATATGTAAATCTTGACGTTCAAAAACTACTACATTGTAGCCTAATTTTAATAAATGACTTTTGATTTGACTGTCACTTCGTAAGAGCGCATTGTACCTGCGATGGCATAGAAATCCTCTCACTGTTGACCAACGTCAGCAACTTGTTGTCATCCATCACAGAGTTGAGATTCTCTATCCATATAGCGTCTACAGGGCCGTCAAATATTATCCACTTCATATCGGGCGACTCATCTGAACACAACGATCAACTCACGAAACTGAGGAAACAAGCTTAAAATATCATGATGTCTTAATACATTTTTTTTTCGTAGCCTAAATAAGATCCCATTGCTGAGCAAAGGTCTCCCCTTTCTCTTTCCAAACCTACGTCGTCGTCGAGATCGTCCGCGGCGAAGGTGGTGTGATGATCTTGTCAGATATGCAGGTCGCACGTGGCCAGAAATCGCAAAAGACAGGGAAGTTTTAATACATACGCATGTGTAAATAATTTGTTGGTTGTTAGCTACAACAAGACACCGCAAGAATCCTTTCACAAGCAAAAATTAATACAATATAAATTAGTTTCAGAGCTTTTCATAGGATTCCACCTCCGGACTACGCTGCTCTTATTTTATCCCTATCTTTACCCATGACTAGAACTACTACTAATCAAATTATTAGTAGAAAAATCAGTGCACGACCTTTAGTATTAAGATAAAACTTATCTATACACTTCAACTATGTTCTTACCTTGACAAGTAGTCCTCATAATGGAAGACAGGACTCCATCCTTCCACTCCCCGGTAGCCAGATTATACTCCCCGTACAGTTCCCCCAGGGTTAAAGCCTTGGGGTTCATGGGGAAGACGTGCACGACCTCGAAGCCCGGGACCCGCTCCCGGTGCAGGCGCGTCAGGGTCGCCGCTAACATCTTCCATGATGTCGACTTCGCTGTGTTTGTGTCGCCCAGGAGAATACTCGAGTGACGAGAATTCTGATCAAGAGATGTAAGGAAAAGGGGTGTGAAAAGTAATGACATCCCTAATGACATGTGTTATTGAAACTCAGTGTTACCTACTGCTGTACCTGAACTTAAAACAAAGCAAATAAAGCATGTTAAAGCAACTAGCTTCGAGCCATATATTTAAGTATTTTCTATCAATAACATTTAATATGAGTGGAGACCACGAGAAGGCAAACGTACGGCCTCTAGCCAGATGGGTGATAAACGTTGCTTGAACGTTGCGTTGAAAACGTTGCTGAGACAGACGAGACGCGGAAAACGGGGGATCGGTACAATTTCATTTCATTTCATTTTGTTTAATTATAATGTTGTGTTACTACGTTTTTTAAAAGCTCACAACGCTTAATTTGCACCATGTGGTTACCTATAATTAAGGAAGCACAAGAATTTTGTAACTTTTTTGTCTTTTTCTAGCATGTAAGGTGTATTCTTAGGTGGTGATCCATTAAAATAAATGGTGCACATTGAAAGAGGCCTATTGTCCAACAGTGGACTACAGACGGCTGATTTATTTATTTATGAGTATACACCTTACTACACCACTAACCTTTGTCTCATAGGTCTGTACGACCTATTACAGCACTAACCTTGGTCTCATATGTCTGTATGACCTTATGCAGCGCGGCCTTGACAGGCTGCAGGCCGACCAGGCGCATCTCCGCCGAGATGGCCGTCTCCAGCAGCTCGTAGTCCAGCGTGGGGATCTCCACGTCGGGGAAGATGTCCTGCATGATGCCGTCGAACAGAGGCACGTCCTTCGCTGTCAGACGGGCCACGTTCATGTCTCGCATGGCTAGGATTACCATCTACAACAACATAGGTAGTTAATATAGGTAGGTGGTTAATTTTAAGCATAATAGGGATGATGACAGAGGTCGAAAAGGAAAATCTAATTAATCCGTTAGATAAATAAAAAATACTATACACATATTCTTGCGTTTATCTGACCTTAAGGAGAGGGAGCTTGTGACGTAACGACTACGCAGAATTGTTACCAAGAAGTGACGTCACATGAAAGTTTCATTGAGTGATAAATTTTTGTTTGCGGGAGAAAAGAAAAATACTTTTACATTAAACTACATGATGGACATTAAAAAAAGTTGTCATCATCCCTATTCATTCGAACGACCGCAAAAATTAAAATATCTTGGAAATTAGTTGTATAACTTATTTGTTTCTCTCAAAAAACCGTCTTTAAATGTGATAAAGTTGATCATTATCGAGCAATAGTGGAAGGTACTTCCTTCAATCTGTTTATGCTGCAACATCAAAATGTTTGACTTACCTCTTGTTCAGGTAGATTAGGGTACGCCCTCCTCTTGATGCCAGCGTATCGAAGTAAAGCCACCATGGACCGCAGACCGAAGTCGTAATGCGCCTGTCTGGACAGCTGCTGCATAGCCAGCTGGTATAATGTGAACACCTGGACATTTACCGTTATATAGAGCTAAGCAATGATCAGGAATATAGTTTGACATGTAAAGGAAGTAAGCGGTTACTGACAGGATTCACTACAACCAGGTATATTAAAAAAAATAGAAAAATAGACTTGTGAAAATACACTTTTCTATTGCGACCAAATAAACATCTAAATGAGGAATAAGTTGAGAAGCTAAACATTGATATATTCTAAAAAAAAATCATCAAATTCATCCTTCAGCCCGAAATCACCGACTTCTTGGTAAAGGCCTTCCCTCCAAACTACCAAAAAAAGGGAGAATATACCTACAATTACGAATACAGGTCAAAGTGATACTAATATTACCTTCTTAGCATTAACTTTGTAAGCGGTGAACCCGTCAGAGAAGAGCGTGTTCTCTGCAATGATGAGAGAATCCGGGACACACATCGCAATGGGACGGAACATGGACTTCAAATTGTCTGGCAACTCGGTTCTGCCCGCATAACTGCAATGGAGAAGGAAATTAAATTATTTATTAATTAGAACCCAAGTGTAATGAAGGTACCTAGAAGACCCTACCGGGGCTGCGAGATGTTCGTGAGAGTTACCGCGTCCCGGCACCCAAAGGGCTCCAGGAGGAACATAGTGGGATTTAGGCAGTAAAAGTCTGACACTCCCTCCCGTTGCACGCACAGCGGGCGGGGCCATTTGATGATTTCCCACGAAAAGAAAAAATAGTACGTAGAAGACTAATAAATATTTTCATCTGTGACTTTATGTCACATACTTTAAAATAATTAATTGAAGTAAGAGCTGTCTTATGTTAATATACCCTTATCCTATTTTACTTGGGGTCGGCGCAACACGTTTGTTTTCTTTCATTCTCCCCTATCAGACGTCACACTATAATTTACTCCTTTTTCATTCATATCATACCTCATACAATCCATCCATCTTTTCTTTGGCCTTCCCCTTCCACTCCATCCAAATACAAAGAATGTTCAAACATGAAACTAAAAATTATTTTTGACATATCTACAAAATTAACAACTACTAACTCTACTCCACGCACCCAGGGTTCATAGTAATAAATATGCCGCAGTTGGCGTCCAGCTTGATCTCGCAGCCTTCGAACATGAACCGCTTCTGGAAGAGCGAGAGAGCCAGCAGCACCGCGAGGATCTGCTGCGCGACTACTGACAGCACCTCGATGTTGATGCGGTTGAACTCGTCGAAGCAGCCCCAGCAGCCGCTTTGGGCAATACCTGGTGAACAGGCAGGGATGTAAGTGGTATTCAAGATGAGATTCAGTCACCAGGAAGAAGCAACTGTAGAAGAGACACTACTCTACGCCTAGTAGTAAGTAGCACGTGTCCATAAATACTTCAGTAGACGATTATGATACTTCGAACTTTGAAGCTGTAATAGCCTGGTAGTAAGACAATAGGACTGCCAAGTCAAAGGTTCGATCGCTTTAGTTCGATCCCCCCGGAGCGCACCGACTTTTCGAAAGTTGTGTGCGTTTTAGAAATAAATATCACAGCTTCCGTGTTTCGGAAGGCACGTAAAAATGTGGGTCTTGCGCCTGATCTCTCTCCGGGCTTTAGAGTTAAGGAACAGAGAGTGCAGTTGTGTTTGCGCAAACACTTGTGCACTATATGAACCGCGTAGCTGGCTGGTGTCTAAGTAACACTAGACACCATTTCCGAAATCGGTCCGGACATTATACTTCAAAGGGTGGTAGTATTTACTAGTCAAAGTAAGTCTCTGATAGTCACCAGATTCGCGTTACCTCGTATTCCTTAACTTCACACGTAAGGTAGTTTACATCTCATATAATTAATAGTATCTACCCGCGAAACACTTAGCCATGGACTTGTAGTCGAGGCCGTCAGAGCAGTTGGTGACGACCACCCATCGTGCGAGCGCGCGGCCGAGGTCCTTCACGGTCTCGGTCTTGCCGGTGCCGGCCGGGCCCTGAGGACTGCCGCCGCGGAACAGGTGCAGCGCGGTCGTTAGGGTTATGTAGCATCTGGAAGATAATGTCGCTGTAGTCTCCCTTTATCTTACTAGTATGCCTACTGGTCTTTGTCCAGCAGTGCGACATCTTAGGCTAGCAATAATGATAATACCTACTGGATGCATTATCATCCCACAATTACAATTTCCACACCAAAAAACCAGAAGAACAAGAGAAAATACAAAAGCATCCCTTTAAAAATGATTGAAATTAAAGTCAACTGTTCTGAATTTATATTTAGGGGATGTCACCCGCTGAACTGTAGCTACTTAGTACAATCGTTACACCTATGTAAGATACCCACAAGATTTAATAGTTACTCATCAATAACAAAATAGAGTTCTTTAAGTTTTTCTTTGCAGATTGCATCCAAATACAATTGCACCTTTTTTTTAGCACCCAGGGGAAATCCTCATGGACTGCCTTCGTCAGGGGTTGACCTGGTTACCTGTCAGTAAGAGGTGTGATGACGAGTCTCCCAGAGTTCCCGATGTACTCGTACGTGTAGATGGAGCTGGTGTTCGTCTGCTTGATGTAGCAGTCCTCGCGCTCGCGGTCCCAGTAGAACTTCAGCTGAGAGAACCACTCGAATGCGGTCACGTTCATGCAACCTACAAGATGCGGGTGATATTGGTAGACCAGATAATCAACATTAACTTTAAACATTATAGCTACATTCTACTCCATTAAATATGATTTTTTGTACCTTGACCATCTCATTGGCTTCGCTGGCTCTAAACTAAGTATAAATATATATAACTATATAAAACGAACCCTACCACATAGCTCAAAATATGCCAAAACATCATCATCACAATCATCTTCCTACCCTTATTCCATTTTACTTGAGATCGGTGCAACACGTATTATTCTTCCATTTTCCCGTCAGACTATCAGACGTCACACTATCATTTACTCCTTTTTCATGCCAAAACATGTTAACTTCAAAAATACCTACTGCCTCTCGTCCTTACCCCAGACTACCGTTACTAAATCTGCCAGAATTAACGTTCCTGACCGGACATTACTCAACCGTGATTACAAAAACCGCCTAACAAGTACACAACTATGATCAACCAATAACCCAAGATCTTACCCATCTTATACATTCTATCCACAGTATCCCTGGAATGTATCTCGATAACACACAGCGCGTTGACTTTGCAGCGTAGAATCTTCGAGATCTCCTTCCGGGACATCATCTGAAGAGTCGTGAGGATCAGGTTCTGCTTCTTGCGGAGCTTCTTCAAGGGTTTCTTCTCCTGCATGATCTCGCAGCGGCAGAGGGTGCGGGTGCAGTCGGATGTCCATTGTATCTAAACGTATTTATTTGTTTGAGGAAATTAATACTACTTGGCAGTATGATACCAAGGTGTACTGTTCAGTAAGTTTTGAAATGAGTAAAGGGGCCTAACACCTTCTAAAGTAGAAGAGCCTGAGTCTTACTTCCATAGCTACAAAAAAATCATGTCGATTGTAATGGAGAAATTGTTAAAAAAATAATAATTTCTTCCTAAAAAGTATCAACTAAGGACTTATGAGAACAGAACTAACTTAACCTGGAAGGCTATCACCTAACTTCAGCCGCTCAAATTTCGGTTATAGCTGTAAAAACATGACCCTTCTCTGACGCAGTCAGTTTAAAAGTAGCCTATGTGTTAATCCAGGGTGTCAGCTAACTCCATTCCCATCAAATTTTATCGAGCCGTTTGAACGTGGAAGCGTAAAAAAGACATCTATCTATACCACTTTCGCATTTAGGTTTATGTTAAAATGAAGACTACTGTCTACTATAACAACAATACGTAAAGCTTGTGTATCTAACCTTGCTGGCTGTAATTCCTAGTTGTCCGGGCCAATCATTGATCCACGTCTCTCTCTGATACCGACACTTTCTTAACGCGGCTCGAGTTAATATTAATTGCTGAAACAATGGTACTCGTAGGTTAATGTGGTAGAAATATAGATTTAATGAAGTAATTCCGCACAGCTTTATTTCTCAAACCTTCTCATATAGGTACGTTTGGTGTTTTCTCACCGGACTAAATTATTAGTATGTAGTTTTAAGTACATCGGACACCTTCCTTCTACTAAATATACCTGGGTACGATAGTCTTCTTTTTTTTCCTAGCCTGTAGTTTACAGCTGGGCAAAGGGGTCCCCCAAGTGCCTTCCCTGAATCTTGTGCCACTTTGAACCAGTCCTTGCGGTGTACGTTTATATCATCCCGCCACCGCTTTCTTGATAGACTTACTTCATCCTATCTTTAGTTATCTTATTCTTAATTCTAGAGACATTTTACTTTAATCAGACAAACATACTAGTTACTAATTTTCATCAAGAAGATTCTAATGAGTAAGAGAGCTTACATCTCTTAGCACAACCCTCATGGTGTGCTCCAGTCCAAGCAGCCAGGACTCAGCGGGCCCGTCCAGCACCAAGTTATACTTCCACTCAATACACTCCCCATCTTCTGACGTCATGGCCTTAGCTACAGGCAAACCTAGGGGGTTCTGTAAAACATAGGATAGAAGAAAAAACCATTCTTAAGTTAGATAAGTAGTAAAATTAATTTAAACTGTTAGGATAAAAGAAAAAACATTCTTATGTTAGGTAGGTAGTAAAACAAAGTAAATATAGTGGTTCAAAGTTAAAAAAGGCATATACCTAAATTTACCCTTGTACATCTTGTTTTTCTTACCTGTTTTGTGTGTACATAAATTATTAAATAAATAATGTTCTGCTTAGACAAAAAAAAAATAGGTTACTACTAATTTGTTAGAGACAAAGAATATTAAATGAGTAGGTATCAATAAAACAACCTTTATTTTTAAATATATTTAATCTTAACACATACAATCACTACTCTGTCTTAATACATAAACACAATACATATGTAACATCAATGTTATAATTTGATCCACCACTATTTATCACGAAACTAAACTACCATATTCATTCTCCTTTATAGGTACTATTACAATATTTTTCGTAAAGCAGATTCTATAGACCCTAATAACTCCTTGTACCTAATGTACATAATACTAAAGATTTACATCTCAATTCCTAAGAAGCTACGTGAACTACCATTAATATTCTTCAGAAAAAGATTGAAAAAGTGGCGATTAGAACTATTCTAAAGGAAACAATTTATTTTATAATATTTTTTGTTTAAGGTAAATTACACTGATTACATTTTTTACATTTAATAATAATAAGTATATTTGCGTGCTTATTTATAAGCAGAACATTCAGAACAATTACTGTACCTACCTATTTCGTCAACTGCAGACATGTTTCATGCTAATAAATATTTCTTTCTTTCTTTAGTTGTAAATTTATACAACCTATTCACTCATAGTTGTGAATGCCCAACTACACCTGGTATAACACGAGTACAACTCACGCGACTCACCAACCTGCCGTTGCATCAGCTCATGATTAAGGACTCCTGTTAGGTCTGAAACTAGTCAGGCATTCCCGATAAATACGCAAGAGTAAAGTGTTTAATTTAACAATTAATGTCTCAATGTCTTATCAAAGCAACGCTAACCCATGGAGCCTCTTTCTTTACTCATTCTATTTTCATCATCGGCCAATCTACTCTTTGTTGGACTCACAATATCTGCCATATGTAACACCTTGTATCTTTTTTGGGAGTGTCAGCACAATCTTGAACACTGCCTTCTTTGTCTCATCATCTCGGCAAGACCACACCAAGTGGAGGTAGTCCTTTAATAGGCCTTTAGCTTGAGAACTAGGGTGAAACATCAGGAGAACCACTAATGCCTGAAAATAAAAGATATTTTTAATTAGATTTTGAAGTAGAGTAAACAGTTTCAGATTAATTATCTAGGTTTGCAATAATTATAGACAATGGTTATTATTGAACCTAGGACACTGCCAAATAAACTGGTGTCCTATTTTTTATGTAGTCTGTCTAAGGTCCGGCTACAGAGCAAAGGATTCTTCCAAACCTTTACAATATATCAATTTTTTGTAATTTTTTTTGGTTTTCTACTAGTAAAAGAATTTGATTCAGTTGATCCAGAGATTACCCTACAAAGTCACAACTCAGTATACTCAGAATCAAGACGCCTGCGGATCTATCTAAGAGATTTTGAATAACAATATTACTTACACGCACATACAAGGCGGCCTCAGAGGAAGCTTTAAACTTATGTACCCAAGGCTGGCACTTCTTCAGCAGATACAGCAGCTTGTTCCAGTCCTGTGAGTATATGGCTTTACAGACGGCCATCCTGTACACAGACTTGAAAGACCTGATGTCACTGTCCTGGTATTTCACAATCATTCTACTCTCTTGCACTTTGAGGAGGTTCCTCTTGCAATATATTTTTATAGGATCTGTATTTACTGGTGCCTCCAGCAATTCCATAACTTTTATCTGTAAAGAATATTATTTTATAAGATATATGTGGTTCATCAAGTTTTTATCAACGCAAATTGTGACCATAATAAAAAGATGAAAGTATTTGTCTACCAACATAAACTTCAACCATGATTATCTGTGAAGTGACTTATCTGAAGATTATATTGGTAAGTAAAGTTTATAATTATTAATATGGTTCCGTTTAATATCTTAGCTTACTTTATTATTTTATTTTCTAGTAGATTAAATATTTATTTATTTATTTATGCTTCTTATACAACAATAATTGTACAATGGCGGACTTGCCTGCCTGAGGCATTCTCTGCCAGTCGACCATACGGAGTGCAGAGAACTACAAAAGTAGGTGCATAATAGAAAAATAGCCGCTGCACATTACAAGGGAAAATAATAAAAAGTACTTTGATACTTACCATAACAGACTTGGGTAAAAAGAAACATTTTTTCAAATTATCTTCCATATTCTTCGCAAGAATTAAATTAAAAATCACTATATTTTCCTGTATCTTACTAATGCAATAAGCAAAGAAAGTCTATAAACTGTAACTGGATAAACTTAAAGGACTTGTACGCGGGTTGTTTTGATTTTTGACAGCTCCTTGTTTGACACTTAAATCACAGGCATGGCGGCATGACCACAGACAAAAATATTTAATTGATTTAATTCTTGTCAAAACGTGAAATGTTGCTATAGAATTAAAGCATATTCTACCAAATGTAAATATATGGTATTGTACGAAAAGGACTATATAGTTTTAACGATACGAGCGATTTTACTACTTAACTTTAACTTGAGAGCCGATAACAATTATAGATATTAGTTTTTAGAATTTACCTTATCAATTCTGATTCTGTTAACATTATCAAAGAGCTTCTTTAAATGAACTTGTATCAGTGAGGGTTTCTTAGAATTGCCAAGAATCTCGAGTAAGTCATCATTGGAAATGAAGTAAAATCTTGGGAATAACTGCCGTTTAGTCTCGAGATACTTCTCTAGAGCTCGAAGAATGCCATCCAAGTTATCAACCATTTGATTCAGTTTATTGAATAAGTAAGGCTGCGGCTTGTATATACATGCTTCTATTGCATTTTTGCCAGCATGCATACTATTTTATAAAAAAAGGAAAGCATTTTATAGACAAATAAATGTAATTTAAAATAATTATTACAAGTAGTACAATGATGATATATTTTGTATTTACATGTAAGTTATTTAACTGTAAAACTCACCTAGCTGTAATTTCTGTCCAATCAGCTGTCAAATCGTCAAATATAATCACTTCATTAGGTAACTGTTTTCTTATATCTTCACCACTAAAAATGCTTTCAAGATAAAGGTAGCGGCGTTGTACTTGTAAGGCAATCTAGTGAATAAAATTTGTTATTTGAAAAACAAACTATATTATAAGTTCAACTAATCTTGTAGTTACTTAATATGGATTATGTTTAAGTGTTCTTACTTCAATACACTCTGCAACGTAACCTAATGATTTCTCCCAGTAATCTACTTCTTTTATAAACGGTTCAACATATTTTGTGGACTTCATCGATGACAGCTGTACTTGGTGATCTTCAAGAAACTATTCGATATAAGATTAATATTATTTATTTATTCTTTATTTTACACAAACATTTTACAAATTCCTTAAAAATTAAATTTGTTGTACACCAGCGAGCTTAATTCAAAAATGAATTTTCTACCAGCAAACCTTAGAGTGATATTTTCAGACTAAATTGAATTTGAAAACAAACTGATGGAATAATAGGATTGTCAAGGTGTCTTTTGCAGACTTTTTGCGTTACAAAAACCAACCTGCATAACGTCTTCTACATTCTTAATCTTGTATATGTCACCCCTGTGATGTGACATCTCGAAGGTTGTGTTTTTCCACACCTCTCGGATCGCTTTTAGTCCATTCTCTATATTCAGTTCCATAGTCGCTGCGTTGGATATTTCAGCAATGTCTTCAGCGTAAGCTTGGAAATTCAGTTTCATAATAAGTTCCAACTTGAAGTCTTCAGAATTTTGGTCGAAATCGCTGTACGAATGATAGACTTAAAGAAAAGTACACGTCTCGGGTGTTTAGAGTAAAACACTATAAACGTATTAGTTTACACATTATTTATTTTTGTTTTAAATTTACATTTTGACATGATTACATAATGATTTGTGTGCTTGAATGTTACTTACACTTCCATAAGTGTTTTTATTCTATCCCAGTGCCGCTCCCTCATGCACGGGTTCTTTAAATCACCGATAAGTGGAAGAGTTCGTCTAAACGCGTCGACTTTAATCCTCGTAGTCTCGATTATTTCCCAATTCTTATCTTTCAATTGACGGGCAAGTCGGTTGAAATTTCTAAAAAAAAATGTAATTGTAACGTTTGCATTGTGTATAACTCGTGAGAATTCAAAATGAAGTACCGAGTTAGTTTTACCTAAACAAAGTCATAACATTCTCTTCCATTTCGTCAGTCTCCATTTCCCAGAATGTTTGAGTCTTATATTTCTCCCAGGACTCCTCCCATTGGTTGACCAAGCCCCAAACCTCCTCCAACTTCTCCAGCTCCTTCTCCATCTTCAGAAGATCCAGATTCACTGGAGTACTGGAAAATCAACTACTAACGATTATAATTAACTGAAATGTGAGCAATATAGAATACACAGCACAAAATAACTAGAAACATATTATTCGTTCTAACGTGGTACGTATGGTAGGTGTCAGTATTACATTACGAGAAGAATAGAAGTAATGCATCTACACCACCGATGTCGTTTTTCTGGTCCGTAATAAGTTACGTAGCAAATTGATGATGCTACTTGATTTTAAAGTCTTTAAATACAATAAGATCATGATAGCGACAATAACAACTGATATCTAAATTACTGAGACATGAAAGTTTATACGTTAAGTTAAAAACAGCAAGGCCATCGCGAATTAGTTGCTCTTGAGCTCGCAATGCATTAAGCTGTTCTCTGAAAGCTTTTAACTGAGCCAAAGCATCTTTGCCCGATATGTCAGAGCTAACTGGGGCTGTCTTATAAAAATCTTCGCAAAATTCTTTAGCTGCTTCTTTAAATACCTGAGAGAAAAATGAAGACAGTAAAAGATTTATCAATACATTAATAAACTGCCAATTTATATTGGTTAACTTACTTCCGCTTGATCCAGTAATCCATTTTTGAATTTCTCTTTATTCATTTCAAGAGCTTTCTTGGCTTCTTCTAATAATGCTAAATACTCTGTCCACAATACTGGTATATTTTCATGCCGTGTTATCATATCATTACTTAATTCAACTTCGAATTTCGCTATGATATAAAAAAATGCATACATAAATAACAAGCATTTACGTCAAGCACAATTGCACATTTTTATTATTATTTATTGAAATTATTTGTTCAAAAACCACGTCATAAGAAGTAATAAAACCAATACCTAATGTTGCCATCTGATCAGTTATAGGAGGAAATGTCTTTTCAACGGTTGCTATTTCCATCATCAGGCGATCGTAAGTCTCTATTGCTACTTGGAGCTCTTTCAAATCCATTGGCACTCTCATAGCTTCCTCACTACTCTTTTCAACATAGTTATAGAGGACGTCAATATCATTTTCTGTCATCATTCTGAGTAGTTCTCCCAGCCGCGTTTGCCAAACAATGCAGTGAGCTATAATGGACTTCTTTAACTCACTAGAATTGAGAGTAATAAAATGAATCTGCAATAAAATATTTTGTTAATCAACTAGAAATAATACCGTATGGCTACTCAACAAAGTGCAGTAAACCTACCTGGTTAACAGTCTCCTGGATCTGGACGGAATTAGCAAGGTTACTATAATTAATGATGAGGCTATCAAATTCAGCAGCAGAACATTTTTTTTCGCGGTATTCTTTTAAAAAGTTGTCTTTATTCACTTTCCAGATGTGCGCATAAGGTTCCCACATTTTGAGGTGCTCATTTACATGAGTGATATTATATTCCACTTCTAAAATGCGTATGTTGTATTAGTAAGTGGCATAGGACATAGCACAATAAAAGTAAAAAAAATATATCTCTACAATAAGTCAATTAACTATTTAACTCGAGCCACGAAATAATTTTACCTTCATTGATCAACGCCTGGAGCTTATTACAGTCTTGATCAGCTTGTAGACCTTCATAAAATTTCCTCAGGCCACCCGAAGGCAACGCAAATTTTTCATAAAGTCTAGGAATTGTGCTTAAAATGTGAACGATTTCATCCAAAACGGTCGTAAACGTTTCTTTGACATCCGTCTTTGTAGGTACGTATACTATTTCTTGACCACTGAGGTATAAATTCATTTTCATTAGCGGCGAAGGCGCCATGGTTCCTGAAGAAAAAAAACTGTTTAGCTAATGGTTCAACATTTCTCTCATAACGCCCACACGAGAAATGTTGAACCATACCCTGGGTATTTGAAATGTTATGAACATTGCCCACGAATGAAAAATATTAACGAAAGCTGACGATAGAGACCAGTTTTCGGATAGTAGTGGTAGCGTTGTAGCGATCAGTGAAATTTGATTTGAAATTAATTTCTTTATATGTTTATTGACTAAGACCATTAATAATCGTGTTGTACTAACAATATGGTGCAACTATATTCCATGAGTGAATGTAACGTTACAGGAGCCAATAACTTCACAAGTAAATAGCGTTATTTTCGTTAAATTGTTCGAAAATTATTGCATTGGACTTTGGGTATCTTGAACAGTAACGAGCAAGAACATGTTTAGACGAGCAAACAGTGGCAGTAGATTTATTATGCGAAATTTTTATTGTGGATAACGTAAGCTTAACAAAAAATGTTTAATTTGAAGGAAAATTTCACGATTCCATAAATCATTTGACTGGGACTTAAACTTCAATTGTTTGGTCGTGTATACACGTGCTCGTGACTGTAATTTCTATCTATGGTTCCGGGACTTACCGTCACCATGTACGCATTTATACATGTTTTGCATCGTAGATTTGACTCCCAGCCTAAGAGCGTCTTCTAAAAGTCGATCAAATCTTCGAACGTATTTAATCCAATGTTCTGCCATCTTTTTAAAATAATCAAGTTTAGTAAGATTTGTGATTTTAAGTCATAGGATTTAATTTCTGATCAATTTTAAATTACAAAATAATTTATACATTTTATAGACAAAAATATAATTCTTACCTGTGTTATATAAGCTTCAAACCCTTCGTAGACAATTACAAGATAAATTACAATTACTTTATACATATCTAATACTGCTTCCATAGCTTTACTTTCCATTTTCCTAATTTTGGTTCGCAGTACTTGAAGATCGAAAACGTTATAAATATCGAACTCGATGAATGGGGTATCGCAAATCTTTTCCATTATTTTTACCAAATTAATATTGCAGTTTTTATATGTTGTCAAAAAATCTTGAAGCTGAAAAAAGTATAGAACCTCGATAGTAATATTATTTTACGAAATGAATATTTTTTATTAAATTGTTACTAGAAACAAAAACGTCACGTACTTCACCGATTTGCATCACACAGTCTGCAATATACGCATCTGACATTGTAGAAGTCCAAGTTAATTTCGTTATACCTGGTTGTACTTTTTTCTCACATGCCTGAAAATAAAACTACCATTTAGTAACGTTTTTAGGTTACATAATTACAAATCGATAAAAAAAGATTAGCTTACCAAAATATTTTTATCGATTTGTTTATTACATTTAGTTTTGGTATGAGTATTAACTGTGGTGTTCTTTATTTGTCTTATAACATATTCATGGACACGAATTCATTACCAAAACTTCCTCTTTCTTTTCAAATACAATCTCACTGTCTGTACTAAACGTTACGTGAATTGTCAGATGTCACATTTTATGTCAAAACTACCACCAATTCTATGTGAATGTCAAATTCGAATCATATGTATCAACAAACATTTTAAAACTGCTATTTATTCATTATTTATGTTATTGAATTAGTTTCAAAGGCTCAATAACGCTTCGATGATATAATAAAGATGAATCTCGGCGATCCCGAATTGGAATTGATCGACCCGACACCGAATGTTCATGCGTTGTTTATAAGTTTTGATAAAATATTTTTCTGGGCTAAGTTGAGTAGCAGAGCGGTTGTAAGATGGAGTAAAAGAATGTATTCGTGTGCTGGTATCTGTTCGTAAGTATTTTTTGTATAGATATAATAAGAAGACATAAACATCGCGAATAAAATGTCGACATATGCCACTCTTTAAAAGATTATCATCATTCCCCTGCCCTTATCCCAATTATCATTATTTGGGGTCGGCGCAACACGTCTTCTAGACGTGTTGCTTAAAGTTTTGGCTATGGTTTTATAGTCGGCCGCCTGCCTGACACTAACCCTCTTTGGGAATGCGATTGTTGGTGGTTTACCCGCCACCATTCGGGTGACCCAAGGTGCTTGGTACAGTGCACTGGGTCTTAAGGTCCATTAGTCGCCTTTTACGACACCCAGTGGAGGATATGGGGTGGTGCTATTCTTTATATCCGGACACCACACGGTGCCCTCTTTAAAAGATTATATTTACATCAATTCTTCTCACATTCCAGGTATGAAGGCAGGAATGGCCTATGTGACATTGCTTTAAGCGAGCCCCTGCTAAAGCTCCGGCCACGAAAGGATCTGATCGAGACACTGCTGCATGAGATGATCCATGCATTTTTGTTTGTGACAAACAGAGATCAGGACCGAGACGGGCATGGGCCGAACTTTAAGGCTCACATGTACAGGATTAACAAATCTGCAGGTCTCAACATCAGTATTTACCACACTTTTCATGATGAGGTGAGTATTTATTTATTTCATAAGGTTTACCAATAGCTTCTCCATACAATAAATCATGAGTATAGGACTATATGACATGGACCTATCGGCAATTAAAGGTTAATCACTTTCCACAAATTAGTATAAAACAAGTTAAACTTTACAATTAGAAAATTTATAGGCATAGTTTGACCATTACTGCTGTACCGCTCCTTAGGCGCAGTACAGCAGTTTTGGTCAAACTATACATAAATTACTAAAAACAGACAACAACATAATGAAAACTTAAAGAGTTAGAATTCAATATTGATTACTTTAGAAATCCATTCAAGTCTTACAAGCCATGAAGGGCCTGATGGGAAACAATAATGTTCTTTGACCCTCAAGTGTTTGTATAGCTGTTGTATCTTTATGCTTAGACACTTTATAGTCCAAGGTATGCAACTTTTCTTGAGCATGCATCAGTAACATTAATGATAACAAATATAATATGTATTCATTTCATACTTGACTCTGTAAATAATCAATTTTAGCGATTCATTTGTCTTTGAATATCATGTGAATTCCAGGTGAAGCTTTATCAAACACATTGGTGGAGATGCAATGGTCCCTGCGTGCGCTGGGGGCCACATTTTGGGATTATTCGTCGCTCAGCAAATAGGGCTCCAGGCCCCAATGACTGTTGGTGGAATGATCATAAAACTAAATGTGGAGGAACATTCATTAAAATAAAGGAGCCAGAGAAAAAACAAAATGCTAAAGCAAAGAAAGATGTTGCCCAACCTAATCAGAACATCACTAAATATATTATTTCTAATAATGTGCCAAATATTAAACTTGCAAAACCGGTGCTCGGTAAAAATGCCAGTACACAAATCAATAAGCCAATAGTTCAACCTAAGAAAACAAATACAAGCGCCGTTATAGTTTCTAAAAAGGGGACGGTATTCAACCCTACAATGCCTAAACCATCACCAAAACCACTTATAACACCATCAGTCATTAAAAGTGGGAACACAAATGGTACAGGAACTAAACCAATCAAAACTTCAGACGTTGTGAATACTGTGAGAAACATATGGGCAACGAAACAAATACAAGGAGTCGCTACAGCTCCACCAAACAAGGAACTCGAAACTGTTAGAAACATATGGGCTAAGAAGCAAATACCAGGTATTGATGCAAGGCCTGTTGTAAAAGCTGAAACTAGTCCAGTAGCCAATAAGCCTATTAACAAGCTTAGGGTCAATTCACCTAGTGATAAACCTGGAGCTTCCAAACCTAATAAACATAAAGCAGACACGACAGATATCAAGTCCCCTCCCACGAAAATGAAGAAAATTGATGACTACTTCAATGCCACTACTGTACTAAAAGACCTGTATGGCGATGATTATAAACTAACTCAACCAGATAACAGCTCAAAATTAATAGCTGTCAGAGTACAGCTAGTAGACTGCCCTATATGTAATGGTAAATTTAATAGCGACGAAATTAATAGGCATTTAGATGAATGCTTAAATAAAGACGTCATTGAACAATTATGTAATGATAGTTCAGAGAATGTACAGGAAGTAAGCCTTGTTCAAAGTAATGTAGGTGTATCAAATGTGCGATTAATAGGCGATTTAGCTAAAATGCCTGCATTTAAAGGGAATCTCGACAGAATAAATAACAATATAGACTTAACTAATTTAAATGATGAGAATAGTGATAATATAAAAAATGAGAGGAAAGAATCGAGGAAATCTGAACCACCACAGCCTGGGATACCTGAAGACACGAATTTATTTAACAAGATAATTGATAAAATAGAACATATAATTAAAGAAGAAAGTTCTAATAACGAAAAAAACCCACCTCAAAGAAGAAATACTATTAGTTTCGTAACTGAAGATAGAGGCGATAGCTATGAAGTTACAGACAACATAAAAGATAAAAGTAAAACTAGAGATGAAATAAAACCTGAGCCGGGAACAAGTGCTGGAGACACTGAGGTCTTTGGTCAGACCTGTCCGTGTTGCGGAAAGAAATTTGATAAACCTGTTGAGCAACATCTTGATGAATGCCTAGTCTTCTTCGATAACAATGATACAATGCCTGAAGAAGGACCAAGCACTAGCTACTCAAACAACACAACGATAGTCATAGGTGATGATGACGATGATGATATCTTCGATGAGTCGCAAATATTAAATGCTACGGGAACGAAAACACCTTGCCCGTGTTGTTTGGAAATGGTGGAGCTGGCTGAAATGAATGAACATTTAGATACATGCCTGCGGTGAATAATGAACAAGATTGATTGATGGAGTTACGAATTTATTATTTATGTAATAATTAGACTAGCCTGTTGGTCTAGTGGTTAGCGGTCCTGATTGCTGGGTTCGATTCCCACCCAATGTTTGTGTGATGAGCATCATCTTTTATTGTGTCATTTTATAAGTGTGTAATTTTATACTATAATATGTATGTATTTAAAAGTATATAAGAAGGTTTGTTTATCAGTTGTCTAGTACTCATAATACAAGCTCTATTTATTTTGGGTTAGAAATTAGGGGTTTTGATTTGCTATGTCAGAGAATGAAAGAAGTCTACTACATAAGAAAGCTGATGATAAAACAATTTAATGTAACTCCAACTTGATCTAATCTGAACAAGACAGGGGCTTGTTGAGAATAACCCATAAGTGCTATATTTGTGTGATGAAACTTCTAAATCAGGAATGGATCTGGAAATGTCTTACTCCATAAACATCTTCTTTTATGCATAGTTTTATTTTTTTAAGTATTTATAATAAGATCATGGTAGTGTATACTGTTCTGTTGTGAGTTGTATTTATTTGATTAATCTTGTGAATGGTGATATTGCTATAATTATGTAAAAGACTTGTGATATTAGAATAAAGTTATGAATTGTGATTATTTTTTATATTTGTGATTTTTTTGAGATCTAAAGCTGATTGTGATAAATATCAAGCATGTTGCTATTCATTAAGGGTTGTCCATTATTCATAATTATGTTTCGAGCTCGCTGGATTCGAAATTTCCTAACTGACTACCCTGTGAAGAAATGTCGAGACAAACTCAAGGTTGTTAAGGTGACGACAGGTGATTAAAGGCCCCTTACTAGGGATGTATTGATACTATTTCGATATTTCTCTTCTCCCGACGTTTTGGCCGAGTTGCACCGACCGGTCACGGGTAGACTGGCCACTGCAACTCGTCCGAAACTTTGGGAGAAAAGAAATATCGAACTACGTCGCGGATAAGATCCGTTAGTTGTCTAAAATATGTGTACAAGAACTGTGTTTTGTACTCACAAGTATTAACGGTTTGAATAGTAGTCGCTCCTCATCGGACAGCGAGTCTAGGATCTTGTTGTATCCCTTCACTACAGCTAACACGCTCTCGTAAACATAATGTACTGTCTTGGCCTTCATGAACACCTGTAGGAGCAAAATGTAAATTGACGGTTCAAGTAATAGGATTATGAAACGCAGAACAAATAGAACAATAAGGGTAACTGTTCTTTCAGGCCTTCCATGCTCTAGGCAATAAAATATTATTCTGAAATTAATAGGAATTAGCTTTTTCCTGCGGTTCCGCGTAGTTTTCGATTATAGGTGCTAAAACAAACCCCGTCTGACGTTGTCGGTTAAAATGTTAATGCGGGTGTTTAAGCTAATCCAGGGTCAGGTCAACTTACTCCGTACCAAGTTCATAAAAATTGCTATAGTCGTTTGAGCGTGAAAGGGTAACTAACATCCGTCTTTTCAAAGTTTCGCTTTTAATATTAGTAGAAGGGGCCTGGGCTGCCAAACTAAATTTTTTGTCTCACTGCCTGGTCAGACCTAGTGCACGGAAGAACTTAGAACGTGCGTGCCAATCAGTTTATAAATTCTAATTTAATTAATTTTGATCTTAGTCTGCAAAGAATTATGTATTTGATCTCATCTCATTTACCTGAAAAGCATGGACCGGGATATCCATAGATAGGTTTTGCCAATGCGATGCCTCCTTACACAGCTCCAGAATGTTCCTAGAATTAAAAGATAGAGGGCGCTCTAAATCTAAAAAACTTACGTAGGGTTACGTTCTCTAGTTATAATATAAATACTATTTAGTCAAAATAGTTTCTCATTACTCCTTCATTTATTTTCATAAAATTGTGTGGTAAATTGGAAGTTAAATGGTATAGTATTAAAGTACTCACACATCGATATTACACTCTAAGAGGCCAATGTTCTCAGAGCTCTTTCTCATAAGAGTCTTATTGAGTCCCGCACCGCACTTGTCATCCAAGTTATGCTGTATTAAACAAAAACAACTTTAATTGTAATTCAAATGGTTTATTTCCGTAATAAGATTTTTCTTGTCGCATAGGCGCATACTCATTTCATAGCATTTACAAAGTGACGAGGTTTAAACTCAAAATCAAAAGCATTGATTCAATATTAGCTGCTAATCTGCTCTTGCTGCTGCTCTTTTCGAAGGTCAATTTTATAATACAAAGCATCTCGTATCGCCCTCCCTTCATTTCTTCCTGTGCTCTGGCTGTGGGGACAAAACAGCGCAACAAACTACCAACACCGAACCTTGTTTTTCAGACTACAATATAATAATAAGAAGTGTGCCAGAGGAAACCTATATTTAAAGTCAATACAAAGTACTATAAATCTGTTTTAACTTGCCCCATCACCTAAAAAGGGCTATGCATAGTCAAATCAGAATGTTTGAAATGTCACTACACTTTAGACATTTCAAGAATTACATATTAAGTGTAAGTGCTCACCGTCCACGATATCCACAGCTCTCGTATGGCGACGTCTATGGCCCCCATGAGCCTGTTCACGTGCATGATCACGTCTTCAGAGTTGCTGCAGGGCAGCAGCCAGGCAGAGGCGTCCGACATTATCTGCACATACGCTCAAAGTGTTCAACATGTTACCAACGATGTTCTCTAGTAGCCGTGCTAGAGAATATTGCTGTACAAGATTGTAATAAAATCTTACAATTTAGCCAGCTTTTAGTACAATTCTGGTATTAATGCTAAACTAAAATAGTAGTAGAATTTCTTGGTACAATCATAACTTTTGATTATGATTGTACCAAGAGCTTTAGTGGTAAAATTGAACTACTTTTCAAAATTGTGCATTTTTGTTTTCTTCTTATTATCATCAGCGACTGGATGCATAAAGCAGCAAACCGGGCTCTGTGGCGTACCTTGGGAGATGCCTATGTCCAACAGAGGTCTGCAACGGGCTGATGGAGATGATGATGTTTTCTTTATAGTATAAAATAAGTAGACAAAATCTTACCCGCTTAAGGTACATGAGTCTGTTCTTCCGCATTTTGAGCACGGTGGCTCTGCCGGCGAAGGAGGGCAAGTCTGCGGGGTGCTGGCTACGCATCGCCACCATATCCTTCTTGGTATCTTGCACCTCTTCGCTGAACATCGCCCAGACCTAGCAAAATTGCTACTATGAGAATGTGTTGATGTCCATTTTATGTCAGACTAGCTTTTTCCCGCAGCTGCGCCCGCGTGGATCTCGGATTTACGCCGTCGGGTAAGAAGTTAATCCAGAGTGTCAGCTAACTCCATACCAAATTACATTCAAATTGATTAACCCATTTAAAGGTAAAATGTAACAAATATTAATCCATCCATACTTAGAAACTTTCGCGATCATAATATTTGTAGGATGGTTACTCATAATGCACTGTTTTGGCTCTTCATGAGTAGCCTATGTACTAACTTCTTTTTAACAGGTACCTAGGTATAATGTGGGAATTACCTCAGCAGTCTTTCTTTTGAATATACGTTTCAGATTCTTCCTCTTTGAATAATTGTTGAGGGAATAAAGAGCAATCACTGCCTCTTCGACATGGTTGACTCCTTCAAACACGGTGTCCACCAAGTTCTCGATAATAATCTGGAACAGTATACAATATTAATTTTAAAGTTACTCTGTGTTACTTACAACTTCTGATTTGCTTTAGCGGTGTAAATGCACC
Source organism: Chrysodeixis includens (assembly GCA_941860345.1). Classification (NCBI taxonomy): domain Eukaryota; kingdom Metazoa; phylum Arthropoda; class Insecta; order Lepidoptera; family Noctuidae; genus Chrysodeixis; species Chrysodeixis includens. Next base: position 12,296,454 of record OW796096.1, read on the forward strand.
TAAAACTAACGTTTGTAACAAAATTAGAAGGAAAATACTCGAGCACTTTACACATAGATAGATAAAAATATACTGGGTCTTATCACATCACAATTCCTGAATTTGGTCCATTGTGACCTGACCAAACAAATAGTAGATAAAAAAAATACCATAAACGCGGACGACGCGTTAATTATTATACAAGCGGTGTTACAAATACTGATATATTGTCGGTTTACCTCAATATCCTTGATGGTAGTCCTGAAGGCGAGGATGTCGTCGTACCAGGAGGGCGCCTGCACGTCGAGGATGGTCGACGACACGCCCTTCACCTCCAGCAGCGCGTTGAAGAACATGCGCTCCAACTTCTCGCACTTGGCCTCGAACTGGTCGCCGCGGGCGCCGCCGAAACACGGCTTGTTGATGTGCTCCAATTCATTGATCCTGAAAATTTTGGAAAATTACCATAAAAAATGTTGGGGTTAGTCATTATTTCGTGACTACTTTCAACTTTAATGTTTTTACGTATTTTTGTCATTTCTTTATAAAATTATAAGTGATCTCACCTTCCAAAAATAATCATACAGTTACAGACATCGAGCATGTCGAAGCATCTCTGCACAAACGAGTCAATATAGTTAAAGATGGACCCGGTGTCGAGTTCCCAGCTGCCAGGGTTCACGTCATTATGCGCTTCAGCCATGATGTCATATATCTCCCTGTAGCGCTTACAGCAATCGATACACTTGGAGAACTCCCCTAACGCCGTGATCGTGTTACCATCGAACAGCTCATCTAGCTTAATGTAATTTCGACATAAAATTATAATTTGGTTACTTAAAGCCTTAAATAAATTCGTGATCCTAGATTCGGAGTTGTAAGTGGGGGACTCCGTCCATATGAATCGGAATAGGTTGATTATTTGCGGGATGTGTTTGGCTATCTCGTCGGGGTCCACCACACATTCAAGGATCGCGCAGGGTTGCTTAATGACTTGCAAGTACTCTATATTGTTGGTAGCTTCTTTTATCTTCTGGACAATTTCCTCGCAGAGTGTCTGAAACTGGTGGATGAATGTCGAGTGAGTAGTCACTAGGATCTTAGTGATGTGCTTAACTGCCGGGTTTTTGAGTTGGTGGAGTAATGCGTTGAGGTTTTCATCTGCAATAAAATGAAACATGTGTGTTAAATGTTATTTCACTAAGAATTGAATACAGCGGAATAACTACGTCAAAAAATACTAACGTCTGTAAATCCAGAAATCATATTCATCACTAGGACAGAGTAGTTCCTTCTGTGAGGCCACAAACGCTTGGTCTTCCAAACACGATTTGATTTGGTGAGTCCAGTAGACCACTACGCCTTCCAGTCGCTTCACCAGCTCGCGGTCGGCGCTGGCCGTCTCGAAGGACATGTCCTGCCCCTCGCGCGGGATGTACAGCACGGTCAGGCCCAGCATCTTGTAATACATGTCGGTTAGCTTCGCGAGGAATGTGTGGACGTGCGTGCAGAACTCACTCTTCACACCTTAAACCATATTAAGTATTTACTTTTGAATCAGAAAAAGTGATGCGTAAAAGCACAACTTAAAGATCAATACTAACTGTCCGGCCAAGTGGTAACTGCAAAAAAGTACGGACCATACACATATTCCAGTAAATTAATAACATTTGATTCTATGGAATCTACGAAGGTCCCAAATATGATTTCATCGTGGAACGTTTCTGCTTTGAACACAAAATCTAAGGGTCTTATGAAGTACGTCATGTCATAGACCGGCGACAATGGGATCATAGGGTTCGCTTTTAGTTTGTCTCCTCGGAAATATATGCAAAGGAGAACGTTTTTCGGTTCCAAGATCCATTCTTCGATATTTTTTAGGACGTCTATCGTCCAGTCCTCTTCACGGAGGTCGAAAAGAGTGGTCATCCTCATGATGTACTGGACCAGCTTCTCAAGTTCTTCAGGCTCGTAGATTGGTTTCACCGGAGTCTCGGCTAGCTCGCGCTCCAGCTGAGCGAGGCGCTCGCGCTCTGGTGACAAAATGTCAATTTGTATTTGTTGCCAAAGTCGCCAAATATTCGTTATATACAACGTATATTATTTTATCCTGTATGTTTGATATAGTCTTATATGAAAAATGAGGTTACTTTTAGGGTCGATATTAAGAATGCATTTAACTTCGTTAATATATCCTTGCTAAAATTTCAATCTGACACAGCAAGTAACCTAAACTAAATATCTATAATACACAATCAACTTTAAAACAATGATTAGGTATCTACCAATTAAATAAACGATCAGAATCATAGCACCTACCCCTTTCTTCCTCTGAGTCATGGCTCAGGTCATCGCTCCAGGCAACTTTAGGCCTCTTCTTAACCTCCGCAACTACTACGGGTGCTTCTACGGCTGCTTCCGGCTCTTCAGCTTTGTCTGCTTTCTCCACCGTCTCCAATTTCTCCGCCGTGTTCACCTTCTCCAATTTCTCCGACGATTTCACCTTCTCCGACGTTTCCGCCTCGTCCGCTTTCTCCGCCATATTGGCGGATCTAATCTGTACTAATTAACTTGCAATTAACTAATCAGTTACTTAATTCTGACACAATATAAACAATAATATTATTGTTTATTTGTCATCCATGTTTCCTGAATGGAAACAATGGAATGACACGATTTTTGAAACGTTCCCGCGGTTTTTTCTATTATGTTTGTTGTTTGCGGCCTGCTTGGGTTTGTAAAAAGGTTGAATGTTTTTGTGTTATCGATTTAACTATCCGTGGAAACTGTTCCTATATTGTTTTAACGTTTGGGGTTGCACATTACTTAAGTAGGGGTGTTTGAAGTTGGGTTCCTCACCTTACTAATGCTAATAATACGCCCCTATTATTAACGAATTGTAGGAAAATAAGTACTTTAACGAAAATTTTGCATTTGATCGACCAAAGTTCCTATTTCCGTTACTTGTCTTAGAAGTATAATAAGGCACCGAGTACTACTCAGTTGATGACCAATTTTGGTACACCATAAATTGATTTTGAAACTTTTTACTTAACCTATTTGGAGTAAACACTCCATAATTTATGATATTAACGATGACATCCATCAGTGTCATTGAATGTTTTGGCGATTTTAATAAATTAAAACTTTGTCATGGTGTTTTGGGTATTGCAGTTAAGTTTAGAGTGTACTTGTGTTATTTTGAAGTAGAAAAGTAGACGTTATAGTGGATCAGACAGGTGCGGAGACAATATATCCCGATAGGCCGTGTAACAAGTCGGTCTTAGGGATTACGTGAATTATACATTTTCATAAGGGGTATTTCATATTGGTCTAAGTGTTATGTTGTTGTGTAGGTAAGTTTTATGCATATGAAATTACTTATTAACTATAGGTACTACAACAGTAAAAGGTTCTTTTGTAAAAATCCTCTCTCGTTACTGCAACCACGTGAATACAAAATTTGCAATTTAAATACTAAGCTAACGCGATGATACACATCTGGCGATATGTTGGTCTTTTGTAATTCCTCTTTATTTAAGTTAATTCAGTTCTTGATTTAGAATCAAGTTTTGCAGATCATAATCGTAGTTAGTTGTGGTCTAACAAAATTTATATAGGTTTGGACGAAGCGGTTTTGAAACTTACGGTGTAGCAGCCAGCATACTTAAATATGGTTCAAGAAAACTTGGGACAGCAATAAGCCGTTTTGGACCATCACGTGTATTGAATAAAGTGAATTTTCCAGAGGCAGCTAGCATGCTCCAACAAAATGTTGGATGGCGTGGGGCGTGTTCACGTTCAGTAGAGACGGGCGCGCGCGGCTGGCGGGGGTGCTACGCGCGCTGCTCATCGCCCAGCTCGTGGTCTCCTTGTGCATGGTCATCTTCTGCTACAACACGTCCTTGAGGGTCATGCTCCTGCTGAAGCATATACATAAGGTATATCTTATATCTAAAATTCCCGTGTCACTATGTTAGGTATCGTACTCCTCCGAAACGACCGATTCTCTTGAAATTTTGTAGAAGCATTCTGTAGGTCTGAGATTCGGTTACTATCTATTTTTCATCCCTGTTTTCTTTGTCGCGATTGAAGTTGCGGGCAAGCATATAGACATTAATTAAACTGCGACAAAAGCCAATTAAAGTTTTGCTACTGGTATAAAATATTAGGCGGAATCGAGATAATGTAAGTGTCCGGTTCCGGCGGCACCTATTGATTTTTTTGCTACCGACCACATCTGCTTACGAGTTAGAGATCAAAATTGTCAGGTATTCTAGACATCTGTAAACTTGTTTACGGCAATCTTGGCTACGAGGTGCTCGAGGGTTGTGGATTTCGTCTCTGTGCCTCGTCATTTAATTTAATTCATCATCATCAGACCCGTTGGGTGCCCACTGGACACAGGCCTCCCCTAAAGGTGTCCAAAAAGACCTGCAGAAACCGGCCTGGATTCAGCGTTTCTCGGCGAGCTTTCTTTCGTGTTCACTGCCAGAATTTTTCTTCTTCTAACCCCCTTTTTGTTCCCAGGTCACAGTGCTCCTCCTATACGGCCTCATCTTATTCCAAGCGTACGGCATGAAGCTGCACTACACGGGCGGGCTGCGGCTGATCGCGCTCCTCCTCAAGTGCCCGCACTGGAAGCGCGCGACCATCGTCAGCAGCGTGTGGATGATGAGCGGGACCATCGTGGCCGCGAACGGGATGCTGGTGTATGCTGCATGCAGGGGGACGCTCAAGGTAACACCCTCGACCCTGGATAACGCCAGACCGTTATAATACCGGTCAAAATAGTAATAAAATCACCGCGGACTACCTGCGCAAATGTTACTCCTTTAGTACCAAGTCCATCCTATGGTTGTAAGAGATTGTCATTGATGTATGTTAGCGATAAGACCGCCCATTGTGGCACCATGCAACTTTTACCTTTGTCAAATCTGTATCTCATGTGGTGTGCAATAAAGAATTCTATCTGAAATAGAGACCTAAATAAAATTTTATACTTCGTCCAGCGTTGCAGTGTGTGCCCTTAGTAATCGTTGCTGTAAATTTAGCGTGGTAAAGCAGTCGAAGCACCCGTGGAGGCTAACTGGCACAGATTTCCATAAAAAGATAACGCATATTGATCTAAAATAACCCTCCACCAACCAAGTCATTCTTGCATGTATTATCTCTTATAATTTGTTTTCTTTTTCAGGCTCTAATGAAGGAATTATCTTCATCACTACGGATAGGAATATCTCAATACTTAACAGAACCAACGTGGAAAGCGCTTATGGACACAATGCAGGTTCAATAACCTTTTAAACTTTAGTAATCAATTTCAAATAACTTTGACATCAGCAAAAAGGTATGAAAGTCGTGAGTAAATTTTTCAGGTGGAGTTAAGTTGCTGTGGCGCAGACAAACCGACAGACTGGCACGAGATACCCTGGATAAATATGGACTTCCTCAACGAGGGATCAGATCTAGTTATGAAGTAAGTAACTTAATGGTTTTGATCCCTAATAAAGGCGTTGAAAGTCATCGACATATACATATAGACTTTAGTCTCCAGACAACTACCACCGTGCATTTTCTTCTATGAAATAAATCAAAAGGTTTTTATTTCAATAAGGCCTTCTAAGGCACTTTCAGAACGTTATGGACTCTAGTTTTACGGTTGCAAAGTATCATTCTCATAGAGAAGAACCGACGAGAAACTCCATAAGGTGTATGTCTCTTTGTATAAGAGTGAAGTTTCGAATTTCTTTTTGTGTATTTAGGAGTTATGAATATATTATATTATATGTGCCCCCAGACTGGCTGGCGCGGACGGCAAGGTTCTCCCGCCAGTGTCGCCGTACTCGTGCTGCACGCCGCGCGTGCTGGCGCCCTGCTACCACGACCCACTGCAACAGGTAGCTTCTAGCTTTTCCCGCGACTTCGGTCACGTGGATTTCGGTTATACGTACAAAACATGAAAACAGTAAACCTTCTTTTACGCAGTCGTTTAAAAAGTGACTTGGCATTTAAGCCATATGGTATTTATTGCTTATCATTGTTTATACTTGCTTAGGAGAGTTGCAATGGTGGATATGTGGCGGAAGTATGACAGGTAACTGAGGTAATGTACCAGCCAGAGTAGCGCAGAGCATGCGCGAGCGATCTCTTTGACTGTGGCTTCGGCAGCAGAAATGTGTTTTAGTTGGTGGGTGTCCGACATATCCCTTGGTATGGGTTGAAGGCTTTTTTACCCGGAATAAATGGTAATCCACGGTATGCTTGCAGTCGGAGTGGCGCGAGGTGTGGTCGGAGAGCTCGCCGCTGCTGTCGGCCTCGCTGCACACGCGCGGCTGTGTGGAGGCCGTGCGCGCGCCCCTCACCCGCGCACTGCTAGCGCTGCAGTGCTTCAACATGCTAGTCTTCCTTTTCCAGGTATAAAACTTTATTCATGTTTTTAGAAAAAAAGGAAATTAAATATAAAATGCCCGCCAAGATCGCATCTGACGTGCTAGTCGCGACACTGATAATTCCGTCCAAATAAACTGATGAAAAATCAATCTGCACGAACTCTAAAAAGAAGACGGAAAAAATGAAGCAGCTGGGATTTAATACTTTTTTGCGGAAGTAATCGTCTTCGTTTCCCGTGACCCTTCACGGTGGCGCACGCCGAAAACCCGGGGGTTTTAGTGGGTACAGGGCCGCCTCACGACCCAAACCCCACACTGCCTCGCCGGCAGCCCCGGATCGGGCCGGTGGGGCACTCGTAACTTGGGTTTCCCCCGCGACAAAAAAAAAATACAATAAAAAAAAGGTCTAATTCTCTTGCATACTTTGCAGGTTCTTATAGTGGTGCTGACGCAGCTGCTGCGCACGAGCGCGCGCGAGGCCGTGCTGCGCGGCGACTGCACCGGCTCCGGCCGCGGGATCCTGCTGGGCGACATGCGGGTGCCGCCAGACACTATGGTACACGATACATTCTGCATCCTTATAATATAAGCGCGAAGGTTCGAAAGTATGAATGGATTGATGAATGTTTGTTACTCTTTCACTCTCAAACGGCTGATAAAATTAGGTATGGAGCAAAGAACAAGTTTAAGCTCTATGACTCATTTCAGCCGTAGGACGTCCACAGCTGAATATAGAATTTCCAAAGATTTCAAGAAAGGCCAGTTGAAAACGGTCTGCATTCAGCGCAAGAATATCTCTTCAAAAATAATCCGTGACGTAAATATTATGTATTCTTGAAAGTAAGAACAATAGTGGTCTGAATGAATGAATTTTGTCAGCTGTTCACTGTCACTTTCCTCGTACTCCGTCAGTACATACAGCTGTTAATACAAATAAAAGTAATTATATTTTATTGTTTGCTATTTTTATTGTTACAAAATGTCATGTTATGTAGCCTTTATATTCCAATAAATGTGTATTTTAATCCTTTTGTGCCGTAATTAGTAATAATTACTGAACAAGGAGTCGTAGCCTCATTTCGTCTTTATGACGTACAAACTATATGAAAGGAGAACTTTGCTTCGTAGGACAATTAAGTAAATGAGGCTGTAATTTAAACCCACGATAGCTATTGATAAGGCTAGGCGAGAACTTTTTAAACATTTATTGAAACTATTTCTTTTTTTTTATTGTTTTAGGCCCCTACTTCGAGTATGGAGGACTTATTAGGTTCGAGCACGAGCGCGGGTACGAACACGAGCGCGAACACGAGCGCGAACGCGAGCACAAAAGCGAAAGCGCACGCGACCAAAATGACAGCCGCGTGGGTGACGCGCCGCACGCGCCGGCACGCGCATCGCACGCTCCGGACCAGGAGCAGCTATCCCGACTTGTCTTAGTGAGTACATAATATTATACTCTTAAATCAATTATTTTGAAGGTGAGTGCACATTCATCAGCACAGAACGTGTCAAACGCGTTGAACGAAACAAATTTAGAATTCTGTACATGAAATCTCGCACTTACTGCGTCGAATCTTCCGAATCGGAAGATTTCGTATATAGAATTAGGTTTTTAGTTTCGTTGATCGCGTTCGTCTCGAGTAAGTGTGTGTTCACCTTTATTATTTGGCGAGAATTTGACGGGTGATAATATTAGTAAGAGAATCTTGTTTCGTTTGGCATTTAACAATTTTGTACTTACTTTTATAGATACAGCTCTGGTTCTATACTCTTTCATCAATTCTTGTACAACAGACTATAATTATTTATTCTAATTTATTTTAAGATTTTTTATTTTATTTCTAGGCATTATCAGTGAGGCGTTGCGGCATCAAGAAAGTGTGTACCTATGCATATAATATGCATACGTTGCAGTAGCTTGACAAACAGTTGTCATTAACAGTGATCCAAGTATTGAGTGCTCTTCCGAGGTATAAGTGTTAACGGACATAAAACCAGTACTTTTATAACGTTGTAAATATACTTGTAAATAAAAGGCAAGTTGAATCAATGCAAAGGCTTTATTTTCGACGTTTTATAAACAGTCCTTACTAGCTAATTATTTAAGTAACGTAGCGCTGATGCGATAGATATACATGTGTCGCGGAATGTGTGAGTGGGGGTCGTGGGTCCGGGTGGGGGGCTCAGAGTGGCGGGGGCCCGTCGGGGTAGCGCAGCACGGGGTCCAGGCCGAGGGGCCGGGCGCTGCAGTCTGTAGGGCTGTGCGGGGCGAGGGCGGCGGCCCCCAGCAGCAGCAGCAGCAGCGCCTGGAAGGGCAGCGAGGCGCGCGCCACGCGGCACACGAAGCGCAGCCCGCGCCGCACGCCCACCAGCGCGCCCTCACCGCCCTCTTCAGCTTCCTCATCCTCCTCCAGTACCGGTCTGAGGACGTACAGAACAGTTTACTAAAGATACCCTTACAAATAAACCAAAATGAAAAGAGAATGAAGTCATAAAGGACCACTTTTTTAAATTTGTGGTCTTTTCAGTCGGATTGCAAGAAAGAGCACAGAACAGATTTATAATTCAAATAAAAAGAATTGAAAGAAAGAAAAATGATGTTTAATGAAAGTTCGGTTTTGAAAGAATAATAGAATGGAAATGAAATTTAATAGAAAGAGACAAAACTACTTGGAAATTGTTATTGCAAATAAACAGGTGGTTAGGCGTTCAAACTAAATAAGAAGGTTTCTAACTTTCTAAGAATAATACACTTTACGTCACGAAAAAATAAATGTAAACATTTGCTAACACATACTTAAATTATCGGTGAACAGCAAAAATATTGGTCCTTTTAAATAAATTAGGATCATCCGATGTCCATTTGTAAGGAAGGTCCAATTTTTTTAAATAAGAATACTGCTTTTTTAATATTTCCTTTCTTAGAAGCGAGATTTAAATATAATAACCTAATTCTGTTTAATAACGTAGGATCATATCACTCGTGTCTAGTCAAACGAACTTTTTACAATATATTTCTAAATTTCCGTGTCGTAAAGTGTACTACACTAGTGTAGTAACTCGGTGTTGCCTAGGCGTGTACTCACTGCGTTTCGTCGAGCGGCGGCAGTTGCAAGCCGGACAGTTCTTCCTCGTCCTCCTCCATTAGCTACGGACCACAAAATACGTCAACATACGGTGCGAAGCGACTACATAGTGGTTACCTACTGTGTAATGCAAACACTACACTTTTAACTATAACTAAATTAGTTTATTTATTAAATTTTATGATTTTTATACAAATAATGTACAATGGCAGACTTAATGCCTGAGGCGTTCTCTACCAGTCAGTAGTTTTAAGTAATATTACTACAAGTATTGTCCATATTTAGGTAAAAACTAATTAATAATTATATCTTGAGTTGTATTTTTATAAGAGTTTAAGAAGGACCACGCTAAAGGTTTTATTGCCTATGATTGGCTTGGTCCTTTTTCTCATAATTGCAACGATACTACTTAGATGTTGTCCAAAGTTTTGAATAGGATTTACATTGTTTTTTTAATTAGGCAATAAGTAGGTTTCTAATTAAAAATATAAATAGAGAACTTTGGTATAAAACAGTGAGTGTTTGCACTACAATATCAAAAATATAACTATTTGTTTATCATCAAAATATGTCAAATCTATTTGATCAGGAGTCTTACCTTAAGCTTATAACTTTGTTATCTATAGGGTATTTACTGTATTTAGTTACAAATAACTATTTACGGCAGGTTTGTTAGTTATAAGTTTAAGGTAAGGTTTAGTGATCGTCTGGTAGGGTTTGTCAGTAAACCTGTAACAGTTACAGTTCGTGTCTAAGGTAAACGCAAGCTTGCTGTGTGTCGGCACTGTGCTGGCCTTGTAAAGCGTAGTGTGAGGTTGGAATTCATGATCTTAAATTTCTTTTGATTTTTTTATATTGTTTTAAAATGTTTTTTTTTTAAATGACCAATGGTTTCAGATTGAAAAAAATAAGAAATAATTTTACGATGTGTTTGTGGTTGTAAAATTATTTCAGTTTTGTGAAGTGTGTATAGCAGAGGAGTATGTGTACCTGTGGCGCGAGCGTGGCGGCGGCGGCGGCGAGTGCTGCGGCGCTGCCGGGCTGTGCGGGGCGCCGCGCCAGCGCCGCGCCCAGCTTCAGCGCGTACACCGAGCACAGCTTGCGGAGCGACTGCAGGCGCAGGCGCAGCTCGGCCAGCCGCGTGTGCGGCCCGGCGCCTGGTGCTAGCAGCGCGGCCGCCTCGTGCAGCGCCAGCACGCGCGGCTCAGCTCGCCGCAGCTCGTCGCGCAGCTCGGCGAAGCGCCGGAAGTCCCGCTGCAGGTCCTGCGGGTCCCTGGCCAGGCGCAGCGGCTCGCGCTGTCGCACGGCGCGCTCGGCGGCGGCCAGCTTGGCCACGAGCTCCACCACGATGTCGTGGAACTGCCTGTTGTGCAGCAGCGCGCGCTGCAGCGCGGCCTGCCAGGCGTGCGCGGCGCGACAAGCCGCGTCCCAGCGCGCGTTGGCCGCGGCAAGTCGCGCGCGCACGCGCTCTGCGGCCGCGGCGGAACGCGCGTGCGCCGCCACGTGCGTGCCCACCACGTTCAGAGACACCACGATCGATTTGTGCGAGTCTAAGTCCAATAGGAATTCTCGATGGTCCTACGAGACGAAGTAACATTTAGTCACATTTTTCTTTTAAAATCCATTTTTTAAAACCAGACTATATTGCATTATTAGGTCCATCCTCAACGTACCTGTATGACGTCCTCCAGCGCGTCATACATCTCAGGCGGTCCAGTGCGGGCCTCGTCCGTGGCCTCGGCGAACTGCAGCCACTGCTCGAGCCGCCACAGGTCGTTGTCCAGCTGCTTCCAGTTGCGCTCCGAGCACAGCGGACACGTCAGGCGACCAGACTCACTAACACGAGGTAAGCACACAATTACTTACTTATCAAGCAGAATATTAAGTCACTCCATAGGGAAAGGTAAAGCGGATATATAATTTGAGATACAATTAATTGCACACAATGATAACAAGAAGCCATTAAAAAATTGAAAATATGGCGTCGTATTAACATTAAAGCTGACTAAATTATCAAACAAGTATACTCCCATTGTATGCTACAATATGCTTTGGACAAGATACTTATATAAACAAACAATATACTTTCCCAAAATAAAGCTAATATTGTGTATAGTGCTGTGCATATAGATCAATAAATAAGTGTATTAAACAAATCAACATCTACAATAATACTGATTAATATCACATGCAAAGTCGGATGCATTTCTGCTACAATACATTATAACTAATTCTAAAAGATTTGCAAATTACATAGGTACTAAATCTATACTACAGTCAGTCTGTGCCTTTTCTTGAAGGGATATGATATCACAAGCATTTACTAACTAATAAAATGAGACTTGACTCAAATGTAGAAAACAATCTACCTACAATAAAATCTAACGACTATTCTATACTAAGAAGTAAAGTAGCAGAAACGAAACGAGTATAAAACTACAAAATATATTAGGTAAGCAGTACTCACTGTTCGCACGTGAGCGCGTACGACGCAGAGTGGGGCAACCTAAAGGACCAAAAACGCATGTGTTTAGAGCATGCCGGTTAGGAAGCTGTTACACACGTGCGCGACCAGAGATACATACGATACGCCGCCAGTGTGCACGACACTTTATAGGCACATTGTGGTTTGTGATATATTTAGTGCAGAATTTTCAGTTTGGAAGGGTACTTTTACAAAATTTTATTTTGAAATTATTTTTAAGTTACATTTGCGTATCTACTACTAAATTAAGAACCTCCTTCTTTTTGGAGTCGGTTGATAATAAGAAAGATGTCTTTTATTCTTTGGGATGTGGTATTCAAGACCTCATGAGCAATGTTTAAGAGGGATTGTGTAATTGGCGTATCTATATTATCATCCAGTCTGTGCACTCCTCGGCATTTTGAGTTTAACTTACAATAATCAGTCTTTAATTTTATTTACAACTACTCAGCTTGATTTCGCTTTAGGGACAGAGAATTGTACTAGTAATATACATATACTGTTTATACTTTATGTAATAAAATGCAAGGATAATAAAGTATAGCCAGCCACACTTTGTTTTACTTCACAAAATTTTGGTCCTTTGATCCGAAAAGTTTTGTCAGGACAACAATTTTGGTCCTTCATACTCGGTGTCAAAAAATATTGAATTTGTTTCTTGTGTTGCCAACTATACATAACCCATACAGAATCCACTGTTCAATAACAGCTTTAAGCCCCGTCACCAGATGCCAATCAGTGCTATAGTGCTACCATAATTAAAACAATCAAGGAACAACATTTAAGAACATCATAGACATTTCATATAATGACACCATAATGCTAAGGGTATGCTTCTATGCATGGTTATTTACAAAGAACATAACATTCGGAAAACATTCAAATTCAATGCAGAACCAGAAAAGGTGTTGCAAGCTAGGCAATAATTGTGCGTAAGTTTGGGTAAGCTAGAGCTAATGCAAGTGAAGAATATAACGGGAAACTATGAGAAACAAATTTATTTAGTTAAGGCCTGCAAGTGGGAGAAACTGGAGCAGTTATATAAATTGAAAAAGGCCATAAGCATGATAAGAATGGCAGAAATTAGTTGCATTTGAACGAAGGACTCGTTTGATTAATTTTACCGTCGAGGATCAAAGGCAAAGCCAGAAGGAATGTGACTCAAAAGCATTAAAATGTTCATTCACAGTCATATACATGAAATGTCTGAAGAGTCGTGAAGCTTAAATCATAGGTAGTCAAGTACTTCATAGGAATGTCGCACTTAAACATAGACGTTAAGGTCTATTATTGTGTGCAAGAACGAAACTTACCTCAAGTTGTTGATTTGTAGTTCCCGTTTCTTGGCCTGGCTGAGCAGGTCCTCGTACGTGAGGGAGAGAGATTCTACTTCCTTCAGCATCGCCTCGTCTTCTGTGGCGTCACATTCAGTTAGGAGGAGTTCAGATAAATGCTTGGCGAGTTCTAATGTCTGTCCAGGTTTGGCACCAGCTTTGGCTATTTCCTTGGCGGCAGTGGCTAGTTCGTCGCTGCTCGCTTTTTCGTTCGGTTGGGAGTCTAGAGCTACCCGGAGAGCCTCAAGGGCCTCCGTGGTCTCTCTGACGGCGGTGGAGAGTTCAGCTCTGTAGGTCTCCTTGGAAGTCAGGGTGTCTACTTGAAGGGCAGCATCCGTTTCCCATCTTAGAGTGTCCACCTGCAAACACAAAAGTGTCTCGTAAGTACTTATATAATATTTTATAACCTATTTAAGACTTTGTAAAAAGTCTAAATTCTGAAGCATTTATCAGGTAGATTTCTTATTCTCATGATAATAGTTACCTGAACAGCAGAATCAACATCGCCGACGACCTCAGCTCGCGCGAGGTCTAGTCGTGTCCGTACGTCGGCGAAGAGTGCGCGGTACTCAGACACCATGTCACTGACACCAGACACTGTGGACACAGCGGCCGCGAGACGGTCCGCGTCGTCCACTAGCGCCTGGCATTCAAACAGCTCTTGTTCGACGCCCTGGGAAATAGACGGGTTTGATTAAAAATATGACCAAATCATAATATTCCGACAAACCTATCTAGTTTCAAATTAAGTATACAAGACTTGTGTTATGAGTACTAGACAATACATAAACATACTTATATATTTCTATACACATACATATTATAGATAAATTACACCCAGATACAGAACAAAATATGATCGTGTTCATCACACAAACGTCTTTCCTGGGTGGGAATCGAACCCACGACCTCCGGTTTAGGAGACCAACAGGTCCGTCAAAAATTGAAATTTGGCTGTATATTACTTACGTCAAGTTCTTTCAAGGTGTTCTCTTTGTCGAGTGGTGCGGGCGCGAGGTGTAGAGCGCGCGTGAGGCGGACGTCGGCTTCCGCTAGTGCCACCACCGCCTTCCCGTGCGCGGCCACGAACTGTCGATGTGCATCAGCACCGGCAGCGTCCACGCGGCCCCGCAGCTGCTGCCAGCGCCGCACCGCAGCCCGCAGCCGCGCAGCATCGTCCGCACCCGACCCACGAAGCTCCACCCCACGAGCCGAAGCTATCCTACTATACGCGTCTTCTAACCGCTTAATATCCTCTTCAAGTCCCTCCAAATCCTTTACAACAGCTTTAGACACACTTTCATCTTCCGGCTCTCCGCGATGCTTCCTTGTCTCAATCTTCTCCACTCTTCTCTCGATCGAGTCAAGTTTCTTCTCGACCTTCGGTAGTAACGAGTTGGCCAGTTCAGCAGATTTGCGGATTTCTTTCAGAGCGTTCTTACGTAATTCAGACATGTCGCAAATGTTCTTCCATTTCTTTTCAACGATGTCTACGCCCGTGTGCAGATTTCTGAGATCGAAGTTACCTTTAACAACATCGGGGTCACTAAACACAAGTTCGCAGAGGTTGAGGGTCTCCCCTACATCTCCGCTCTGGTGTTCTATACTCTTGTGAATGTCATCTCGGTCTTTGAACTTCTCATCGACAGCCTTGGTCGTTAGATATTCCAGTACAACTGGGGCTGATAGGTTAGATTCTATGGAATGTAGTTTTTGCCTAATTTCGGTGAGCCGCTCTTCTAGTTGCGATATTGTTTCCAGAAGTTCGTTAATCTTCGCTATCCTAGATCTCCCGGTCTCCTGCATTTTGTGCCAACGTTCCTGCACGTCTTTAAGTTGTTTAGATGTATTTTTGCTGTATGACTTCTCATCCTTTTTCGCGAGGTCGACTAGAGTTGTACCAGTTTCGGTGAGCCATTCAAATTCACGTTCCTTCATCGCCGTCTCAGCTTGCACTTCGGAGTTTATCCTTCGGATTAGGTCCTGAGGGTCAATTGCTCCTATTTCTGTGCTTTGGCTTGTGGCTTCGAGGCGAGTTTCGAGGGCGGTGATCCATTCAGTGAACCGTGAGAGGCGTGAATCGAATATCGTGTACACTTCCAACCGTTCTTGTAGTCGGTGAATGATGATGGACAGTTGATGCTCCAGGTCGGCGCGCTGTTGTCGCAGCTGCCATACCCTTTGATTCACTAACCTTATATCCTGAGGACTTAAACATTCCTTGAGTTGTTCTTGAATGACGCTTAGGGCTTCTATTTGAGTTTCGGTCTTAACGACCTTTGCTCTCAAATCTGAGTATTTGTCGATTGCTTTCTTAAGTTGAGGCCTAGATAATTTTTCTTCATCAGAGTATGCAATAATATCGTTTTGAGTTTTGGTGTAAAGCTTGTTCAGTTCATTATTTGAAAGATTTTCGTATTCATTAATGAGGCCAAGTATCCTATTTAGGAAGTCTCTCCAGGTGTCGAGGCTGGCCTGCAGGTTGTCCACTCTCTTCACCATGCCCGCGTACTCCATCCTCACAGATGCAGCGTACGCTTCTTCAGTGAATTGCAGAACTTTCTTGAGGTCTCCTACTAATTTTTCCGATTGTTTCCTGCCTTCCGGAACTTTGTCCGAGAGATTCTGAATCTTAGCCAGTATTTTGTGAACCCTCTTGATGTGTACATATCTCAGTTGGAGCTTTTCTTTCTCTCTTTCCATCTCCTTGAGCCACCTGAGTAGCTCTGTGTACACTTCTCTGTAGTCATCCCACGCTGCTATCCTCGTGCATACTTCATCGTGTCTTTCAACGATTCTTGCTAACGTTTCATTGTGTAAGTTAGTCAGCGTGTCAAACTTCTCAGCTAAGTCTCTGTTCTTTGTTTCTCTGTTCTCATTGATGAGCACAGACCGCTGTGACGTGAGGAGGTTCCTGTGCACTCTGCACAGGCGACGGTGTTCTGTGAGGTTCTCGTAGTCTGCCGGGACGGAGCCGGACAGGAATGATTGCAGATCTATTAAGTATTCGTGCCACAGTCTGAGTGCGGTGGCGGCGTCGCCCGACCTGACCAGCGCGGTGGACAGCCGGTGGTAGTGCAGGAAGGTGTCTCGGAACATGGCCTGCCATAGTTCTAAGATCCTGACTATCGAGTGCTCGTCGGAGACGTCTCGGTCGATATCGGGGAGCTCAGCCTTCGCTGGTGCGATGTCGGCTTCGCTCTTGCCGAGAGCTATTAAGTTGTCCCGCAGTGCAATAAGTTTGTCTTCGACAATTTCACCGTCTTCATGCACAGGAGTTAGGTCCTGAAAATGAAAAATATTAATTAAATTACTGTGTATCATGCGACCACTCGAAACTAAATATTAACTTAAATAACTTTAGTTAAACCCGAACGTAAATCTACAATGCAAATACAAAAATATGGAACATAAAATCTCAGTGCCAGTGATCAATCATTTACAAATCTACAATTGTACGTGACAATTGATTTGTGCCACGATTTATCAATAAGATCAGTAACACTTGAATGTTTTGCCGGTCACTGACTTTATCTCTATTTACAAATGTAGCATCATCGCTTGTATCTTATTTTGAGTCTAGCCAAAAAGTATTTTCACGCATTAGCTCTTCATTTCAAAGTTTGTCATCAAGCGTATTATTGAAAGGCATCTATTCATTCTCTAACACAATATTGCGGGCAATCAATAAGTGTTAGCGGTACAAAGTGCAGAGTAATCAATACTGCCGTTATACTTATTATGAATTCAAGAAGGCGTGTGTCGGTCGCCGTTAGATCGCGATGATAGCGAATAAGGGAATGCAGGCGTTTGGGTAGCGTTGCATTATGGTAAGCAGGATAACGGGGGACTTTTACTATAGCCCGGTGAAGCTGTTAAACTGACGCTCAGACTTATACAAATAATTAAAGAAAGGTTGATTTCAACACAATATTGCTGCTGATTATGAGATTTATGTGCATTGAAGGTGCATTTAAAAATGAAAATAAAAAAACAAGTAGTGAAGCGAATGAGATGAATGATTTAGATGAGAAATTCGATCTTCTACCTGTTAACATGTCTCAATCACAGCATTCACAAATGACCCCTCGACCTTACCGTAGGTCATTCGATAAGCTTATCTTGTCGCGGTCACGCCGCATACATCACAATTTAATTTACGAAGTGAATCGTAAATGTCTGGCTGTAGACGTTTCCATAAATCTTATCAGAGAGTTACATACTACAGTAATTGGGTATTGTAAGGAACGCTATTTTGAGAGAGAATTTATTGACGACTACTTCTTCTTTCATTGACCGGTTCACACAAGAAGGGCCACTAACTAAAGATATCTTGGATCTCCACATATCAAGTACGATATTGTTTTAGGTCGCTTGTCAAAGTGATACATTAGTCTAGACAATGTGGGACATTTTCCTCTTCAAATCAATCATTCGAAGATCAAAAATCGAACTCTGATATCTCTTGACAAGGGAAACTAACCTATAGGTATTAGTGGTAATTAAATAAAATGGTTTATTCTGCAAATAGGACAAATGTTATCTCTTTTACATGTATTTTTTTTAAATATAAGCCCGAAAGAATCGACATTTCCTAACTGGCTATCCTGAGAAGAAACGTCGAAACGAAACAGGGGTCATCGTGTCTCTTAAAGACTAGACACTAAAGTATTTTCACAACGAGTAAACAGAGGCAATGGTAACAAACCTGTCTCATATCGCAGAGCGTTTCCTTGGCATGCTGTGCCTTGGCTCTGGCCAGCTGGCGGGCCTCGCCCAGGTCAGCCAGCGCCTGCACCGCGCCGGCCACGAGCTGTAACCGGCGGGCCAGCGCGTCCGCGTCGGCTTGCAGGGCGCGGGACCCGGTCTCTGCGGCCACGCGGGCTGCTAGGGACCGGAGCTCCGCCACTCGAGCTTCTTGTTCTAGGCATGCCTGTTGGACAAATTGTCTTAATTAAATACATGTTCATTTAAAACCAAAAGTGAAATTCTAAAATCATTAAGTAGGTATATAACCATGTCACACAAAACCAGTATAGCAGCCTAAAAAACATTGAATACTTTTCAGTTCGTTTTGTTCATTGATGAAGTAAAAGTTTTTACAGAAACAACGTAACGCGGTGTCATCTAATGTCTCTCTCACCAGAGTGAATTTTCCTGACGATGATAACGTATTACAAGTTTGGAATTGATTTGTCGATTTACCTTGTAGTCTAGATATAAGGAAGGAGCCTGATAAATGTTTTTCCATGTTTTTAATTTGTCGAAATAAGTGTCTTCGAAATGTAGGCAAGGTAAATAAGTAGGTAGCTGAAATAAATTGGATCTAATTTCAATCTACAATTGTACACCAATGCTAAACGGTGAATAGATTTAAATTCTTGTTTCACGACCGACATTGTAATCGCTTTAGTAATTTTCAGTGGAAACCGCCTTGTCTAGTCCTAGTGAAGGCTCATCAACCCATTCCGAAAATTAATACTTTGCATGTTTCATAGTTTCGATTAAAACAATTTTACTTTCGTCAACATGTTTTGTTCAGTGGTATATCCATTTTAATTATACTATTATGATGATCACTGCTCGCTTATTCTTTAAACTAGCTGTTACCCGCGACTGCACTTGCACGAATGCCTGTTACAGCAGCAATCATGACCTAAAGCAGTCGGTTAAAAAGTATGCGCCTGTGTTATTCCAGAGTGTCAGTTAACTCCATAACAAATTTCATCAACATTGATACAGTCGTTTGCGTTGAGAATAACATCTATCCATCCACACTTAAAATATTAGTAGAATAAGAAAGTCATTTATTCAGCACTGGGACTTACAGGCCGGTTATTATTATAATGTTGCTTTATCCAAAGTGTATAATTTAGATTTGGTATTCAGTCAACCCAAACAGGCCCAAAACTATTTTTTTAATTTAAATCTAGTCAGTAACAGTTCTATCAACATAATGTGTGCATTAGTATGTGTGTAAGAGCGCTAGACCTCGCGACCTGTTTGCCAATCGCCTATTGATCGCTATTGACGCGCGATTTGCGACACGCCGGTGGTCGATCACATGTTAATAATAAAATACATGAATATTATTTATTACTACTACGAATAATAATTTATATTATAGATAAGAGAGGTTGTGAGCTTTAGTTTTTTAGGCTTTCGGTAAGGTCAATGGTTATCAATTAGTCTTTAGAATATTTGCAGTCGTTCATCAAAATCAATTTAGATGTTACAGCACGATTCCTTTTTAAATCTTTTAGCCTCGATCTAAAACGTCGGTGCAGTATGTCGTCAGCGTGAATAGCTGTGTTTGCATAATGTATTTTAACTTGTAAAGTAACGAAAATATTTCCAATGCCATGTTTAAGCGAAATAAACGAATGACTTATTTTTTGGTTAGAGTTATAAAAATAATCTGACTCTTTCAGCTCGTGAAAGATCGACCTATTTTTTCGAAACTACGTTAAAAAAATTGCCTTATACCATCAAAGCAGAGAAAAAGGACTTTCTCCAGAACAAGTTCATCTTGCGATCTTTCTACCAAAGATGTTTATATAATTAGCAATAATTGTTAGCATGTTGCCGGCTATCGCTCTCAAAGTGTACAAGCAACGGAAATGAGTCGAGTGTCCGGAATTAGTGCGGTAGAGAGCAACTGATGGACCGTGCGCAATGCGCCCGGGAGAGTGCGTGTGATCAGATAATGTTGTCATATTTGATTCGGCGATGTATTGAATGATGTAGTACATCTATTTGATTTGTTAAGGAAATGGGAATGGTCGGTTTTTGGTTGTACGAGCCTGATAAACCTTTAAGTACATAGCTCATTATTGTGGGAGAGCCCAAAGTAATAGGCTAAGAAAATGATTTAAGGGTTTCATGTAAATATATTACATTTATACTACGTATTTAACTATTGTTAGAGAATTTCTAGGTATCTACATTAGACATTTTTTTTATTTTCAGCAGAATTCTAATAATAAAAATAGGTAGTAGCCAGTAGGGGTAAAAGTGACTGAGGAAAAGACTTTTCTTTCAAGAATCGTTTAACTAAATCGATGAGATTAATTACAAAGAAAACCCAGCCATTTAATACTGATTTCCGATATCGGATATCCAGTTCCGAGGAAAACCGGATAAGGATGCGATAGGCGGCGTTATTCTAGTGGGAACCGGCTTAACCAGGATAGTAAGTAACTGGTAGTTAGCATCTATTAGAGAAATTACTGATTTATATCAACTATGTGGTCGATTAGCATTACACGGTAAATTCAGGTTAGATCTACTAGCGTTTGGCTACAGAAGTACTTTTTATAAAATTACTGCTTTGTTATACCTAAATATTCAATCTTAAGAATATTTTACTTTTAGATAGTGTTCGTGAGCATAATCTTTATATGTGACTTTAAGGAATATATTACACTAGCGACCCGCCCCAGAATTGCATAAATGCTGTACTGATATAAGAAATATAAACCTTCTTTAATCATCATATCAACTAAAAAAACGCAAAATATACATTTTTCAAAATATACAGATCGACAGACAGCGGGAAGCAACTTTGTTATACTATTTAGACTGTAATAACCCCTTTAGAAACCTAGATAAAACATGACGTACAATAATAGACTGCAGAATAAATAATTATCTATCAACTTATCTATTATTTAAGAAAACCGGTCAAGGCTACCTAGAGTATTGAAAAGAATAACCAACAACAACCAAGTACTTTACTTGAGATAAGTTAAGGCGTGACGTCACTGGCTCGTAAACAGATCTTGTATGGAAAATTAACCAAAACGCGAGCACGGTAAGTAGGTAAGGTGGCCCTGGTGTTGTGTGAACTAGGTTGATTAAATCCGGCCCAGTATGTAGGTACTAGGACTATATGCTATGACGTAAGAGGTTAAGGTTTAGTTCTTATGTATTAGAAAACATAACTGTGCTAGTTTAAATGGACCCTGATAAACAGATCTATAGAAAGAAGGCTGAAAATGAAACGGTAAATTGATATTAAATAAATTTGTAATTAAATGACAAAAAAATATAGGTATAGGGTGTTCTTTTTTAAGTTTAGATTTGAAAACACTCTAAACTAGGGAACTATTCAATAGATATACCTAAACATGATATAAAAACATCCTTTGTCTCCCTCTTCAAGTATTAACTATGATAAGAAAAATACTACGATGATACATCTAAAGTGTTTAAAACACAGCAGTAACGTTAAAATCTGTATATCTACGAGGAAGCGATAAACATTGTGTAATCGCGACCTTGTGCTAGATTAAAGTGTGTATGTCGCCACGGTCAATATTCACGAGTTTTATAGTCTTTACTTGTATTTTGTAGAACATAAACAACTAGGAAATAAAGATGACATACGTATGTTTACTGAATATACATCTATTTTGACATTTTTGTTTTGTTTTGGATACCCATTCGGGTGCGGTCCGGTAAAATGGTGCTTATATGTAGTGTAGGTATGAGTTCTGGAGCTCAACATCCGTAACCCATATAAAACTTTTGCATTATTTCGGATAGGAGCGCAGTTTTAAATAATATATGTTGTGACAGGTTCTTCACGTCAGAAATGTACGGTAGGTGTTTCAGAAATATTTATCCGAAATGACATATCCATAGCCTCCCTGATGTAGTGCTATAATGACAGTCGTGAAGTATAAACAAAATTAGGTCACGTTGGTTTAATTACTAGATAGATAATAAAAACGTTTTATTACATTCTAGGTACGTGTTTTACGATTCAATTATATTTGTCAAAATTACACTTTTTTGCAACGTTCACAGCCAGCGCTCATTAGAAATGTTAAACTAAATTAAACGCATGAATTAACTAATCTCTATTTTCTCTGCGATACACAGATTCAGTATCCGGTATAATCTCAAATTCTTGAAATATTTATAATTACAATTACAAAACAACACACATCGTTAATTCGGATCGACAGCGTCGCGGCGCGTGCGCATTCCCGCGTTAGATCATATCCGTAACGCACGTGATGCTACAAGTTGGAAATAGAATGCATTTAGTGCGATATTTAGTATCCTAATGGTGGCTACGTCCGGTAGATATTGTTAAATACTAATGTCAAGGTATTTGCATCTATTTTCTTATACCCCCGAGATGCTGAAACACATTGATTCAAACATATAGGCTGTCGTGTTTCTATTTGAAATTGTGTTAGTTTTGGTTAGGCAAAAACTTCTCTTAAATTTGTGAATTATTTAAATCTTTACCAACATTGAGCTGTTAAATATATTTTAATAGTTATTGTCATTGAATTAAAATAAATAATATTTATTTCGGTTGGGTTTTTTAAATATACCATTAATTATGTAATAAATCCGGAGACCGTTTTCTTTAGAAACAGATTTATTACATTTTGCGAGAGCTCAGTCGCTTTAACATTTTCGTGGCTCAAGACAGTTAGTATGCTAAAAATTATCATTATTCATTATTAAGTTTATTTCAGCAAAGAAAATCGGTACGTTTAACATCTGCTGGAGACAATATAAAGCTATTTACAGTTTAATAGCTGAGGACATTCTCAGGGTGAGTCAGTGGAATGCCAAACAAACTTAGAAATTAATAATATTCAAGGAACGCTGAGCTACAAATATGGTTGACAAGCAGAGGAACAAATTATGTTTTACCGACGTATTAACTAAAAATGAAGTTATTAATTAAGTACGAATCTGTGAGTAATGCATCTATTATGTATTGCAGTACTGTAATCTTATAGAGTGATTAGAAAATGATAAAACGTTCTGCGAATTTTATACGCCCTTTGCCTACAAACTATCAACGGAAATTGTGAGATTCATAATTGAACATTAAATGGTTATGAATCAATTGTATAATTACATTCTCACAAGCATTAAATCATTTGATATTTTGCAATGAAATCGCTGAAATCATTGTATCACGAAATTACAAAGCATTTGTTGTTTGCATAGCTATCGGATTCGACTAAATTTCGCATTTTCCAGCCAAATTTTTTAGAAAAATTTTACGCAGTCAACCACATCAGCAAACGCTTAAAACTGAAGTATAAAACGTTATTTCATTTTAATTACTGGTTGTACCTACACTCGAACTTTTAGAAAAACCATTAATTATGCTAACATTTTATTACCCTTTACTTTTCCCAGAAGGGACGTTTTATTTTCGTCGGAAATTCGACACACCTATTGTTTTTCTTTGCGCTAATGGCGACTAATGTAGGTGTACGATAACCATTTGTATACGATAAAGAAAACATTAGACAATACATATTTGTAAGATAATATTTGATACGGTCATGTACTATAGCGGATAAAGAGATGGTGACAAATAACGAATAGGTAATCCGGTATAGGGCAAAGTCCTCTTCCCATATGGAGAAGGCTCGTGTATTACAATAAATTGGCGATTTCGGAAACCAAATTTTACCACTATATTTTCCTTCACCGTGTGTCTTTGAATCATTTAGAAAAAGACACATTTATCTGCCTAGATTCGGGTCATTTTTTACCTAGGGAAATCCTCATCGACTTTCTATGTCCTGCGGAAAACGAGGAGGTATACCTAGACTCTTTCCGGCTAAACCGACTAAGTCAACGAATACGAAAGCCTAACCCATACGAATCCAAGCATTAAACCGCTGGACATTTATTGAACTACAAATGAAATATTTGATCCATCCGAAAGGAGTTGTATCATTCGAAATCCTCTTTAGGTCAGACCACCTATATCGCAATCACTTACTATACGTGCATAATAGTCTTCACACATAATTTACAGATATAATTATAATTTAGCAATAGTAAAAGTAATTGATACCCGTTGCATCACGCCGCGGTTGTTATTAACTTTCATACTTTCACTGCTGTATTCGGCGTTAACGTGAGAATTATTGTAATGATGTACGAAATTATTCGCGAACAATAAGACGGGTATTTATGACATGTGAACTGTCTAGAAGATGTTAACTCTGTGCCTGAATAGATGGGGATTGTGAAAGACGGAATAAGCTTAGGTTGAATAAAGTAAGTGTTTTTTAGTTTCACACTTTAAATTCAAAAGGTTTGTTAAAGGCCCTTACAAGAACATTTAGTTGTCTATTTGACTATTATGTTTATTTTATTTTAATTTATTCTTTGCCTCTTCGCAATTATAATCACTTATTTAGCTAATACGTGTCTACATTTAACTAGAGCCTTTTGCGGTATTTTTAGGTTTAACCTTTTGCTTCTATATTAAACATCCTAACAAAATATCCAACTATAGACTTAATTCATTGTTAGAAACTAGTATTAGTTGAAACGTTTTCGCTCTTTGTATTCATACATTAGCGTTATCAGCTTTTTGCTATAAATGTCTAGCGAGCAATGACTCATGACCTGTTCAATGATAGCGAAATGTCTTCATTCAACACCTAATACAATGTCCCATTTTGAAAGTAATATTATTTATAGACAGAAATATATTAATATAGATATTTTTGTAGCAAATATTTGTAGCAACAAGAATAGGGTTTACTTTATCTGGTAGAATATTGATGCTGTACATATTTAAGCGTTTTGAATTATGATACAGGTATGATTGCTAACCGATTTATGCTACATGAAGTTTATGCTATCCACTGTTCGGTACTATAATATAACGATAAAAAGTTCTGCTGTAAAAGGTAGACACACAAGAATAAATAGACAGTTGCAGCTCTTAAGCTAGGATCAAAAATTTAAATGTAATCTTACATTTACCTTTTCATATAAATCCATACCCACTGAATTTAGCTAGGTATCGGTCAGCCGGTGATGTCATAGTATTCCATGTAACGATATGCCTACATATAATTTAGTAGATTACTTTTACGCGTTGGGCTCGGCTGAGGTCACCCCCATTTGAGTCGACTGTTCTATCCTGAGTCACTACACACCAATCCCTTAATAATAAGAACCTTTAGCAAAACTTATTAAATTTATTTCTTATTAAAGGAAGAGAGACGGTACTACAGATGTGAGTTGCGATCGACTTAAAGATGTACTACAATAATCAGAACTATAATTAACAAAAGATTGTGAGTAACTTCGAACAGTGGAGTTAGTAATGAACTTTACATGACTCACTTTACTGAATTACTCCCATTTAAAGGAGTGACTTATAAAACATTTACACATTCCCAGTCCCTGAGCTGCAGCTTAATATAGAACCTCTCCAATCATTGATATTACTCATTATAATGACTAACCGCGTCCTAAATTACTGAAGGAGTAACTGTATCACGATATATTTTTAAAACCCTTTGCATTCAATTCGGCTAATGGTGGCTATATTGAAATAGTCCAGACACATGCAATCGTAATGGTAAATTAAAAACGATTAAAGTTAATGTATTATTATACTTATCTTTATTAGCTTACTATAAAATTGAGATTGCATTGCATAAATGAGATATTACATTTATTTTTGAATCACCTTTCTGACACTAGGTTGCGATAAACAGAAACATGCCTGTGATATAGGACAAATTTGCTAAATTATATCATTTTGGTGTGAAATCCCAGCTTGACCAAGATTCTCTTCCATCCGACACGACATACTTAGTATAAAACAAAATTTCTTCCCGCTGTCTGTGTATACTTAGAACTTGCTATTTTTTTATAATAGGTAATGTTTCGAAGTTCGTGTGTCGCTCGTTTTTTATTAAAATGATAGAAGTAAAATAAGACTAAATTATTGACGATTTTTTGAGCAGATTTTATTTACAGACAGCTTAAAGAAATTTCAACCCCACTATCAGTAATTTCCCGGACTTTTTCTCCTACCTTTATTTAAGTAGAACTAGTATAAAAGTTTTAATTGCACCCTGTAGCTAAGTGATATTGATTGATTGGGCGCGGCGTGCGGTAGCCCGAGCCGCGAACTTACGGCAAGGGCGCCGTATCGCACCCGACCGCAATTAAGACGTTCCATTTGCCATAGACCTCAGAACGATTAGATAGACAGGATAGATTGAATCGAGGGTTAGATTTGGTTGGTTTTTGGTATAAGGCTTTCTACTTAAACGTCTAACGGTTTACTCACGCGTATTTATCGGGATAGTCCGACTAGTTTCGGACCCAACCGGAGTCCTTAATCATGAGCTGACGCGGCGGCGGGGTCGCGAGTCGAACTCGAAAGTCGAACTTTTTTATAAAAAAAAAATAATGCTTTCTAGTTTCGATAAGGTAAAGTAATTGACTGATTGATTATTTTTTGGAACCCGCGCAATATTTTGTACGTCGTTTCATTCCAATGTCCAGAGAACTTAGAAAGCTGTGAAGGGTGGGCAATTCAGTATGCTGTCAAGTGTACCTAATTTTGACGTTTGAAAAGTGTTTCTATATTAGCTTAATTTCTACAAATGACTTTTGAAATTGATTGTTTTTTTTTATAAATAAAACGGTATCAAATACTTTTTGCCGTAATACCGTAAAACAAGGAAAATATTATATAGGTATATTTTATGTAAACCGCAGTATATTTACCGTTTATTTTTTACCTATTACATCACGTTTATTTCCTTAATCCGCGACTGACGGAAATCCGACAATACATGGCAGTTTAATTAACTGCACGATGATGCCATCCTCATAACTGGTTTGTGCAAACACGTTTTAAATTAACTAATGCATTATATGCATGCTGATAAGACTACATTTAAATGTATCTACGTTTTAAAGGAGTTTGGTATGTAATACGTAAATTAAAGTGAAGTAATGAGATTCGTACTATCAAAATGTTTAAAGTTTTTAATGGGATTCGTATTAGCAATGAAGGAAATGTAGGAGGGAGTAATGTATTTGTTACACTGCCCAAATTAAGGATCCTAAATTCTTTACTGGTTTGCATTTTCATGGCATATCGGAAGTTGAGTTGTAATAATTTTCAGGGTTTATTTTTACATTGTTTACGTATATTTTGTCATTGTGAATAACAATGACAAAATATACGTAACAAGAAACAGTTTAAATACACTTTTTTGTCAATAACTGTTTTTTTGGATATGAGTCAGTTTTTTTGGTACATTTAAGTAAGTACTTGTTGTAACGACCGAAAGTTCTTTGTATTTCCAAACATGTGCATTTTAAGTACCGTTGAGACTTTATATGCACAAAAAAATATTGAAGTTACTTTGTAATACATATAGTTGTGGAGTTTATGGATAAACATTAAGGTTAACATATTGTCCGTTCACGCTTCCCTTTAAGGTAAAGAGATCAGTAACTTGTTGTAACAGGGATAATACCACCAGATCTTAAAGTAAGATCACTGCAGTTGTGGAAGAGAGATGCCACTCTATGCCGTGTCCCTCTGTCTCGTTTTCACATGTAGTGGCTTTAAGAGGTGATGGTAGGTGCAATGACAGATCATGTTGGCACGGTTATCGATACCAATTACATGTAAAAAGTTGAAAAGAGCGCGCAGGTGTGCCCTGCTGGCCCACTGCCTGCGACTCCAGGAACTAGTGAAGACCGTTTTATTAATTAATCGATGATTAACACTGTTAGAAGTAAGATGGACGGTTTCTTGTTCTAAAAGCAAACATGATTCTGATATAGATAAAATGATTAAAGAAATCGATGTTCATTTGTTTTCATTAACAACTTCCAAGATTAAATTTAACCTTCAGAAGATTCCAGTGTATTTATAAGTTTCGAATTAGAACGCATGCCGCTCTAGCCAATGGCAAAGCGATGTTTTTCGCACTTGCGTCACCGGCCATCAGTCGTGTGGACTGTTCATGTTTCGGCTACGTTCGGGCTAAACCCGATCCGATGCATCGCGTAGGATGAAGAATATATCCGTGCAGCTAAATACGGATGAAGTAACATCATGTTTATATTTAAATCTATTTATATTGATGTTCGTTTACATACTGTAAGCAAAGTAGTGTTCACATACTTATCAGAAACTATCTTCTCTACAATCTATTTTTTGTTTTGTGGAGAGAAATTGTTTGTATTTGAGTTATTGAGGCGCCAATATTATTAATAGTGGAATTGAACCATTTTCATTTAAATTATTTTTTTCTGAAGCACAATTGCTGCCAAACATTTACATATAAAATTGAAGTAAACTTGTTTGTTCTTGACACTTTATTATCAGCTATTGCAAAATGTTCGAAGGCCCTAAAACACGAAAAATATATCTAATTGTGCTAACAACTCAAAATGGTAGAATCGACCCACTTTTGATACAAACAAACAGACAGACCGCAGAATTAGCAAGTTACAGTTAATGCGAAGTATGCTCTATTTCCTTAATTAATAGAACAAACATAGGTAAAAATACTAATATTAATTAGCTATTATCTTATCAGGTTAGAAGATTACATTTTTTATTGATTAGTATAAATATTATTTTTACAACAAATGTTTGAATTGCTGTTTTGTTTTATAACAACGTCAGTATATTCATTTTGTTTGAACAACTGCCCTGAATCGCATTTACCGAGTAGCAGAACTTTATGAAACAAACAAGTTGCGATCGTATTATTCAATCGCGACGAAATCAATCAGTATCCACAATTATTTCAACTATGACAATTGAACCGCGACGGTTGTGCCATCAGAAGATTTACCGCCACCTCTGAAAATAAGGCTTATGCAGTTGTGGAAGCGAGACAACACATGGCAGGATGTATAGCAGCATCTCTCTTCCACAAAAGCAATAGATTTATTAGAAGATTTGGTAATAGACCCCTAGGTTCTCTTAGTTACGTAATTTTGCTTTAGCCGCGTCTATACGTTCTTAGGTCTGTGCACCACAGAACTAGGAGAGTTCGCCCTTGACAAGTTAACAGCGATAATCGCAATGGCATCGCTACTAATGTTTGTTTTTAATTATCTTTTACTTGTTTGACTTTGAAAACTTAATTTCGAATAGTTTAATTGTATTCCGGAGCCTTAGCAAGGAGCGTGGGCTTAAGAAAATGGATTAATGCTTTCTTAATGATTTTCTAATGACCTCAGTATCATTCCTTGGGCCCACATTGTTATTTTAATTGTATTCAGATTAAATATCACAACTCACAAGACAGTTATCATGTTTCACCAAATAATTAGTTCACAGCAATTTGAATCGTATTAAACGTTGAAATTATGACTATTTGATAATTCGTCGTTTCATTTATTTTTAGTACATATCATCAATTTACTTCAAATTATCTTGTCTTATGTTTACTAAAATTTTGAATTAAGTGAATGTTGATTCTAGTTTTCGTTCAGAATTATATAATTACTGAGATAATTAATTTTAACTCCGAAACCGTACCGACGACCTTATGTGTCACAAACTGACAAATTAACCAAAATTAGCTACCAAATTGTTTCTAATTATTTACAAAAATCTTTAGTATGAATAGACGTTAGTCTGTAATGTACCTAAAGAGAAACAGTTTAGAATTTTAATATTTTCGGTTTTTCTCAATTAAGATGATTATATTCTTATTATCAACAAAGAGTTTTTACCGTCGAACTAAATTGAATTCGGTGAGCTAAAGATGTTAATTTCGTACTAAAAATTCAACACAACAGAAATCTAAGAAATATTTAACGCTCACTCACATTGTTGTCTTTAGTTCTGAAGATAGGTAATTAATTTGAAAGTTATTCTCGTCGGTCTTTTTCTAATTGCAAACAAGTGAAAGAGATGCAAATTGATCAAAATGAGTTACTTCTTGGTTAACGTAAGCAAGTAATACAACAAGTAAATAATACTATGATTACAAATTCTGCCCATCGTTTCTCGCAAGCCCTTTAAACCTATTACGAGAATAGAAAGGAAATACTAAAGATAACGGAAAATAGACCGTAACACTAATTAATTAGGTATGAAACTCGTTTGTCACAGTCGTGGATGTTAGGTCATAGACCTGTCACTTTTTATGCACTATTTACATCCTTAACCTACTTAGCTATAAGGAGTATTATGATTGCTCTCGTTGATAATAATGTTATTATATTAAATTACGTTTTTGCTACAATGTAAGTTATCGTAAAAATTGCTCATCCCTTGTGAGAAAATAGAACCGAGAACAAAAATACAAATAAAGTTTTTAATCGAAAGGTTTTCCAATGGGACGATAATAATTATCCTGATTTCGCAAAAAGGAGGTAACACTAGGTTGCATCATGTACATGTATATTATGAGAACTTGCATAAAAGTAGCCTGTCCTAATCACCTATAACCTCTCAATAACAAGTAGGTATGACCCTTTTATCACGAGGTATATGAAAACACCTAAATTGAACTCAACTAGCACCGGATAAACTGCTCTACAAAACGTTTCCTCTTTCAGTAATGTATCCGTTACTTCTTATTAAGGCTATTATTGACTTATGAGTTTATTAATATGTTGTTACATACTAGGTTATGCTATAATATCAAATATGAAACTATTTGGAAATCATCGATGTAAAAAAAATAAGGAATTTATTGGTTTACTTACATAAACCTGTAACGTAACCGAATTTGTGCCTAATATGTATTTATTATAATATTTAAATTGAGTTAAAGTTTCCTGGATTATTTTTATCTTAGCACGTATCTCGGATTCTGAATTTAAAGTTTCCAAGTTTACTGGATTATTTTTTCTCAGTTTCCAGAATTTAAAGTATCCAGAAACATTATACTTCCCTACATCTATAAATAGCATAAAACGAAGTCTCTTCCCACGACTGTCTGTCCTTTTATAGGTATACAATGGATTTGATGCGGTTATTTTTAATAGGCAGAATGTTTCAAGGGGAAGGTTTATATTTATTATACATCAGTACTGCAACCGTGCGAAGCTAGTCGCTAGTTAAACTACTACAATAACAGGGAAATATACCGATAAATATTATAAATAGCTATGTTTTAGTATCGATTGCACCCATTACCTAGTCTAGATGATGTCACTGTTTACCTATATTAAAATGAACTTTGTATTTAATAGCTAATATGCTGGCTAGTTGAACCAATGCATAATTTATTTACAGACTAGACTGTATGACGCTAGTGCCTGCCTATAGGTTTTACTACATAGTATAAAACTAACTTGCTTTACGCTGACTGTTTGTCCCTATGTATGTATACTTAAAACTTTAAAACTATGCAATGGACTTTGATTTTTTTTTTTTATAAATTATCTATTCTACATCAGTATTGCAATCGCGTGAAGTCGTGGGTCGCTAATTTCATTATAAAGTATAGTAAGTACATATTTTGTACGATAATATGATATTAATTTTTTAATTGAATTATGGGTATTCCTGATAAACCACGCATCAAATATAATCTGTTTACTTACTCGATCAAAATACATTAAATAAAAAGTAGGTAAACATTTTCGAGGGTATGTAAATAAGTGCAAATAAATCAAGTACCGTGCACATTATATTAATCGTAATCTCACCTCCTGAAGTGACATATTCGCAGATAAATCACACTGCGATCCCCTGACACATATCTCTTATCACTTCACTGTAAAAACACATTAATATCGCACTTTTGACACTAACATGGCACCAATGAATGATTTACACAACACAGCGCGGTTAAATACATTACATTTCGTTAATTATTCATTATTGTTAACGCACTAACTATGAACGGATAAAATAATTAAAACTGTTTACCGGCTCCGCCGATTAAAATTGTTTGCTAATGATGTTATTTTTTAGAGGGTAGTCCTACCCTTTGTAGTTTTCAATAAATAAGTACTTAAAGTAATCACTTGTTCTTCTATGGCTTATTGCTCGTTAAAGTTTATTTTTTGAAATAAACACACGACATTTTCCATTAGTAATTTAACGGCGCCGACTATCACTTAAATTCAATTTGATTTTGAATGCGGAATTCAAATTTCACAAATTTGGAACATCGCTCACAATGGAGTCACGGCCGCGTTCCAAGGTCGGCATTGTATGCAGTTGGTGCTTTTATCGCCTAATGATCAAATGAAATTATGCACAGTCAACAACTCCAGCATTGTTTCACTCGACGAATGCGTGACCTTGGAGGTTATCGATTTTGACACTTCGGATTTTTGGGTTTTCGATTATTCGAGTTATGTTTCGTGTTTCGTTTGTTTTGCGCGAGTGTTAAGCAGACGTCCTTCGGCGTGGACGTCCGCTGGGCGACTGGCTCGCGGTTGGCTGCTCGTATTATCACACACGTTATCAGCGCGATTTTATTGTAACTGTTCACTAAGTTTCACTTCATTAAAATGGCTTATCATATATTTTTGCACTACAAGGCGCCGCATTATAATATATATATATATATATATATATATATATATATATATATATATATATATATATATATCTGTCCTAGCCGATTTCGGCTACGGCGACTGCTATCGCTTAGCAAGAGCTTTGGTGTCTTGCCCTTTGATGTGCCCTGTGATGACTAAAATAGCCAATCTTGCTGGAAAAAGTACGAGCACATTCAGCGCACGTAAGCACACCATCTACATAGTTGTAGGCTATGGCTGTCGGTGGTCTAGCCTTGAGAGTATCACGCTTGTCATCCAGGTCGGATATTCTTTTTCTCTCAAAATCTTGTACGCTCGTGCGTACCATGTTTCTCCAGTTTTGGCGATTTCTTGCTTGTTCTTCCCATTTAGAGGGCTCAATGGAGCACCTTTTCATATGTCTTTTCTGAACGTCTTTAAAGCGTAGGAACTGGCCGCCTTGTTTCCGCTTGCCGTTCTGGAGTTCAGAAAAGAAGATGCGCTTCGCCACTCTGTTATCGGACATCCGCAAGACATGTCCACACCATCGTAACTGCCGTCTCATCAGGTACGCCTCGATACCGCATACATTAGCGCGTCTAAGCACTTCTGTATTTCTCACCCGGTCAGACCATTTGATGTTTAAGATACCACGCAAACAACGCAGGTGGAATCGGTCGAGAGTGCGGATATGCTTTCGGTATAGAACCCATGTCTCTGATGAGTACAGCAAGTTAGGCAGGACTATAGCCATGTACACTGATATCTTTGTGGACAGTTTTAAATCATGCGAGCTAAAGATCTTTGTGCGAAGTTTGCCGAAAGTAGCAGCAGCAGCCCCAATACGAAGGTTGATTTCGGCATCAAGATCACTACTGGAAGTAATAGTACTTCCAAGATATTTAAATTTATCCACTTGTTTAAGCTGATTCTCTCCAAGTAATATGTTTAATTGTTCACGTTCACTACATTTCTCCATTGCCATCACCTCTGTCTTGGACACACTAATTTTGAGTCCAAAACGACAACAGGATTCATGCAGGCTGGTTATAAGGTGTTGAAGTTCCTCAGGAGAATCAGTTAAAAAACAAAGGTCATCAGCGTATAGAATTTCCGTAACAACAGCATGGGATACTTTAGTCCGAGCTTTAAGTCTAGCAAGATTGAATAACTGCCCATCAGTACGGAATCTTATTTTAATGCCAGAAGATGTTCGTTCAAGGGTATCCTGTACTACGACCGCAAAATATAGGGCAAAAAGGGTTGGTGCAAGGACGCATCCTTGTTTTACGCCACAAGTAACCGGGAAAAACTGTGAGTTTTCGCCATTGACAGAGACACAGCAGGTCATGTCATCATGGAGTAGGCGGATCATGCGTACAAACTTTTCAGGACAACCTAACTTCAAGAGAACTGTCCAAAGGGCTTCGCGCGGGACGGAGTCAAAAGCTTTTTCCAAGTCGACAAAACAGAGGTAGAGAGATTCGCTTTGCTCTCGACTCTTCTCCTGTAGCTGGCGGACGGAAAAGATTGCTTCACAAGTTCCTCTGTCTGGTCGAAAACCAAGTTGGGATTCTGGAAGTAACGTTTCAGAAAGTGGGATAAGACGGTTAAGGAGGACTTTAGCAAACACCTTACCAGGCACAGACAAAAGTGATATTCCCCTGTAAGAATTGCAGTCTGAGCGGTCTCCTTTATTTTTATAGAGGGCTGAAATGCGAGAGATCTTAAAATCAGGAGGGACTACTTCTTCATTCCACATTCGTTCGAATAATTTCCAGATAGTCGATTGGGCACACTCACCGCCGTACTTTAGTAGTTCTGCAGAGATATTGTCAACCCCAACCGATTTATTATTCTTGTGCTCATTGATGGCCTTTGAGACTTCCTCTAAAGTTGGTGGGCTAGCCAGCGACACGTCAACTGGCAAGTTCGGAAGAGCACTGATGCTGTCTGAGTCAACTGATCGGCTAACGTTGAGAAGTTCATCAGTTCAATGACTGATGATTTATTAGACACACCCCCTATAAAGGATACGAAAAGGATCGCTCGAAAGTGTTATCAATTTGTATCTTTATGATTTGTTTCATTAATAATATTAAATAATTATAATTTCATTAATAAACAATATGATTAAGTAACATGACGGTCGCGTGACAAAAACAAATTCAATGTCAACTAATTTATAAGAACACTTCGAAGTCAAACTAAATATCGAAAACTTTTTAACAAGTCCTAATAGAAATACCCTGGCCCTCGCAGTTGTTAACTTTCTCTGCCTCGCATAATACGCGCCAAAACTCAAGCTTATCATTATATATATTTATATATTATATATTATATATATATAGCATTATAATAACTGGATTCCGAAACCACGTTTCAGCTGATAAGCTTGAGTTTTGGCGCGTATTATGCGAGGCAGAGAAAGTTAACAACTGCGAGGGCCAGGGTATTTCTATTAGGACTTGTTAAAAAGTTTTCGATATTTAGTTTGACTTCGAAGTGTTCTTATAAATTAGTTGACATTGAATTTGTTTTTGTCACGCGACCGTCATGTTACTTAATCATATTGTTTATTAATGAAATTATAATTATTTAATATTATTAATGAAACAAATCATAAAGATACAAATTGATAACACTTTCGAGCGATCCTTTTCGTATCCTTTATAGGGGGTGTGTCTAATAAATCATCAGTCATTGAACTGATTCTTTAACAACGGTTAAAAAGTACTACAAGTTTATCTACGAATATCTCGTTCTTCCATTATTTGCGAAATACCTCAAAAATGCGCGTTTCGACCGTTAACGGTTCACGCAATGTTAGCGGTTCAAACACCGTTTGTTAACTCGAAAACATTTTTACGCTTACTCACTTGAACCGAAATAAAACTCGGATTAAAGTTTACGCCGAAATTTAATGTTGAACTTAATGGTTGTATGAGTGCCTTGGAATATTAAATGTTTAAAGCTGAAAGTTTTGACCTGAAACCTACATTTGTACGAAGATATTTAATTTTTTGTTACTAAGTACATTGATAGGTATGTTGATTGCAGTTAGTTCTTATTAGATTTTTTTTTATGGTAAATTATTGTTGGCTTGGCAGTTGGATCGAACTATTTATATTATCTTTAGCAGAAACAAATGCACGACGAGCCACAAGGAAATGGAGCCCACCACCAAGTAAAAAGTATGTATAGAATAAAATAAAATAAAAAACGACTGCCATCTGAAATTAACAAAAAAAATCCTACTCAAAACTGTCTTTCAAACTCATTACTTTTCGACACGGAATATTGACAGTGCAGTATTCGCTTGGTCTGCCAAAACCCGGAAGATAGTTTGTAAACAGTCGTGTGAACTACGGCACATACGGGTTGTATGTACGAGAATGTACATATTCTGATATTCACTACAATTGATAACCGATAACTTCCCAGAATTCATTAGTGGTTGGTAATTATTTGTTCTGGCGACTTCTGTTGGTTTTTAGAGTTTTGGTGGGAAAGAATAATATTTCTTTATTTTGGTACGAAAAAATATGAGGAATTGATACTGAATATGCTTTGAATTAAATAAAGCAATTTAAAATAAACACGTGCAAATTTCATTAGTTACAAATTTCAATAATTTTTAGAATTGCGTTTTACACAAACCACTTTCATTAAAAGAATCTTACGAACCCCACAATTTACAAAATTACAAACGGATTACAATAATTTCTTTTTTTTTTACAGTAACCATATGCTCAACCAAATAAAATCCTAATAAAACGAAAAAACATAAACACTCACTTCACAGCACTTACAAAACATGGATGTATCACAGTTGGGCAGTCAATGTCAACTGCGTGTGCGCATGACATCATGCTAACTCGCCGTCTTTGGCAGCCGCCGTATATGATACACGGCTTGTACGAACTAGGTACAGTTATTAGATGAACTGAGTTTAAACTATACTAGCTCAACCGTAAGCACTTCGTTGGATGATAACTTTTGGGGTATATGAAGCCTATGACACCCCCACAAATAATAAGCCTCCTATGGGTTAGTAAGTTCCGTAGCTACTGATATTACCCCTTATAGTCCCCGCCTCAAAAATGATTATGAAGTCACAATTTTTTATCTTTTCATAATGCGTTTGTGATCAACAGTGTTTGGGAAATTTAGTTTTAATCCGATTCAAATCTATTATACAAAGGTTACTATTTGAACTGAGTTTAGGCACAGGATGAAAGATTAATTATATTGCATTGCAGAACTGGTTAAAATTTTTGTTTAGTCCAAAATTTTCTTTGGATAGCTTATTTAAAACTATTCAATTTTATTGCAGTACCTTTAGATCTCTGTTAAAATTATTCTAATTTATTTATTTCAGCTTCGCTAGCGTTTTGGTATTAAATTTCTATCAATCTTTTCTCGTTATTTTATAAGTCGATGATTTAACGTTAGATTAAACATTAATAAGTGCAACTCGACCGTAATCAAATAGTGCTGTACCGTGCAGATTTTATAATATCGATTATTGCGGCCGTTCATAAATGACGTTTATCGTTTAGTCATCATTTATTTAAATATCATTCGACACGGATTTAAGATGTTTGTGCAGTTATTTTAATTCCGTTTTAGGTGATTAAATTATAACTTATGGATGGAAAAAATGTTTGTGGACCATGCAAATTGATACATGTACGACTTTCTTTATGTTTTGCGAATTTTATAACGTGAAAAAATTCGATTCTGTTATGAAGGGAATTTGATTTTAGTACCGAAGCATTTTACGATTATTATCTAAAAATTTGATTGTTTATATTCTTAGTTTTATTTGTACGTATTTAAAAATGTTTTGTTCTAATACTAAAGTATATTTGCGGTACGTAAAGTTTGGGGCAATGTATTAAGGTGAGTGCAAAGACCTGTGCAAACAAAAAACAGGCAAGTCCACCACGCCCACTCGCTAATTGCATCAACATACCTACTGAATAATTACAGACGTTTGTTAAATATTACTGGGTTTATTATTAACTGCTGGTTATTAACTAAGCTACTGGACTTTGTTGGAATGACTCATTATTGAGTATAAGGCCTCCCTTTTTAAGTGACATCAAAAATGAGGTTTCGCAATTAGACCGTTTTTAACCTCTTTTCTATCTTGCTAAATCTTCGATAAAACGTGCTTTCAGTCTTCCCTGTTTCACTGATCATCCGGACCATGACAATTTCAATGACAATTGTTTGTCGATTAAAAAATAAATTTTGCATGAAATAAATGTAAAAAGTATAGTAAAACATCCGAAATGCATGTTGTCAATTTTCTCAATTAACAATTCATTTAGATTACATTATAGCAACCAAAACACTCCCAGAAATATTCGGGAACAGATTCGCGATTCAGATCGCGGAACAGATTTCGAAAATCAACGAAAATATGAATAAGTATAATAAATCTACAATATAAGTACAGGCGATCTGTTCATGAATCATTCTTTTAAACTAAATTAAAAATAAGTGCACTACAAGCTCTACTCATTCTGCCCTACCCACCGAAGACTAACAACCTGTAAGAACGACACTTAACTAAGTGAAGTTAAAACATCGATTTGTCTTTGCCTTCTACTTGACAAAGACAAGGACGGCAAGATACATAAGGGCGACTTTTTGCTATGCGTTGTTTCTAATACGGCAAGAATAATTATATTTTACTATCTTCGTTATTCGCGAGCGTCGAACCTAATCCATTACATTAGGTGTGGTCAGTTCGCGTGACCGACGGTCGTGAGTTCGACGCTTGTTTGCGGACTTTATTGATCTTTGCGGTACGCGTGAAGTATATGAGTGTATTTGCTCAGCTATCTGTTTTTGCGAATTAATTCAGTTACAGTTAAATTCAACCTGTATTTCATATAAAAGAATTTGAAAAAGAGTATATGAATTTGTTGAAACGTTGACTTAAATGACAGAAACCTCTCAATCAGAATTATTGAGTCTCTGAAGTACTGATAGGAATTTCATCAGTAATTTCAAGTTTAGATAAAATTTAAATCTGTTCTCTGTTTCAAATGATCATAATTCTAATGGATAAAAACAATATTTTGGAACCAGACTGAAAATAGTTTGTAGTAACATTTTCACTTCCAGAACTAACTTTTGCTTTCTGGGAGAAAGTTATTCATTTCTGCAAGCAGGTTGGGCTTTTAACACATAGTTAAAATAACACCTTGATGCATCTTGTGTCGTGTGTAAAGCTATAAAGTATGTGTACAGTGAGGGGTTCTCTGTATCATGTTGTAACCATAAAATTTATCCATACATAGCATAAAGGAAGTCGCTTGAGGCGCAGTCTGCTTGTAGGTTTAAAATGCTGATTGTTTTGTATCTACGCAACTGATATTGGTGCGGATTTTAATAGAGTAATTCAAGAGGATGGTTTATAAGACGTGAAATACCTCAGCTGTATGCTGTTTGTACGTGTGACCTCTGCTGTATGCAATACGCGACTCTTTCTGTTGTGACAGTCCTCGGACACATCCTCTTTGTTTAAGTCTCGGGTAACAGAAGCCAGAACGGGTTGCTATTCCCTCATAAGTCAAAAACCTGTAAATATAAGTGTAAGCACAATACCTGTGCGGTCTGTGGCGCGTCGCCCGGTCGCAGCGCGTGCAGGCGCGCCTCCTGGAAGTCGGCGAAGGCGCGCACGGCCGCCGCCGCCTCGCGGTAGCGCTTCCACAGCTCTACCGCCGCCGCGTATCTATAGGGGAAAGGGGCGTACCTTGTAATTATATACCGTAAATAATATAAAAAATGATGTCTCCTAAAAATCCAGTCAGCTACGCAGGATACAAGCGTGTGCGCTAACACAGAGGCACTCTCTGTTCCTTTACTCTCATAGCCCGATGGGATAGCAATCCGACACGACCGGAGAGAGATCAGGCGCAGGACACACATTTTTACAGACTCACAGTTAGAGAACTGAGTGAGAAGTAGGTATAGAAAATTTCGAAGTAATTTGGAGTATTGGTTCGGGTTTTTTTGTGCCCGTAAGTAGTGTAGGCATAATAACAGACGTACAGAAAAATAAATATCAATCACGAAAAATGGGAATACAATTTGGGAAATTATTACAATTACTTTTATGTCAAAGAAATGAAAAGAAAATTTATTTAAGAAAAGTCTAAGATTAGTTAAGTTTCTGTAGTATCCTACAGCTGGGCAAAGGCCTCCGCCAAGTCCTTCCACGATTCCATCTACCTTCATTCACATAATATTCAATATATCAAAGTATATGACTCACTTCTCGCACAGCTGGTTGAGGTTGGTGCAGGTGTGTTCGTACGCCGCGGCGGCATCGTCGAGCTCCCGTCGCAGCGTGGCGGCCACGGCGGGCTCGG
Organism: Chrysodeixis includens; assembly: GCA_941860345.1. Lineage (NCBI taxonomy): Eukaryota > Metazoa > Arthropoda > Insecta > Lepidoptera > Noctuidae > Chrysodeixis > Chrysodeixis includens. The sequence continues at coordinate 12,336,396 of OW796096.1, forward strand.
TGGACGCCTCGAGCGGCGCGGCCGCGGCAGACAGCTCGCCCACCAGCTCGCCGCTACGACGCGATAGGGACTCGCTCAGGGTCTGTAGAGGGACATAGTGTTACTTGAGTTAAGTTGTGTGGTTAGAAAATTAAGATTGTAAGAAAATCTTATCATCAGTCATGGAAAATGTTTGTAACAAGTTCGTATCAATAAAATCTCCTTGAACAAACATGAACTAACGACTAGTTACATAAAAGCAATAAAAAAGTTTTGTGAGAAAAAACATCACCGAAAATCACGTTGAATCCATCAGTCTGAATAAAACCACCAGGTCATTCGTCTACTATCACTCATAAAACAGCCATTGAACATTATACATACTGCACTTCAAAATTACCATATCTTATAGAAAGGGATCTCTTACCTCAAGTTTCTCAGTAGCCTTCAACAGCCTATCATAGTCCACTTGTCCCTGGACAGTGAGCAGTTCCACCAGGTAGTCGGCCTCACGTACTGCGCCTTGCACGAGCTCCAGCTGGCGCTCGAACCGCCGCCATAGCTGCAGCTTGGCACGCAGCCTGGCACTGAGATCACTGCATGCAGCTTCAAGTTCCGCGTGAGTCTCCTACAAGAAACAATTTTATATTAGTATAGAATTTAACAATTGATATTTTAAATTTGCTAGGTTTGAATATCCTACCTGTAAAGCTGAAATGTCTCTCTCCACCCCAGTAGGTGACACGACAACTCGCAGACTAATGGGCAGTGTGTGCAGGTCTTGCCGCAGCGCGAGGATGTCCCGCCACTGCAGCGCCAGCTCCTCGATCAGCTTGTCGCAGTTCTCGGAAGCTCGCTCCACCACATCGCTGCCCAGACGTTCCGCAGCTTCACACTCTTCTAGCGTCAAGCGAGCTCTGCGCTGACTCTTCTGGCATCTCAGGATACCAGCCTGCACCTGCACTATCTTCTCCTTCAACAGCATGCTGCGTTCAAGCTCTTCGGAAATCTGGTCATCAAGAATACCAGATTGATTCAACAAAGCACCGAGGCGCTCTGATTCAGCCGTCGGTAACAGACTCAATCTTCCTAGCTCGTTCTGAATTCTGTCAATACGGCCTGTCATCACTTGAAGTCGCTCAATGTACAAGTTGAGTTCATCGTCGCTCTTAATGACTCCTTTAAGACTTTCCAGAGATGCGCGGAGTTCTCTCAGTTCTTCTTCTAGAATGTTAAGCTTCTCTCCAGATGATACGTCACGGTCGGAGATATTCTGTATTGCTGTTGAATGAATATTATCGATCTTGGCGGCTAAGTCACTCCATTTGTCTTCGATCTTTGAGAAGAACTGTCGCTGCACCATTTCGTCTGATACTGGAAGGATCTCAAGGGCTTTCTCAAATTGTACACCTGAATCCGTCTTCAAGTTGTTGTGAACTTCGTGTTGTGCCTTCAGTTCCCAGAACCTTCTGAGATTGCCAGTTGTTGTGATGTTTTCTGGAGTAATGTATTCAAGTTCCCTATTAGCAATCTTCATCCATCCTTCAATTTTGTCAATAAGGAGGTCGTAAGTTACCCAGTTTTCTTTGAAAGCAGTCAGTCTTGTCAGCCTTGAGTCAACATCTTCTTGTAATTTCAACAGTGTGTCCAGTGCTACGGAGCATTCTGTCTCTAATCCAGAACACACTATTAAGTTTTGTAAGCTCTCAGTGATCGACATTAGACGTAACATCTTGGCATAGTGATGAGACACATCCAAGCTGATAGACTGATATAGATTAATGTACTGCTCATGATCTCGCGAGGTGACATTGCTCAGATCTGGTACTCTTTGTTGAGCTACTACAAGCCACTGCAACTCCTCTTTCATGCCGTGCTGAAGAAGTGTCCATCTCGAAGCAGCTAAAGTCATCTGTTGAGCTCGACTTGCTGCCCTGTCAATAATCACTGTAGCTCTGTCATGCAGAGAATTATGAAGTGATGAATACTTAGCCCTTGTTTCACTATCTAGATTATCTTCTAGAGATTCTAGAATGGCTCTGCAATGGCTAAGGTTGACGAAGAATGTTCTGTGTTTTTGTATTTCTTCATGTAGATGGTCTAAGTCCGATACGATTATCTTTCCATCGAGCAGAGCTTCAGCTACGTCTGTAATTTGACCGAAGTCTTGTAGCGTCTGTTCGTATTCTTCAGCTAGTGACGCCAGTTGCAGAAGTCTATCTCTTTCTGTGGTGATCGCGTTGTCCACTTGTTTGGTGTCGTCATCAGCGTTGTATAGTTTTGTCGGACACTCACGCTTTGGATTAGCTTCGATAAGACTGCGACACCTCTTAAACATTTTCCTGATACTTTCGACATTTTCTAAGTTGGTTGTTTCAATTTTATCAAGTTTTTCTAACTTTTGTTGCGTTGGCATTTCTGACAGAATTATATCGTCTAGTGTGTTCTTGACTGTTTCTACAGAATCACTTAATGTTTCGGTGTCCTCTAGGAATTTGATCCATTCTTTCTCGACTTCTTCTACTTTGACCGAGCTTTGACTACTCAAAGTATTAACCGCATCCACTTGACGCGTTAACGTTTCGATCAAAGTAATAATTTCTTCGTTCACTTCAGTTACTTCGATGATGTGCTTAAGATTTTGGACGTGGTTTTTAAGTGAGTTCAGACGCTCTGTGTCTTCTGTCGTCCTGACGCCACTTACAGTTTGTCTTTGAATCTTGTATTGTATTTCCTCTAACCAGACAGAAATAGTTTCTATAACAATAATCACACTCCTTTCTGTCCTAGTTGGGTCGTTAGTTTCAATGGCGTTCTTAACTTCATCCAATTCTTTATTGACGACCAGATTATAGGAGTTCTCAACTGATGGCTCCAACAACGCAACGGTCATTGAGTCATCAGGGATACTCTTCTGTGGCTCTGTTACTGATTGTGTTCGTTTTTCAAGAGCGTCTAGTAGTCTAGCCTTCTCTGATTTCTGTGGTATGATTGTCTTACTGGGTGATGGTGACTTAGATTTTGATCGTTGTACAACATCAGAATATGTCAATTTGTGAAGTGTTTGCTTAGACATCATTGGGCTCGCCAACTGGGAAATACCCTCATCTATTGAAGACGCATCTTTAAGAGAGAAGTCTTCGCTAGATGGTGTAACTGACTGAGAAAGTTCGGTGTTAATCGGATCTGACAAACTCTCAGGAGATTGCAAATAAGGCGATTCTGTTTTCTTCTTTGATTTGCGTTTCTTCTGTTTGTATTTATCACCTAAGATGGATTGAGGAGGTTCTTCGAAGGAACGTTCACTGTCAATGAAGTCAGTAGTAGCTTGTGGGATAGAGATCTGAGCTCTAAGATGTACTTCATAAGGTTCATCAGTGGATGTTGATATCGACTCTTCAGAATAGTCTCTTGGGGATGTTTGTTGAGTACTGTCGATTGTGACGAGTTCCTTTCTTACTACGTCCAGTATTGGTACTGCTACAGGTTCGGCCACTGGTACTGGAGCACGTTCAACAATGGGTTCTCTCGGAGAAGTCTGTTGTGAGCTGTCCACAGTAATGATCTCTTGTCTGATAGGTTCGGTAACTTGTACAACCTCCACCACTGGCTCCGGTTCAGGCTCAGGCGATGGTGGCGCTTGTTCCACAACAGGTGATGGCGCTTTCACTACCTCAGGTACCGGTGCGGGTTCACGTTCTCGTGGTGTAGTTTGCTGAGAGCTATCAACTGTTACAACTGTTTCTTTAAGTTCTAACGCAGGTACTTCCACTTCTTCCCTTGGAGTTGTTTGCTGAGTACTATCAACCGTAATAACTTCTTTTTTGATCTCAAGTGATGGTAGTGAGGGTAGACTGGTTTCCTTGGTCTCAACCTCTTTAACTGGCTCGGGTTCTGGAGTATCTGACTGAGTGAAAGTACTAACCAGAGGTACTTCAGGCGTTTGCATGCTTATCTCCGCCATTTCTTTTTCTTTCACAGGAGTAGTTGATGTTCCCTGCTCAGAAATTTCCCGTTGAACAGTTTGAATGTCGGTTTCAGTTGTTTCCACAAGAATTTCAGTACTCTTTTCATCCTTTTGTACTTCAGGTAACGGAGAGGTTTGCATTTCTCTGGACTCGGTTACAATTTCAGGTGAAATAGATTTTTGTTCAACAACAACCGGTTCTTCAACAACTGGTGAAGTCTGTGAGAACTTCTCTTCTGGAGTACTTATGTCATGTGGAATGACCTGAGTCGTAGCTTCAAGCTGAATGATTTTCTCAGGAGTCTCTGATCTGCTTGTTTGTATTTCTGTATCAGACATGATTTTCTCCACAACTGTAGTAACTTCTTCAATAGTTTGTGTGTGAGCTTCTTTGTCTTCAACTGGTGTTGTTTGAGTGATGACCTCACTTACAGATGTGGGTGTAGTTTGTAATTCAATGTCAGACGTTTCAGGTCTCGACATTTCTTCGATCGGTTCGGTTTCCTCTGGAGACGTCTGAATCGAATATTCTTGTGTGGCAATTTCCTCGACAACAGGCACAGGGAATGTAAGTATAGTTCCCACTTCGTGTTTTGCGGTCTCTGGACTGCTTTGCACACATTCTTCCACAATTTTGACTGTAGTAATATCAGAAGTTTCACTAATGGTGTGATACGATTCTTCTCTTGGTGAGGAAGCCACAACTTCAGTTCCAATTTTAGGGCTTTCAGGTTTGACTTCAGGTTCCTCAATGACTTCTGGTTCGACCTCAGGTTCTGAAGGTGACTGGGCTGTTTCGACTAGAACCTTCTTCTTCCGTTTTTTGGATTTACCTTTCTTTGTAGTTTCAAGCATTTCTATAGGTGTCGTCACTGTTGTGTCTTCAGTTTCAGTAGTAGCCATCTTGGGATAAGTCGTCTCTTCGCTAACAGCGTGAGGTCGGCGTTTCTTTTGTTTTTTCTTGCCAGGTGACGGTACAGGGCCCAAAGATAAATCTTCAGCCTCGTAGCCTTGTTCTTCCGAGATGGTAAGAGATTCGGATTCAACGTAAGAATCTTCAATTTCTGGTTCTTTCACCTCAATAACTTCTTCTGGCTCTGAAATAACCTGTTCTTTAGGTGATTCAATCTTTTCAGGTGAAGCAGATTTAACTTTTTCGATAACAGGTTCCTCGGGTACTATTTCAGGAACTACTGGTTCTGGAGACTTCACATCAACGACAGGTTTTGCGGGACTTTCTGGCAAAACAACAGGTTCTAATACCTCTTCTGTCGGTTTCGGTGACTCGTGTTTAGGTGATACTGGAAGTTCTACGTAGTGACTGAGAGATGAGCTATCAGTGTCCGCAATACTTTTGTCAGTTTCTATGTCGACAGATTCACTCGCTGAAGAACCGCTCTTGTGCTTCTTCTTCTTTTTACTCTTCTTTTCTTTTACAGGTTCAGGTGGTGTTTCTGGTTTTATCTCCTCCGGAACTGCTTCCACAACGGGAACTTTACTCATTTCTTTAGTTATACTGACATCACTGGGCAATACAACTTCAATGTCTTTCTTGACAACAATAGGTTCAGCCTCGAAATGTTCAACCTTCAAGTCAAACTGTACTTTAGGCTCCACCTTTTTAGGCTCCCTGGTCTTTGTCAATGACAAGGAAATATCAACAGATTGCTCAAGTTTGTCAGATTGAGAAGTTTGGGTTTCAGGTTTGTAACTTCGTATATCAGTATCAAGTCTTTCAGATTGTAGTAACATTGATACATCATATTTAGAATCTGGTTTCTTAGAAGCAGGTTCCGTAGGCCCAACGAAGTCGGTCGTTTGCGAGGGAACATCTTGTTTTTCAGGCTTGTCGAATGTCATTAGAAGTTTGTTGACACTGTCTGAAGATCCTTGAACTTGCGGCTCGAACTGTCTTATATAGGACATTTCAGGCGATTCAGGTGCTTTCGTCAAATCAGATTCTGAAATAACTGTTCCGATTTTCAATGGTTCTACTTCGACCGTTGACTGTACCGGTGCCTTTTCAGTCGTTACTTCACTAGTTATCTTTTCAACTTCAGTCACGACAGTTTCAGGTTCTTCTATCGGTAGTTGTTCATATTTATCATTACCTTCTTTAACTATTAACTCCTTCGTAAGTTCAATAATACCAATTTGTGGTTGTTTCACACTTTCGGTATGTAAGAAGCTGTCTTCGACACTAGGTTTGTCTCCTGAAATAGGAGTGACAGGTTGTTCGGTGTCTTTAAGTTCTTCGATTGTCAGTTGTACTGGCTTCTCAGTCTCAGTGATCGATGGCTCTTCCGTTAGTTTTTGTTCCTTAATAGCAATATAAACTGTCGACTTGTCATCAGGCTTAACGGTGAAGTCAGTCTCGGTATGTGTAGTTACTGTTGAAATTTCTTTATGAATAGTTTGAGTAGTCTCATCACCAAACACTGGTTCTGGTTTTTTTGTGACGATAAAGTCTTTACTTTGACCAACTTCTGGAACTTTAGTAGGAACAACATTGGTTACTTCTTTACTCTTTGTTGTTGCTTCAGAAAGTGTATCTAATTCGTGTGTTTTAGTCTGAGTGATGTCAATCTGAACCTTTATCTGCTCAGGTGTTTTTGGCTTTTCAGTAACTTCAGGTGTCTTTTCTTGAAGTTCTACAGGCTCTACAGATTTTACAGGTTTTTGAGGTTCTTCTTGTTTTTTAATAGGCACGATTGGTATTTTTGAGACAATGGTGTGATCCATCTCAGTACCGATGAAGCTTTTGGTAAGGTCTACAAGTTCAGTACCTTTAGGAGCTACAGTGGCTGGGCTAGCCGGAGTTACACTTGTGACTTCCAAAGCTTGTGCGATCTCAGGTTTAGGCTCCGGTATTTCTTCAGTTATTAAAGTAGTTTGAGGTTCCAATTCTACTGTTTCTTTAACAATTGTAGCCGTTTTTATTTCAACCTCGCTCTTAAATTCTGTTGCATGTCAGCTTCATCTGATGTTGTAGTTTTAACTGTATCTACTTTTACAGGAGAGACAGGTTTTTCAGAATCCGCCTTAGGAATTTCCTTTTCTGGAATCAGGTCTTTAGTTTCAGCGTCTTTAGGTGTTTTGATTGTTTCAACTATTTCTTCCGCTGGAGCAATTACAGTCTCTTGGACCTTGAGATCTTCACTCTTCAAAACTACAGGTTCAGCCAGTGGCTCTGCTTTCGAAGAATCGTCCTTTGGAGCTGGTTCAACAGATTTTTCTTTTTCTGATTTAACTGAGACTGGAGTTTCTGATTTAATTTCCTTTGGTTTCTTTTGCTCTTTTGTAGGCGAGGCCGGTATTTTGGAAATGACAGAATGATCGATTTCACTTCCAATCAAACTCTTTGTGATGTCAATAACTGAAGTGTCTTTAAATCCATTAGTGTGAGGAGTTTCTGTCAGTAAGGATTCAGTTTCAGTGATAATGAGTTTATCGTCATTGCCTTGAGTGATAGTACTAGTCTTCGTTGTTTTGGTGGTCACTGAAGAAACACTTATATGAGGTTCTGTTGATTGGATGGTTTCCTGAATAATCTGCATCGCTGCGTCAGCTTGTTTACTTTCTTCAACACGCTGTTTCTTATCGTCTTTGGGTACATCTTTCACTTCAGATACGGGAGATATTTGTTCTGTAGAGCTAACAGCTGTCACAGTTTCCTTTTGAGGAACCTCTGTTGGTGTTATTTCAGGTGTTTCGCTTGGTTTCGATTCCAAGGCATGCTGTATTTCACTACCAATTAAGCTCTTCGTGACATCCACAACACTCGTATCTTTCTGTGAGGTAGACGTCACTGTTGTGAACTCAGTTACTTTAGTAGTTTTGAAGACATCTGGTTCCTCTGAAATTGTCACAGTAGATGTTATTTCAGGCTCTGAAGTCACTTTAGTTTCTTTGACGGTTGTAGTCGATATTTGTTGATCACCAGGTAACGTGGCAGGAACACTTCCTGTGGTTACTTCAATAGTTTGTGTGACCACTGGTTTTTGTGTAAATGATGAAGCAATAATGTCTTTTTCAGTAGGGACAACTGTGACTGTTGTTGATTTGGTGATAGTTGGTATTTCCTCTTTAACATCCTCCTGAATAACCTCCATTACATCTGGCCTATTTAGTTTCACATCAATCTCAGCGGTTATAGTAGAGTCAGGAAGGTATTCATCATCTGGTTCTTCGACAATTTGTTCGACAACATGCTCTTTACCGTCAACGATCTGCACTTGTTTGATAATTCTGATACGTTTAGTTCTGACGCCCTCAGTTTGTATACTGTGCGAGACTCTGGGTTCTTCCTCAATCACCTCGACATCATCAGGTTCTTCAATCACTTCTTCAGTGACGTGTTCCTTTCCATCGATGATTTGTATGTGTTTGATGATACGTCTTCTTGTTCTTGTGATCTTTCTAGTCACCTTCTGTACTACAGTGGCGATATTTGTCGACGAAGACTCAAATGTCTGGTGTTGCGTGCCCTCAGTTACAAACGTAGTCAGACCTTCATGTGGTTCTTGAACAATGTAAGTAGTTTCATCTGGTTCTTGTATTTCTACCTCACCAGGTATTACTTCGTACGTTTGTGAGACCGTTACAGTTTGATGGGGAGAAGACTCTCGTTCTTGAGACGTGCGTATAATCGTTTGAGATTTCTTGTAAGCCTCACCTTCTTTCTGAATAAACTCCTGCATCATTTGCTCCAGTTGCTGAGCCTGGGTTAGCTCTACTGGTGACTGAGTAGGTTCGTTTTGATCTGTTGTTTCTTTAGTTTGATCATTAAAGTCACCGCTCTTAGGTTTGTCATCAGGAGATTCGTCTGTTGGTTTACCATCTCCTGGTTTTTGATCTTTAGAAGAATCGTCACCACCACCAGGCGGTAAAGCAGGGCGATCATCTTTTCCGTCGTCGTCATCTTCTTCGACTGTTGGTGGAACATCGCCTCTTTCTCCCACATTAATGGATATTCTTGGGATTTGTTCCTCGATCACTTGAACATCGTCAGGTTCTTCCACAATTTCTTCTGTGACATGTTCTTTACCATCAATAATAACTACGCGACGAATGATACGCCTGCGAGTTTTCACAATTCTCTTTGTGACTTGTTGAACCACAGCAGTTACACTCGAGGTTGAGGTCTGAACTTGTGGCAACTCTTGGCCTTCGGCAAGAAGAAGTATCTCTTCTGGTTTCATATCCTTTTGCATGGTAATTACCATATCAGGCTTAGATGTAAACTCTTGGATAGAAACATCACCACCTGGTAAGCTCGATATTATCTGACCTTCGCAAGTTTGGTACCGAATGTGCTGGATGCCGCCCTCTTCCAAAGTGGTAGAAGTTCCTCCTTGTTCATCTCGTATGGCTATTTGAGAGAACGCCTGATCAAGAGGAATATCTGCTGACAGTATATGAGATTCGCGTTGTTGGCTTTGAACGACTTGTTGCCTTGTCACCAATGTTTTTCTGATCTTCTTGACGATGATCCTCTTAGTACCGTCTGCGTCTACAACAACTTCCGTGGTTGTCTCGTCAGGTTCTACCATAACGGTCTCGAATGACTGAGGCACGCTATGTGTTATGTTTAATTGTGAATCTTTCCTGAACTGGTCATCTCTGTAGTTAGCGTCAACAAGAAGAGACTTCTCATCAACTTTATATTCCCTGACAACTGGCCTGCTTGCAATTTCGATGATTTCATGGCCTCCTTCAGAAATAGTTTGTCTGACTTGAATATTTTCAAGGATTTCCTTTGGATCCGAGTATGGTTCACTGGTCTGTACTTCGACTTCCATAGGAGGAGCACATGTTATAGATACGTCATGAGTGGCTATGACATCTGGTTGGCATATCACAGATTTATCAGACACGGACGGAGGTTCCGACATTAAGCTCTTACCTGTTTGTGTTTCAATAGCCACGGTCTCTTTAACGATTTGGACTTGTACAGGTTCAGCCTTTTCTATACTTTCTTTTACCGTTGTTTCCTTAATATTAACTTCGACAGATGGTTCTTTAACTTCTTTAACAATTTCGACCACTTCCTCAGGCATCGACGTCGAGTCGATTGTCCTATCCGTCTGTGAGATATCATCCTCTGCAACTTCAGGTGCTGACCGAAGGTGGAGCAGCACTTGTCTTAACCTCTCTATTTCTATAATGACTAGATGTCTTGTTTCTTCCAACGCCTTCTGCATCGCACTCAATTTCACTCTCAATGACTGACTAGATTCATCCTCACTTATCACAGTTATAGACTTTAAAATAATCTCATATTCCTCGTACTCACGTATGTAACGTTCATAAATTTCAATGTATCTAACAATATCCTCCTCCACGATCACTTCAGACTGTACGGTGGACTCCTTGAGACCATTGTTGATAGTCTCAAGCCATTTGTCAAGTTTGGCAATCTTTTCTTTTTGTTCTTCAATCTCTTTAGCTTGCTTAGCCACTTGCACTTTGGCTTCCTGAAAACAGAAATTAAATCATAAGTTCAGAAATGCTGAATGTTTGGGAGCAATATCCTATTAAACATGCTGAACTAAATACTTTACATATACGAGATTTGTTAGGAGTACATAAACATGAACACTTATAGTGGGAGAGGATTATTACGCGTGACTTCCAACTGAACACTTATAGGATTAAATAAGTATAGAACGACTTTGCTAAACAATAAAAGGCCAGGTATACAACGTTATTCATTACTATGATGCACTGTTCAATGAATAAATTAAAAAAACAACAAATCTTAAAATAAATTTTCACAGTTGACTAAATTTTAGTGAAACATAGCACAGCAAATAATAGGAATGAGATTAAAATTACCTTTCTTACCTTGATGATGTCCAGTCCCTCCCTCGCCTGCGCCAGTAGCTTCACGATCCTGGCCTTCATGACGGCCAGCTCCTTCACCAGCGCCTGCACCTCCTGCTCCTGGCGGTACTCCATGACCTTCGTCTCCAGCAGGTCGGCCGCCTCCTCGCACTTGACTAGAACTTCGATGCCCTCCTGAAATGTTGGTATTTTGGTTGGATAAATTGTTTTTCCAGAGTCGGAAATTATGTTATAGATTTTGGTAGTAATAATAAGTCCTACAGATCATAGAGCGTAAGAACTCCTTAAATAATAAATATTATCTAGTCAGAAACTTTTAATATCTACTGTTTATAAATAAAGCTCATTGATATTATTTAGGATTTGGTATTACGAGACCCGATAATTTTAAAATACACAAGTAGGTGTAGCACAAATACACACATAGACAGATTACGCCTACAGAGGGTTTACAACACATTTAAATGTAGGGCAGACACGAGTCCAATAAAAAATCGCATGTTTTTAAAACATCAATGTTCATTGTAGGATTTATCGCGGATAAACATAATTAAACCTACAAAAAGTATGTTTTATACTTTGAAAACGACAGCAGGTGGCACCAACTCGCGTTTAAATTGTGTGCCAATCGATTGTACCTATGTTATTTTTATATTACTACTTTACTACCCTACTGTACTGTACTACTTTGGGACGTGCATTTTTTCTACCGTACATCGAAAAAAAATGAGCATACTGAGAACAACAAATGTGACGCCTTTTCAAAGCCAAATAATTTATTCGCTTACACGAAATTTATTTCTATCACCCACGAAAACAATAAAAAATAATATGTAACACCTTGAATTAATTAGACCTCGATTACAGTTAAAATTAATTAAACACATTTCAAGTTAATTAAACCGTTTCGTTCTTATCATAATTATGATTATACACATATTATATGACGCATAATAATATTTGCTTATTATAAACTGCATTGCCGCACTAATTGATAAGACAAACCGAAAATAAACATGCCGACGACATTTCTAAGAAAAAGGTCTATTTAAAGTCGTGATGTATGCTGGAAAACATGTGATTACTCATACAAATGGTGTCATAGGATAATAAAATTAAAATATACCTACAAATGTATGTCATGTATTTATAGTTACAGCGGGCGAAAGAATTAGCTTGAAAGCATTTTATTGGAGCCTGAGAGATAGAAAATGCAATACCAATTGATTTATTGCTATGAAAATTGCTATAGGCACCGTCGTTCATAAACAATTGAATTTATTACATGTTCTATTTTAAATTCTAGTTACTTTATTTTATGTTTATCGTAATTCGGTGAATTGAAAACCCCTCTTTGACTTTGCTATTTCGCATATGTTTTACCTCTATTTAGACAATAATTAGGGTGTTGAAATAAGTTTATTACCCGCGTTTTATTACAGGTAATAAACGGAAAACAAGTGACAGAGCAGTCTCTATTTTGTGCATTTGAACCGCGAAGGTCAGATGCAGTCATAGCACAGACTACTAGGAATACATGACAAGTGACTCATTTAACCTGACTGTCCTATTCAAATGATGCACGGAACCGATGACGATCACTGGAAGTTTACGACTCTACAAATTTATTTTACGATGTAATTAATATTAACGGAAGTAATTACCTAACAGCTGCTCGGCTTTTATATCTTAAACTTGTCAAAAAGATTAATGTTAATAGGCCGATATTATCTACTTATATTCTGATTGCAGTAGGTACCTATAATACCTGCATAAAAAGTAATGTTCTAATCAACATTTTTACTATTGGGTATTGTTTTACCATAGAATCATGGGTTGGGCAATCACTCCATCTCCAATGCAGCAGGTATACAGATCATCAAAAAGGTTTTTATTTCGAGTAGGCCTTCGCAGGCACTTTCAAAACGTTACTGACTCTAGTTGCGCGGTTCCAAAATGCCATTCTTATGGAGAAGAACCGGCAAGAAACTCCAGAAGTTACTCTTTTAAAAATAGAAAGAAATATAAAATTTATACTTTACAATAATAATGCAACAACAACTTAAATTAGCAAAATGTAGAAATGGCCAAATGGATAAAGCAGTTAAAACTGGAAGTCAACTCCATTTTAATTTAGGAAATCCTTGACAGTGATTTGGAAAAGCTACCTAATAGCTATAAAAGAATACCTAGCTACGTAATAAGTAATCCATTGGCAGCTGAACCTCTAAAGCTGTTCTCTCCTAAAATAACAATGATCTAGCTGAGAGGATTTAGATGTGATATCATTGAATACATAAGAAACAAATCGGCTTCTACTTTAGTTTTTGGGAATGACTGTGTCGTCATTGCTAAATTAGGTGATGGTCACATCTGTACCTTATACATGAATTAATTGAGAGATGATCTATGATACGACAGTATAAACATTTATCATCTATGTTATCAATTTGTTATTGTTGCCGTAGATGGTCAATTAGTGCTTCAGTAAGTTTGGCAATATGTTTTCAGCTCGTTAAATTTAAGAAAAACCGACACAAAAATAAAAAAATATTTTTTCCTTATTGTACGAATAAAATACGTTAGTTATATAACGTTTTGAGGATAAATAGGAATAACAAATTATTCCAAGAAACATGTGTGAAACATCGAACATAGTCAGTTAATATATAAACAACAATAAAACGAACCGGTTACAAGTTTACAACAATATACCTACATAAAATATATGACATGAAATGTTTACATAAATCACAAGGTCAGAAAAAGACATAAAAATATAACCTTGACCTAACATTCAACTTTTAGGGTCGTTAGAAAAGTATTAGAAACCTAAACCATACATATATTGATACTATCAGTCTTTTATAATGATAGTACGCGGGCAAAGTAATGTAAATAGTAATGTTTACTACACCTTTACAACTTGCGTGGGCTGAAAAGTACTTATAGTAGACTGTCATTTGTCATATCGGACCAAAACAATTCAAATCAATCAAAGGTTTGTGAACAGTGTTTTGAATGTTGCTTTATAATTTTCGTTATTATTTTGTTTATGCAATCGAGTTTAGAGGTTAAGGTGTGGCTATTTCTAAGAACATCCCATTTTTTTAATAATAGAGACATTTAAACTCAAACCTACTACTATTTGACTAGCTTAAAAGTCATGTTTTCCCATAGCTATCATCCAGGTCACAAAATCAGGCACTAGTCATTCAATTAAGGTATAGTTGCTTGATCTGAATGGTCTGTCCATCGAATTCAGGTCCATACAACCATACAAAAGATATCCGTCACCCGTTCCGTCTGATTAACTCACAATGCTTCTACCAAAGGGGATTCTTTTGAATAAAAGATATATTCAATCGAATGGGTTTCAATGTTTATACAAAAAAATATATCTCTATTTATGTAAATCTTCGGTAACATATTGGCAAGGTTTATCTTGAATATAATATGTGTATATAGTCATAAATCTAACTGCCCTTGATCGTACGAAACTACGCGAGATTTATTAAAAAGTTCAATGAAAACTGCAAATTATGTCACCAATATTTTCAACAATATTGTCCGTGTGGTGTCCGGAGATAAAGAATAGCACCACCCCATATCCTCCATTGGGTGTCGTAAAAGGCGACTAATGGACCTTAAGACCCAGTGCACTGTACCAAGCACCTTGGGTCACCCGAATGGTGGCGGGTAAGCAACCAACAATCGCATTCCCAAAGAGGGTTAGTGTCAGGCAGGCGGCCGACTATAAAACTATAGCCAAAACTTTAAGCAACATGTCTAAAAAACGTGTTGCGCCGACCCCAAGTGAAAATTGGGATAAGGGCAGGGGAATGATGATTTTCAACGTATGAATGACAAATATTAAATGATTACTAGGAGCTTACAAAAAACTGTTATCTCTAAATGACACAACGTCTAAAACGATGTATTAAACATGTAAACAATACAAATTATATTACCTGTCACAAGACACTACAATCACATAAACCACTTCACTAAAACCATAACACGATTTCGGTTCAATCGTAAAATGTTTTCGTTATTCGTATTCGTAATATTTTCGTATTGACTGCACTGCGTTCGTTCACTTACTAAAGCCCTGCAGAAGCCAAACACTAACAATTATTATTAACTCGGTGTCGTAACGCGCAGGTGACATCATTTTGTGAAACATCACAATATATGGACTAACTCACTGTCAAGGTCGCTTTGGGAGATGATGTGCCTACCATCACCTCTTAAACTGAGATGTGGAAGCGAGACACTGCTCTACACTCTGTAGTGCACTTTCTCCCTCCCACACTTCCTATAATAAAGAGTGTTAGCCCCCGAGCGGTTTAAGTTCTGAAGATATAGTGACGTTCATAGAAAAGTATGCACTTATCAGTCACGTTTTAAATGGTCCGGCAATTAGAGATAGTAAAACAACTGAAGGTTTAATACTTAAGCACCTAAAAGTGACGAAGTAGGTACAACGGCATATGGTGCTTTGTCTACTACAAAACGCTTTCAATTAAGTTCGAGGATACTCAAATATAATATCGATGACGAAACGACGATAGTTGTCGGAGTAATTTACGGGAAATATGTCGACTAGATTACCATTAAGTTTCGCGCCGCATCATTGTTCCGATAGTTACACAGTCAAATTCTAGTTTTGTTTATAAGGCAGCTAAAACGGGCAATTTCGAATAATGTTTTGTTATACTACTCTAAACCAATTTGTATCGAGATAGCGAGACTATATTTAGCTACTACGTCAGTGGGGATTCGGGACTGTTATTTTGGTCAATGGAGTATATACAGTGTGGACTTACCCTGAGGCCCTCCTCCATGGCTTCCAGGCTCTCGTCCGGCAGGTCGGACAGTCGTGTCTGCACGTCTCTTATCTCTTCAAGCAGACTTTCTATATCGTTAGATAATTCATCCTGAGAACACACGCTTTTATTAGCAAAACACTCTTATGTACAGTAGCGATATGGAATCAAAAGTTTTCGTTGCGTAATTAATATCATGGTTTAAATTTTCCGCACTAATTCTTAGAAATTACTGTTGAGATTTGAATTAGTTTATTTCGAAATCCACTTAGAGCTTTGATACTGAATATAAACAGAAACTGCGCCAATAAACAAAACTGAAATCATTGAAATTTGTACATTGTCCAAACGTAGTTCCATTTCACTAGCAGACAGTGATATAAAATCTCTCAATCAACAAATGCATCCTGTAATATATCAAACAGTAAAACTACATGCATTATCTGCTCACGTGAGGAATAAATCAAGATTAAATACATCTCTGGTTCAAATAGTTTTGGGTGGAAGCCAAAACATAACTAACGCGTTCGCATACCCATGTAAATGAACGTAGCTACTCGGTAACCCAACCACAAATTTATGCACAGTGGTATTTCTGAACATGAGTGCACAACCACAACTCATTTATGCCATTACGTGAAAGCTTTTAAGTGTGGCCTACTTTTGCACTCAAAAGAGTGGAAATTTTAACCACGATGGAAAGAAAAAGTAATACTTCTAAAAAGATCGATAATCTTTTGATTCCATATCGACTCAAAATATGTAGGGTCAAACAGTCCAAGTGATCATTCCGATGGACTACATGTTAGAAACACAATACAACATTGAAAATAAAAACAAATTAGTTCATAACAATAATGTTGGCATGACATGCGAAGTTTCGGAATCTCTGCAAACAGGGTCTGTTACTGGACTATCGATAAAACAAAACAAGTCAGTCGTCGCCAAGTGTCCCGCAACGCAATCGATAAGAGATTGTCAGTGATTAAGAAAATAATTGAAATGCCGATGTATTATTTTGAACAACAAAACATTACAATTTAGAATTTTGAAGATTTAGATTTAAAAATAAATTTTGGAGGACTGAATTCTTTCAAATGTATTGCAGAAGATGTTATTTTTGCAATTTACACCGATTAAAGACGAAAATATAACTATGATTGCATAAATTTAGTTCTCCAAAACCACATAGTTTATGTTAGCTTTATTTTGTCAATAGCAGCGTGGCGAAGCGTGTGGCATTCACACTGATAAGCGTTTGACGATTCGGTACGGAACACTTCGCTTGAGGATAATCAACAAGTTTCAATCTAATTTTGGAATAACTGGATGCTTCAACAATGCCAAGACATTTGAAACCATTCAAATAACAAATAAATAATAATGGCATTCATAACATTTTAGGAAACTAAACTACTCAAATTCAAAATGTAGCAAAAAATTATGACTGACCTTAGCAAAACTTTCATTTTACATTGCAGACTGTCAGATTTGTTTGAAAACAATTCTACTTAGGGTAGCTGACAGACTTTGAGTGTTGTTGGTTGTGAAGTGCATTTTCATCAACTTGTACAGTCCAAATACAGACTCTAAAACTTTTCTTACTGAAGCGATAAGATCTATCGTCTCGTAGTAGCCAAATTTTGACGGGGGTACAAAAATTGTAAAACAAAATATAACAAAAATATATCACGTGTAAATAAAACAATGCACGTTGTTATCAAAGTTTATTATAATAAAATATCAGACGACTGACAAAGACTAGAAAAATTGATCTGACTAGAGTTGACTAGAATTATAATTCACACAATACAAAATTAACGACTAGTAAAATGCGTCACTACTACGGTAATTACAGTGCACGCCAAAATGTGGCACTACAAGACGAGCTGCGGCGTGGCTAAACACATTACAATAAATAGCTTCGTAATTTGTGAAATTAAGAATTTAGTAATTATATCATGCCAAACATATAGTATATAATTTAAAATCGTACAATACGACTGTGGGTCAGTCACCTTTGTTGTCCTCGGGGGCGTCTGCTCCGGCTCCTGTTTGGATGAGGATGGGGCTGGTGCTATAGGCAGGGTGGTTAGTATATCCTCCCTACAGACAAGCTCGCTCGAGGCGTCGTCAACAACGGGTGTTTCGACGCTCAAGTACGATGACTTGTCTTTCCAACTACATATGCCACCGGGAAGGTCCATGGATATATAGTCAGGGTCATACGATGAGCCGGATGAATCTTTTGGCTCTTCACCTTCAGAAGAGTGACCAGAGCTTCCGCCCTGATCCCTGTCCTTATCATTTTCATCATTCATTTCAATTTCTTTTGTATCGATTGAAGGTGTTTTTGGTTTCCTAGCCATTAAGAGGAAGTATTGGCATTCAGCGTCGTGATATAAGTATTTGTCAGGCCAGAAAGATTTATCTTTAATGATGTTTTGTTCAACACTTATGCCATCTTCCTTTTCAGAAGATTGATCGATTTCTACGGGTTTAATTGTTCTTTCAACTGATTTACGTTCAATTAAAAGCACTTCCGCGTCATGAATTTTGTGTTTGTCCGTCCAGAAAGAATCCGATTTTAGATTTATTAGGTTGTTAGTATCGACATCAGTGTTAGAGAGTGGAACTTTAGATACAACATCGGCTTTGACTGTGTCTTTTTGTGAGACTGTTTGTGTGTTATCTGTGTCTTTTGGAATTATTAAGTTATCCTCTTTAGAAGACAGTTTTATATTTTCTGGTAGAACTGGTTTTTCTTGTACTTTTTCTGTTTCTACGTTCGATATTTTTGCAGGGACAATAGAGTCAACAACGTGAAGTTTACTCTCAGTTATTGTTGAGTCTGTTAAAGACTTTTCTGATTCGATAAATGCAGTAACATCCAAAATCACTGGATCCTTAGGCTTTTCTTCTAATTTATCAAGCTTCGTTTCAACAACTTCTTTCATTTCTACATTAGGTTCTTGAACAATGTCGCTTAATTCTTGTTTCTGAACTTCGGTGAATATTTCTGATTCGATAAATACTTTTTCCGTAACTCTAGGCGTCATGTCCTCCTGAGTAACTTGAATATCATCCGTATGCTCCAAAGAGTGAGTTTCAGTAATAGAAATAGGTTCGGTATCCTCTAGTAAAGAGTCGATCATACTCATACTAATATGTTTATCATCAAGTTCTTCAGGAAGTTGTGTTTCAACTGATTTTAGATCTAAGTTGTCAGGTTCAGGTGTAGCCAGAGATGGACTTAGATTCTCCATCAATTCGTCGTATTGATACTCCATAGACGTCTGGGTGTCAGTCAGTTCCTTAGGAGAGTCGTCGCTCATTACAGACGAATCGTTTTCTGGTGACAGCATTTCTTCAATCTCTCTTTGTAGGTCAGCCATTTTGCTTTCTAAGGATTGATCTTCTGCTATTTTGTCAACAAGCTCCTGTCTCTGAGTTTCAATAGCAGATATTTCTTGTGTGATAAACTGAGAAGCCGACTGAATCGAGTGGACACTTGTAGTTTCGGCCTCTGGCTTTACATCTTTAGGAATGTTTCCATCTTTAATCTCTATTTTATATGATTCTGTAGGCGTATGTTGTATTTCTACAGATATTATTTCAGATAAGTCCAGACTGCTTGGGTCGTCTTTCCAGAACTGAGCCTCTGAGAATACTCTGTCTTTTATAGGTGTTTGAATAGACTCTGGCGTGGAGGTTGGAGTATCAAGTTTCTTTTTCTGAGGTATTGTAACCTTTGTTACCGGTTTTTCTTCAGAGGCAGGAGTAGTGGGAATATTAGCATCTTCAATAGCCTCTACTGGTTTTTTATCCTTTTTCTTCTTCTTACTCTTCTTTTTCTGATCAGTTGGTGCTTCTGAAGCAGGCTTTTCTTGAGGTTCCTCAACCGGTTGCGGTGGTTCCTCGATTGTCACAACAGATGGTTCGATCTTTCCTTCTAAGTCTTTGCTGACTGTATCCTTGGATTTGGATGATCTTTTCTTTTTGTTCCTCTTAGGAGGTTGCTTATCTTCATCAGATGTGCTAGGTGCAACTTCAACAGGGCTGGGTTTAATATCTTTTTCCCTAGACTTAGAAGAGCGGCTTTTACGGCTTGGTTTTTTAAGTGGTTTTTCATCGTCGGAAGGACTTTGAGTAGATTCTACGTCGTCTGGCTTAAGTGACGTTGTCAATGCTTCAAATCTATTCTCTGACTTTTCACGAGTTTCTCGTGTTTGTGATATGTTTGATTGCGAGCGCTTGTCTCTCGACTTAGATCTAGATCGTCTGCTTCTGTCAACAGTAATAAAACCTTCGGCGTCAATTTCTGTTTCGGTGGTTTGATGGTCGTTACTTGATTCATCGACAAATATAACTGGAGGATGTATTTTAGCAGAAACAGGTGTTGGTTCTTTTTGCGAAGCTACTATTTTTGGTACGTTCTCTGGCGATGATCTTTTACCAACAATCTTTGCCCAAGATCCAATACCGTTATCGCTCTCAGTTACAGTTTCTACACTCTCACGGAATTTTTCTTCACTAGACGTAGCTGGTGCTGAAGCAACTTTTTCGACCATAATGTATTTTTCTTCTTTTTCAATGAAATCTTTTTCAACTGGCTTTTCTGAGACAAGATGTAAGAATTCTTTTTGTTCATGTGCCAATCCCTCGGCTAATACATCAGCGTATGTTTTGCCTTCCTCAGCAGCTTTGGCCCAGACGTTTACAGGCTCTACTTCAGAAGTATTTGTTGTCTGTAGGGGTACAGTTTGAATGTTTTCAGCTTTTTTGACAACAGCTACGTCCTTCTTGTCCTCCTTCTCTTTCTTCTTCTTCTTTTTATTTTTCTTGGACTTTGATTCAATATGATCATCGTGCACTTCTGATGTTGTTACTGTCTCTGTTATAATCTTTTCAGAAGGAGGACTACTACTTTGCGGGATGTCCAATTGTTCTTTCTTAGTCTGCAGTATTGAAGAGTAAGAAATTTGAGGTGTTGTTGATCCCTCAGTTGAAATTTCTATAGTTTCCTCTTCCACAGTAATAGGTGCAGGTGCATCTTCTACCTCAGTTCTACTTTCAGACACAGTAGTAGTAGTCTGATACATGTAAGAAGGTGTAAACTCAGGTGCATCAGCCGATAATTTTGAATACAATACAGTGTTCGAATAAGAGGGTTTAAATTCAGGGATGGAGTCAATTTCGGGAAGGAGGTCATGCAAGCTATGTATAGGAGATTTCTCTACACGGCTTATAGTTTCAGTATTAGTTAGTTCCGTTTCCCTAACGTCAGATGTAATTACAGTTTCCGTACGAGAGTCCGTAGGTGTTTGCGTATTTATATCAGGTTGTTCGAATGTAACCGAATCACTTAATTTTAGTTCCGATTGTAACTCATCAGTTGGTAATAATTCCGCCGAGATAGTGTCAGGCTTGGCATCGGCGCTAACATCAGTGGGTTCGTCTAAATCTGCATATTCGCTGGGTTGTGGAATAGTAAATTCTTCTGTGGATTCCACAATTTCAATAGGAGATGAAGCATTTTCGATCAAAATTTCATTACCAGCGGTAATATTATCAGGACTTTGCGGTTCAACGTGTTCACTTTCAGGTTCGATGGTTTGCAACAAAAGCTCTTGTTTCTTGTACTTAATCGATTTTTCAATGTCTTTTAGGTCACCGAATACCACAGGCACAAGACTTTCATTAAGGTCATCAATTACAAATGTTTCATATGCTGGTTTAGATCGTGTAGGGATTGGTTCAGGTTCCTTGAGCGCTTCTTCGATAAGGTCCTGAACGACTTGATGGTCATCGCTCGTTTTAGGAGTTATTGAACGAGGTAACTCGGTTTTGGTTGAAACCTCAGTAACTTTAGCCTCAATTTCACGTATTTCTTGGTTAGCAGTTTCTTTAATTTCATCAGGACTATTGCACCAGTAACATCACTGTGATCGATTATTTCAAAAGTTTCTTCTTCAGTTAACACGGTTTCTTCTTGAATTTCCTTTTTAGAATCAGTAATATCAGCGACATCTGGTTTATCAGAACTATCAGCTGCCTCTACTTTTACGAAATCTTTAACTTCATGGTCAAACGAAATGTTTTTAACTTCGACAGTAGGCGTTCCATCCTCCTCATTGCCGTAAACAACTGTTATAGGCGTGTTGCTAAGGTCATCAACTTCAAAGGAAAGCGCAATCTTATCTAATGGGGCTTTTTGAACCGGGGAAGAAATCGGAACATTTTGTGGCTCTAACTGCTCTGAAGAGTTTGTCGTCTTTAAGAGGAACTTTAGTTTGTTCTTTAGCTGACGGCTGAGATATTTCAGTTGGTGTCTTTTCTTCCACGGTTTGAGGTTCCAGAGAAGCTTCCCTTGATTTTGAAGATGCTAAGATAAGTTCGGCTTCTTTTATTTCTTGGTAGCTATGACGTAAGGGTTCATATATAGCCTCGCTAACTTGTGGAGTTTCTTTTAATTCCTCAGTCACTTTAGGCACTTCTACCGCGGTTGAATCCTTGTTTTTGAGTTCAGGAGACTGTTTTACGGGGTCTACACTAGCTTCTTCGGTAGTTTTACTACTGACAAGTTTTGTCGCAAGCAAATTCTCAGCATCAGTTATCTCGTGATAGCTGTATCTCGGAATTTCGCTAATAGTCGGTGGTGACGGTTCTGGTTTCACATCAGATTTTTGTGGTTCTTCTGTAATTGGTACAGATTCAACGACAGATTTTTCCTCGCTTGCTTCTCGAGATTTGGTTATAATGGTGGCTAACAAACACTCTGCATCGGAAATTTCTTGATAACTCGTTCGTGGTGCTTCAAATATTGCTTGTTTAGTTTCCTTGTCAACATCATCAACACTAGCCACTTTTTGGATTTCAGCATCAACCGGTACACTTGTTACATTTTCTGTAGGCTTAATGACTTCATTAGTAACAGGTATATCTAGATTGTCCTTTCCAGTATCTATAAAGCTATGAACATTAGGCTCAAGTAGGGTATTTGAACTTGAAGAAATTTCGATTGTCGCTTCGGGTAATTCTTCTGCTGACACTTTGCCATTTTGGATTACTTGAGTAATTTCAACCGTTTCCCTTGGTGATGTTTCATTACTAGCAGCTTCACTTGTCGTTAAAGCAAAGCGCCTTTCAGCGTCATTAATTTCATGGTAGCTATAGCGCGGTGTATCCTCTCTCAAAAATTGTAAATTGATATCAACTCTCGATTGTTCCGGTACCTCGGATACCTCAGAAAAGCTTTCAACAGGTTTTTCAGAATCTGTGAGAAGTTCAGGATCATTGATAGATTGAAGTACTGCACTTTCGGTGGTAATAAAAGTACTTGCTACTTCAGTAACTGATACGGTTTTCGTAACATTTGTGACAAGAGTTTCGAGAAGTCTGTCTTCAGTGGTTTTTATGTCTTCTAAGGGTTCGACACGTTTTTCAAGATTTTGGTGTTCTTGAGGTAATTGCTCAGAAGTGCTTTGTTCAGGTTTTGATTGTGTTGCTAGGATCACTTCAGCGTCCTTAATTTCATGATAACTTGTCGTACGCACATTTTCGCTCTCAATCTGTTTGGAATCCACAGTTTCAACTAGTGAATGAGATTCCATGCTTGGTACTTCAGGTTTACTGTCTGTTTCTGAGACACGCAAATCAGAAACTGATTCTATATTTTCATCAGATGTTATCTCAACCGTTTTATTAGATACCTGAGATGCTAAAATGATTTCAGCATCCCTTATCTCATGGTAACTAATTCTTGGTGTTTCTTCATGTAACTGAAGAAATTTGACCTGTAGCTTTAGTAGGTAACTCATTCACTAATATCTCTTGTGTTTCCAATTTGTCTGCACGATTTTCTTCAGGTTTTAATTGTTCACTTGTGACTTGAATGTCGCTTTCAGCAATTAGTACACAAGCATCAACATCATCGACTGATTTAGGTTCTTGTGGAGCAATGGGTACTTCCGAAACGTGTGTCGTGTTTGTTTCTTTTTTAGATGATAGTTCCGCTAATACCACTTCTGCGTCTTTTACCTCTTGATAAGAAACTTTAGGCGCTTCTTCCTTTACAGGAGATATAATGTCAGACTGAACCTTGGATACAACTTCTGATTGTTGTATGTTATCCTGTTCCTTAACTGCAGGAGTTTGTTCAGGTTGAGAAACCTCCAATTTGTTTTCTAAATCCTGAGACGACTGCAAATTCTGAGACTCCCGTTGGCTTATAATGAGTTGAGTGTACTCGTAATCCAACTGGTATGTGTCTAAATCCTTTGAATAGGGCTTGACTTCATTTATCAACTCTTCATAAGGAATGCTGGGGAATTTGTCTTTAGGTTTCTTCTGAGATTGTACTCTGTTGCGATCCTGTACTGATCCAAAGATTGCTTCTTCAAGTATATCAGAGAAGTCTTCTTCTGTCAAAGGTTTTTGTGGTTGATCTAGCAATTCATTGGACGGTTCATTCGTTTTGGAGGGAGTTTCATCTACATCAGGCGAGCTGAAACCTTCTTGAGAAACTTCTTCTGAAACTATCTCCGGCAACATTTATAATTGATTCTGTTGATTGCTTTTCTACTGCGCTATGGATGTTCTCGACTGTCTTAGTTTCATCGACTTGTTCAGTTACTTTTTCCGATTTTATTTCTTCTAGTTTAATAGGTTCGGCTTCAGTAATATTTACAGAATCTAATATTTTCTCTTCTTTAATAAAGGTTTCAGTAATAACCTTACTATCTACGTTTTCACTAACATTAATGGAAGACTTGACATCAGTGATTTTGTTACTTATTGTTTGATCGCTTACAACTACATCATCTTCAACAGAAAGAGGCTCCTCTAGAGAGTTGCTCTTACTACTAAATACTTTGACAGTCCTGATGGGAGGTAGTTTCTTTTCCTCATGTGTTATTAAGTATATGGTACGTGTTTCAACATCTTGAGTTATAGGTTCATAGCAAGTTATTTCTTCAACGATGTTGTATGATCCTTCTTTAACCGCATCAGGAGAGAAGAACTTATCATTATTATTTTGCTCATTTGCAGGAGTGGTGACAGAAGTCGATTGTTTGTCACTTTGTTCCACGGTAGTGACTGTATCAGAAACTGTACTTTCAGAAACGATGTTAGTAGCCTCAGATAACGCAAAAGCTTCAACCGAAGTTTCTTTTATGTCAGTAACATCTGTACGTTCCTTTTCGAGTAATATGTTAGTAGTTTCTTGTAGTATTGTAACTTGGTTGGCAACGAATCCTGTTTCAGGAAGAGCTAGCTCAGTTTCAACGTGGCTACTTGGTTCGTACGTAGTTTCAGATATGCCTTCTTCTTCTTCCAACATAGCATTCCAGTCGATATGTTCTACTGGTTGAATAAAGTCTAACTCTTCGGCTAAACTATCGTCTTCTTCCTTTAATGTGCGCTCTAAAGTAGATTCTTCCTGTTGTGGGTTAGTTTCTAACTCAATTGTTGTTGGTTTTTCCGTCTTGGCTTTGGGTTTAGATACTTTTTCCTTAGGTTTCTTTTTAGTACCTCCAGAACGTTCAATCTCTTTAAGAGCTTTATCAATATCATCGTCATTAATTTTCTGTTTTTTAGACTTTTTCTTTTTATGTGATTTTACTTCTTCGAAAGCTGCCTCTTCTGTATTTATTTCTGATGGGGATTGTTCATCTATAGAAATGATATTCGATTCAACAGGAGTTTCAATAACTATTTCATCAACCTTTGATTTTGTTGTCTTTTTAGACTTTTTGGAATCTTCTTGACTTTTAATTTCTGTTATTTCTTGAGAAATAACCTCTGTGATTACAGAAATGGTATCTTCAGATTCTTTTAGTTCTTGAACCGATGTTTCTATAATGTCTTCCTTTAAGTTAGCATTCTTTCCCTTCTTGGATTTCTTTTTCTTAAGTGGTTTTTGTTCTTCGACCTGTTCCACTACATTAGGTAATTCTTCAACTACTGGTTCAATCGATTTAACATCTTCTTCAATTATTTCAACAATTTCCGAAGCTGCTACCACAACAGGGTCGGGTATTTTTTCTTGTTTCTTCTGCTTTCTCTTCTTCTTATTTTTGGAAGCATCAGGTTTCTCTTCCTCATCAGCTTTTGATGATAGTTCTACAGGAGCTTGCTCTGTACTTATTATTTCGGGTGTTAAATCCGATTGCGTTGGTGGCAGAGGCACCTCATCAGAATACAATTCTTGCAATAACTGAACCGATTGAGATTCTATGTATTCGGAGACTATTTCCTCAGACTGTATTGGTTCCGGTTTTATTTCAAGAGGTGTTGCTAGTTCCTGTTGCGTTGATTTTGGTGCAACCAGTACTGTATCTTGAATAGGTTTGGTTTCTTCAGGAACTGCTTGGATTTGTGTGTCTTTGACAGGAATTTCAGGCACAACCTTCTCTGGTTGACTTTTTTCAGCAACTTTTTCAGTCACTGGTTCCTGAATAGACTCTTTAGATATAAACTCTAATGTTGTATCTACAATCGGTTTGGACTTATTTTTAGATGATTTCTTTTTAGACTTTGTTGCTTTTTTAGTTATTTCATCTGTATCAATTTGTTCTTTCTTTTGCTGTTCATTTTCGATTTTCTTAGAAACGCTTTCGACTTGCTGCGTTTCTTTAAGTTCATGAGGGTCTTCCTTGCTTTCTTTTACGTCAGATACAATACTAATTTGAGTTTCCTCAGTAGCATTTTCTAAACGACCTACGTCTGAGGAAGTTGTAGTAACTTCTTCAGTAATTTCTGTAACTTTTGAATCAACTTTAGTAGATTTTAATTCGGTGACAAATTCCTGAACATTTATTTCTGTTTTATGTGCAACTTCTGATGTAACCACCGATGTTACGATAGCGTTAGAAGTATCTTTGATAACAACTTCCGCATCTACAGGCTTTTTATTATCTAAGTCATCTGTTGAAGCTACGGATTCTATTTCTTTGATTAATGGCGATTCTCCTTTAGTTTCTAAAGAAATATTTTCTATTTCTTTAGGAACTTTCATAACTTCTGGAAGGTCAATATCCTTTTGTTCGGAAACATCAACATTAGTAACGTTAGTTCCACTATCGAAAGAACTATGTTCCGATTTCTCAGATTTATCTAAAGAAGACTGCTTTTGGTTTTTCTTCTTCTTAGGTTTCGGTTCTTTTGTCGTAATTTCGACAACTGTACTGGACTCTACAGTCAAAATATCCGTTTTCACGTCAATAGTTTTATTAGACACGTCATCGTCATTTGTTTTGGGTCCCTTCTTTTTCTTGGGTTTAGATTGTTTTTCAGTTTCCGTAACAGGTAAAATTTTAGGTACAACAACTTCAGGTTCTATAACAGTTTCATGGACTTTAGGCTCAGAAACCGCCTCCTTACTTTTATCACGAGATTCTTTTGTTTTCTTTTTCTTACTTTTTTCCAATTCCTCTATTTCCTTAAGAGCTTTTTGTATTTCATCTTCAGATGATTTTGGTTTTTTAGACTTTTGTTTTTTCTTAGGTTTTGTATGCTCAACCTCTTCGATAGAGTCAGGTTGCGAATCTTCCGTAACAATTTCAGTAACAGTTTCCACGACTGTTGCACTGTGTTGTAACTTTTTAGTTACTTCTTTGCATACCGGCTTCTCTATTGGTTTATCAGCTGTTTGAACAGCTAAATCTTTAATAGACTTTAATTCAACTTCAACCGGGGGTTCAAATTCATCGAAGTCTTGGACTTCAATAACTTTTTTCATGGTCTTTTTCTTTTTCATTGCCTGAACGTCATGTGCCTTTGTTGGTCTTTTTTCTGGGGCACGCCTTTGTCTCGGCATTTCTCTCGACCTGCTCCTAGTGGGAGGGCGTTCTAAACGTTCAGGCCTGTCTAATCTATCTGATCTTTCAGGTTTGAACCTAGGCGGTTCAATCTTCTCGACTTTCGATTCGTGTTGTAGAATCGGTGGAGATTTTTCAACGCATTCTACTACGATCTCCTTAACCAGCTCAATCTGTGCCACCTGTGGTTTCGGTAAGGACGTTACGCTTTGAGTACGTGGTTGCTTACGCAGACCGAGCGCCAATATTTCCGCATAAGATAACTCATGTTGACGGTCTTTCAGATCGGGGCTAGTTGTTTTTTCTAAATCTACGGTCTGTAGCTCTTTAACCACTACTTCCGGTGTCTTTGTTATTGGTTCCGGTGATTCCTGATACACATGTGTCGGCACATCAATGGGCACTTCCCGATACTCTACTGGTGGTTCAGTATAATATTCAGGAACCAGCTCTGGTTCCGAACGAGGGGCTAAGTCCTCATAGTAAACATTCACGTCACCGCCGTAAGTCTCACTGACACTTATGGACTCGCAAACACGGTTGTCACTGCGCGATACTGCCTCATCATCGATTCGCTCACTGACCACACACGGTTCCACGACAACTTCCACAGTATTATCCATTTTCGAGGTTTCGTTATTATCGTACGGCTCTTGCAGCTCGAGCGGCTCGGAGGGCTCGTACGGGGCGGGCTCGCCTCGGGAGCCGCGCGAGCTGGAGCGCGAGCCGGAGCCCTTGACTATCTCGGCGTAGGTGAAGCCCCCGGGCGCCCAGCAGGGCGAGCGCGGCCGCGGCGGGGGCGCGGGCGGGGCCAGCGCCTGCCCGCGCCGCGAGCCTGAGCGCGCGCGCCGGCTGCTGCGCGCGTGCGACGCGCTACACACGAGCATGCTCAGAGTGGCCGCGTGCTCGTCGCTAGCCGGCATCACGAAGTACGGGTCCAGCGCGTAGATCGCTCCGGTCAGCTCTTCGATTCGCCGGGAGACCTCCTGATACGCAAGTACGGACAAACACATGATTTACAAGGGTGTCTCTCTGACGAGCGGACGGACGAGATGAAAGGTTGAGCGAAAGGAAACGACGGTGGCTGCGATGCGTCTCGTATATTTTAACGTTTCGTATTATACTTAAAAAAAAATTACAGGGACGAGATGACAAGGAATCGACTTATAAACTAAATGTAGCTATATCGCGGTCTACGCGTCTCGCAACGGCTCGGCATCCGGACTGCCGCGCTGCACCAGTAGTTTGACTCGCTCATTACGCGCCTGAATCTTGCTCTGGAGCGACTTGACGCGCTCTCGACACTCCTATCGGAGGATATCAGTTCGACATGTTAGTAGCGGGGAGGGTGAGGAGGAGGGTGACAAAAAGAAAACAAAAGATAAATAAAAATGATCGAGCGTCGAAGCGGGCGCCGTCAGCGCCCGCAAAGGTGATATGAAGCGTGCCCGCCACCTGCCCGGTCGCCCTGAGAGCCTCCAGGTCGGATAAACAAAACTAGAATACTCGCTAGCCACCTACTCGCGGGGATCGGTGCGGGTCGAGCCTTACGTGATGCGTGCTTACCTGCTGCTGGCGCTGCGCGCGCTCGGGCTCGCGCGGGCTGTAGTTGGGCTGCGCGGCGTGGCGCAGCTGCTGCTCGGCCTGCAGCAGCTGCGCGCGCAGGCGGCCCACGTCCGCGCAGTACGCGTCCACCTGCGCCAGCGCGCGCGCGAGTTGTGCGGCCTGCGCGCCCGTCTGCTGCGCCAGCGCGTCCAGCGCCGCGCCCAGCGACCGCGCCGCCGCCTCCACGCCCGCCGGGCCCAGCGACTGCGCCGCCACGCCGTCCGGCCCGAAGTGTACCTGTACAGCCAGCCCAAGTTACCTCACTGATATCTACGAAGGTCGAAACACGCTCGCAGCTCCTGAAACTCAGCGATTTATAAACGTTAGTATTATATTGATCGACTCGTATCCACTCACGTTGAGCTTTTCCACTGCATAAGAGATTTTCGTCTTTTGCGTAGAGATATCGTTTATTAATTTCTCCCGCAAGGCGAGACGATCTCTAAGCGGTTTCTTTGCGTTTTGGGGAGCTTCCAGCGTCCTTGAGGTCGCCTCGAGCCAGTGCCCTACGTCCTTTAATTTTCTTTCGCATCGCTCCCATTCTTCAGCTAATTCTTGTAATAGACCGTTCTGTAAAAATAATTTAAACAACATAAGTAGTGTTATTTAAAAATATTACAACAACAATAGTTAAAGTACTGACTGTCTTCGCTAATCTCTTCTCAACATCTACGGTTGCGTTCTCTGCTGCTTCTAGCCTCGAGGGCAAGTCTCCAGGACTCGTCACCCTTTCGATAGCCTCTATCTCTTTAGCCATATCGGCTAAATTCTTGGCTTGCTGCTTACAGCTCTTGAGCGCGTTCTGTAAACATAATCAAAAATAAATATTTTTTTTTTAACATTATCACTTTTTTTGTTGTTCAAAACATACCCCATATTCAGTCTGTTTCTGTTGCGCCTCCTGCAAGTCGGCCAATGGGAGTGGCCGCGCAAGGAATGCACGTTGCGTCTCAACCCAAAGTAGGACTTTCTCTAGTAATGTAAGGAATCGTGCGACAGCATCGCAGGCGTCCTCGACGGCTGCCTGTCGCGCTTCCAGCTCGCTGCAGACTGCTGAGAACTGTTCAGACAGCGCGGTCACTGTGGACTGCACCAGTTGTCTCTCGCCGGCGTCGCGGCTGCCCTCGACGATCGCCTTAGCGTTGCGCGTCAGCCTCTCGACGCGGTCGGCGACGTTGGGTACTTCAGCCCTGGTGGCCACCAGGCGCTCCCTGTAGGCCTCCGGGGCCAGCGTGCGGTCCCGGGCTGTGAGCTCGGCGGCACGCACCCACGCTTGCACGTCTTCAACATCGGTGGCATATTCAGAGCGAGCGGTGCGCGCACGCTTCCATTCCCTCTCCTTCTCTTCCATGGCTGCTGCTAACGCCTCAGAGGATAATTCTAGGGAGGACAGCTCCTGGGCGACGTCCGCCGGTGCTGAGCCTCCGTAGCGCTTCCTGCTCTCCTCCGTGAATGTCTTCGTGCGTTCCACTAAGTCAGAAACTTCTTTAGTGAGCGCACGCACGCTGTCTGCTTCGTCCTCGCCGAATACGTAGAAAGTCCTAACTTTCGCTGTCAACACTTCTATCTGCTGTCGGAGCTCGTCGATTCTCTCCGACACGCGATCGAATTCGGACACAATGTCGTCAATCTCCGCGATCCGCGCCGCAAGAGTCTGTCGCAATCTGCAAAATAAAAGCGATATTAAAGCGTACAGTTCACACCGAACGGCACGGGATTGTGAGTTCGGGGAGCACGAGTGAGGTGTAGGTGCCAAAACGCGACGAAAATAATCCAGCGGCGCGGCGTGACGTTGCGCCCGTGACGGTGCAAGGTCGCGGCGGCGCCGCTACGCTACCTCTTCGTTCGTGATCGTTCGCCAGCGGCGCTCCGCTCGCGTCGCCCGCCCGTCGCTCAATGAACCGTTCTCGATAGATTCGCTGGACTCATCTAATTTTAAATTCCACGTTCTAATGTTTGCACGGTGACATCATAGAGCGCGAGTTTTTTTGGTGCATTCGCCGGCCAGTGTTTACGTTTTGCACGCGCACGCCCGACCGCGTTTACCTTATGCTAGGGTGACGCGAGCTGCGCGACCTTCGCCCGACCGACTGCCATATGTTAACTAATTATGAGGCGTATCGCAAGTTACGAACATCCACTACCACGAAACGGATGTGTTCCACAACGCAACACAAGAAAAGTCGCAGTGAATAACGACCGCAACCGCATGCAGCATGGCCGGCCGGCCGGCTGACGCGACACCGGTTACTTGTAAACGAGCGCGATACCGCACGATGTACAATTACACTTCAGTAGGATAATACGTACACTATAATTATGCAAAAGATCCCGTGGGACAGAGTTCCCTGTGCACATAAACACTATTGTATGGTGAGTCACCGCGCGCCGGCACACGTAAGCACGGCCACATTTGTATCACATAACTCGGGTTAAGCCGTGGTGTGGCGGCCGCTGCCGACGTAGGCACGTCCCAGTCTCCTTATAGCATAAAACTTCGTCCCGTGGCTGTATAAACCGAGTGCCGCTTATTTTCGGACCGGTCGCGACGGTTCTGGTTCGCGGAAGGGGACCGTGCGATTGTCTTCTGCACTCGTTTCGCAACGCACGATTTCACTGAGATACACTTTCATAGCGTTGTTTTAACTTTTATACGAAAGCGAATATATTTTCTTGTTGCTAAAATGGCGTATCGTTCTAAGTATATCCCTGTAGCCGGCTTCCAGTGCAGACTGAGAGGCCGTGACCTATTAAACGCAGCGATCGCCCGCATGCGCACTAAGCTCGGAAATAGTAGTCTGCCAGTTTGAATAACGATTACACGTCCCCCATGCCCTGTCGATTGTCTGGCTTTTGTTTCGGGGGAAATTGGGCTTTATGTCAAGCGCCGAAAGTATTATTTCGACATGTAGTAATGCGCGTCGTAGGGCGTTATTGTCGTGGCAGTAAGTTTTTGATTGATTCTATTCTAGTCTGTATGTGCGGAGAAACCCTAAGTCACGTGACGTGTCTAGATGAAAGCTCTTCTTAAGACAAAGAAAAGTTTACAGCAAGTACCTCCGTATTAAATCACTGTTTTTCCTCTAAGTCCAACAAACTTTTTTTGAATTTAGTATAAAAATAAATGTCTTCCCCACTAACGACCTTGATACGTCCTGCAATACCTCGCAAATGAGCCCTCCTGCCAATATGTTATTGCAGTACGTTAATCAAGGGGCGAGGGTTGCGGGGCGCGGGGTGGCGGCGGGGAGCTCCCCCGCGAGCCGCTATACCTACCTACACCTAGGACCGATACTGTCTAGCCAGACTTGCTGCAAATACACTTCGCTGTAAGGGATGAAATATTGATCGCAAGTTTCTTTCACGCCATTTTAGTAGGAGGTGGACACTGTGCCTACATCTATGAAAATATTTAGTAGTCCTAGATACCTACTTCTAATATGTGACGCTTTGTTTGTTACTAGATAATTTTATTTAACATGAATTTTAAATACCTACAGATAACTGACTGAATGATCAGCGTTCATATTTTTATTGCTTACTCTAGAGCTCAGCCCCACATTAGGCTCTAGGGATTATTACTTGCTTGATTGTTAATATTAATCACATTCATGTATACCTATATGGTAAAGGCCTGTGCCCAGCAGTGAGACGTGTATAGGCTGGCATATTGTGCTACGCACGGTGAAGCATAGAAACTCCTTATTTATCTATTAAAATTTCAACGGCCTTACACAGCTAACACACTAACCAAACTTTATATGCCTATTTGAACCTTGAACACACAAAATACGTTAACAATAGTAATATTATGTCATAGCTATTTCCGAGCAGGAAGCTCCGTCACAAACCACAACGTTACCGGCAGTTACCGATATACAATGCCGTTCCTACATTTTATTACATAGCTTCAGTTAATGCTTGGACTATCGCGGTTTTAAATTATGTATCCTGTTAGGTTACTCAGATCTTATATGCTTCAATGGTAGGAAACAATATGGGAATGCTTGCTTAAATGTTTAGTCATACAAATTTTATTTGTTTTTAATTTCTGATAGGCAAAAAAAACTAGGTATTCTAAATTTCCAAGAAAATTAATCGTACCTATATTTGTTTAGAGTCTGAATCAATTATTTTGAAAGCAATTTAAACTATTAAAAGTATTTTTTGTTGTTTCTATTTATTTCACCATAACTAAATAAGGTGCATACGAAAATTTAAAAAAAAACCTGCACTAATACAACAGAAACGGAACAATTGTTTTTCTTCTATAAAAAGGAATATTTATTATTTGAAGCAAAAAGTAACCGCAAATTACTTCTGCCTACCCCTTCTGTATCACGTCGCAATAGCATGACATGACGCGGCAAAACAAGGATGAGTAACAAATGACTGTCGCAAAACTGTCAGATTGTAAATGTACAGTCGGAATTACTTAAGATTCTCGCGCGGCCTTGAGCTCAGTATAATTAAACCTAAAATTAACTTCTTTGGCGAACCGCTACGTAATACCTGTTGTATGTTAAATAATTGTTTATTTATTTAGTTTGAAGCCTGACTTTTTTAACGATGTTTGTTGTTGATCTTTGTATTATTTATGTACGTCTTGTAATTTATGTGAGAGCAATGCAGTACCATTTATAGATAAATACGAAAGCAAATAGCTTCATTGGCAACCTCTCCTAATATTCTATTTAAAACGCTTTTCATATATTTAGTACACAACTTAAGATAAATGCAGAAACAATGCACGCAAAATCCTGTACAAGCTCAAAAACAAAACCAGAACATTTAATTTTATCTGAAAACAAACGAACAAATCTTAAAATAAATTCTGCGGAAGTTCTCACAATTGATACACATACCTATATATATAAACAGTTGATAAACGGGCATACCGATAACGGGTCAACGACCTGGCAAATGGCAATGTTGCCAAACTGACTGTTGGCAGACTTTGCCAGCGGTTGGCACGCAGTCGCCGGACCATAGCCGTCCATAGCCGTACTGTTAGCCGGCTTTGATGTGCATCGGACTGAGGATTTCAAGGTTACGGGAATATAGACCTTAAGACTAGTTAAGACTGAATACGGTGCCTCAAATTGAGGGAGACTAGGTCATTATTTTAGGTTGATGCAGTACCGTTTTTATAACAACCGCTATATTTGTGTCACGACTTACAATTATTACTAATCGTATAGATAGATACAATTTAATAAAAGTAAATACAAAGCTGTCCAATTAACAGATACTTTTTATGTTACCTATTTCTGTGTCCCAGATATAATAATTATAGCATTATTCACTCAAATAGGCCTAATAATGTCTTTAAATTTTCAATTTCAAATAACAGATAATTCATAAATGAAACTCAACAGGAACGTAAAGTGCCCCTCAATAAAGTGCCAGTTGGGGTGTTGCCATGGCCAGTCTGTTGGGGTTAGGTCGGGACACAATTATGTAGGTAGGGTCGGGGGTTCGATCGCCATGCGATGGGTTTTCCGCTAAGTGTGGTTAATTTTACATCTGTATGACGCATCGCGTATGGGAAATTGGAAATGTTTTATTGATTTATTGAGTTAATAGTTTGATAAATGCTTTTTAGCTTGCTATGTCTCGATAAGTTTTAATTTTTAAAATACAAGGCAAAACTTGGTTAAACATGATCAATCTGCACAGCTAAAATAGTAGAAATTAAGTATGTTGTTTCAATAAATAAATAAACCAGGCTATATACGCCCCATTACTGCGCATAGGTTTCTTCCCATATAGGGAAGGTTGTTTTAATATTTTAGGATAATAAAACATGTAGTATATCATTCATTTAGTGTCCATATCTCTAATTTATCTCTAGTACTATCCATATTAATATAAAGTTATCATACTTTACTATTTATTAAGTATCATAATAATATACTAGGCCATGGCTATTACACTCCTAAAACTTTACGACAGTTTAATGCAATGTACACAAGTAATATTTTTACTGCACTTACTTGGAACATTTAATAACAAGTCTTGTGTCATATGTCCATAATAATATGACTATCTCTTAAAACTCTTAAACAGCTCTTGAAAAAAGGTTGTAATGTATAAATTTATAAACATCTTGAGACTTCTAGACCTTGAAGGACGAATTCAAATGAATCTTGCATTACGTCATGTGTGAAAATATACTTGGATGAATCTAGTCTGACTTTATTTTGAAACGCGCTGTATAATTTTTTAAGTGAATGTTGTCTGAAGACTGTTTGCAAAAATAATTATTTGAAAGAAGAAAAAACATAACATGATACAATTCTAACAGGGTAATTAAAACTTAATTGGTATTTTGAGTTTCACTGTATAGTATCCGACTCAGTTGAAAAGAGCGGAGTGAGATAAAGGATCGATAAATAAACACCCAACCCTATTCTAATTAACATAATTGTAGGTCATTTTTCTCTTAAATCGATTGCCTCAAACATATTGTTAATGAAGTTACAGTCAATACTTAAAACTGTACTTATCTGCTTAACGCAAGGAGGTTTTATAACCATAAGAAGTAGCAATTGAATTCACCTGTCGCGAAAAAAAGGAAAGAGGAGGCATATATTATCATTGTATAATTTGAATATTTACTGAGTTTTAGGACACAGTGGGTACTGTGTCCAGAAATTCGTGTTTAGACACAATAAAAAATGCCCTCATATACAAGGTCACATGATTGTCAAGGTTAGCTAATCGCGCCTTACACATGGTGCGTAAATTTCGACATTCTATACAATCTGTACTACCGAGGTCACGATCAAATTAATGATGACGTGGATGCTTGCGGAAACTTATGTTTACCTGAAAAACCTGTTTTTGGTTTCGCCTCTTGATTAAATAAGAAAACGGTTATAAAAGAAAATGGAAGTTTAAAGTTTTGATTTTGGTTTGTTGGCTGAAAATATTTTGTCAAATCGGTGGGCTTATAACAAAGTTACATGCAAACAAACATAAAACAAGTAAATATAAGAGAAATAAGAATCTCCTATTTTTAAAGTCAGTTAAAAAAATCAACTGACGCATTGAGTTTTTTCTAGCATTTGAATCTGCTGTTGGCGCCCAACTTCCAGGACAAAAATTAGAATTCTTAAGTTCGTAATGACCGCTGTCGCTAAAAATGTGTCGCTCATAATAAGTATGAAATAATCAATATAACATGCAACACGTGTTGTATCGTATCAGCGCTAAATAAGCTGCGTGACGTCACTAACTTAAATCCAAGGGGTTATTTTAATAAACTCAAGATTTTCTAGCTACCGATGATGTCATCTTAAGCCACGAAAGTCAAACTGTACTCTATGCATTAGTATTTACAGTCGATAATTCGTTGAAAACTATTTTCATAAAAGCGAAATCATTTTAAGATCCTGTGTCATTGATTGCGTAACGCGAATTTTTGTATGGGGCCGGCTTTTTTCAGTTTTATCGAGTTTTACGTATTTTGAGCTGTGAATATTTTTATTTGATGTGGATTAATTTGTATGTGTTCTATGTAGACGAAAACTCATTAGATTGTTGCGTAGGCATTCTTGTCGGAGAATTTCTATGAGAACGGAAGGTCGTAGAAACCATACTTATAATATTTTGACAGGAAACATAGAACAGAAAATTGAAATGTTTTTAAAATTATCGTTTTCATTTTGTATTTGCCCTACCATATTAACAAATGTTTTTGTTTTAGATCACGAAAACATCAAGAAAAAAATACCTTTAAATAAAAATTTGTTTCTGTCAAATAAATATTTCGGTACCTCATTTATTTTGCTACAAATACGAATACATAAAATGTGCATTATAATGACGTAATAAAGTATTTAATTTATTATTTGTCTACTTGAATTTGCGTGAAATCAACGGGAAATAGAACATTCCACATAAATGTGACCAGAGCGGCATAGATTGAAGAAGTCTATTTATTTTTATGTTGCCTGGGGCTCGAACTAGTACAAACTGATACTAGTTTATAGCTTTGCGCGTTAGTCCTTTTACCCGACTACGTCGCAAAGAGGGTAATGATTTATAGGCGGAAACGTGTGCAGTAAATAAATTTACGTTTCTTGGGTATTTTTTTGTTGTTACATGTTTAGTAGAAATACTTTGTGATTTGAGCAATATTTTTAGAAAAGTATTAATATGTAATGAGGAAAAACAACTTTATCCTTAATCCCAAAATTACTCCTAAGTTACCAATAATATTTAAGTAGAGTCCACTACGGTATCTAAAACAATTCGCTAACTAGCCATATAATGCTATTTTATCAAATAAAACATCTCAGGCATTATAATTAGCTGTATAAAATGTGTAGAGTTATGATCACGCGACTTTAATTATTTATAACAACGAATTCTACGCATTTGTTGTTTAATTACTAAAGCATGTGCCACGGATTATTATTTTCATGACACAAGTTTCAAGCGTAGGTATACGAGAACGTTAAAATATATAGTTCTTTATTAGATTTTAAATTTAACACAAATAAGTTCATACTGTAACTGTAAAAATGAAATTCCTGCTGCTTGAAATCATTAAATTAGTTATACACTTGATCACAGAATTATATTGCAGTAGTTCCATTTTCATGTTTTACGTAAGTACTAAAAAATATTTTATTATTTTAGTAGGTACATGCGTGAATAAATTAAAATCAATTCTCTATCGTCTGTTTGTACAATTGCGTCATAATTGCAGCTCTGTCTGCCAATTAAGATGAACACAATTAATGCACGTCTCGCCCTTGACTGCCCCATATCAAGAGCAATACGCATCAACTTTGTAAACGATCACCTTATCAAAGCAATACAACATCTAAAGTTATAGAAACTAAGTCCAATTTCCCTTAATAATGTATCCGCATATTTTTGGCGAAGATCTTAAATCGAACAAACGTCTTGAATGGACTTTTATTACTTAATAATAAAGTTTATTTTTGTTTATACGAGCGGTAAATGTAATTTTGTGATACAGTCTCGCGTTCGCATGCCTGCGACGGAATTGAAGAATTTTAATGTTGGGAAAACAAAATGTGCGTCGGTTTGAAAGCAGGGATTATAGAGATACTTGTTTTTAAACACTTATTGATAAATACAGACGTGGGAATAACGTAGATAGATACTTAAACTTCAATGAAGCTACTGGATATTAGGTATTTTATCCACAAAACTGCTGAGTAAAGATTAATTTCTATGTATTTAGTGCAATACTTCAAATATATAAAACGTAATGCATTTTCTTTACCTAACTGCACAAGAAGGATTAGTCTTACTTGACACTATGTATAAATGTTAATTTAAGATGTCTGTAACACGTCAAAAAATTGTCCTTTAGTTGTGACGCTTTCGCTGTATCACTTTTTACTTAGTAAGCTATGACAGTAGTGGTCAAAACATTAAAAAAGTACTCAAGAAATGTAATTATAATATAACACGCATGATCTTTCAGCTTCATTCAAAAGCCGGCCCTATCTACCCTTTTCTCTGGTCTGTATAATAAAGCGTAATTTAGGATATCAGCGCATTAAAATAACAGTTAAATCGGTTGTTGTTTTTGTTAACTGTTTAAGCCGGTGCAATGTAACGGAGTTTCTGGTACGCAACGTTTTGTTTTACTTAATCAGCTTTACTGTGACGGCCGAGTTCATTACTCCGGTAAAAATGCTCTTTTTGAATGGCAGGAAGAGTTAAGGGGGCTGCTGATGCCTGCTATTGAGGTATATGATTTGCAATTTTTGGGTAACTTGGATAGGGGACAAGTTCGCGTACAATATGAAATTTCGAAGGGTTTTTGCGATTCGTTTGCATATTAAACTATGAGATACTGGGTATTGTAGGTCTATAGATAGAATTTTTCACTCTTTGGAGAATCCCTTTGGGAGTGAATGGAATCGAAAAAGCAGGTTATCTTTACTCATTTGTCAACGCACCTATTGCTAGGGATTTAATCTCGCCTAACTTAGTAACAATGGATTCTAAACGATTGCTTGCTGATTAGCTAACATCCGTTAAAAATCAATTTATCATAATTTCAACGACAAAAACATTCCATAAAAAGTTGCCAACATCCACCGAGAATGTTTGACGCCAAGTCTTATTTAACGAACTATAATCAGTGATGACGGAATCCTAGCAATCGATTCTAAACCTTGTACTGAAGACGAAAGGTTCAATTTGAAGTTTTCTAGTTCAGTGAGAATAACAAAATATTTTTGTTTTGGATGTGAGCGCCGCTGTCAGCTACTTGATGGGATGCCAGGAGATACCTTCCGGACTTTTTTCGACGGCAAACTGACCTACTTGTCGAAAAGGTTTTTTTTACGTAATGCCCTGTCGAATGTCGCTGTTTGCGTAAAAATAATTAAGAAAGTTTCGCGGAGAAAGCTACATGCGAAATTATTTCTCGGCGTTTTTTAATCAAATTGTATTTTGTGGAAAATGTTTTAAACTGATCGCGTCGAAATTTCTTATTACTTTTATTTTTATTTTGTTTAACGAAGAAACGAACATTAAGAAATACATAAGAAACGTATTTGACTTAAAATTCAACAATTTACACCAACAACTTCAGTTTCCAACCAAGCTTTTAGCAAAACATCGCCGCGATATATTTTTACACAAGTTCTAGTACAAACAATCTTGTATAGCTTACTCGGAAAACAAACGAGACTCGGCCTCACAGTTTGCTTGTTAATTTTACACGCCATTGTAAATAATGTTTAATGCATTTCGTGTTGGTTTTGGCACCTCTCGTGGACATATCAAATTAATTGGAGACGATGTAAACAACAGAACTCCTAGTTCCCAGAATGCTGATCAAGTAATACCTACTAGGATACTCAATAGGTTAAAAATTATGTGTACAATTTGGTAAAAAATAGAGCTCTGATATGCATACCTATGTTCACAAATAAATGTACTTATTTTAATTAGAATTAGAACTATTGTTAAAATATCTGAACAAATCACCCTGTATCATACCACCACCTTTTATTGCAGTTATGGAAAAGAGACGCCACTCTACGCCGCGCCGTGTAGAGCCCTATCACATCTGCTATAATATTACTTAAAAGACACGGCGGAAGATCTTTAGGGCTGTGATTAATTGATCACAGGACCTACTAATCACAACTCATGTGATTCGACAGAAGATTAAGTTATTTTTTGTATAATCAGTATTTTAAAAACTAACTTACCTTAAACTGAAAGAGATAAACACATTATTATTAAGTTTAAAGCTTCAGTGCATATGATAAGTGTGTAAGTAAATATAAATCATAAGAGTAATGCAAACTAAATTGTGTTAAATCAACTTTACAGTTTGTTTTGTTTCCATATGACATGAGTTATTTGACATTATCTTGCCAAATATTTTGCAGACAAATAGGTACAAAGAAGTGGAAAATGTACACAATAAACTACTTATATTTTTTGTCACGTAACTTTGAAATTAAATTTCTTTGCAAGATGCAGCTGTCGTAAAATAGGATATAGAAGTCTGGTATAATGGTAACTACATTCCATAGTGAGACTAAGATTCCAAAAAAAACTTTATATATAAAATTCCTGTGTCACAATGTTAGTAACCGTACTCCTTTGAAACGGCTTTACAAATTTCACCAAGTTTTATATGAGTCAGTAGGTCTGAGAATCGGCTACTATTTATTTTTCACCCCTATTTATTTCACAAACAAAGTTGCGAGCAACAGCTAGTATTACTAAGTCTGAGTGTTGGAGCTTTGTATGTATATTGAACTTAGATTGAAATTCAATGGTTTTGACCTTCGATTCGAGAGGTTTTACATTAAACACATCTGCACTTTATTTTTAACCATCAATGCACTGAATCTTTAAACTCCACACCTATAGGTACAAAACACACCAACAGACACACAGACACACAAGAAGACACACGACTTACTTCTCATAGGCTTCCACAAGATCCTTGACGTTCTTCTCGGTGTCATGCGCGACGTCCTTGGAATGCGGCTTCAGAAGGTTGACCACGAAGTCAGCGTGTTCTAGAAGTTCATCTCTAGTCTCTTCTAGGCCAGATACCTCGTTTTGGAGCTCCTGTGGAAGGTGACAGGTTATTGTGGGCAATTTTAGATTTTTTTCCCTAGCCTATAGTGTCATTTTCAACATGTTGCGCCGAACCCAAGTGGCAATTTTAGATTTTTTTCCCCTTGTCTATAGTGTCATGTTTAACATATTGCGCCGACCCCAAGTAAAATGGGATAAGGGCAAGAAGATGATGATGTTGAGTGTCCCACTGCTGGGCCAAGGCATTTTGGATATTGGGTAAGATAAATGTTTAGGTTAATAAATAGATTATTGATGAGGAAATTAGGAAACAAGGAAGGAAGGAATTGAACTTGAACTTCAATAAGGAAATACCACGAAAAAGGTTATTTTTAAATACAGGATACAAATTTAAATTATACCAATATTATTAATCAATTAGGTATTAGGCAGATACTGCTAATATAATATTAATAATGCCAGTTTCCCTGATTGTATGTAGGGAATAGAAGAAATAGTACTCAGATTTGGCACCCTGGTTTATCACATAGGCTACTTTATAACCAAATTCATCAGAGAGAGTAACTTAGTAGGTTTTTGCAGCTATAACCAACATTTACGCGAGCAAAGTCGCGGGTAATAGCTAGTGACTACATCATCTTCCTGCCCTTATCTCATTTTACTTGGGTTCGGCGCTACTAGTTTTTTTTCTTCCATTCTCCCCTATCAGACACATAAAGTAGGAAGAAATCCCGTCAAAATCTAAAGGGTGTTAAAGTTTTACCTGCAGAGCATGCCTGGTATCCACAGCTCGTCGCCTGGTGCTGGGGCTGGCGTCCAGCTGTCGCAGGCGGTCGGACGCGGCGGTGATGGCGGCTGTGAGGCTCCTCTGCACGTCCAGCAGCTGGTTCCAGCGGTGTAGCTGCTGGTCAGCTGTGGCTGCGCGTTTTGCCAGACCTGGGGAAGAAAAATTATTACATAAGTTTGTTCTAAGACTATTACAATGGGCATTATCAAAAAATATTCTATTGTTTACTTTACTTCAAGCATAAGAGTCAGATAAGTGTTTATCGGAAGTTGTGAGCAAATTATTTTTTTTATTGATTAAGGTAGAATCAACTGATCTACATAAACAAAAAACACGTTTTCATTGTCTCAGAGAGAAAAAAGCCATTGGTAAAAACCATTAAGACGCTACCGCGAATATTTTCATTTTAGATAGCTCC
The DNA here is from genome assembly GCA_941860345.1 of Chrysodeixis includens. NCBI lineage: Eukaryota > Metazoa > Arthropoda > Insecta > Lepidoptera > Noctuidae > Chrysodeixis > Chrysodeixis includens. Next base: position 12,378,712 of record OW796096.1, read on the forward strand.
GCCCACTACGCCCCGCGCGCCCCGCGCGTCGCGCGCGTCGCGCAAGCTATCGTCTTCACTCAATGTGTCAAATTTGAACTTCGCGCGAATCGCACACATCGAGGTCAGCGCGGGGTCAAAAGAACCGAACAGGGATGATAAGGAGCCGCAACTTACATTTAATTTTTAATCGGATTATTTTTTTTTGTATTTACAAAAAATACTTGTAATGAAAACTTAATATGATAAGTTGAACGTGCATGGTTGTATGTATGTATGTGTGTGGTGTGTTGTGTGTGTGTGTTTGTGTATATCCTGAACGGCTGAGTCGATAGTTGTTTAGTTTTTTTTTGTTTGAAATGGGAATTAATCGGAAGTGTTCCTAGCTTTATATGGTGAATATCGGCCCAAGATGGCCGCCGCCACGAATGGCGAATAGCATGTTTTTTTACAAAACCTTCAATATCGGTATCAAATGAAAGGACTTGATACATTAAAAATCCAAGATAGCGCCCGCAAAAAATGCTGAATTGCGTTATTTCTTTTTATAGCTACCTCAATAATAATAATTTTTTAAACATATTTATTAAAAATGAAATATAAATAATAATGTAATGTTAAAAATTCGTTGCTGGAACGGCATCTAAAGCACATATTGTTTTTTCTGGCAGAATCCGTTCATTTTGTAAACTTCTCCTTAAAGGCAATACAAGAAAAATTTAAATGAACACACAACAGTCTCCATAGATTTTTTGTTGTTTTTGTTTTGTGTTTATGTTTACGTAGCTATTTATTTAGTGATTTGTGCTAATATTTACAATAATATCTAATAACACTCATATTACTTACCTAGATAAAATATAGCCTATGTTACTCGTGGATAGGTAATGTAGTTTTGTAATGGTAAAATAATTTTTAGAATCGGTCCAGTAGTTTTGAGTTTCTCCATTATACAAACAAACAAAAATACAAAATTTTCCTCTTTATAATATTAGTGTAGATATACCAAAAGTTCTCGCCAAATTTAATAGTGGCTGGTCGCATCGCATCTAACTTCCGAGTAGGTACCTATACGCGTACAACCTTGTTGTAGGTACCTATGTGGCCCACCATCACCCGCTGTTACCTCCCTGCCTAAAATGGTGTTTATGCAGCGACTCGAGCAATATCCAAAGCCACCATAAAGTTTGGTGAGATCTACCTATAGTTACAACTCTCCTACGAATGGTTATTGTTTACAACTACAAAAATATGTTATAGAACAACAATTTCACTAAAATTAACAAATTACATAACTACATACTAGTTGCATAGATAGGTAATGATGATTTTATTTTATTTACCTTGCCTTTTTCACCTCCTGCATTTTTGGCACATTCTTTGAGGTGTTGTTTTCTTTTTTCTACGAAACTTAATTTTTTTTAAGTTCTTGCCATTTTATATTTTAAAACCTAAACCTAATTTAATAATATAACTATTACCTATAACGTCTAAGCCAACTAATATTTACACTTACAAAATATTTAAAACCTAAAAACACGTCACAAATGAATATACCTACGACCGGAGCGACAACATGCATAGGTCCAACCCCGAAGAGCCCAATCGCCCGACTGGCTCGTCTCCGTACATTATTGTGTATCAATCGCTAGCGCACGGGCATAAGGTTCAGAATTGCGTAGCGTCTATCATGACCGCGGCCGCTCAAAAAATCCAAAAATTTAAAACTTTATTTAAAAATGATTGGTAATAGTTATGGAAAAATTGTTCTGACAGAACCTTAATATTGATGTTACGAATGTATTAGAGTAATTTTGAAACATAAAGATCGTGTAACTTGCTTGTAAATTCAAAAATAGTACTTTTTTAGACGTGTTTTCGAAATTAATTATGATCGAGTAATATTATCACTATCGTGTTTTCGTTCTGGCAGAATCTAGATAAAGATATCAATTTACCTATATCAAAATTTCAGATCCATTGGTAAGCTGGTTGTCTTATAATTTGCCATGGCAAATGGCAAATAAATCGAGGTAGCGCCTTAAGGGACACAATATTATCAGCGGTTAAGCAAACAAATTGCGAAATTTTTGCCGAAAGCAGATTCCAAATTTTTTGTTACCTACTGATCAAAATTCTGTTTTCTGCAGTCGTTATATTTATTAATATACCTCAATGTTTCAAGACAACATACCTTCGCAAGCGACATTCCATCTGTCAGCGAGTTCCCTGGTCCTCTGCTCGACTCTCTCCCCACTGGCAGCATCAGCGCCGGAGCAGAGCTCGCGCGCCCGCTCCCGGACAACGTCCAAGAGCGGCTGCTGGTTCTGAAGATGTAGGGCATAAGGGATTAGGTAACATCTAGGACTTCGTAAAAAATAAGGGTGTAGACCAGTTGGGTATACCACCACGTCTTAAAATATGGTTGTGAAAGAGATGACGCTCTTCATCGTTTAGTGAACCATCTCACTATCACACCCGCAATAGGATTATTTTAAGACGTGGTTGTAGACTTTCTGATTTCTTCTTTTATTGGATCTTTTAGGTGTGTTTCGAATTAACCCAGCTTAATTTATAAAAATATCCTTAACCACGGAATAAACAACTTTCTTGATATAGCCTCAATTTCATATCTATTTTATCTTGAAGAAAGATGTCTATTTTGGGTATAGTGACTTTTTTTTTCTTTACTGGGCTTCTTGGAAACACATGGGTATGAAGATGGAGACTGTCATAATGCTTGTATTTCTTAGCAGTCAATCACTTATTGGTTTTTGATCCGGAATTATTTGGACAATAATTTTAATGAAATATTATGAGTAGCATATTTCACCTATATTCTTGTAGATCTACCAAGAAGAAGATGAGATTGGTGGTGTGTTTGTTATTGCCAGGGTTCTTAAGCATAATGAGTTTAATGACGATAGATCACAAGAGTATAAGTAGTGAAAGAAATAAAATCGAAATTCTTGACAATTAAGAGCTTCGTAAACTACTCAGACATTTCCAAGACGTTTCTGTATTAGTCTACAAAGATCTTTTCAATAAAATAGAAGTTTAGGTAACAGCTGAACAAAAACCAATTGTAAATAAATTGAATTCAATACGTTAAGTGATATAACTGACAAGACATTACATTTTCAGTCTGCTGGCTGGTTGCAAAACAATTGTAATTCACATTCGATACCAACAAACCGGTTTGGAACTTTCTCGAGACCGTTTTACAAGTTATTATTCGGTAATGTACACTAACGAGTCTTTTAATTTTGAGCTCACTTATTGCGATCAGAAAGTGTATAATGCTAATAACTTGTTGTAGCGTCTGTGTTTGGTATGAGTTAACATTTTTCCTAAAATAATGCTTAGAAAACTGAATTCTTTAGGAAGACATAAGATACCCATGAATAAGAATATTACTTTCATTCGAAAAACGCGCTAAACCATAAGCCTTCTCTTGCAATCGGGTAAAATGGAAGTATGTAAATAAATTCAGTCAGTTTAATTTGTTATTCAGTATCGATAACAATTTTGAATAAAATAATGGGAAAGGTACACTAATAATTAACGAACTATTTAATTGCATACTTAATATGAACTACGGAAACAAATGCTGCTTAAAACGATACTGGCTACTAAAACATGCCAATAATATAGATTCCTCTTTAAAACATCAATCAATAAGTTTAAAATACCTCTGTCAGCAAATCCTAAGGTCACGCTATGTCAATGTAACGTCGTCTTGACCTTGACCTACCATTTCGTCTGACCGTGAATAATAATACAAACATATGATGTGACCCGGCAACCGGATCTGACGTCACTGGCTGTTTAAAATTGAAGTTAGACGCCGTCGTATGAAATATTGTAACGTTTTGGAGTCTGTCATGTTGTATTATCTTTTTTTTTCAGGAGTTTTTTAAGTGCATGCTCATTTTCTTTTTTAAATGGTATTTAAAGACTCTTTTTTCTTTTAGAAGGAACCCTTTAGAAAGGATTCATGGATAAGTTTCCATCTTACAATTCCAGTTTTTCCGGCTAGTGGATGCTATATCCTTTATTTGGGGCTATTTGTATTTTTTTTTTCAATTTTACCACCGATGAAGTGAAAAGAGAGACGTTTAGTGAACTCTCTCGCTTATGTAACTTCGACAATCTTACTTTGGTAATATTAAAACGTTCCTAATTTTCACAATTTCATCTCTTTTCTTTTTTTTTTTTGTTACCCATTGGAAATCCTCATGGACTGCCCTCGTCAGGGGATTGACGAAGGGGAGTGCCGGACTTTTACCGGTTAAAACCATTGGAGCGTACGGGGTTCTCTTTCAAGTTCGCCGCGCCCCCGGTACCAATTTAATGTCTTGCTAAACTTAAAGTCAACTCTACTAATTCATATCAAAATGCTGAATACTAAATCACAACTAGCATTATTCTTACACATTTTTGTAATGAAAGCATAGTGATCGCTTGAACAGTCTCAATTCCTAGGAAACAGCGCCGAGACGCCGCCTGCGTGTTTACAATGTTATCACAGTTATAAACTGATGACTGATAAGCCTTGTGATAACGCCCGTGTTATATGCAAGATGTTCGATACTACTTTTTATGCATCTTTTAAAATGATTACAAGGTCTTTCTATAGAGAAAGCGTTCAAAAAAAGTAGTTTTACTTAATTATTCATTTGTTTAATTGCGTTGATTCGTATTAATAATTATTATAAACTCGAAAGTTTGTGAGTATGGATATATTTTTATTGCTCTGGAGCAATTTTTATGAAATTTGGTATGGAATTAGTAAACACCCTGGATATCGCATAGACTACTGTTTAACTGACAGCATGAAAAGGAGTTAATGTGTTTGCAGCTATAGCCGGCGATTTTTGCAGGCGAAGCCACGGGCAACAGCTAGCTGCTATGATACATATCTTTAACTAATAATTGTTTACTAACATAAACTCTACTTCTGTAATAGATTTGTCCAAGTTTTATTACTTCAAAGATAACCTTTCGGATCTGTCGCGTTTCCTCAGCTAAATCTCGAAAGTTTAAATTGAATTTAAAGTGGTAATCCGCGATGGATTAAGGAAGTAGGTCACTCTCATCAGGTGGAAAACATTGGAGATATAAATCAACGGAAAACTGAGAAAATGTCAGATTTACATTATTGATAACTGACAACTGAGCGCCTCAACTGATAGAATTTGAATGAAATTGATTCATATTTGAGTTCAGCTGAGACGAAAAAAAAGATTGAAATTATGGATACATTCTACAAATAAGCCGTTTGTTTTTGAAATATTGACAAATTAAATGAAGGAGATTGTACAAACTAAGATGACAAAACAAACTTGACTCCATTGATAAAGATTGTCCCCTAATTGATCAAGGGAAGGTTGAAGAACACTAACTATTTTCTAGCACTAGCATAAAAAAAATATTAATACCTAAAGAGAAAATCCTACTATTCAATTATGAAAGAATCCTAGTTCTCATGTACCTAGCTGGCCTTGACACTACGGCCCATTGTGTATATTTATAGCCAATCAGAAAAATGTGGTCGCAAGACTGCAGCGCCTGCGCCTGCGCCTAACTTACTCCACCAACCATATTTACATGGCTCTGATTAAAACAATGATAAGATTACGAATTGTGGAACAATGTGGCTTGCTATAATATTTTTGTACGAGACCTGATTGCAATGCGTTGGTAGTGCATTTGAAACTTGATTTTACGGAAGGTAGTTTCGGTGACGAAATAAGTACCACAGTTATTTCCTCACGGAAGATTATTTTTCCTGTAAATGTTTTTGGTGCAAAATGTATCTTTCTGGTAAATTCGGTAAACGAGATGTTTCGTCAAGGTCAAAACAAGGATGTTTTCTTAAAAACTCAGTCGCTTGTTTGAGTACCACTACTACAATAATTTAATATTGTAGCGGTTAAAACTTGCCTTGCATGAGGAATGAACAAGGATCCACAAAAATGGATTTTAGTCCTTAATCTAGCCTATAATTTTATCTGTACTAAACCATTTCATATCCTGTACCTACACCTATTCATACATGAGCTTTTTCCTTTTGCCTTTGTTAGAACACAATGCTCTGATCCCTCAATTGACTCTGACGCCGAGAGAGAACCAATTGTAAAAGGGCTACTGCCACTTCTTGTTTGGATAATGCTACGAAACATATACGAGCAATAAAATACATCTCTATCTTGTTAAGATCGGAGGCCTTAACATCTCTGTTAATCTACGGGTTAACTTCAAGGGAAGAAACCCGGTTCATTTTAAAGGCTTACACGAGAACACATGCAGAGACCTTGTTGAGAACGTCAATTCTAAATGCGATGGGGCACCTACCAATTATACCAAAATTATTCTTAGTGGCAAAATTAATAGTGGAAATAAGACATTTAACTTGTATAGTACCTGTTGACTTATCTCAAAATCTAGAACGAAGTTGACTGACCATATGTGGGGCATTATCTTTTATCTGATGACTGTGCTATCTATCACTTTATTTTTGGCTGGTTTTAAGTAAAATTCCTTATCCCAATTAATCACATGAAAAAGAACACTTCATACCTACTATGTGACAGATTTTGATGCGATGAGTTATATCTACATACATTCTGGCAAGTTTAAAGCAAGGCAGCAATAGCCAGTACCCCCATATAGACTAAAGGACAACTTTATTAAAAATTCTCGTTACTGGTCTGTAAGCCCATATCGCTACCACCCTTGAATTTTAAACACTGACGTCAGCATATAAAACACGAGTCTTGTATCACCATTGGACAAAACGTGGGATAATAATCATATGAGTCAGACGACCTCACCAATTATGGGATGTCTACAGCGTGGCCTCACTGAGCTGAATGTATAGGAAGTTATTGGTGATAATTGTATTATAACGAAATTGGTGAGTTATTTTAAAAATGTAGAGCAAGTTCCGAAAAGATTTGAGGCGAATTTGAGCATGTAGATATTTTACTTTTAATAGTTTTAATTGCTGCCACTTTAAATTGTTAATTTCCGACTTTGGAACCACCTAATTTTGAATTCGAAAATTACTTTTATAGAGAAATCTTTTCTTGTTAGTAGAGACTTTACATGCTATTGAAAACATGCTTGCCCTTCATGACAATTATTTTTTCAGAGTTACAAACAAGACATGACATAGCTATTGGAAGTCAATAATCGTGTCACGTCAATTTCCTATCAACGATCACATAATGCTGCTACGATAACACGCCCTTGACCTTCTGGTAGTTAAGTGGAAGTAACAGAAGTTTACGATTTCTTGTTATTTCAAGTAAACTCACTCAAGCATGTTCGTCGTTTATTATGTTAAAGCAAAAAGTCTGAGACTACACAATACCCAGTGGGATTCAAATTGACTCTATACAAGGGATAATAGCACTGTAGATGCTCTGAAAGATCGAGTATCCTCCATAAAACAGGATTTAAATACTGCGTTGGAGTTAAATAATTAGGCAAAAATTATCCATGACATCACTTTAAGTTCACAAAACATCGCACGCAGTTTTTACACTGCCGTCTCACACTAAGACAACATTGATCCCATCAAACAAACGCGTCTATGTACACAAATCGATACAAGTTACGAAAGTGAAAACACACCGAACGTTTGAACTTGACCTTGAACTTAACACTTCAAAAACAACAACAGAATAATAATACATAATAATTAGCGCGAAATCACAAACTTACCTTTCTTTTACGCGGAATTTTTAATACCTACTTACTGACTAGATATAAAATAGTGATAATTTGATTGTTTATGATAGTAGTACTATGTTGGCACGTGGTTATAACACTTGCGCGATGTGAAAGCAAGGCAATAAGGCGTGTGTTTGTGTACAGTTCTCATTGCGATGCGATGCAGTCACTGACTGGCGCGGCGTGCGGCGGCGTGAGCCGTGCGCCGGCCGCGCGCCGTGACATCACACAGTTAAGGCGAATACGGTGAACTCACTCACTAAGTATTGTGCAATCGGTGATAGGCGTATTCGCGACGAATATGATAAGAGGATTGGCAGGTTTTGTGGTGACAGAGGGGGTAGCGTAGATGACGACGTAATCAGTCAGAAAACTCAGCAAAATTATTTGTAATTCGACTAATCGATGACTTAATACAATTAGCAAAATTTACACCTCATCGTTAAGGAAAAATAAAAATCAATCAGTCACCGACCAGGATAAATTAATATCTCTACTTGTCCAACATTTTACAAACGTTCTACATATTTACAATCTCTTTGATTGTTACTTTACTTCAAGTAATCTGTTTTGCATTGTACATTTTTAGTGCCTCAAAAACACATCGTGTTTTTTATTTTTCTTTTCCAAATAATTTTAAGTGCAGTTAGATCCGTTACAAACGGTTACACTATAATTTAACAGGCTGTGTCACAGCTGTCACCTGTCATGTTAAAAGCTGGTAAAAACGAATATAGAAAGTTTGAAAAATTGTGAACTACTGGTGAAAGGGCCCTATAATTTTAATGTTATAAGACCATGACAGCTCCATTGAAATTTAAATTATTATTTCAATAAATTGTAAAATTTTTGGAGCCATACTGTATACTCAACTCCTAAAGAATCACGTAAAAAAGGCGGTTGAAACAGAGTCACAAGAATACATCCAGTAAGATATTTATGGACCCTCAAAGCATAGCATTGTATGAAACATAAAGCAGCTCCGTCCTTGTGGCACACATTTTTATGGCTCGCCTTAAGAATAAGTCCGTGTTATGAATTATTATTGACTTTTTGCAGTATCGATCACGTCAGCCTCCTTAGTGTTCACTCTCATGCGATAAATTCGTAAAAGATATTGAAAAACTGAGCAAAGAACATGTAATTATAGGCTCTTGATACTAACATAGACGGTAATTGAAAATGTTACGGAAATAGCTGGGAAGAAGCAACGGAATCAGGACAGTGGTATAGTTTATAGAGTTTTTTGCCGGTTCTTCTCTATAAGAATGACATTTTGAAAAATGCCTGAAAAGGCCTACTCGAAATACCTACTTTTGATTTTGGTAAGTGTGAAATTGCAGTTAAAGTTGCAATATCATCCCTTCCTAAGAAGTTCCTGTACATTTTTACAGTGAGTCATATTTGCGATTTTTTCGCAACGTCGCCTTAATTCAACAACAATGGGCCTTGAAATCAAGTGCATTAACCTAGTCGCTCGTACTAAAATAAGAACAACCAAATGCGGTAACACGGGTCGAAGTGTCTACAAAAAATTGTGGTCAAATTGGAAAAATGAAGTAAACTATTAGAACTTCTGTAAATCTACCAAAACTTTTTTATTTATTCTCTCATCATAAACTTTTACATACAATATATTTTAGCAAGTTAAAGGCTTATTTAAAAAGTTAATTCAAATCAAGACTATATTTAAAACGTTTTGGACTTTCCCTTAAAATAAGAACCCAAAAAACAGCAACTTTCCACATTTCTGGTTAAAAGTGAAACTTGCACCAATTTGGAGTATGACAAACTAAAAATATCGGAAAACATAGTCAGTTATCAGCTTGTAATCAAATACCTTATCATCAAAGATATAATAAGATACCGACAATTATATGGTAATATGACATGCAAAGATAAAATCATGCCATTGATGTTTCATACCAAAATATATTATACCGATACTATTCGATACGATACTAAATATTATAAAACAAAGTCGCTTCCCGGTGTCTTACTATCCGTCCCTACGTATACTGAGGTCTCGTAAGCTCATTTATATTCCACATTTTAATGACTGTCAAACAATTTATTAGAATAAGAATAGTCTCGGATCCGCGTATTTTAATTATTTTTCTCTTTTATTGATTTAAGAATTCCTACAATTTAAATTTTCCAATTCCATTCTTCTATTTTAGCTTTTCCTTTTTTCCATCGTATTTGCTTGAATCTTCAGTAAAAACTTCACGTATAGCCACCGGCGCCATTTGAGCCATTTCAAACATTTAACGGGGCTGACTTCATTTAAAATTATAATAAGTATGAAATTTATTCATTTTGTAGCATCAATATTGTGATATTAGTTTTTATCTGCTATTGTTAAACTTAACGTGAGCAACATGCAATTATGCGTGTTTAATACCGTTGAGTGTGCTATAAATAGCAACTATCTACCGATCTTAGCGGTGTTTTATGGGTCTTATTAACCCATAGTTTTTTTAAACAAGCATTTAATTAAGATTCACAAAATTGTATTAACTTCCACCAGTTTGAACCTAAAAGTGTAAAATTAACTCAAATTTTATTTTGCCACTGAGTTCCGATTGATTTCCATTCCATCCTTATTTTTACCCGACTGCTACAGAAATGAGAGTAATGTTTTTTATCTCACTATTACACGTGGATAGAATACACGTGGTATTCTTAGTATATAAGATCATCTAGAATTGTTGGAAGATAAACAGGTGCATGGTTTTAGGGATTTCCCCGTCCATAGCGCATCGATTCTCGTTCACATCTAACCTGACATAGATAGGAAGTGTTCAAGTGTGAAACTCGCAGCGAATGGACAGTGACTCATATGCCACTGGAGCACGTGTTAAGCTAAATTGATCAGAATTGAATGATTTATTAGCACTCGCAGACATTCCGGTCTAAAATTGGCATTGTGGGTAAAAATATCAGAGGCTATATGTATACCTAAGCTTTTTTATGATATTCGTAAGAAGAGTTTAAAATGGAGAGAAGTGTGTCATGTCATCTAAGAATTTAGAAAATATTATATTGACGTTAAGCATGTAATCAATTTTGCGTATAGTGACTTGAATTTGTAGTTTTAATATTCAAAGTATATAGAAGATACTGTTCGAATCAATCTCAATGTTTTAAGGCAAATTAATTGTTTTAGTAAATACGAGTAATAGATCTTACAATAACCAGTAACGGCGTAAGTAGTAATAAAGAAAAACGCGAACAATAACTTGGTTGTAGAAATTAACCAGCCAGCCGTAGAAATATAAAACATTATTACTTTAATGAAATACGAGTATAGATTTGCGTAGCAACCACTGTTAGGAATAACTTTCGTCTGTTGTTTTATTTTGCTTATTAATTTAATCGCACTAACATCATAAACGCGATGCAGAGTCACGAGTAACAGCTTGTTCAATATATTATGTTTTCCAAAACTATTTCCGTTATCTTCGTGTTGCTACACAAGTCCGATTACTTAAATTGAAAGAGACTCACCTCAAGATCATTCTTGGCGTGGTTCAGTTTCTCCAGGTGCAGTCTGAGCGCGTCGACTGACGTCACCGGCTCGTCCTCAATGTTGTTCTTGTCCAGTATCGCCTTGATCTTGTCCACGAGCTGGCAGAAGTCCTTCCAGATCTCCAGGTCTTGCTCCAACTGAGCTTGGCGGGACTTCGCAGAGTTCAGAGTGTTCTTCAGCAGCTGGTTGTGCTTCTGATGGTCCTTCGACAGCTCGTCTTGCTCGGAAGCAGCCAGTGACGGCCAGATCTTGTCCACGATTTCCTGCATTCGCTTCCCAACAAGATCCTTCATTGAAGCCTCAGATGAGTTAAAGAATGACTTGTGCTCTTCAAGATCAGATTCGATGTTCTCGAAGTCTGTTCCGTTTTTACCCATATCCAGGCGAATTGTAGCTTCGTTGATCCAAATGTTCAGTTTCTCAACAAGTTGCAGGTATTGCTGTCTGTATTTCTTGTTGTCTTGCAGGTATCTCTCCCTGTTGGCCAACTCAGCTGGTAAGGATGTTTTCAGTGAGTTGCCTTCAGATACCATTTCTAATAAAGTACTTGGAACACCATCATCGTTCTTGATGATGTCTGTTATCTTGGCAAGTTTGTCCAAGTATGGCTGAATGTTCTTGACAAGAGCTGCGTGCTCGGTTAGTTTCTTATCGACGCTGGCGACATCCCTGTTCAGGAGTGGTCGTGAATGTACAGCAGCTTCATTGTCGTGAAGCCATTGGAGGATGTCAGAGAGATCTGAGCCAAGTTTCTTGTGCTCGGCGGCTGCTCTCTCGTGTTCTTGACGCTTGGCTTCTACTGTCCTTCTCAATGTAAGAAGTTGTTGCTTCAATGATTGCAGTAGCTCAGTAATGTTGTTTCTGTCAATAACAGTACCTTCAGCGGCGATTTGTTGACCCTTATCTGTAGCTGTCGCGAGTAAAGCCTCACATCCTTGAATCTTAACGATGATGTCATCATAACGCTTGATCTTGTCTTCCAAGGAGTCGTTCGACTTTTCAATTTCAGATGTAAGTTCAGTGTATTTGGAAATGAACTCTTCAATTTCTTTCACAAGGGCGAAGAATTGCTCGCGCAGAAGTAACAGCTGTTTCAATTTGGATATTTGGTCTTCAATGGTGCTCATTAGGTCATCTTGTTGTGTCAAAATGTCTTGTAGGTCGTGTAAGTTTCCACCTTGAAGTTCGTTCAACATCGCTTTGTTCTTCTTAAGGTCCGCTAAGATAGATTCGTAGGCTTGGATGATAGGCTGAACGTCCTCTACCTTGCTTCCAATAGGTTTGTTCAGACCCTTCAATTTGTTTTGGATTTCGTTCAAGAATTCAAGAGCAGCAGCGATCTTAGCGGCCGCGTCCTTGTACTCCTTGATGTGTTTGAGTAAAATGCCCTTCTTGTCGTTAATAATAGCCTTAATTCTAGCGAACCTATCGGACAGAACATTGACTTGTTCCTTAAGCTGCAGTTTATTAGAATCTGAGAGTGAGTCCATGATGTCCTTTGACTTGTCTTTAATCTTGCCGATGTTCTTGTCAACATCATCGGCTTCTTTACTAAGTTTCTCGAACTTGGCAAGTTGTTCTTCCAGCAGTTGAAGGCTGGAAGTGCGTAGTTCTGGAGTGGCGGCTACCTCAGCCTCGTTCAACCAGCTCTGGCACTTGGCCACTTCAGATTCGAATTCGTTACGGCCTTGTAACAGTTTGTTAAGTGCTGCGAGTTTGTCGTCAATGTCAACCTTCGCTGAAGTGTAAGATTTATTCAGCTCTTCTAAGATTGCCTGTAACTTTGCCCTTTCTTCAGGAAGAGCAGTCTTTAGATACAGCGTTGCCTTGACGCATGACTTCAGTTAGAGTGTCATTGTGGAACTCAGACAACTCGCTCTGGTGTTTTTTATGAATGGCAATTTCTTTTTCAACTTTAGCGGCCTCAAGTGGTACTGGGCCGCCAAGCTTCTTAATCTCGGCGAGTTTTGCTTTGAGCCAGTTTTTGGCCTTTTCGATATCATTTTCGAGTTTCTTTCTGTCCTCAGCACATACTCCAAGTCTCTCAATCTCTTGTTTGATGAGAGACGCAAGCTGCTTCTGTTTTGATGACAGTTCAGAGAGTTCAGACTCCAGTTGCATTTGTTCAGAAGGTTCCAACTCTGCCTGAATGTTGCTGACCTTCTTTTCCAAAGAGTCAATAACAGTTTTCTTACCGTCTGTCTCCTTGAGAAGATTGGCGACCTTCTTTTGTCTTTCTTTGACAGATTTGCTTTCGTACCCGAGAGGTTCAGGGTGGAGGATGTTGTCAATTTCCTTCTGCATCCATTCGTTTTGTGCGGCGACTTCGCTCTTAGTTCCGTCGATGGCCTTGTAGGTGATCTCAAGCATTTGCAGCTTGCGTTGAATGCGCTTAGCGATGTCGTTGTATCTTCGCTCAACTGACTTCATCTGGGAAAATATTTCAATAATTAGCTCAATTTGGAAACAAAAACAATTCTATTATATTTTTACAAACAAATAAAAAGTAACCAACAATAAGATATCTATGCAAAGTAATTTGCAATAATTTCCGGTTCAACGAATAATGAGTAATTTCACGGTGATGTCACAATACTACTGGTAGATTAGACACGGTCACGTTTAGTCACTGTTTATTTATAAAACTACTACTTACTTGCTCTTCCACCTGCTGGGACTCGAGATTGCTGACGATGTTGATGACTTGGGACCCGACAGACTTGATGCTGTCGACCTTGTCCTTGCCGGCCTGTCCGAACTCTGATGACAGTTCCTTCAGAGCACTAAGCTTCTGTGGGCAAGGCAGGCCAGAGCCCTTGTCAGCGAGGCACATCTTCTTGAGAACTGCGTCGAAGAAGTCGTGAATTTCTTGGCATTTGTGGCGGAAAGCATCGATGATGGCCTGGTTACCCTTTTCTCTTTCCATAGCTTTAAGTATGGCTTGTTCCAGGTTGTCTAGTTCCTCTTCAAGATTTATTTCATCTTCAAGACCTGTGTAAACAATGTTATATTTAATTAAATGAGAAATATAATAATCATCGACAGCCACAAAAATAGTTGTATGTGTATCTTTTGAGTTAGTTCAATATTATATAACTATAATGAACTCTAAATCAATTATATCCAGTGGTAGTGAAATCTGAATACCCTTAATAAAATTATATTCTTAACTATTTTAACTCACCTTCAGTCGGGATTTCAGTGAGCAGCCTGTTCCTCTTCTCGCTGAGCGACACCAGTGCATCGCTCATCGCAGCCATGTCTTGCTTGGCGGCCTCCGGTCTCAACTTGGACGGGTTGGCGAGCCAGTCCCGCGCCAGCGCAGTGTGGACCGCGATCCATTCCTGGATCTCCAACACTTGCTTCATAGCCTCCTCCATGCCATGGACGGCATCTCCTAACGTCTCCAAGTGACTTTGTACCTGCAGGGTATTTATACTGTTAAAACCCGATAAGGATTTGGGAGAAAGCTCTAAAAATACAATGATGATGGAAATATACAAGTGTTTGAGGCTGATAAGCTGAGTTCTGTGTATTAAAAAGTACCTTTTATAATGAGTGTTTCTAATTCTATCTCTTCTCTCTGAATTTTAAACAAGGCAGCATTATTTTGCAATACATTTTTAGCCCTAACTTGTATGGGTTTCTTGGAATAAGGGTAACAGCCGCTTCTTCTAACATTGTTGTCTTATCATGAAGGAACCTTTGGCTAATTAGTATTATTACATTTAATCTCCTTTTGCCTTTAACGGCTTCATGTTCAACTTTTTCTTGAAGATATACAACGTGTAACGGAAATAACGCACATCCACAGACACCCCAAAAAGAATATCCTTTTTTATCCACAATTAATGTATTGAAACATTTTTATCATTTTCTTAGATATTTGTTTTTATTACATATTGTCAGAATAATTTGTACAAATAATTGGCAAAACGCGTGGGCGCCCTATTGCTCAATACGTTACTTATAGCCTATAGCCTTATAGCCTTATTGCCTCGACTTGAGGCTCATTTTCGTTTACTTCGAGTGCTTTATGAAAATAGTGTCTACAATTTAATTATTTCTAAATATTTTTTTGGTAAAAAAAAATATTTATTTTTATTCATGAAATGGATTCTGTTATCGATTCTGAACAAAGTAGTTTCAGGATGTGCGTTAGTTATGTTACACGGTGTATGTAGTTATCTCTTCGTTTATTTATTTGATCTCCTTACCTTGGTTTCGAAAGTCGAAAGCTTTTGCCCAAACTCGGGTCCCTCGAGATTCTTTAGTATAAGGTCAATGCGCGGCGCGCTCCCTACTTCGCTCACATGTTTCTATAAACAAACCATGCATGACACACAGACATCAAAACATAGTGCTGGTTAGTATATTATGTCTTATTTAGTTGTTATAAGTTGAATGAATAGAATATTTTAATTGGCCAAAAACAGTTTTTAGAGAATTCGATCCAAAAATCGTTTTCTCTTTATTTGCGAAATATAGCAAGTAATCCTTTAAAAAAACTTTAGTAGCTACTTTATTTTGAATTTTTAACGGCTTTTCTTCCATTTCAGCAAATTCAACATTCAGCAAATATATTTATGTACGTGTATTTTTTTATTTACAAAACATTCTCAGTTTCCTTATGTACATAGTTTACGCCAGAAAATAATATCCTCTTTATCCATAATTTGTAAAACGTGTCGTTTAGCGTAAGCATTGGATTCGACTTACATTGTGGTATTAAGTGGTCGTGTACACTAAGTGAATCATGTTATGAGTGCGCTTATATTCGTGTTAAACAAACAGTGCCTGACTCTCATTGTCTGGCTCAAGATTATTCATATTTCTGAATGAATTGAACAATTGTTTTTCTTTGTTTGAAGTTAAAATGTATCATTAACCTACTGTCTGTCTGAAGGTTGACATAATTCTAAAATTAAATTTGATGATATTTTATTAAATTGATATTGATATTCAATTCGCCACGTTTTTTGTAAGCAATAATTTCCTAGCGCCTGACGCTTAGCACATAGACATTGTTCTTCCAAAAATGATTTCCAGAGCATTACAAGTTTATGATTTTTTTTCTATAGCTTAGTTAACCATTTTAAACGTTTAAGTTTTCAAAAGGTTTCGTTTTAATTATGATTGCAGATTGTATGTTAGTCAATTTTCACAAACACTCATTGCAAAACCACGCTATTTTCACACAAAACGTTAGGTAAAGGGAAATTGCTACTAAGTTTATTTATATTTTGCTTCTGTTAGTACTTAATATTGGTATTAATTAGAGTAATCTATTCACCAAGAACTATATTGTTGAAGGATATGATGAAAGCAGTTTATATTAAGGCTGTAGGTTTTTTTTTATTGAGATTGATATGTGGACATTTTCATCCATGGTTAAGGTAAGGTTAGTTAGAATAATCTTGATCCAGACAAAACCAGGTGCACAAAAGTTACATTGCCAACGATAAAGCCTTTACATTATTCGTCTAACTACAGAAGTACAGACTATCTACTAGTTTGTTAACTATTCGGTATAATAGGTTATTTTATCTTACATCAAATACGTTGGTTCTGTTCGTTTTGTTGACCTGGCGAACTTATAAGCATAAATTCATTAAATATATTAATTTGCAGAACGTTCGGTTTCTTAAGCCATTCGGACGGGTCATACTGCGTTCTTGATCGTTCAATTTAAAGATTTGCTATACCTAAGTGTCTTTAAAAATAGTTTTTTGGGTAGGAACTAATGTATAATCAAAGTCTATAATTAATCATTATTGAACTAGTTGTATCTTAAGTTTATTGATATAAATTACTTCAGTGTTCAATTGTATATGAAGAATTATCTGGTAACATTTATTTAGTAAATAAAACTATATCCTTATCTTTCAGCTTACAAGGCACACTAAAGCATTAACTTTAAAACTGTAATGAACACGACTTAAACTATTCATAAGGCACGATATCAAATACAGAACACATAAATGTTATTAGTATGTCAACGATTTTTTGAGTGATGTATTCTAAAAATTGCAGTTTCCTTTTGTTGTATAAATCAAACTTTAAAAATGTATTTTGCTATTGTGTATTCCATACATTCATAATGTATGTATGTGGAAAGTTAGGTTTTACGAGGTCCTTCAAACCGTTGTAACAGCTAATTGTAATATCTACATTCTACACAAATAAAATTCTCAGATTTCAGGATCCTAAAAACGCAGTAAACCCGCCGTTCACACTCATAGCATAACAAACACCATAACAATTGGAACACGAATCTCGTAAACTTTCAGAAGGTAGTTAAGACATCAGAGGCTAAGATGTTGGAGGAAGCAGCCAGTACCTGGTCGATGAGGTCCTCGAGTCGCGCGCGCACGTGCAGCTCGCGCGGCGGCACGGGCAGCGGCGCAGAGTCCGCCGGGGACGAGGGCCGGGACACTGACGCTGCTGCTGCTGAGCATGCTGCTACTGCTGCTGAGAGGCGGGACTTCTCTGTCTGCAGGCGGTTGTGGAGACCCTGTTCAGAGCATTGGTTAATAATCGTACTTTCTTTTTTAAACTAAGAAATTGATCCTTGTATCGCAGGGGGATTCCACAGACATTCAATTCAAATGCACATAGACATCCAGACTCACAAACAGAACCAGAACATTTCTGGAACGCATAAATTCTTCTTCTACAAGGGGATCGAACCCGTGTCACGTCGCGTAGTGATAATTGGCGTAGTGACCTATACTAGGTACTCGTTATCCGTGCAGTCAAACTTCAAAAATATTGTTATTGTAAGAGGTTGCTGTAGAAAAAAATTCCAGTTTCAGACTAGTGTAGTTCATTTACACCACAACCCGATTACATGCACTAGGTAAAGCAAGTAGTTTGAGATGCTTGAAAAAGTGGTTCTTGCAAGTAAGAGTAAATTGTGGGCATTACACTAAACGGAATTTATAAAAGTGAGATTAAACTGATGCGATTATTAAATTTTCATGTAATACTTACCCTAGCTTTGTCCAGTAGATCGCGTCCATGAGACAGTCCATCAACTGGGACATCAAGCTCAGTGATGGCAGGTTCCATCTCATCCAAGTTGTTGAGGATGCTCTCCAAGGTGTCTTCGTACTCCTTGAACTTCGCGAGCCCCTCCCTTAGACGGCGCTCGATCTGGAGCGCCGTAGCCAACAGGCTCTTATGACTGTCATTGACATTCTTCAGCTGTTTGCCGACAGTCTCACGGATGGAGGGCGTTGTTCCCTCGTAGCGTTCAATCTGAGCTTGGCCCTTAGCTTCGAGATCGTCCAACGTTGAGCGGTACTTCTGAATGTCATCGAGAAGGACCGCGTGCTGAGCGAGTTGTTCCTCAGTCTGCTCTCTGTTGGCGATGTAGAGAGAGTTGTGGGCCATCAGTTGGAATGAGATTTGAAGCAGCCACTTCTCTGTGTCTTGTAGAGATTGGTGGTAGTTGTTGTAGTCCTTGATCTCAGATTCGAGGTCCGCTCGCTTAGCGGCGCACTTAGCACGTAATGCTTTGCATTTCTTCTCGATTCCGGTAACGGTCTCTTTGACAGCTGGTTTCTTTGCCCATGAACTAAGCTCTGCAGCTTCGCTCTTAAGCCTGTCCAATTCTGGCTTCTTGTTGTCGATTTCATCTTCAATGTGCTTGTATTTCTCCAAAAGAGTCTTCATCTCACCTAACTCTCCACCAGTTGGGGGTACTTTGTCTAAGTTTTGTTCGGTGTCCTTAATCCATTGGTCCATTTTCTTCTTGGATTCTTCAAAGTCCTCCCATTTACCGATCGCAGCCTTCAGTTGAGCTGTGATGGAGTTAAGGTCAATCTTCAGCTGGTCCCAGCTTTCCTGCAAGATTTTAACATCGTTGCGGAGACCATCTTGTTCTTCAGGTGGAGTGTTGTTGAGAGCCTTCTTAAATGCTTCTTGTAAGACAACCAGTAAGTGGTGACCTTCAGTCATCCTGTTGTTCACGAGTTTGACTGTCTCAAGTTTGTCTTTAGTGATTTCAATGTCACCGACTCCAATAGAATCTTGGACTGTTCCGTGAGCGGTCTCGAGCCATTGTTGAAGGTCTTCCTTTGCCTTGATAAACTCAGTGTGATCTGAAAGGTTCTTCTCACCGTTGGAAACCAGACCCTGGATCTTGGTAAGTAGGGTCGTGTATTCAGTTTGCAGGTTGACTGTCTTGTCACGAACCCAGGCACAAGCGCTCTGCTCCATCAGATTCTCACATCTGTCGTTGAGTTCTTCAAGAACATGCTTGTGTCCCAAAGCTTCAGACAGAAGTTCCTGTAAAACAAACATATTATAAGTAACTAAATTAATAAAATATTTTGCAAAAACAATTTGTGTAATGTAATTTAAAACACTTACGCGACATTTGTCGAGATGTTCAGGTGTAATTTTGTCGACCTTCTGCACAGTCTTCAGTTTGTTGTCAAACTCCTTCACCCATTTGCTCATCTTCTCAGAGGTTTCCAAGTAATCAGACCAGGCGCCGATACATTTCTCCAACAGCTTCTTCGTGTCTTTGCAAATCTGTTGGAGATTCTCCCATTCGATCTTGAGCTGTTTAATTTCTTGATTGATGTTGTCTTTGCCCTCATTGCCAGTAGTTTCAAGTACGGCATTGCTTAGGCTTATTGCCTTTTCTAATAAAGCGGCTCCTTTAGGCAGAGATTCGATGATTTTGTTGACCTTCTGAAGTTTCTTTTGTACTGAGTCCTTCTCGCCGTGCGAGTCAGAGCACTGCTGGATTTCGATCTTGCAGTTTCTGATCCAGTCGTAGAAGTTATCGTAAGATTCCTTGTATTGGATATGTGAGTTCACGTAGTCTTCCAGTTTCTAGAATAACAAGACAATATTGTAAGGATACGTGATATTTGAATTCTTTTAGTACGCGGAATCCGTTACGGAGGTACAACTCGTAAAAAAAATTAAAACGGTTCCTAAGTCATGACACAATAGAGTGAACTAATTCAAATTCTCGTACAATTGGTAAAACGACTGGCACGTTAGCGTAACGTAGCGTAACGTTGCGTAGCCAAAAGTCGCATTTTTGAGTCCTGTGTAAAGTCTGAATTTTTTCATTGCATTATTTATACTTAATTGATAAATTAAATATGAATGGAACATGAATAACTTTGGCTAAGAATACTCACAGCAATCATTTCATTGACAGTCTTCCTGATACCGTCGTAACGCTTCAACGTATCAACAATATCTTTTGACTTGAGCGAGGAATCTTCCTTCAACTTCTCGTTCAACCTCTTTACCAGATCATTATGAGAGTCGATATCTCTGTTGAATGTCTTGAACTTCTCCAACTTGGCCTTCTTCTCAGAGAGGTCGTTGAGAAGAGAGTCGTCTGATTGGATCTTCTGGTCGATGTCGTCTAACCATTCTACCAGGAGTTTGTGGATCTGAAATAAAATAGGAACGTTTTAGATAAATTTACGTAACATTACAGTCATAGTGATTAATGAGCGATTATACATAATGACTAGTCATTATGGATAATTGCTAAATTCACTAGACAGTGTAATAAATTAATCACATTATCTAGTTATTATTCATAATATCGTGTCAAAGTTAGCCAAAGTAATAATACGGTCTTTATCTTAGGTTCACCCTTGTTTGATCGAACAACGTTTGAGGTAGCAGTTTTTGTAAAAACCAACCCAAAATTGTTTAGTCGCCTTGCAGATGTAAGCAGTCGCAGCCGTAGGAATAAAGATCAACTGTGCATCGTGCCATGCAATACTGCACTAATGCACAAAAGTGTATTTTGCTTGGCATCTGTCATATACAACAAAGTACCTAAATCAATAAAGCAGCTCCCCTTAAATAGGTTTAAATTACAATTTAAAAGATTTCTTGTTGCCAAATGTTTTTATAATATTAATGAGTACTTAAATGATACCTGATTTTATGACGTTTCCAATTGAATTTGTATAAACTTTTTTGTACGCCTGTACTAGGCAAAACATGTATGGGTTTTACTTTTATTATTTTACATCTTATGTTGCATTTTTTTTTGTAAACATACACCCATGTTTTCACAAAATAAATTATCTTTATCTTTATCTTATCTTTATCTTATCTATAATATTACTCAATCGAACAACGGTTAAGAAAATCATCACTTTGTATAATGTTGTTTGACATAATTTTCAGTTCGTCGAATATTTATTTGCTATATCAACATTTGCGCTAATGATTAAAAGGTATAATGTTCATTTGATATCCACACTCCTGCCTAAAAAAAAAACCTAACCTAACCTAAATTAGGTGAGGTTAGGTTTTTTTTTTTATTTGTTAAAATCTATGTTTATTGAGGTGAAAATATTATCTTATGTTATTTTAATTGTTAAAATAATCTTTCTGATATGTATGCTTAAGGAAAATTGAAATACAAATTTATTCTTAAACGAATATCCACTTGTTTTATCACTTTATCCAATTCTTTGAAGATATTTTGTATAATAGCTAGTTAATGTGATTAATTTTGTGTGAATTATCACTTTATCCAAATTGAGTAGATATTATTCATAATAGCTAGACAGTATACATAATATCTAGATTAATCACTTTGGCTGTAACAGTAACATTACAAGCTAAGTATAATACGGTAATCTATCTCAATTAATATATTTTTTTTTTTTCGTAAATAGGAAATTCTAGTATATGAGGCATACACAAGGTTATACATATGAGTTTGAACCATATCAGTCACAATTAATTAATTAGGCATACCTTAGAAATATCATCAAACTGCGACGCCCTGTTCGTCAGTTTGTTCCTAACGTCTTGCAGGTCGGCGATCAGTTTATCAAACTCCTGTTTCAAGTTATCAGTATCCTCTTGTATCTTGGCAGCTCCAGTCTGCTCAGTGTTCATGATAACCTTCTCCTTAAGCTCCAGAAGGTACCTCAGCTTGTTCTGACCTTGCTCCAAGGATTGACGTAAAAGCTTCACTGTGTTCAACTTGCTGTTAACTTCAGGCAAATTGTTTGGTATTTCAGCACATTGGTTGAGTTTCTCTCGGGTCCTGTCAAGCCAGTCTTGACACTCGCCGTATAGAGCATTGTGCTGTTGGTGTTCCTATAATAGAAATATTTTCATGTAATCTAAATTGACAATCAAACATTAAAAAACGTTTTATAGATAAAATACCAAAAGCTGTTGATGTTGAATGACTTTCAAACGCCAGCAATTGCCACAGTATACTAACGATAGCATCATTTCACATTCCTAAGAGTATAAAGTAATATGTATATAAATATACTATATGTAAATAATGTAATACATATGCTAGATTGGTACGCATAAATGCTATCACTAGTTTTAAACATAGATTATATATTTTGTTCCTTTTATTGTTATTATTATGTAAGTTTAATTAAGTTAAGTTAGTAATATAATTAAGTAATAACAGTATTATATTCAGTTTTAAGGCAATTTATTGTAATATCTAGTTTTAAGGAATTTGCTGCGCCCTCACAGGGTGATGTATATAGTTATAAGTGTGCAATTGTAACAGTAACTATGTACATTATGCAATAAATAAATAAATAAATAAATAGATGGAAGTTAAAACATTTACCTGATAATGGAGTTCAAGCCTCTTCATAACCTCCTTGGCTAGCGACAGCAGAGCGTTGTACTTGGTGGTGAGCTGAGTTATACCGTTAGAGATCCTGGTATCGGCGCAAGTCTCCAGCAAGGTCTGCGCGCGCACGTTCAGCTTGTCTAACTCTGCTTGCCAGTCGAATAGGGTTTGAAGGTGTTCCTGAAATTGTATCACGTTGTAGTATCGTAACAAGAATATTTTAGACAAATTTAGATATATTAGGTAGACAAGTAACGATACAAAAATCTGTTGATATCGTTATAAAGGTATAAAACTTACTTGGAATTCCTCTAGAACAACTTTCTTCTGTTCCAAGTTATTCTGTAATTTGTTGAAGGATTGCACTAATTTCTCAGTCTTCGACAACCAATCTAAGGCTTCCTTGTACTGCTCTTCGTATTCAGTCCACTTGACGATACCACCCTCGATCAGAGCTTTAGTGTTGTTAAGCTGTTCCCTGCAAATACGAGTACAAATTAATATATTATTAGATAATTGAAAATATCTAAAATGTACAAGATAATGCAATATAGTTATACTTACACGTAGGTATCGTACTCTTCTTGCATGAGAGCTACTTCCTCTTCAATTTCTTCTCTATCTTCATCATCAGCTAAGCCGCAAGATATTTCACCTTGTTCCAAAGCCTTCTGCAGCTTAGCCTGTCCTTCGGGCAGTTCGCTCTCCAAGACTTTGAGTTGCGATATCTTACTGCTCAAGGACTCCTTATCTCCGGTAGCATCAGAGCACTTTCCTAACTTCTCCTTAGCAGCTCTAATCCATTGGACAAAGTCTGCACCAGCGTTGATGAATGCTTGGTGTTGTTCAACAGTTTCTTTCTGTTTCTCGTACAAGTCCTTGGCTTGTTTAGAAAGAGTCTCATATTTGCTGGTGATTTCAGACGCCGGAGCTTGTTGCATAAGTTCTGAAGCCTTAGAAGTTACAGACTGAATCATGGGTTCAAACGAAACGATATCTTGCACAATATTGTTTGTTTGACGGAGTGTGGCCTTTCGCTCGCCCAGGCTAAGACCTGCCGTGAGTCCGGCAAGACGGTCTTGGCCCTTCTTGGACTTGGCGACTTTTTGTTCGCACACTTCTTGTAGTTTTGCTTCTCTGTCGGATATCCATTGCTGGAGTTGTGAATAACTGGAACTGTAATCAGCCCATTGGAGCAAGGCTGTTTCAAGATGTACTTTAGCAGTGGTCATCTTCTTCACTAGGCGGTCCCACTCGTTCTGAAGTTCTTTAAGTTCGGTGTTGATCTTGTCCTTACCGTCAGACCTTGTGTTTCTAAGGACTTTCTCTCCGCTGTTGACTGTAGCGTGAACAAGATTCTGTCCTTCTTCACGACGTTTAAGTAGGTCCTCGATTTGTTCGAGACGCTTCTGCAGGGCTTCCTTGCTGCTGTTGCTGCCAGCTTCACTGCCACTGCGTGTTATTTCCCAAGCGTCATCGATCCATTTCTTGGTCTTAGCATAGTTATCGTCGTAGGTCTGGTGTTGTTCGTAATTGGTCTCAACCTTCTTAAGGACATCGTTAGCCATGTTCACTAGAACTTGGTACCTCGAGTTAAGGTGACGTAATTGGTTGTTTACGTAAGTGTCTAAGTGAGACGACAACAGGCCAGAAGCTGAAGCATTGAACTTTTCAATGTCTGCTTTACCCTTGTTCAGCTGGTCAACAATTTCCTTGACTTCGTTGACTTGGGCTCCCTTTTCTTTAGCAGTTCCGAGCAGTGCCAACTTCTGGTTCTTGATAAGGATTTCTTTTTGTTGTAACCAATCAGACAATCTCTCGTACTCATCTTTGTATTCCCGCCATTGGTTGACAGTTTCTTCTAATTTACCTTTTTGTTGCTTAATTTCATTGAACAAGTCATCGAAACTTTCTTTCAAGGCTTTCATTTCATTTTTGATAATAGTTTGTCCTTCAGGAGATGTGCTTGCAAGAAGAACTTCGCCAGTGTGTTGCAGATGTTCAAGCAATAACTCTCCTTGAGCTTGTTTGTTAATCAAAGCGTCAAGAGGAGCTACAGAATTCTCAATGGCAAGTTTATCGCTTAATGGTTTAGATTTTAATGAAGGAACCTTTTCCCTGGCCCTACACAACCATTGAATGAGCTCATCATGGGCTTCCTTATACAGTCTGTGGTCCTTGTATTGTTCCTCGCGGTCAGCAAGCAGTTTCTTGACCTTGTCGTACAAGTTATCGAATTTGTTCAATGTTTGTTGAGCCTTTGACGCAGCCTGGTTTTGTTGGCCACTGGCAATCATTTCAGCTGCTTTAGCTTTCAATGTGTCGACATCTAAACGGTCGCAACGAGCCTTTTCTTCGACTTCCTTAAGCTTCTCAAGTTGAGCCCTTTTGTCTGTCATGGAAGTTTCAAATGGAGTCAGTTCAGCCAACATGTTCTCAAGATAAGTGTTGCTCTTTTCAATCAACTGTATCTGTTCAAGGAATCCTGCCCATTTAGTGACAGAGTCGTCCAGCATGTTCTTGGTTTCAATCATTCTGGACAACAACGCTGACCACTGTTCTTGTAAGGCAACCAATGAGTTGTTAATAGCTTCGTGACCCGCAGGCGCTGTATTAGCCATTACGTTCTGTGCCAACTCTACAAGAGATTGTACTTTAGTGAAACCTTCATCCTTTGTGAGTAACAAGTTTTGGATAAGGACCAATTTAGTTTCAAGGTCATCCTGTGAGCAAGAACTTAAATCAGCGCAGAAGTCCAGTTTGTCTCTCAACTCTTCGATCCATTGAGAGCACTCTGTAACATTGCTGGCAAACTCCTGGTGAGTCTTGACATATTGCTGCCACCTGTTTGTCAGATCTTTAACCTTTTGTGAAAGAGTTTGGTACTTCACAGACAGGTCTGAAATCTGTGATGCACGAGGGCCAAACACGCTCGTGTGTAAGTGTTGAGCCTTCTCTGTAATGTTGTCAATCTCCAGCTCTTTAGCGCGCACTTCACCTTGCAACTCCTGGAACTTCTTAAACTGTTCTTGTTTTTCTGGCAGAGTAGCCTTTAAGTCGACGGCATGTATTTGGTTGTCTGTATTCCTTATCCATGCCAAACACTGATCTTTCATGTTCTCGTATTCGTTCCATTGCTGGATCTTGCTTTCTAAAGACTCGATAGTCTTGTTGATGAATGATACAAGGCCTTCCCATTCTTGGTGGGAAGCATCAATCTGGTTCCGAATATTTGCTTGTCCGTTGCTAATTGTTCCAGGGAGGACCTTCTCTCCCAGTGATCGTATTTTGTCGATACGGTTCTTTTCTTCAGGAAGGTTCAACTGTAAAGACTTAAGTTTTTCACAGTTACTGCTGAGTGCTACGCGTTCTAGATTGACATCGCCCCATAATTGGGCTGTGTTATGTGTAGCTTCAACCCATTCTTCGAGGTCTTTAACAGCTTTAGTGTATTGCTGGTGGTTGTTAACGATAGCTTCGTATTGCTCAACAAAAGATTTAGCTCTCGCAAGAATAGTGTCATGCCTTTGCTTAAGTTGGTTAATCTCCTTTGATATATCTTTGCTTACATCCGGCAGACTTTGAGCACGAGACTCCAAGTCTACGATATCTTGTTGATGAGTAATAGCATCCTGCAAGAATGTTCTGTAAACGTTCAGTTGATTACGTTTCTCATCCAATGTAGCCTTCAGTTCAATATCATTAGGAAGACTCTTTTCTGCGGTACTCAACCATTTCTGTACTGATTTAAGGTTGTCCTCGAATGACGACCACTTGTTCAGCTCTGAGTCAAGGTCTCGCTCAGCCTTAGTAATGTTATCATATAAGTTGTCAATGGCTTGTTGAATTTCATGCAGTTGTTGTTCGATGATTTCCTTGCCTTCAGGCGATGTAGAGGGATATAACTTTTCTCCAAGTTCAAACGTGTTGTTAACAAGGAGTGTAGCATTGCGTCTCTGACTAAGCAGATCGTTAAGACTTTCTCGTTTAGCGCTAATGCCTTCAGGTGTATTAGATAAGTTTTCTTTGCACTCATCGAATTTAAGTTGAGCTGCCTTCAGCCAGTCGTTGCACTGGTTGTACTTTTCTTGATAAGCGTTGTGGTCGTTGACGGCTTGCTCGCATTTCTTAACAAGCTCCTTCGCAGTCGACTGCACTGATTGGAACCTCGATGTCATTTGTTGCAAGTTCATTGTGATCCTAGTATCGTTGCAGTTCTCAATAAGATCACTGAACTCATCTGTCAACTTATCAACATCATTCTCGGTCTTCTTCAAGTTAGCCAAGATAGCCTGAAAATTTGTTAAAATTAGTTACATGTCATAACAAACAGAAGGATTACGTTTAAACTGATCTACGACAACTACCATTAGTATCGTCATTGAAAAGTTAGATCTTAAGAATAATAATC
This sequence comes from Chrysodeixis includens, assembly GCA_941860345.1. Classification (NCBI taxonomy): domain Eukaryota; kingdom Metazoa; phylum Arthropoda; class Insecta; order Lepidoptera; family Noctuidae; genus Chrysodeixis; species Chrysodeixis includens. The sequence goes on from OW796096.1 coordinate 12,405,988, forward strand.
CAGATATACATTAGAAGTACCAATAACCAACGCCTCTAAATTAGTAAAATCATATGAATAACATAATAGTCAAAACTTGAAGTATCGGAACCATACACATACGAGTATGTAAGTATAAAGTATAATTTTATTGTTAGAGTTCTGTAAGTAATACGTTTGTGTAATTAGATATCTACTGAAAATTAGGCTAATTCCTACAGTGCTGACAATCAAAGTTCTTGTCTTTTGTCAACTCTTACTTGATCCAACGCTTCACCCAAAGAAATGACTCCACTCAAATCATTTTCGTGATTATCAATCGCTTTACATAAGTCCTGTTTTGAAATTGAATATTAAATAAAAAATCAATAGGCAACTAGATTTTAAATTAATATTATAAAATATGTATACCTGATATTTGTTCAGTTGATCCACCTTTTCATCCAGGGTTGCCTTAGGAGTGTATGTCTTCAAGCTCATCTCGGTGTCACTTAGCCAGTGTTGAAGACGGTCGTTGGCGCTGTCGAACTCGATCCATTGCTGTATCTTGTCTTCAATGCCACGTTTCACGTCATGAACAGTAGCAGTGAATTTCTCCAAATCTGCTCTAAGGAGGCTCAATTCTCTGGACATGCCATCTCTACCTCTCGGCGAAAGTCTAGCGTTGTTCTTTTCAATCAAGTCAGACAACATCTTCAACTTGTTGTTACCAGTTGGGATCGCATCTAGGAGTTCCTGGATTTTAGCCAGTTTGCTTTGTAAAGCAGCTTTGTTGCCAGTGAAATCTGACAACAGGTGAAGGCGATCCCAAAGATGCTTTTGATAATCTTGCAGAGATTTCTGTTGGTCGGCAAATTGTTGGTAGATGTCGAATGTGCTCTCATGTTTGTCGATGATGCCCGACAATCTGTTGGTCAAGGTGTTGTACCTGTCCCACACAGATTTGATGATGGCTGTCATTTCATCGCTCTCTCCCTTTCCTGAGTGTAAAGTAGCAGATACACTCTTGGCCTTTTCAGTTACAGTTTCAATAACCCTCTTGTGTGAATATATTTCTTGTAACAATGTCTTGTTCTTAAGTAATTTAGACTTAATCTCTTGAGCAGAGTTAAGTACTGCCTTTTCTTCAGCGTCGACTATTTTCTCTTTCTCGTCTAACCAAGATAGAGTCTGTTGCAAAACATCTTGGTAGCTTGACCATTGTAGGGTCTGAGATTCGTATTCCTTTTGTTGTTGAAGAATAGTGTCGTTAAGTTTGTCCCATCTTTCTCTCAAGGCTCTTATTTCAGCACGAATGTTTTCTCTGCCGTTTGCTGCTGTCTCAGGCAGTACTTTGTCACCAGCTGTAGTCAGTATTCCAATCTTATGTTCACCATTTTCTCTTTCCATTAGGAACACTTGAAGCTTGTTGCCTTTGCTCTCAATACTTAACTTGTCTTCCTTGGTAACCATCTGAGACAGTTGTTCTTCCAATGGTTTAAGCCAAGCGTCGAATTCACTACGTAGTTGGACGTACTTTCTGTGATCGCCAACTAATTCTGACCAGTGATTAACGATTTCCTTTGAAATCAGATGTAGCTGTTGGTAACGGCTGCTTACTTGAGTCACAAGAGGCTTAAGACGTTCAGTGCCACTAAGTTGGATGAGGCTATGCGATTCATCTACGAACGCATCGATCTCCTTCTCCTTAGCATTGATGCTGTTACGAAGATCGACATATCGCTGTAACTGAGCTTCTTTGTCATTAAGGGTCGAGCACAGACTTTGGTCACGGCATTTCGATTCCATGTCCTTAAGCCATTCGGTAATTGATTCTATCGATGAGTCGAACTTGTTCCAAATGTCCAATGTGTGCTTAAGTTTTTGTTCCGAAGCACCAATACTTTCAACAGCGTTACGTAGCTGGTCGTGTAAGTTGTCGATTTCTGCTTTAATAGCTGTGTTACCTGCTTCAGATGTGCTCTTACTAACATTTGCAAATACTGCTCTTATTTCATCCAATTTGCTTGAGCCAACTTTTTCAATGTCTTTCAAGGCAACGGCAGACTGCAGTTTCCTAATAATTTCAGGCTTTTCACCAGTCGCGTTTTCAATGTCAAGAAGCTTTTCTGACTGCGATCCAAGCCATTCTTTGTACTGTTGAATCAAACGAACTAGATCTTCGTGTCTCTTCACACAGTCTTCCAAGTTGTCTTGGAGATTCTGTGACTTAGTAACAATGTTTTGGAACAATTGTTTGATTGATTGCAGATAAACGTTCAGAGACGCGTCATGTGTTTGATCGACTAGCTGCTGAGCTTTGTCGCAAACCGATTCAACTAATTGTTGATGAGTCATTATTTCTTGGTGCATAATCTTGTGGTTTTGAAGCTGTGCCTTCTTTTCTTCAAGCGAAGCTTTAAGCTCAGTGTGACGCTGCATTGCTCTTTCAACATCTTTCAGCCATTTAGTAAGTTGTTCTTGAGCAAGACTGAAGTCTGAGAATTGTAGGAGACACTGGTCTAACTTATTGACAGTTTCCTGGAAGCTGTCACCAAAGCTGTCCCACAACGTTCTGATCTTGCGGATCTTCTGACGAATCACTTCTCTGCCGTCAGGACTGGTATGTGTGTATAACTTTTCACCCAGACTTAAGAACTCTTCGAAAGCAGGAGTCTTCTTGTTCCTTGTTTCATAGAGCTCTTTAGCCTTGTTTTGCTTTTCTTGTAAGACAGCGTAATCTCCTACAATCTCATTAAGATCTTGTAGTTCGCCGAGCATTCCCATAAGCCAATTTTCCATGTTTGTGTATTCGTTTTCGAATGTTTGGTGTTCTGATACGAAAACTTCATACTTAGAAATAATCTCATTCACAAGATTGTTCAATGTGTGATACCTTGTAGCCAACTTGGAAGTCTTGTTAGTAAGTTCAGACTCAGTGGCCACGTTTTGTTTAGTGTCAGTCAATGCAGCGAAATCAGCACTTCTTGAAGCGAGTTCGGCTTGGATCTCTTTGACTTTCTGCAAATGAGCAATTTTAGATTCCAGGTTGCTCTTGAGACTTTGGTCTCTTACCTGGTTTTCTTTCACCTTTAGCCATTCTTCCAGTTCATCCAATGTCTTTTGACTTTCAGTCCATTGTTTCAAAGTATCTTTAAGTTTCTTATCCTGTTCCTTACATTGCGTTGCTAATTGGTCCCATGTAACCTTGAGCTGTTCATACTCACTAATGAGTACCGGATGTCCGTTAGGACTTGTGGATTCGATGACAGTATCTAACTGCATCTTAAGACCGCCCAGAGCCGTTTGGATATCTCTGGCTTTTATGGTCACCTTCTCGATGGCAGCAATCTTAGCGTCCACATCATCTTTCTGAGTAACAGCGCCGTAGTTCAGCATGCTATTCTCAGCGACAATGTGATTAAGACGATCGCGGACATCTTCAAACATTTGGACGTATCTTTCATGCTCGGCAACGTGACCTTCGCATGTGGATATTCTCTTTTCAAGTTCTTTAGACATATCCCTGTACCTCTCAATAGTTTTAGAAAGACTCTTCTCAGCCTCCTCGTCGGGCATCAACTTGATCTTTTCCGTCAACTGAGAAATCATAGATTGATGGAGTTCGACTTCCTGGTGTAAGATCTTGTTAGCATGGAGTTGAGCTTTCTTCTCTGGTAACGTGGGGCAAAGCTTAAACTCACCAAGATCATTTTCCTTATCGCTGATCCATTTTTGTACTTGGTTAAATGTATCATCGAACGATGATCTCTTGTTAATGGTTGTTTCAATGTCCTTGATGACATTGTTAAGAGCATCGACTGAGTCTTCGAAGTAATCTCTGAGGGCTCTCAACTCGTTACGAACTTGTTCACGTCCCTCAGGTGTGATGCCGCTGAATAGGGCTTCACCTGATTCAATTGCGTTGTTAAGAAGTCTTTGACCAATATCTTTGTTATCGTTAAGTTTCTTTACTTGCGCAAGATCAGCTGGTGAAGGCTTAGCATGCTTGCTCATTACTGCCAAATCCTTGATCTTAGCATTAGCATCTTGTAACCAGTCCTTAAATTCATTGATGGATTTGTCATACTTTCCTTTGTTGTCTTTTAAGTCTTTAAGCCTGTTGAGATGGCTATCCATAAACTTGCTAACGGTTTGATATCTGCTAACTAAATGGTTAATGTGTTGTAAAACACGAGAGTCAGGGTTGCGAGATAAGATCTTTTCACCAATCTCCGTAAGTTTACTGACTTCTGCACCATATTCTTTAGTTTCTTGATTAAGCTTTTCAATTTCAGCAATTTTAGCGTCGATTTCATCAAGAGTAAGTAGGTTAGCAGCTTCTTGTCTGACTTTGTTTTCTTTCTCTTTTAACCACTCCGAAACGTTATCTAGAAGTACTTCATACTCTTGCCAAGCGTCGATATTTTCCTTAAGTCTGCTCTTGATTTCATCGTAGTTAGCAGTGAGAACATCAAGGTTCTTTTGAGCCTTTTCTGTCTGTTGGGCCGCTTCTTGAGCACAAGCAGGCTCTGCGACGACTTTAAGAATATCACGAGCTTCTTGTAATTCTGTGATTCTGTTCTTGCAATCAGCGATACCATTTTCTACATCGAGAAGAGCTGCACTCTTAACTTCCAGATTGTATTTATCGCTCGTGACGTCAGGCATACACCAGCGTGTTTTGTCGTCCAAAATCTTAAGGTTTCTGTTGAACATTGCTAGTTTATCAGTGAAGAGCTTTTGCAAGAATGTCAATAAAGTGATTTCAGTTTTGTTAGCGTGTACTAATACGCTCTCGAATCTTTTCTGTAAAGTGCTGAGTTCCTTTGGCACTAATGATTCGTAGAATCCTGGATAGTTGTCGTTCATTTCCGAAACATTCATGGACAAATTGTCGATTTCTTCGCTTAAGTTCTGCAGCTCTGCCTTGCAAGCTTGACATTTCTTCAGACGGTCGAGAATCTTAGCGTTGTCGCCAGTCATATCGTCACACTTAATAATGTCGTCACGGATTTTGCTTACATTATCTGAAAGGCGTTTGATTTGTTCCTTAAGTTTGTTTTCTTTAGTACCAAGAGAGCTTACTGCACTCTCCAAGTTATCAGCCAATGACTGTAAAGAAGCGAACTCGTTATCCAAGTAATCAATGATTGACGACACTTGGCCCACTGGGATACTCTTATTCAGATTTGTTATCTGTTCACATTTTGCCTTAATGCTGTTCTTAAGACCTGTGTAAATTGGTAGTTCTTCTTTGTATTTCGTTAGATGGCTTTGTCCAAATCTGATTTCCAAATTATCACAAGCATTGGCCAAGTTTTGACCAGTTTCGCTGAGCCATGTGATGACTTGGTTTTTGGTGTCATCAATTTGTCTCCAAACAATAAGTTGTGACTCAAGGTCTTGTATTCTCTTGATGACGGCATCGTTTACTTTCTCCCAGTGGGTTTGAGATGTTAGGAAGGCCTCTTCAAGCGGGCTTGTGTCAAAACCTCCTAATGTGGACGCCTGTTTAAGGATTGATTGCTTAATAACATCCATTTGATCTAATAGACCCTTTGATCTCTTGAGTATTTCATAAGACTTCTTAGCCTTCTCCAAGGCCTGACCAGTTTGGACATAATCGTTAGGTGCATCTTTGCAGTCATTGTACAATTGTTCAGCTCTACTCATTTCCCTATCAAAGGCGACAGTAAAGTTTTTCAATTCGTGTAGCGTCGACGATAGGAAAATGTATTTGTTCTTAGTATCACGCACAGCGTTCACAATTTGGTCCCAGTTATTATCAGCAGTAGAGAGAGCGTTTTGGATTGTGCCCATGTTCGGTTGATCTTCTCTCATCAAGTGTAATCCTTCTTCTCTTAGTTCCTTCCTGATAGACTGCTTTTCTCTCATCTCAGCGTCAATTTTATCTAATTGTTCTGTCATGTCTTGGATAGTTGCTTCAGTTAACGGCACAGTTTTCTGCGCCATTTCATTCAGAGCAGCCTGTACGTTATGTAATACTTCAGATAATGCATTGTGTTGAATGTTGAACTTGTCCCATCTAGCACCAACCTTCTGTACTAAGTCTCTCTTGTTTGTCACTTGGTTCAATAAGGCTTCTGCTTTTGATTCAATTTCCTTTACGATACTAGTAGGGGACATGATTCTGCCAGTGTTTTGGTCAGTTACCTTGACCCTTGAAGGGCCATCCAACAAAGCAACATTGCTCTTCCATTCGGGAATTTTGGTAATAACATTCACCAGTTCTTGTCTTAAGATTTCATAGCTTTCTGGCGTAAGTTTGGGACCTTCAATCTGGTATTGAATGTGGTTCAGTTGTTGTTTGGACTCATCATACCAGTTAAGGAGGTCAGACCATTTCTGTAGTACAGCCTTGTTTTGCTGGATGTTATTCTCAATGATCTGGTAATGTTGAGCAATGTTGGAGTAAGTTTCACTTAATGACCGAGACTCATCGGGATGTGAAGCCAGCGTCATGTTCTTGATTTCATTGTAAATGTCTGTGAATTCGGGAGCTTTGGCAGCGTGTTCTTGTAACAGAACGTGCATTGATTGTAAGGTAGGCTCTACTTTGTCAGCTGCGATTTGGTCGTAGCTTTCTGTCTTCCTTCTAAAGTCTGTTATCCAGTTGTCAAAGTTGTGTAATTTAGTCATGAATTCCTGCCTCACGATGATTTTGTCTGAGAGCTCGTTCACTCTGGCCCTCACTGTTTCAGCCAAATCATTGGTGCGTTGTTTAATGTCTGACACTTTGTTCTTTAGTAACGCAGCGCCTTCAGGTTGTATGTTATGGCAAATATTATCACAAGTTTGCGACAGACTAATAATTTTAGCTTGTTGTTGTGAGATTTCATTACCAAAGGATTTCAGTTTGTTTAACTCTCTATCTAATTTCTCCACCTGCGGTGAGTCAATGGAAACACTTCGACTGCTCAGAAGTTTCTCGCCATTTTCTATCCACGATTCAAGCTTCTCAGCTTCGCGTTCAAAGTTCTCCCAGTTAGTGACGAGTTTGTCTAATTTGTTGTTCCATTGGTCAGCTAAGTCATGTACAACGGCCCATCTAGAGTGGATGGCATCGACTTCATCAGGCGCACTAGTTTTGCCTGACAGTTGGTGACTTACACTGGACAAGATTTGCAAGTTCATCAGCTGCTTGTCACAGTCGGTAACCAATGCTTTCGACTGTTGTTGCAGTTGCTGGGCTTCGGGTAATGTTGCGGGTTTAGGAACATTGCCTAACTTAAGTTCAGCTTCTTCTATCCATGGTTTGATTTCAGCAACTCCCTTTTGGTACTTCTGCCAGCTTGCCAAGTCATGTTCGACAACTTTAGTCTGGTGTTCAGTAGACCGCTGGAGGTCAGCCATCATCTTCTCTAGCAAAGCGACCTCACTCTTAAGTCTGTTAGCATCTTGGACGCGGTGTTCTACGGCCAACTTTGTTCCTTGGTCGGCAACACTTCGCACAATATCCAGTTTTTCCGCAATAACTTTCTGTAAAGATTGAGATTTGATGACTCGTTCCTCAGGAGTTATATTTTCCGAACGAATTTGTTGAATCAATACTGGACTTTCTTTCTTAATCCATTCTCTGACATGTTCAAGTTTGTGTTCAATCTTAACCCATTCTTCGTTGAACTTTTCAAGGTGTTCTACTTTAGAATCGACTTCATCTTCTACTCTATCCAACTTGCGACCAATAGTTTCCAAGTCTTTTTCAATGACAGGTTTGGGTTTGTCAGCTGTGAGTGTGCGCAGTTCAGAGTAGGCTTGTTGCAGTTGTGGGTACCTCTCTGTCTTCGCCTTTTCAATATCAGTTTTGAGGGTTCGTGTTTCTTGGAGTTCGCGACCAATGTTGGTGACTCCAAGTTCAAGGCCTGGGTGAGCGATGTAACCCTCAATCTTGTCGAGGTCTGAGAGCAGCTCCTCCTTCTGGTATTCGTAGTTGGACCAGACCTTCTGCGTGTCACGCAGTTTGTGGAGACGATCAGTAGAGGTCTCGTAGGCGGTGTTCCAGCCGGATTCAAGGTTCCTTACATCTTCCCTAACAAATGCAGGCGCATTGGCATCCTTGATGAGGTCCTTGCCTCTTTGCAGCATGGACATGACGGAGGGTCTGTGGCGGTCTAGCTTCTGTACAGCAGCCTGTTGCTCGAGGACAAGTTGCTCAACATGTTGAAGTGACTGCGGTTCTGGTTCGACCATGGCTTGTTCCTTAGCGGTCTCCAGTATGCAGATAACTTCGTGTACCTCGCGGCGGTACGTGTAGCATCGTGTGTACGTCTCAGTCTTGATCATTGTGATTTCGATGGTCGGTATCAGGTTCTTGTACCTCGCGATGAGGTTTTCAAGTTTGATTTGTTCCTCTTGAGCTTCTTGTTCTGAGCAATGGTTTGTGAGCATGTCCAGAGTTTGGACGAGCCATTTCATATCTTCACGCTTCTTGTCAGCTTCACGGCAGATATTCTGTAAAAAAGAATGAGTTGTACGTACAAAAATAAATATTAACGATACATTTAGCATAATTAATTTAAAAGCGTTTCAAATTTCCTACCAAAACAATATAAAACATATTTACCATAAGTTCCCTTAACTATTCGATCCCAAAGAAAGCATAAGAAAAAAGATACAATTTAAATCTAGCTTTAAAACTCCTCTAGCTTAAAATTTTATGAATTAGCTTACACTCCAAATATCTTAATGATGTCCACATACCTGGAAGATAGTCTTCTCCCTTTCGAACGCCTCAGCGGAGTCCACTTCCCTCACAATGCTGTCCATGGTCTTGTCGACGTGGTCCATCCAGCGCTCCATCTCCCGGAACTTCTCCCTGTAGGCGTCCCACTTGGCCGGGATCCTCTGCAGCTGCTGCCTGAAGTGTTCCACTCTGTGTACTGTAGACTCCCACATTTGCTCACACTTCCTCACAGACTCTTCTAAAGTCGTGTCATTAGTTTGGTGGGTGTAGCTGGTGGCGATCTTGTGGAGGTTCTGCAGGCAGTGCTCCACTTGCATGATCTTGCCTTGGTTACGGAAGTACTCTTCGTTTCGGATGAGTATTCCGTCAGCGTCATCGCTTTGGTTGTACGCCTGGAGGATGTAAAGAAAGCAAAGTATTTGATGAGGTCGTTAAAATTTATATCACGTTTGTTATGTTAGGTTTATGTAGGTCAAGGTCACTGTACTATGTAAGTAAAGTAAGTATTCAAATATCATTCAATTCAGAGAATAATCCTCGGCTTTTGAAAGGCTTATCGATCCAAAATTTAATCAATAACTTTCAATAGGTGATAGGTAAGTTTTAGTCAAGCAATTACAGACAATACATAGAAACTTTAATAAAGTTAATCAAAATCAAAAGGTTTCTATTTCGAGTATGCCTTTTCTGGCACATTCAACACGTTACTGACTCTAGTTGTGCGTTAGTAAATTGACCTTGACGATATAGCAGTACAAACATAACTTTAACGAGAATATTTCAAAACTTTCACAACCATATTGCTCCTACAAATTCTGATAACCCATCGTTTCTAGCATAAATCGAACGATTGTTATACCTGTTCTTCATAAACGATTTCCTTCTCGATGTCCTTGATGCAGTGCTGGAACACGGCCTCGTCCAGTCGGAACTCCAGCCGCATGAGGTGCGGCGGCGCGCGGTCCAGCAGCCCGCGCCAGCGCTGCTGCAGCGCCTCCACTGACTGCACCACACGGGGACGCTCCTCTTCACTCACCAGCTGGGGGAAACATTTTTAGTTAGGTGTTAATAATCGGAAAGGATTTTGGCAAGGTACTAGTAAAAAAATTAACATAACTTAAGAAGTTGAAGAAGATGATTAAGAAGTTGTATTCATTTTTCTTTTTTGAATATCTCTAAGATCTATTCTGTATTTATGTTTTGTTCGATTCGCTTAAGTTTGCAGATATTTACAGAAAAGCTGTGTGATCTTATACTTTATTTAAAACAAAACGACTCACCGCACTAATAAATTTAGTCCTAATATCGTGGTGAGAACAGACATTCAATTCACATGCGCAGAGACACGCAGACTCAGAACAAGCATTTGTGGAACGCACAAATTCTTACCCTAAGCGGGGATTGAACCCACGACACGTTAACCCACGACCTGTCCGCCTGGTATTGACTAAATAAGTATAAAAAATAATAGAAACGACAAAACAAGAACAGTAATAAAATCATTACTAAATAATAGAAACGACAAAACAAGAACAGTAATAAAATCATTACTATCGACGTACCTCAATAAGCTCGCGTCCTGACCGAACTAATTCAGAGACAGCCCTTTCATCAGCTCCCTGGAAGAACCTCTTGTGGAAGTCGACGGCCTGCTTGGAGTCCACCCTGTTGTCAGCCAACAAGGCCTCGGCTCTTGAGGCCCACTCCTCTACGGCGCGCTTCTTGGTCTCGAACTCTTCCCAGGCGCGGACCAAGCGCTGCAGGTCAGCTTCGCGGCGAGTTGCCTCTGATGATACGTGAGCGAATCTAGGAAGATAAGGTATTGATCAAGTAATAAATAATTATGTACATTTTAGCTGTTACCCGCAATTTAACCCGCGCGAATGTCGGTTATAGCTGCGAAATCAGTTACCAAGCCCAATTTCATCCAAATTGGTTTTGTCGTTTAGACGTAACCAATTGAGACCATCCATCTAGATATTCTGATTCTGATTCATACTTACTAATTTAATCATTCGCTTTTATGATATTATTAGGATTGTCTGTCCATCCGACTGCTGAATATAGGCGTCCCTTTTTACAGGATTTACCACAGGGTAATTAATAATTTGTTTGTGTTACCACATCACGTTGATAATGCAGTCACTGATTAATCAATCAATTTGTATAGACAATGTGGTTGTACCTCACGCTTCAACTCATGTAAATTTTCCTCACCTCTCATTAAGATCCCTCATGAGCCTGACTTGCTCGGTGACGTCAGCGCTCTTGTCGGCGTCAGCTGCCTTCACGATGTTCTGGAACACCTTGTTCTTGCTCTCCAGCATGGAGCGGTAGTACGTGGTGCGGGAGAAGAACGTGCGGTGGATCTCGTAACGCTCTGAGATCACCTCACTAGATAACAAAATGGAATTTTAGTATCATAGTAAGTCTAATACATTTATTCTAATATATGGTTGAGCAAAAGGTTGTGAAGATCAGGTAGGTCAGATGTTCGACCAATCACAATATTGTTTGGAAATAAGATATAGCTATAATTGCTTAGAATGGTGAAAAGGGCAATAAATAAAAACCAGTTTTCCATGGCTAATGACGTGATACGATCTAATAATCTTTTTCTCGCAACATTATTCGAACCTTCACGACCTTATCGTTAAGGTCTTAAAAAAACATCTCTCTTCCAATCTACTTGCGTCTGATATTTATCATGAAGTATTTTTTGCACAGCAGTCATTTTATTCCTTGTCTAAAATAGACAAAAGGACACTATCACCTATATAGATTTCATTGTCCATTTCATCCCATGTCCCATAAAGAGGACACTATAACCTTGACTATCATGCATTAACACCAAATCTACTCACCGCCTGGTCTCCCCTCCCGTCCTGAGTGCCTCCTCAGCCTTGTCCAGCCAGGAGCCGATCTCCTTCTGTCCGCTCTCCAGCGACTCGTGCTGCACCAGCAGCTGCCTGTACTGGTGTAACTTGACAGGCACTGTCGCGCGCACGCGCACTAGCGCCTCTTTCTGTTGCTTCAGCTTCGCCATATTTGCTTCTACTTCGTCACGAGGCATTTCTGCGATTGCGTTTTGGAAGGTTCTAGAATAGAGAAGTAAGTTAGTTATTTTGTATACTGGGTAATGATTTTTTTGGTTACGATTTGGAAAAAAACAATAATACAAAAATCTTAGTGACGCTCATCATTCCCCTGCCCTTATCCCAATTATTATTATTTGGGGTCGGCGCAACACGTCTTCTAGACGTGTTGCTTAAAGTTTTGGCTATGGTTTTATAGTCGGCCGCCTGCCTGACACTAACCCTCTTTGGGAATGCGATTGTTGGTGGTTTACCCGCCACCATTCGGGTGACCCAAGGTGCTTGGTACAGTGCACTGGGTCTTAAGGTCCATTAGTCGCCTTTTACGACACCCAGTGGAGGATATGGGGTAGTGCTATTCCTTATATCCGGACACCACACGGACACATCTTAGTGACGCTACCAAGCAATATTTTAAAATTTTCAAATAATTTAAAAGCAAATTATTGCAAAACAAATGTCTAATATTACAAAAAGAACAAGTAAATTTAATGTTATCTTTTGGTATATCAAACGTCACAGTACTAGACTCATTAACTCCTTTTTCATTTAATCATTCCTTATACAATCAATCTTTTCTTTGGCCTTCACTTTCCTCTCCATCCATCAACATTCATACTCATCACTCTCTTAGTCACTCTCATATACAAAACCTAAATATACACGAACCTGCTGATAGTCTTAAACAGTTCCTCATGGTGTTCTATCTCGGAGTTGAGATGCAACAGCAGGTCGATGTACTCCTGTATGTGTGCGGTGTGTGCGCGCGGCTGGCGCGCCAGCAGGGCGTCGGCGTTGGCGAGCCACGCGTCCAGCGCGCGCACGCCCGCGCTCAACTCGCGGCGGTTGCGGAGAGCGTCGCCGCCGCGGACGTAGCTGGGAGATATAGTCATATGTTACACAAGTTTATTTTCTTCAGTTTCTTGGTGCAGGAGTCATTGCAAAAGTTTTTTTTTTAATGAAACCTGCACTACCTACACACACATTCTTTTCCTATGCGGAGCTGGAACCGGCTCACGTCGCGCATAGTGGTCATTGGCGTGGTGACTTATACTACTTAGGTGAACATGCCATCGAAGTAATTAATAAAATAAAGCAGTTAATGTTTGCACTCATTATGACGATAAAGCAATAGGCATCAAATGCAACATACATATGAATTTTAACTAAAATTTTCGGAACTAATCATAGATATTTAGGTAAACAATAACACTAAAACGTAGTTAACTCTAGGTAATCTACATGTTTTATCTTATGAATTTGTGTGCCAGGATTAAACAAAAAATGCACTTTATATTTATAATCCTATCTGGTAATAAAGATTACATTATAATAATCCTGATAAGTGTCAAAAATGCACAAAATATATCTCTGATGCAAGTTTTCGTACTTCGTTTCTTATCTTAGGTGATAATTTCATTAACATTTACTAAGAAAATATATTGTAAAAATAGATGGTATCAGTTAAGTCAAGCATAATATAACTTTAGATAAGATCATACTAATATGCATTTTTGATATTTTGGCTGGCTCATATAAAACTTATAAATCATAAGAAAGGCTTACCGTTCAGCTTCTTCCCAAACTCTCTCCCATCGTTCAGTGATCTCCACATATTTCCTCTTGATTTCTTGACTGATGTCCTCTGAGCAAGTCGCCGCCAGGAATCCGGCAGCGTCGCCCAGCAGTTGGTGTTTCTCCTTCCAAACTGTGAGGTCTTGGAAGAACTCCAACCTCTCGTCTTCGGACACTCTCAGCATGTGCTGAGCCTTGTCCAGCCAGGAGGTGAAGTCATCAGCCAGCGTGTTCCAGCGCTCCCAGTGCGCGATGACCTCCTCCAGCACGCTGCGCGCGCACCGCACGTCCGAAGACACGCGCCTCCAGGTCTCCGCCACCTCCTTCAGGAACGTGTCGATATCTCTGGCCTCAGCCCTATCTACTTCACACACCCTCTTGTACTCCTCCGCTACTTGCTTAATATCAACGTAAGCTCTATCGAATTCCTGGAAAATCTTATTCTTAGTCACGAAATTATCATAATCTTCTAATAAGGCACGTACGTGGTCGATGCGACCATACTTGCCGGTCCACGCGGCAAGCTTAGCTTTAGTCAACTCTGTGAAGGCTACGATACAACATTTATGTTCCAAGTACTTTAATCTGGCTTTCCTTTGTGGTGCTCTTCGACTCACTGTCTCGAGCCGCTCCTTCAAATCGTGTAGCCTTTCGCCTGGAATTCTGGCAGCGTCAGGTGATCTTAGTGCTGCCTCAAATCTGTCGATTACTTCGGGTATTCCAGCAAAGAACGCACTATGTTCCTCTAATTTTTCACTGATAATAGCAGCGGTTCTTTCGTCTAAGCTAGTGGGGATTTCATCAAAGTATAAAAGGTATTCGGCTCTCGCTAACCATTCGCCGACATTTCTAAAGTCTCCTGGAAGGTCTGAGTCTAAAAGCCACAACCATCTTCTGTGCAGTCTTTCTAATTCTATCCACAAGGAGACGAGTTCGCGCCACGACTTGGGCGCGATCGCAACTAAGCTTTGGGTATACATGAGTTTCTCTAATTTCTGGTAAATAGGTTCTCGGGCGAGCCTTTCGCCTTCGGCTCGCACGTAGTCTTCGTAGTTTCGCGAGAGTGTTCGCGAGTCGTATTGCCTTTGAACTGTGGTGACGCGCTCCGTCAACCACATTCTAAGAGATTCGTATTCCTCTTGCACTGCCGCTACGGCATCCGGTCCTGTCGTCTGTCAACAAACATATCGTTATTAGTACACTAAAGACAAAACTTACAAACACTACAACAAAATATATTTACAAAATATTGCCTATACCTTGGGTTCAGGATATTTATGCAGGAACTGGGCTACATATGTCATGATGGACCTTTCATCAGGCTTGTCGACGTCCACATCCTCGGCATCTAACAGCTTGGCGATGCCAAGTTTCGACTCGGCTACTTCGAACGCGTGTTCCAAACGCTGTCTGTTTGTCTTCCGCTTCATCTCGGCCAAGTTGATCAGATTCGCCTTAATAGCGTCGATGATCGCGAGGAAAGCGACACCATCGCGCCAAGATGGACCGAAATCTGTCACTTGGATGTTAGAGTCCCTGCAGATTAATAATAAAATAGTATAAGTAATGTATATCAATTGTGACATGAATTAAAGTTCCTAATAAGTTACGCCTGATGTCCAGATCACTCCATGCTGACCTTTACATGAAAATGAATCAAGCGTGGCCTTTTAATAAAGAAGTCAACCTATTATTAAAATTAGGTCGACGGACGTCTGTTGATCGCTTGGCAGCGATTGTCGAAATTAATGTTCAGATTAATAACTCCACCAGACGCGGCGTCTGATGTATGGAGCGAGCTGCCGTAGAGAACCAATGACGTCAATTAAATTTGTCATGTTCCTAGCGTTGTATTTTGAATTATATAGGTACTACTTATATCCACACATCTTGCAGAAAAATACTCCAGGCATACTAGACAATTTTTTAGGTTTTTTTTCCACTTCATACCCAAATCACCCCTATATCACATTTCCATGTGATTTATTCAAACAATGGCACATGTCAACAGATAAAACTGATCAATGTACATCTTCATACACGGGGATCGTCTTGAGTCCCACAATACTTACTTGGGCAAAGCATTGGCGACCCACTGCAGCAGTGTCTTCTTGGCGCCTTGCTTCCACTTGTCTTCAGCTCGCTGAGTCGGAGTGGCCGCCCCCGACTCGTGCGACATCACTGAAGCACATCGTGACCCACCGAGGTACTCTAGTGCCCGGCTGTTCTCCTCAATCTGATATCAAAATAGACCAGGATTAGTCTAACCTAGTTTATTAAATCCATGATTAAAGCCGTTTGATCAATAATCATGATCAATATCGCACGCTTCGTCTTTATTGTCGGGTATTGTTGACGAATTTTGTTGTGTCGTGCGTGCGTATCGTAAAAACTATGGGAACAAAAATATATCTATAAAATTTTGTTTCGTTTCGTATTTCACGTAAATAGGGGTTGGGGAAAAAAAAATAAAAACAATACTCTTGGACTATTTTGTATAGCTTACCAATATCCAAAAGGATTCAAAATACCAAAAAAACTATTTTGTACTTCAGAAAAAAAAATGCTTTGCATTTTTGTATCACTTTTGAAATGTGATTCAATTTAAAATCAGGGGGCACAACGGTGCAAAATTGGGGTACTCAAACTTTGGCACGAATTATGTTGTACTAAATATTTAGTTTACAGATAATAACTAAGGTTTACTTGACTGTGATGTCCTTTACAATATTTTAAAACAACAGGATCCGCGCCATATTTTACCAATAACATTCAGACAAAACGGGTTTGCAAGGTCGACGTCAATTTGTCAAATAATTTTCGTAAATAAGCAGATGACGCATTCAGTATCTAATTATGTAGTTCGGAGCTGACCTGCTGCCTGTATGCCGATGGCATACCGTGATCTGACCCTGGATACATAACCTGTTTCGATGAAATATGGTTTTAATGACAGCAGTGACTGCCCATGATAAACGTAGAGTACACTTAAAGAATAAATTAACTGGCGCTAATATTGCTGGCAAGGTGATTCGTTTGCAAAATTAATGGGCTAGGATTAGCATAGTTGTACCAACATATATTTTGATCATTCACTAGTAATTTGTAGATTTGTAGTAGAGTACACAAATAACAAATGTTCAGCTTGCTTTGGGTGTAAATAAAGTGCCAGTCTCTGATACAATACCTTACGTAAAAACTATTTTAAGTGACAAAATTGTGAAAACGATGTGAATTATTATGCACATGTGTAAATTACAAGTGATTTTTGTGAATATTTAATTACACCAATTTGGTCAACCAATAGCAGCTCTTTGGGTTCTAAATAAATGTTAGAAAAGCAAAAAAATCTGTAATACCTTGAAACAAATAAACACATATTTGAAAGATAGAAAATTGCACAATTTCTGAATGCGATAGATACATAAACTTATAATATTTTATAAAGTAGATATAAGAACTATTCAAAGATTAAGCATAATACATAATTAAATGTAATTATTAAAAAATATTCGGCAGATCCTGTAGTAAATGAAACAGTAGGAGTATAAAATGAAGTTGTATTAGAAGCAGTGATGCATTACCCACCTTGCGTCTTCTATCCTGTGGGTCCAATATATTGAGCGAAGCTTGCGCAAACAAAATTAGTTCAAGCCAATTAAAATGAGAACGAACTTGAATTTCAAATATTAGAACCGTGTTATAACGTATGTAAAACCATGGCTTCGAAAGCAGAAAAAGGTAGAATTTTCGAAATCGGTGTGAGGATAAAAAAGTTTTAAGTTACCACTAAACTTTTTTGTCTAAATTAGGGCCAAAAGGTCAGCCTTATCCAGAGCCAGCTAGTACCATAGTTTTGAAACGTCATAACACAGGCGTAGATTTGTCAAATATCTTCTTTAATTTATGTCTTATCACAAAAAAATAGAAATAAAGAGTAAATTAAGAAGTCATCCTCATTTCAATGGTAAATATACAAATAATATCCTAAGTTGTATTTGATTACAATATTCTAGATAGTGCAGCTACGCCAGTAAAAGGAACAGTTAAGAGAGTACGGGAAGAGAAATATATAGGTTATCAAACAATTGACGAAGGAAATATAAGAGCATCAACCTGTATGTAGATCACTTATAAAAGGTAGACGAGGCGTAATATGACCATGACTAATATCAAATTTATAAAAAGGTTAAGTTTCTTGAAATACTCCATCTACCCTTAATGTAGTTTCAAACCTTTTGCTGTCACTTTTGATTTAGTTATTAGTCATAGTAACATAAATAGATTTTAAAACAGCCTGTATAATATAATTAGGCAATCATTTAGGGCCTAAACCTGCTATTGGCTGTTATCCGTCAAAAACCAACAAAATTTCCATCCAAACTTATGAATGAAAATGTATGGAAGATGCAAAACAATAATTATGAAACACACGATAGATAAACTGTTTTTAATGAAGCAGACTACACAATCTGTACATAATCTAATAATAACTGAAGTCATTAATGTTGGTGATTGTATAAACAAAACAGATGAGTCGGAGATCGTTAATTCAGAAGAAAACATTAATGATCCTATTAGATTTACAATAGTAGTAGAAGTATCTGTAAGTGTGGACTACCTACGCAAACTAGTGGGAGTTTTATCCTAATTGGTTTCTATTTCGGTAACACACGGTGCTCAAACTGCTCATACTCTAGTGAATGGTGGTACAGGGGTGAAAGTCAAGACATACGATACAGTTGTACTTTCTATTGTAATCAAAGATTTGGAAGGTTTTGTAATACTAATACGGTTAGAAAGCGTTTTTAGATCAATAGTTTGGGATTGAATTTGATACTCAGATTATACAATAGCAATCTCAATTGTCGCTGTGGCGAATTGTTTATCGTCATCGACATCATTATTTATCTTGTCAATATTATTCTGAATATAATATTTTAACAATTGCTATTAATTTCACAGACAAGCTTTCACTGCTCAATATACTAAAGTTCCAATGATTATGATTTAGATTATACCTACCTAAAGTTTTAGTTTCATAGGCGTAGAAAGCCGACTGTGAAATCTGCATTATTTGCTACATCAAATTACTTCAAAATATTTAATTCTACACCATTTTCTAAAAGATTGTATAAGTACTTTATCGTATTAAACAGAAATGTCAATAAAGGAGAAACGAATATTACATCTGCATATATTACCTACTAACAGTTGCTCCATCCCATCAAAAATAGCATCTACGAGTAAAGCTCCTTGATTGAACTCATAGCCCCTCACAGCCAGTCAAGTGACAACTTTACAACACTTAGCACTGATCACATCACTCAAATGTATAGAAATGACATTCCTTCTTAACAATTCACATGATTTTAACTTGACACTTGAATACATTTGACCGATTCGAAATTTTAAGGATTGTAAAAATGTCGCTTGCCTCGACGAAGAGTATCCCCAGCAAAAAGAAGACACGCATTCGTACCTGGAAATAGAGGATGATGGTCCAGATAAGGCCGAGCACGACTGCCGGCCGGCCGTCAACCAGGTCGGCGGCGTTGATGTTGACCAGCTTGATGCGCTTGCCGGCGAGGAAGCGCAGCGCAGTGTTCGCGTTCGATAGGAAGTGCGGGCGTCGGAGGACTCGGCCGCGTTCCATGGGCTGGTGGGAGATAAATGATTTATTAAGAATTGTAGAAAAATAAAATTCGTTCGAGACACTTATTGACCAAATGTAGATGTAGAGTCATAGATGGATCAACAGGAAATACTAATGTGAAGACCCTAATTAGGAATAGAAGATCGTTATTGTATTGTAGTAGTCGTAAATTAAAGCTATATAATTATATTGTGTCGTTATTATTATTAAAGTCTTAATTTACGACTGTACTTTTATATCTTTTACTTAAAAGGAGGTCTCTATGTAAGATAAACTGTAAAAGTTGTACAAGTTTCTGCAATAAACCTTTTTATTTTATTATTTTTTACTTAAGTTGTTGGTAATAACGGGTTGGAAAAGGATATTTTTGTGAACACTTAACTAAGTATCGTTCATGAATACAGGCGTAAGTAAGTTTTCATTACTAAATAATTTATTAAACACTAATCAAAACTACATTTGCACAGCACCTATAGAAATATTTGTCTATTCACACAAAGCTCTACTCAGTCTGTGCATTACAATAATTATAAAATTATTGATCGATTACACTTGCACGTTACATTCATTGCAAAGTGAGCTATGTAAATAGATGACTACTGACTGTTAACTATATTTTATTATAATATATAAATCTTTGATAAATGTAGAACAGAACATTAAAGTCAAATCAATAAATCAGTACTTAAAAATGTGTACTAGACTTGCAACTCCCATCCCATTTCCAATCTTCCTTACTTCACCAATACTCTATCTCTAGCAGTATTTCTACAGATATATGTAAATTGTACTTGGAATATACAAGGATAACTCACCAGTTTCTCCCCGGACAGCACTTCGAGCAGCGCCAGTAGTTTGGTTCCATCGCGCAGGTCGTAAATCAGGTCGTCGATGCGCAAAGGTGGGATGCGCTGTACACACAAATAAGTTTCAGGTTATACATACAATATACGTGTGTATATGCTAAACTGCGAGGACATATTATTGTTTTTTGTCCTAGGTCCATTGGTTTTGTTTGTAGAAGGTGTACCAACTATTAATTTTGAGCTAAACTTATTTTGTTTCGGTGGAAAATGAACAAATGCGTAAATTAAAAACTTCATATAACCTAAAAGATTTTTGTAGCCTATTGCTGTTGGCAGTTTACTATAAACTTGATGTTGTATTTTAAGCTTACCTTCGACAAATGTGAGTTGATCCAATTGACGAAAGTTTTCTTTTGTACTCTTTCTTGTTCATCTGAAACAAAGAAAATAAAACATTAAAATTAAGAATTAAAAAATCGCAGCGTTAACTCCTATTGTATACTCCTAATGTTCGAGCGCAGAATACCTGTACGTAAACGAAAACTTATAAATACAAATCGTAGTAACTTAATAAGTATATGTATATAGAAACAGATATTCGAGAAACAGAACTACTCCGAACTCTCTTCACGCTTAGCAACAAAACCATTAATAATAAAAACGATATCAAATTAAATTAGGCATTCGCCTATTAACATAATCGTCGATAAAAACGCCTAAAATTGGGCATCTCAATTACGCACAAATCTGTTCAAACATTCTCAACAAGTTTAAAGCATCATCAAAGACATATCGGGAATAGCTGACGCGGGTTCAAGATGCTTTTGGCACGTCTAATGAGTAACAATCGGACTTGGCATCAATTGTATGGATACAATCAATGTATGAATCACTTTCTCTATTGTAGTTATGTTGCCAAGTTCAGTGTACTTGAGATAAGGATTGTTTGGGACTGTTCAATTAAGTTTTATTATGCTTGTGAACCATTTTGTTTTATACATGTTGCCTTGTCTTTATGAGCAAGTCATCGCAATATGGAATAATTAGAATCATCAAATTTTGTTTCTATTTATTTTTGAACGCGTGAAATTAAACGTCCCCAAATACGAAATATTTGAAGCATAAATAAAAGTACGTACAAGAAATACGACATAACGAAAAGTTTAATTAAAAGGAAGTATCCGGCCCTAAATAAACCAAAGCTAATAACTGAAATCGAGCCAATTCAAAATACACACAGCATAATAATCAGAATTCTATTTCCAATTTATGAGTTCATAGACTCGGCCAAGCAGAACTAATATTTGGAGATGGAGATTTCGTTATTAAGGATGTTGATGTTGATAATACTAAAGTGTTAGCCAAACATTTGTATGAAACTGAGAACGCTCACGTCGATGAAAAAGCAATCGTTAAAGCTTAACTAGGACAGCAAAGACTTGGAATAGGAGATTTGAATCACGATTGCAGTGAAGGCAGAAACTTTGTTGATTTATAGGCTTTGAGTGAATTAAGCGCTGTAATTAGAACTACAGCCGTATTAGTGGAAGCAGGTGCGTGTGTAGGATCACTTAACAACAACATGTGTGGTCTTTGAAAGGTAAACCGTTAAGCTTATTTGTAATCCTTGTAAAAGTGAAATTATTTCCGACAAAGACGAAGCATTAAATCTGCTTCCATAAACACATGTCATACCATGCACAAACAATACAAATAAATGATATAGACAGCACACAAACAATCCGTCATAAACTAAACGAAAATGAGGAACCAACAAAAATTCATGAAGCTATAGAAAGGGAATAAAATCGCTGTAATATATTTGAACAATTTCCCTTAAACGCATGCTGTTCCTGGAGGTATTCTGTCAATTATGAGTCACGCATCAGTCTGTCACCGGGACTGGGGGGAATCGCACGCATGGCACGGCCAGACACCGAGATCTTACAGCTTAGATCAGGGTTGATAACCTTTAGGTTTCGTGTTGGGAGTTTCGAATTTCTTACGCGTTTTATAGAATATTGGGTTAGGCGGTAATAATTCGGATTATGGTATTTTCTGTTGAAACTTTTTAATGTCTAAATTCCATGGGTAAGAAATGTAGGTAAAATTATGGACAACGACTTTTAATCCATGACAAACATGGCGTAGTCTCGTTTTTATTTAAATACCTAAATTGCAAAGAATAAAAAAGAGAACAAGATTCTCATAGGTGAAAATATATCTACGAGTACACAAGATATTCCCATCTTAAAAGTTCATACCATACAAGCTTTGTATTTTTTTTTCTCAAACTTTTTCTCTAGGAATCAAACATAAGTAGCAAATGGTAGATCGACATCGTGAAATCAAATGGTATTTGCATATTTTTCCATTCAACATCGCGTTTTCAGTAACCCTATATTTTACGATCAATTTCATAACAGCGATTGCGTGCCCGATAATTATTTGAGAATCTACGGTTATCAGGAAGCATTTTTTATTTCGTTTTTGACAATTCCCGGATATTATTCGGTATTGTTTATGTCAATATCGCATGACGTATCCTGTTTACGGCATTAAAGGATATTGGGTATTCTTCTACAAACTTTAGCTGACTTTCGCAATTTTTAACTCGAAAGCTAATTCAAAACTTTATCATCACTTTTTACACCTTTTTTTTTCAAGTCGATTTAGGCATCGTTAAATCAGTCAATATTCATTAGCATGGCTCAGCTCTCAACTGGTTAAAAAAAATTACGCATTCAAAGAAAAAAATTGTGCAAATTATTTGTTTTAGGAGCACGTTCAAACTTCCTTAAAACGTCAAAATCTATTTAGACCTAACCTAGAAATTAACTTCTTAAAAACACACATCCTTATCGTACTTAAACGCAGTAGCTGCTGTAGTGCTTTTACACTACCAACACCTATGGACACATTAAAATCTTTTCGAACCGTCTGTCGATTGTCACAGACCTCATTTGCTTGCGGCTAGCGTTGTATGGCGTCACCCATTACAGTACCATTAGTTGGCGCTATCTATGGCAGATATGAATGGCCCTGACATTGTCTTGGTCGTGTAGATTGTGGTTCACTTATGTGGGCTGTAGTGTGTAGTAAATGTTAAGTATTGTTTATTAGAAGCCTCGTCTTTATTGTAGAACCATTGATTTTAATTTAAGAGTAACACGGTATTTGAGAATATTATATGTGTGTATAGCAAGTCATAATTTTTCAGAATAGGTATTATGTTGAAATAGTCTAATCATACAAATCTATTATCATTAAAAAAGCCTTATTTCATAGTAGGTGATACAAAAAACACTCAATCAAGAAGCTTTATACGAATCTAATTAACTTTAATGAACAACATACATTTATCAAAGCTCCACCAATATATTGAAATGTCAATCATTCTTCACACTTGACTTTTAGAAAAAAAATCAGTCACAGACACAGACAGACAAGACTTACAATATACAAGTATATTCCTAGGCTCCTAGGACAAGGTGAACTCGGTAATCGAACGCTATACGCATAAGACCACGTTCATAGTGATATATCTAATATTCTAGTATGATACAATAAGCGTAAATACACTTACAAATATTCGTTTTATTTTCCTATATTTTATTTATTTACTTCTGACCTCAATTTCTAAGAGATCACTTAACAGCCACCATTTAAGAGCAGCCACTTTCCCCAAGGCATAGAAGAAGTTGGGCTGTTAACAAATTTGACAAATCCCATAGGCGTTTAACGCCAGAACGGTTATTAGTTTTATTTTTCATAGAGAACATTACTGTATCTTTTACTAATATAAGCTTTTCCAATTTAAATTTTCAGTATTTTGTTGTACTTTATATATGTAAAAAAAATTATATGCCTGATTTTACGAAAATAAAACATCGTAATTATTCTGGCCTACTTAAAAGTAGTACCTACTTAGCATTATATTCGCAATAAATAAAAATAATGGCAACGGAAAACCATCTAGTTAGCAAAATCGTGAAAATAGCAACACGTATGAGTTGCCATGCGAAAAAAAAGCCACCAATGAAAACGAAATGACGTCCTATGTGCTCGCACGTTTACCAACAGACGAAAACGAATCCGTGCCAAGGTCGGGCGATGTAAACACGAGATGATTCTATTTCCAAGTCTTTCGCTATCACGACTACAGACAGGTGGCTTAAGGTCATGAATTTAGGAGAAAAGAAGATTGAAACAAGTTAGGACTTGCAGATTAGCTATTAAAAGAATACAGGATCTTCTAGTTCTAAGAGGCCGTTTACAAAGTAACACGGTAAGCTATTAAAAGAAAATAGTTTCCGTAGTCCTAACATTTCTGATTACTGGTCTTCCTTAGAAATAGAATTTATAAAAGCAAGGTTTGTCGATGATAGATAGCCAGTTATTTCATGCAAATTAAATAACTGGCTTCCTACCAAATACGGCTTAGAAATATGTTAACAAGAAATAGCCAGATAGTATAACATTTTTGAATTGTAGAGAAATTACAATTGATAGGAAGTTTAAACTAATATAGATGGATATGGATAATTTTACAGCCTTGTATTAAATAAAGTATCAAAGGTTTGGAATATTACAAAACATCAAGGTTTTAAAACTAAAGATGATGACAGGATTGTATCCAACTAAAAATAAAAACAACTCAGACATATCTTAATTAAAAGCCCTTTCATATCTCACTGGTTGTGATGTTCGTAATAAATAAAAATACAAATAAACAAGGCGACCACAAGACGATGATCTAATAGCAGCCTTGGCACGTTACAACCGGACAGAACTTATTAATATTATAATGTTTATAAGTTTGCGTTCTGTGATTAATTTTATTGAGTTTCGAAATCACTAGCTTGTTAGTGGGTTTGTGACGTATGGCTCAGTCCAGTTTTGATGCATGCCACAAATAATGGAATATTGTTTTTTGTTAATTCTGGTAGATGTTTTACGTGTTTCAAAGTAACCTTTAAATGAGATGAGAGCAACGTTTTAGAGAGTGATGTTCAAAATTACTGACTTTGACAAATTTTGTAAAAATATCTACATAGTAGCAAATTAAGTAAACAACCTTTGAAAAGACCTAATAAATAAAGATGACCTATAGAAGAAGACCTCAACAATTAATAATTAAGTTATAAAGAAATTGTTGAGTTTTTCCGTGAATCACGTCTACGTATACGACAACAATAAGAGTTGAATACTCCTTGTTAAAAAAACAAGGATCTTCCTTCCCTTTTACACCATAGAGACCTTAAGTTTACTTTGACGTGATTTATTATAAAGGATAATCGTGTTTATTAGCAAAAATATACATTCTTGTAGTCCTCAGTTTACTAGCGGATATGAAGCAATATCTTTATGTTTTTCCATAGGAGAGACTTTTAACCTTTTGCCGCTATAGGACAATCAAGATAGAGCACTAGAGGAGGAAGAAGACACATTTAAAAGAAACTGCATGTTCGTTTATGTAACATCTTAAAAATAACATAATGATAACAACAGTAATTTCTAATTTTAGATTAATGACCTCCATTGATTCATGATCGTTTTTTTGTCGACGTACGAAAGTAAAAGCACGTCTTAATAAAAACTTGACGTAAGAGTCTAAAGATCAAATTTTAATTACTTTGAACTACTTTTTGGTTACTTGTTGCTCTCAATAAACTGTCGTTTTCAGTATTCAATCCAACAGCTTTGGGTACTAAAGGTTTAATCATGATGTGCATATTTTGCATAGATTCCATAGTAGTCACGGTCACTAACCACTAGGAATAGACCAACAGGCCAGTCGACATTTACCATTTCACAAAACGAACATTTTGACGTATTTAAAAAAAAAAAGAAAATGAACTATCAGGAACTACCGGACTGATACCACATCACTGCTCTCTAATACTCACAACTCTTTAATTTTAATAAATTCAAGATTTACATCGAACTAAGATCGTCAAATCATAAAATCAAAACGTCAACGGTTTTCCAGTTTTCCTCCACATAATTTAACAGCTGACGACAGCAACGCCTACAGTCGTACAATTAATAACATCAGTGTCTGGAGACTTCTCACGTGTTGGCACACTGGCATCATTTATTTTTTGTCTGTCAAGACTACCATCGCCTGCGAGCCCTCGACGGTCGTTGACGCTCGTTACATCATAAACGGAACTTTATCCATTGTTTAATTGTAAAGGATTTCCTAATTACCATGTGAGATTTTGTATTGTTCTCCTGTGATGTATGTTGAATTGTCTTTTCGCTTTTAGGAACAAATGAATCGATGAGACAGTAAGATTCAATCATGGCTGAGAAATTACATAATGATGGTGTGTCTAAAAGTTTATGTGGAACTTAAAAGGAAACTAATATTGGTCGGAGCAGTTAAGAGTTGTGAGACGTCAATCGAGAAGATGTGTTTACGCAGCGTTTAATGGCCAGTAATGACAGCTAAATGACAACTGACGAAACAATAAAATCACGCGCCGTCGATTACATTATAAACAGACGTCGCCCCTCACCTTTTAACACCAATTTCGTCTACATATAATTCGCACACTATTCAAGTACTTCTTCCGGAGTTCCTTTTAAGTGGATCTATTGTTATTCTATATTTTTCACCACCTCTCTCCATGACAGAACCTAGTCAACAGATTTATTGGTTAGAGAATGTTTCTATGGTTATTAATACGAAGGTAGAAAGAAGGACCGCAGGATGAAGGCCTGCTTTTTTGAGATGAATGCAAAATGGCTTCTTAGTAAAACTTTTGACCACTGGTAATTAAAGGTATTTAAGCATGATTTATTTATCTAATCACAAAGCAGTGTAATATCAATAAACAATTTTCTCCTGTAAAACTAAATTAAAATACCACAACACACCAAAGGCTATCTAAACTTGAATTTACAATCTGCATACTATAATCACACGCCAATAATATTGAATACCTAATCGTTATTACGAAACGACAGCGGTGTCGTAAATAAACACAAAACTGGTTTTTATCACAAATTGCAAATTGTGCACTTCACCTTCTTGCCTTGTCCTTGGACAAACCTGTTGCAGAGATTTTATGTCTTGCTTACTATATTTTGGGCTGGGAATGCTTATATAGCTAACCGTTTTAAATTTATAACGATCACATCTTTTCCTAGAATCTGTATTTTTGTTGCGTTTGTTTTTTTTTTCCTTAAATTGTATAAACCTGTCAACTTAGCCATCTACATTCTGCAAATTATAAATTTACCAATTAATAATTTATTTAAATGCAATTTTCAGCTTGCCACCTCTATTTTTTCATATTGGCACCCGGCAAGCTGGTGGTGTTTCATCACATTACTTATTTTGTTTTCAGGAGGTTACAAATCCTTACATCATAACCCAATCATTATTTTAAAAACGCATAGACAGCAAACAAAGATATCGTTTACATCAATTACTTTCCAAAGCTTAAAACAGACTTTCTGATTAAATGCTTGTTCTGCAAACTAATGGGCAACTCAGGCTGATTGAACTTAGATTGATGATGATAAATGATAACTATACGAAGCTTCTCTAGGCCACCCACGTCCTGACATTGTTAGGCTTTATATTACTGCTAACGAGCTGCAAGTCGTAGCCATTTACGGCAAATAATAGATATTGAAGATATAGACAAAAGCTATTAATTTGATATTTTGGTTCAAGCGATTTTTTCCGCATTCGCCCTCTGAAGTTTTGGCTGTCATAGGAAAGTACCTTTTCGCTTCATGTGTTTTTTCCGTTTTGTCCTGCTTTCTTGTTTAAGTTTGCAGTAGGTTTTAAAAAGTTTGCAAGTTTTACTTTAAAAACAATGCAGCACATGAGTAACAACCGTATTACTCGGATGTGAAGCATTATTTTCTCCGAACTTAACTTTACTGTCTCAATTTAGGCATTTGTGCAAATTATCGCTCGCCTGTCATAAAAATAGTATCGAGATAGAACTAAGTTTACGGCTACACTAATATTTACATATCAATTAAAGGCTGTCTATAAAAATCATCTCACAATTCAGATTTATATATTTCAGCGTTTGTCATCAGCTTTTAGTGAGAACTTTTTGTTTAGAGACGATATTTCATGTTCATATCACTGTTCTAAGAACGACCATATACCTAAATGAAATTAATTAAACCCCCTTAAGTGCTGACGAGGGATTTAATGGTTCGAGGAAGTGGAGAGCCTACAGCCTCCGCTTATGTATGTAATGATATTGTAGTTTTGGATGAGATGCCGTTCAACGTAGTGTAGTGCGCGGTCATGCTTCAACAACTGCAATAATATCACTCTAAAAGGTGGTGATTGGTCCTAAAATAATTGCCGACTAGTAAACGAAAGTTTTATGTTTGTAATTACGTTGAAGAAAAGCTTACCGTCATAATTTCTACTTGATTTGTTTGTGAGCTCTGTAAAGGTACCAAGTTTCGATTGCCAATGATTACGTTTAAGGGAAATTCTCATAGTGAAACGTAGCTAATAACTTTATTTATAACTATTTTACAACCTTATTAACTTTTACAATTCCTTCCTGCAACTATGTGAAAATTCTCCTCGAGATTTGTACACTAGCAAGATGTCAGATACCTGACATTTGTGTGTCCATGACATCAACTTCTAGTGCGTCAATAGTAAAATTGTAGAGGGCCTACGACCACTTTCCAAAGTAATATTATTGCGGTTATGAAAGACGCCGCTCTACACCATGTAGTTGAATTACGAACTGTCTAACCTCTGCATCTTCAATAACATAATTTAAGAACTGGGGATAGGGCCGCCGGTATTGAAGTGTGACAGAATACTATACGGCGTAGACCGGTATATCTATTCCACAATTCCAATTATATAACTTTAAACGGTGCTAGTAGACTCCTTTAGTCTAATAATCTAGACAGCCTTGCTAAAAAAGATCAGTCTAAAAATTCGACTATCGTATGAACGTGTTTTACACTTCACCTTGACCAAAATTATTTGATTGAAGTCAATTGCTCGGTCAAATTGTTATTGATCTTTTATGGTAATTGCGTTATGTAATAGCTAGTCGTTTTCGGTAATGGAATTTCTCGGGTTAGTTACATACACAGATTTATAGACCAAGATAAGATATCTAACAATCATTCCTTGGTTTTTCATAACAGAGAGTCTTAAATCGATAAACGCCTTTTGGCTAGATGGACTAATGACCTGAAAAAGTGTCAGACTGGATGCAGAAAGTAGAAAACCCGCACAAATGGTGCATATTGGAAAAGGCCTATATTCAGCAGTGGACTGCAGTAGGTTATTTAATTGATTGAATCTTCTAATACACAAGCCAACTAAACAATGACATTTCTCTAAGCGCTAACTCTCTTACAGAGGCACGAAAGAGTTTGCGATTTTATTTAAAGTAGGCCAATTTAGGCCAAATTTCTAACGAAATCAGGCCTGTATACAATAATTAATATGTATTCCTACTTCCTGGATATAAGAA
This sequence comes from Chrysodeixis includens, assembly GCA_941860345.1. NCBI lineage: Eukaryota > Metazoa > Arthropoda > Insecta > Lepidoptera > Noctuidae > Chrysodeixis > Chrysodeixis includens. The sequence continues at coordinate 12,435,276 of OW796096.1, forward strand.
TAGAGAAGTAAAGCCGAAACACACACCTTCATTTAAACATTCTTAGGAGGTAATAGGATTTTATTAGCGTACCGGAATGATGGTATATTATGGCGGACGAACGTCTTCAACGTAATCTCCTAATCGCCTTTACGTAATTATAAGCTTACGGACGTCGACACTATGAAATAGCCACGGTGGTCCAAGGATTTAAAAGGAAATAGTGGAATACTCATGATAAATTTGAAATAATCATAAAAATCCTGCCACGAGGGTCAACTATCCGTATAAACTAGCGGAGCTTCGCGAAAGATACAATTCGAGAAAAAAATGCGTATCGTCCTACCGACTATATTAGCAGAATTTGAAACAATCTATGTTCGTTATTTAAAAACAAAGCTACGTATCATTTTTTTTTTTTTTTTTTTCCGGGGTGAAAATCTAATGATTTCAACCCACGTCGAGGGCACGGCGTGGGGATATGTCGGACTCACACCGACCAAAAACACCCCGGGCCCCTTCTACTGCCAAAGCCAGAGTCGCGGGATCACTCGCGCATGCCCTGCACGACTCTACCAAGTCTCTAAATAGCATTAAATATTTTATGAGTGTAGGTACGTTATTTAGTCGATAATTGGCCCAATTAAACGGTGCAAATGTACCAAACGAACCAAGAAAAACTCTTTCACAACTACGAGTATGAGTAGGTACAAGACAGTAACACATTGTTTGGGTAGAGTGTAGCGATGTCTAGCGGTATATCTGCATAACAAAGATGTATTGCATGCAGTGAACTCTGATTCACGATGCAGATGTTAATGTTCGGAGTTAGACTAAACAGGGGCCGGCCCCTGTCGGCCTGCGCCAGATAGTCTGCGAGATTTGAAGTGAAATGTGAAGATAGGTGTAGGTACGTCTGAAATTGTAAAAGTCCTGTCTGTTTTTGGTTTTAAAAGGAGAAGAGGGTTGAGTAACAAAAAGGCTTGTATTTTTTTTTCTTTCTACAAAAGGTACCTAATTACTGTATTGCTATCGTGACTCTTCAAAACAGATCAAATACTGTTCGATGCGATATAGATGAGATTAGCTAGAGACTATTTTTTTTTATAAGTTTGGGCATAGAATGTACCTACTAAATCCAACGTCCTAGTGTAGATACATTTGTGTGACGTATTCATCAATACTTAAATTAAATTTTATTGCTTTTTGATATCTGATTTGAATGTTTTCGAAATCGACTTTGTAAACATGGTCATCAGGACGTTCTCAACATTAAATATTATCAGCATATTCTGAGAATCTTAACGTCATCTAGACTATTAAAAGATAATCTATATTTATAATAGATAATGTTAGAATTCGCACTATCTATAAGCAATAAAGATTAGATTTCCAGACATGATGTTTATTAGAATGGTCGCCAATAGTTTAAGGGCCCCTTATTCGAAATTTACGTTTCTAGATCGAGTTTTTTTCAGAGAAATCACCATATTTAAATTCTTAAAAAAATATATAGTACAGATACATGCTTTATCTAGTGACTTTTTTGGATAGAAACGAATTATTTAACATTTTGCTCGATAAAAAAAAAATCAGAAGTAAGGTCGATTTTAGAAGTATTTTTAGTTTTATAAGACTTGGACTGAACGTAATTTTATATAAATTTAACATTTCGTTTACTAATCGGAATTGCCAGGGATATTATTGGATACAATTTTAATATGGCGCTTATTTTTTTTTTAAATAAAATAAATACGTGAAAAGTGCTCGCGCGCACCGCGCGCTCCGTGCCAGTGTCCGGCCGGACGCCATCGAGGTAGGACCTATGCAACTTTTGCTCGCGATCACAAATTTACGTAAGTGATTGAAATGGTAAATAAAAAAAAACAAAATTAAGAAAAGAAGGGTGTCTGAAGTGAAGATAATCCGAAAGTGTATTGCGTAAGTACTTATTCTATAAATACGTCACAATATGATTACTTCTATACACAGAGCAACGAGAAGTCAGTATGTATAGAATTTAAAATCTATAATGGGAATATTCACCTTTATAAGGTGCAGATTTCCATCCTGGTCAAATTCAAGGAGATGTACTTACTAATATTGTGTTTTGATTTTATTATTACATTATTTTATTATGTATAAGATTTGAAAGAAATTGAACATGGCTATCGATCACAACTCACCGATACCACTCTCAGGTAGGTACAATATCACGGTTTATGGTCGCGATGTGTTTAGTAGGTAGAAATAAGCCGGCCGCGCGGCGCGGCGGTCTTTCCTTAGTCACACATTCATAACATATTAGCACAATATTAGTGTTGACAATCAATAGTTTAGTGGATAGCACATCAAGCTAAGTATATTATTATGTTTTTGTTGCAAACTACTACTTATTACTAGCACAATATATATATGAACTACTGATTTATTTATTTATACTGTGGCGTGCCCGCCCGCCGCCATAGGTCACCGGAGTTCAAATCGCGACGGCTCCTGGGCAACGCGGGCGCAAACCGTTTCGGTGCGTTAAATGCCTAAACTTTCGGAATAAGGGGCCCTTAAGAATACGATACACGTAGATAATGTAATTAGCATTCTGATTTGGATCAGCAAGTTACCTTATAAAATAAATTGACTAGTAATAAACAGTTATTTAATCCAAGTTCGACTGTGTTTCTGTCTAATTGTCATTTTGAATCTCATGTGTTGATGAACAAATATCTGTATCTTTTGAACAAAACGTAAAAATAATAAAAGTAATAGCGACCCGCCCCAACTTCGCACGGGTAAAATACTGATGTATTTTACACAAACCTTCCTAGCGATAGTGATGTTGGATACCTTGAATGTAAAATCAATAGGAAGCTAAGTTAGACCCGGAAACAACACAAACAAAACCTATTACGAACATAATAATTATAATTAACGTAACAACCTACATTGTTTTAAATACTACCTACACGCTTATTAGAGCTCCATTCTACACGAATCTATTCAAAAACCAATCACGCCCAAATAGAGATATGATAAAATATGATTTTTATCTTTAACAAAATATCATACCAATATTATAAAGGTCAATGTAAGTTTTTGAGACCTCTTCACGCTCAAACGCACCAAATTTTGATGAAATTTCTACGGGAGTTGGAACTGAAACTTTAGATTAATACGGATACATTTTACCGAACTGTATAAAATGAGGTTAATGTTTTTGCAACTATGACCGACAACCGTGCAGGCGAAGTCGCTAAAAACATCAGTGTATAATTTACATGTATGCATTCTCGGAAAACATTGACAGACAAAGATCACACACATAATTAAGCTAACGAAATCAATTCGTCGCGATATTGTGAATTTCAATTTAAAATTCTAGTCAGCGTCCAAATATTTGCTAACTCCACATATGAAATAAAACTTTCTGCTATAAAAAATAGAGTCTGAATTAGGTTGGAGGTGAATTTGAATGACAAGCGCCATGAGGTCATCGTGGCAAGTGGACATTTACGTAATGCATTAACATTGTAATATGTTAACCGATACAGGACTCTATGAGTATATCACTGTTTAAATGCCATGGTAAAATTGATATTTATATCAGGGTTATAGAATTAAATGATATTGATCTGTTTAGAAACTTTCGGGAATAGAAAATAATACTCTTTATTTTACAGCGTAGATACAGCTATAAAAGTAACTTGAAGTTATGTAAAAACAAAAGAAGCACGTACAGTACAGAATTTATAAATCCACAACATCTATCGCTAAAGAATGGGCCCTAAAGCGAATACTATAAAACTGCAAGACAATTATCAAGCTATGATTTGCACCTCTATAAAACACTTAAATGACGACGCTATATGAATATTCTAAAGTAAATAAGCCATAATATTTACCTCGGCACGTGATAACTACAAAATAAGGAAAACCAATAACTATGACATTTCCGTTGCATCTCGTTTTATTGATTGGTTTAACGTGATCATCCTTAACGTATACCAAATTGAACTTCGATCGAGGAAACCATTTAATATAATGTGTTCAAAGTGCAAAGATTGTGAATTTTGAATACCGATCTCCAAGTAATACTTTCTTAGAAAATAATGCTTTTTGCGTACATTCATGCTAGTATTTCAATCAGCTTACCACGACAATGAGAGTAGTAGAATGGTGATAGCGCCTTACAGGTATAAAACGTGTCTCTACCGCAATCGCAAACACTGGTATTCCACTATATGTTAAAGTAAGACTTTTAAACCCATGGTTAATAATTCTTAGCAAAACTAATATGCTACTTAGTTCTCCAGCCTTTTGCTAGTCGTATGGAAACCAATGAAATCTTACAAAAAAACCGACTTCAACTTAAATCTGAGGACATTCTCAAAACCGCAACTCTGTTTGTTTTATGGGTACTTTAAGAGGTGCTTAAATAAAATCAGAACTTAATCTGCACGTAAGCGAGCGTGATGGTCAATGCCCATAGTCAATAGTCATGTCTTTGTTACTTGTATCCATATCTTTCAAACAGACAACCGCTCTGGTGAGTGACAAGCAAAAATCAACCTTAAAAGTTAGGCATAGCTATTAAAATCTTCTGTTTTGTAAGAGAGGCCTTTGCCCTGCATTGAGACAATTACATACTGATATACGATTATTTATTACTCTGTATTATTTATCGTTTAAGCATAAATTAAATTTACATTGATTAAATGCAAATCTTTAGTTCAAGGTTTTTTTGATAAGAGTGCAAATTATCAATGAACCAAATGCTGATAGGTGACTTTCCTTGTGTCCGAAATAAAATTTCTCATTGTTTTCTGATCTAGAATCGCCGCATAGAACATTTTTGAAATGTCCGAAGGTCATACAGTACCTAATCAATGGCCCAAACATGCTAAAAAGATAACAAAAAATGAAGAACCTAGAGTAAATAACATTGTCAATCACTTTAACATAATTTATTACATCAGACCTAAATTTTACAAAAGACATTTATGTAAGCCTGCGTATCAATTGCAAAATCCAACACATCACTATCTCCCCTTCCAATAGCCATAAAATATTTAAAACAAAGTCAATAAAGAGTTTAACACATTACACGCATACAATGGCTCGTTACCATTTCATTACACCAATACCTAGCATAAACGGGTACTTTATCCTCAAACAACATTATGCACAAAGCAGACCACAGATATCGCTACATTCCACTTTTATCTTCCATTTTGAATTCCAAGCACAAAGCGTCTGGAGCCCTGGACTTTTAAGGTCGGAAATCTTGCACCAACCGAAAGTACACTAAACCTCTTTGACTATAAGGTAGGATTTCGTTTGTGTGTGATAAATGCAGTATATTTTTAAGACGAAAGTGCAGCACGCAATAATATTGATCCCGTTTCGTGATTAGTTGTTTTTTAGTTCTATTTCTAGAGCTAGGATTTATCTGAACAGGTTTTTCTTGTTCACTTCGAATTAGCAGCGATGCTTGCCTATGTCTATGTGGTTTACACACCATTGAGCTAATGGCGAAGTTATGTAAAGAGTAATCAAGTCGTTTTATGTTAACAACCATAAATTACATCATTAAAAAAAACTTAGAAATATTCATTACAACTTGAAATAGATTTTACGACAATTTTAAGGAAGTTACAAAAAAACAACCAAGTGCAAGTTGGACTTGCCCATGAAGGGTTCTGTACACAACATAGCTCTTATAGTTCCGGAATAAAGTGGCTCTGACATACGGACGGACAGACAGACAGACATGACGAACCTATAAGGGTTCCGTTTTTTGCCATTTGGCTACGGATCCCTAAAAAGGCGTATTTAGAAACAATGCATCGTAACTGTTGAAGTAGCAGCTTGTACAATCAACTCAGGTAACGTAGGAACGCCTCACAATAGATTGCGCAATTTCTTTGTAAAAACTAAGTGTCTCTGAAACACAGCCACATTTCGACATAGGCATTAGGCCATTAGGCAGTAAAACTCTTATGTCATACGAGGAAAAAATCCTGCATTAGCTACCTAAAACGAGGGTGCTCGCAACGTTAAATCTGACGTTCTCAAACTATGTAGGCAGTCTATCTTTTTCCTGTTTTTGAGAGTTACTAATTACAAAATAAAGTGAACGCCGTTAGTAAAAAAAAAGGAAAGCGTGACATGATTTTCAATATTCATTGCCATTGTATTCTAAAGTTTTTTTTTTTTTTATAATTGTCTAATATATTCGTCTGACTGTGTCATTAATGGGTCTAAAACCAAAAATCCATTAATGGGACCACGAGAAATTAATGATTCTCATTTCAAACACACAAATATTTTGGATTGATATTTAAAAGCTAGTGGAGATACCCCAACTACTTATAGTTTCAATGTTTACCCAACACTGCGCTTAGCGCCGTCAATAAAAACTTACAGAACAAATGACAGTTGTAACATAACACCAAACTTAACGAGAGTAGTTCTAAAGCTGTCCGATAAAGTAATCCTTGCTTTTTGTACCATGATTCATGTTAGAGGATAAAGGATGAGGAATGTCATTAGAGGCAATTTGTATTGTGACTTAATACTACTTGGTAGTAACGAACAGTATTGTGGTAAAAGGTTTTGACACAAAATATAGATATATATTTAAGCTACAGTGGCCAGATTGGGAAGGTTTTAAGTCTACGTGCTTTGAGTCACGTCTCGTCGGTTCTATTACAAAAAGGAAAAATAGTTGATATGTGATAAACTTTCTGCCGTTTCATTCTTTTAAATAAATTGCAGTATAAACGAAGCAATATATGTCGGATTTTAACAAACTGAACTAAGTCGCAAAGACCTTGAACGCTTATGGATCCAATGGGTTTTTTTTTCATATGGTAAATTAAAATAATTGCGGCACGCTGTGGTCATTAGCGCGATGAACACTCATATAATACGATTACACCTTATTTGCTGTCATTTGTTTAAATATGCATTTTATTTAGATTTTCCGTAAAATGATCGCACGAAACAAGAAACTTGAGAAAAATAGTGTTATAAAGAACAAATCGATGTATTTTACCAAAAAACGTTAGGTAAAGAATATTCTAGCTTGTAAGTTGTAACAAACAACTATATTTTATATTAAATTGCAAAAAATCACATAAAATGTTATTAGATCATCGTTGCGAACCGGTTGGTTGCGCAACGAAGGTGAGGTCACCCTAAACGGACGACGAATAACAAGTAAGAGTGGTTACTGGTTGGTGACAACCGAATCAAAGGATCATGGTCGTTTACGATAGGGACTTATTATTTCTTCACTTTTATACTTTTTTGTTTGATGACAGGATCTGTAAATCATTTACACGCAGTAATAAAGAGTTTCGTCGTAAATATAGTGATTGTAACTCGTTCCTTTTCTGTAGGGAATCAAACATGTATATTTTTTCGTCTTTGCAGGGATTAAAAATCGGTCCCCAGCTTGGCAAGATATAAGGCCGTCATTTAAATTCAAGCGATCGTTTGAGCGTAACACTTAACACTTACGTTGTTTTGGTAAAAATCCGTTTGGAATATAAACTTTTTTATAGGCTACTGATCTAAGATTAGACTACCCTTTACAATAAGGTTTTATATGGTATTGGCTAGTGCTAAGCAAAACCCTCGAATACCTACATCCAACTTGCACATATTATGTCCACTAGTTGTTACCCGAGCCTTTTCCCCCGTGAATGTCCCGTCTGACGCTCAACCATCTCTATATCATCAAAATTGCTTCAACCGTTAAAGCGTGAAAGAGTAACAAACATCCATCCATCCATACTTAAAGACATTCGCGTTTATAATATTAGTAGGATATTGATATCGCCTAAATGAATAACTTTACCGCTTTAACCTTGATTTCGCTATATCTAATTACAATAACGTGACGAATTGCGTTTATTACATTCTTGGTAGCCGATAGCATTCTTTTACTTTTCCTAATACTCAAACTCTGCAAGTTATAGTAAGAACAAGTTATTAATTTATTAGGAAAATCGAATATTCTTGGTATTAATTTGTTTTGACATATCTACGTAAATCAGACTAATATTTATTCAACAATGATTTATAATTCTGTCCAGGTAGAAGTAGAATCAATATCAGCGAACTTATTAATTCTATAGAATTATGTTAATTTGAGACAGCCGTTTAGTTTAAATTATGAAGTAGTCTAACTTGTCGGTAAAATGTAATATTATCTATCAACAAATTAGAAATTCAAATATTATCAGAAGTGATACTATGAGAACACTTGTCTTTAACTCATAGCAACAATTTTATAAATACAAACTACTCTAAAACCTCCATTGCCAAGAAAGAGTTATGTTTATAACTTTATTTCTATAACAAACACTTCCCTAAGTGAAGTTTAAAATGTCTACTTGTCTCCACATAGCTTTTGACAGTCACAAAGGTAGTAAGACACTTAAGGGCGGAGTTTTAAATGAAATTTAATTACGTTACTAAAATTTGTTTATACGACTGTTGAACTACACATACATATCCTAAAATAAATTATAATTATGGTAGAAAATGGACGCTTTCGCAAATTTCTTTTCACTGGAACTAAAAACATCAAGTAAACCGTCTAATTTGTCCCCTAATCTTTCTAAATAGCAGAACGATCTGTAAATGTTAAATAGCCCATAGCAAACCTTTCGACAAATATATTACAGCTAGAACCCTTTTATCTTCTATACATCAACTCCCACGCAAGTCTGGTACAGTCAGCAACACAAGTCCAACGCAATCAAATGTACAAAGTAACTTTATTTTTCAGGGGCATGTAGTAATTGGTGATATTATTTTTAATCTGTACTTTAGGTGTCAAGATTATTTTGTTACATAGCATCATAATAGCAACTTAAATTGACTCGGTAGTTCTTTTTTAAGAAATAACGGCCTTAATATTGTCACATCGTAGCAGAAAAAATCGAAAATAAATAGAGAAGGTTAAAAAAATAAACAAGTTAAGATCTAGATCAATATGGACCCTGTCGGGCACGAAAAATTTTTGAGAGGGGAAGAGGGTTCAATACATTGGAGTGACTCTCGAAGAAATCTAACTCAAATTATCTACAGGCCCGCATAGAGTTAACCAAATTTTGTTGCTGACCGTACATAATAGTTACTATAGCATAAAAAAGCGGGCAGACGTGGTCAAGGTCATGGGTTCTATTCTATGCAATTTACGGCGTAATGGTCTGTTTGGCTGGCGTCATAATATACCTACGATAGTGTTTACAGATTTAGCCGACTTGATTAAAGGAGAAGGTTGTCAAATCGTCTTGTGTTATAAGCTTTATGTTTATTCGTATTAAAGAATTGAGCATTCGTGTTAAAATATTAGATGTCTATTAAGGTGTGCGTGCATCGACTATTGACCAAAAATGTAATCATCTCATCTCAATGAGTTGCTTTACCAAGCGACTGGTGCATTCAGCCAATAGCCGTAGGTTCGAGTCCTGTCCAAAGTTTATTTTTTTTCTTAACACTACATATTCAACTACTGAAAAAAAAACTGCATATTTTATCATGTTTTTTACGGTTTTTAAAAGCTTTTATTTAACTTGCAATGTATGGATATTTGTGTGTTCGGGTGAAATCTTTGAACTCAATTTTGAAGTAGATATATTCAACCGTTTGTGCTGAAATTTTGTGGACGCATTTTGTTTGGATGACAATATATGATAAGATATGTGACGTCATTCTAAATTCAATATGGCGGATCATACAAGATGTCAGAACAGTTATATTTAATCCACTTATACAATATGGGTATCAAATGAAAGGGCTTGTTAAGAGTGACTAGAAAAAGAATATGACGTCATTCTGAATCCAATATGGCGGACCATGCAGGATGGCGGAATAGTTACCTTTAGTCTACTTCTACAATATGGGTATCAAATGAAAGGGCTTGTTAAGAGTGACTAGAAAAAGAATATGACGTCATTCTGAATCCAATATGGCGGACCATGCTGGACGGCGGAATAGTTACCTTTAGTCTACTTCTACAATATGGGTATCAAATGAGAGGGCATTTTGAGAGTAATAATAACTTGAACAGACTGAGGAACCTAGCCAGCGATAACTAAAAAGTAAAAAATAAAAAATTTAAGTAAAAAAACTTTTTAAGAAAAAGCTTTTATTTAAACGCTCTCAAAAGAAGAAAATAAAATATTCCTTTTGGATTATACTAACAACTCCTCATTATACACAATTTATATATAATAATAAAAGCTTGTCGCGAGGTTTACATACCTATCAACATTCCTTTAATTTGTGGTAAATCGAGCGACAAGCTTTTATTATTATATATTAATTGTGTATAATGAGGAGTTGTTAGTATAATCCAAAAGGAATATTTTATTTTCTTCTTTTGAGAGCGTTTAAATAAAAGCTTTTTCTTAAAAAGTTTTTTTACTTAAATTTTTTATTCCTATCAATAACGTGTGTCATGTCGGCTCATGTGATCTTTCATCCGCATAAAAACATTATTGTTATTAGTGTAAGTGACACAGCAATACAATTAACTCGGTAACCATGGCAACTATCAGAAACAAACACGATTAGTTCACCCGTACGTGTTCGTATGGTTGTAAATACAACAGTTACTCGCCCTATTTACTGTACTGTGATAAGCCGTGAACTCTGCAGGTTGTGCAATTATATATATTACTAATACTTATGTTATACAAGAAAACAAAAACAATATCAACTATTATTGATTCGGAAGAATTTTGAACTGAAAAGAAGGAGGTTCTCAATCCGGATGTTTGTAAAAATCTAGTCGTTTCCGTCCCACTGCTGGGCAAAGGCCTCTCCTTTTTAACCCCACAGTCAAGAGACAGTCCCTTTTAAAGCTTACGACTAAATTCATTTTGAGAGGTAAAAATCACCCAAAACGTCTTAATTGGATTAGGACAGAACAGAGGAATGCAAAAACAATATATCGTCTTTTGTTTTATTTATTAAATTTCTATGAAGTTTTCAATCGTGTTTGTTATCATCAAGACTGTTTACTACCAAGACTTCTGTAGTACCTAATAATTGGTGCCAAAATGCAGAAAATATAACTTGATACCTTAAGAAAAGAATGCAGTTATAATTCCAGACGATGTTAACGATGTAGTTAGACAAATTACATTACAAAATGGGCTATCAATCCCGGTTTGAAACCTAGTGGAATTGAATGAGCAATTTGTTACAATTTGTACGGCCACAGACCGTGAACCAGCAACCTGTTCCTATAATGAACTATCAACGAACAAGTATGGGGCGTGTCAAGGATGTACTATTAAGCACAGAAGCTTGGGTTTTTTGAGTAATACATTCTATACTTAATTACTTGTGTTATTGAAGTGCTTAGGTTTTATACAAATTAAGTTGTTTTTAGTGTTTATTTATAAATTGACATTTGTAAAATAATCGTATCAGATCTACGAGCGTAGTGTGCGCATTTTAATGAAATTGGTTGTAAGAGGCGAGACGCTTCGCGGCGTTTTTCTATAATTTCATAAATGCATTTTTTTTTCTAATATTTATATTTTATTATCCAATTTGCTATGTAGGTACATTTATACTATAAAACTAAAACTAATACATTTCTAAACTTATAGTAAGTAATACGAACGCTTGAAAAATAACGTCATAAAATTCGTCCGCATCATTGCCGGCCGGGAGTGTGCCCAAAACTGGCGGCATAGCCACGTTGGATGGCAATGTTTAATCTCTGTGCGAGGTAAAAGAAATGCGATCGCGACATGTTATTTTCACCTTATTCCGTCGGTCTGTCAGTTCACACTTTACTGCCATTAGCCTCTTACCTCTACGTCTTACTCTTACGCCTCTACGATAGGTTCAAGTAAGACTTGAACCTATCCTCTCATCCGAGGCCTTAAAGCTCTGTACCTGCGCCGGACTATACCCAGCTTACCATTTGTAAAAATGTTTGCTCTCAGAGGGACAGTGTCACGGGTTATGGTTTTATTTTAAAGCTGAAGGTATACCTACTGATCAGCTTTTGTGCTTGCAAACTTATGAAAGCATACGAGTATGTTACAATGACGCAGTCACATTGGTATGTGCTATGGGTCGACCCACCCTTGTGCATTCCAATGAGGTCAGTAAATCAAGGTTACATTGTGTCCTTTAAGAAAACATCTATCTGAATTTATAACCAAACCGCAACATATTTTATAAAAAACTTCTATTCTTTTTTATGAAAAAAAAAAAGATGGGCGGATTTTATAAGGAATGATATGACTGAAAAAGCATACATAATATATGGATGGAATTGAGAAACCTCCTCCTTTTTGAAGTCGATTAAAAAGCAGTTAATGAAACTGTGTGATAGGGGAGAAAGAAAGAAAAAAACGTGTTGCGCCGACGATGATTAAAATGAAGTCTATTTTTTTTCGTAGTCTGAATACTTTGAAACCTGAAAGAAAAGCCAAATTTTGTCTTTCCCTCGGACCATATATTTAATACAAGTTCTAGAACAGTTCTAAAGTAATAAATAATGCAATCAGATAGATAAGGCTTAGATTTTTTCTAAGTAGTTTAGAATTACGTACAATTTATTAGTTTGGTCTGTAGCCATTTATAGTAGCGCCGTGTATTGAGCAACACTATGAGCAACGCCGGCTGGCCTTTACTTATCATACTATGTATCTAAACTTTAAATGTATGTTATTTAATTAGCTACTTTAAACAAGTAAATAACCTTTTAGAGAGATTTGTTTAAAGTAAAGCGTCTTAAATCTTTAAAAACCACCCTATAGTATACAACGTTGATAAAAGCGAGAGGCATTAAATGAAACCACATATTCTGTATATCATTATAAGGCTACACAACAAAAATCAAATCAATGTAAGCAATAGTTTAGTCACAGGATATTTTTTTAGTTTTTTTTTAGTTTGAACATGCTGTATCTTCCTGATTAGGTGACTAAGTTTTATAGGCATAGTTATCTAGTTGGCTCCGGTTGGGTCCGAAACTAGTCGGGCTATCCCGATAAATACGCGTGAGTAAACCGTTATAACGTTTTAAGTATGAATCATCCTCACGAAAGTTATTATAAAAATATGCTTACATTGATTTGATTTTTGTTGTGTAGCCTTATAATGATATACAGAATATGTGGTTTCATTTAATGCCTCTCGCTTTTATCAACGTTGTATATGAGTAGGAAGCTCAAATATCATACCTAGGCTGATGTGTTCAAAGGACTAAATAAACCTTGAATACTTCATCATTCCTAATTTCTTTTGTATTGACTTTTTCATACCACGTTCAAACATATAATGTCCTACTATTTTAAATATTAACCAAGGTCTTTATACAGCTACAATACCATTGATTATACATTTTAGCCTACATTTCTCTTTACAAATAAACCCACATACCCTGTATGAGGTCTCCGTACCTCCGCTTCAGTTTACAGTTATACCGACGGCAAGCATTTAGAAAGCCACAATTTTCTCCATCAATTACAAGCTAGATGCTACATTGTCAAGAGCAATAGCTAGACAGCTGACAGACATCAGTTCTCTCCAGATTGCCAATAAATATAGTCGTTTGACAGAGAAACTGTGGGCCAACCTTTAAGCTAAGTTACTGAAAGTGTGGGAGCGTGAGAGCGTTCTACACGGCATAGAGCGGCGTCTCTCTTCCACAACTGCTATAATACTTCAAGCGTTGGTATAGATAAAGGTTGACAAGGAACTAGCGATGTCCTACTTTATCTGGTTTTATACATGTAGGGGTATTCAGACCACCCGGGAGGATACAAAAAGCTGTTGATTAGACGTCAACGGATCGGTGTAACTGTATATTTTATTGGTAGTCCGGAGTAGTCGGAAATCTCACGCTTACTTAGTGGCAAAATAGTGTGATATTCGTTTAGATGAAGGTTTTTGTTTAACGTTTGATAATCATTAAACGTTTGTTTAATTAATTATCAATTTCAATTGATTCATAATGAAAAAATAGATTATTAGGTACTGAAATTCTTTTAGTGATACAATTAGCAAGCTCTTTGTAAAATTACTATGAGCTAACCAAACATATTATATTGTAAATAGTATATCACTACATAGTATAAAACAAAGTCGCTTCCTGTCTATTAGTTCTATGTATGTACCTATGCCTGGTATTGTATTTAAATCACATATGAATCCGTAATTACATAACGAAGGTGGGTATTCCTTTTACAATAATATAGGTCGAGCCTTTCTAGATGTTACTGCCTACGCCTTAAAACACTGTCTCCGTAAAATTTATGCGCAGTAAAGTGACGTCGTAAAAGGGGAACGAGGAGACCCTATGTTTTCTCGTGCAATAGTAGGTACGTCAGTTATATGTGTTTATGTATGACTGTCGGACTAAAAAATAGGTTTCTTAACAGAGGAATATGTTTAATAAATGCAAAAAAAAATACCACATTACTTAAAAATTAAGAGATAAAATTGTTCGTTTGATAAATAGTTATTGAAGGGCTAATGTAATTGTTTGATTAAGAGCCATACTTATCACACAGGTCAAGACTCATTTATTAAATTTGGCTTGAAACAACTAATACCTCTCCGGGCCTCGGCCCCTTCTTTAAAGTCTGTCATCAGAATAAGATCTAATAGCTCACCCTTGCACTTAGGTAACTTTTGGAACACTGGAAACCAACAAAAAAATTAAGAACGACTAATCAAAAATTACCTATCAAATGATAACTAGAGAGAATATTCATTGTGTTGATATCAAATATTTGGGAGAGATCACCTTTATTTTCGCGGTTGGCCCAGAGGTCGCGTGATAACCGCCGCCGCGTTAATCACGCGGCAAGTGACATCACTTCATTAACGCGCGTTAGCTCTACTATTCCACTAGCCATTATGTTGTAACATAATTTGTTATGATTGTAACAACTTGTTTTGTAGAATTAAGTTTTACTAGCGTGTACTATTTAGTAGTATACTTAGCGAGTACGAAGGTTCAAATTATTGAGATGTTTAAATTTGATTAGTCTTTATTAAAAGATTTGTCATCATGAGTTGTACTCTTATACTATGTTATAATAATATGCGTATAAATAATAATACCTAAATGTCACTCTTATCACAATTTTATTACTTAACCTAAGACCTAAGTTAGTATTTAAATAACCAAAACATAACTACATTTCTTGTTTGTTAAAACTAAAATAGCAGTGACTAACACTGAAGCTAAAGATGAGATCAAAAACGAAATCGACAATTGACATCGCGAACCCGCGGTTGGCAACAATCGTGAGGTTGTGAACATAATAGTGTTAAATCAAATAAAAAAGTTTGTATTCATATCAGTAGCCCTCAAAATGACGCTATAGAAACATTAATTACAATTGCGTAGTTCTTAAAATTCATGTAAGATAATGGAGATGGAGAAAAACCGGCTAAAACATTACATTTAGCTCTGGAGAAAAATTCTCATCGTATCTCAGTTTCAAAGCATGCTCACTCTGTAAAAATCTTGTTTTATTACGTCTTAGTCTCGCAGTACATCACAAGTCCGTGAGCGGAGACAATGCACCGCCTTGTGGTTTGCGTTACGCGATACGCTATAACGCAATGTAAGGGACGATGCCCATTGCTACAGATGAAGGGGCATTATAATAGATGTCACCTATTATGTGGTTTCTACGTTAGGGGGATTTTAAAAGACATTTCTGTAAAGAGTCCACTTTTTGACTTGTGGTCAATTATTTTAATAGTCAGAAACGTGAAATGATGGAAGTTAGAAAAGGGGCAAAGATAAAACATGGTAACAGTTATTTTAATGTCAAGAAAATTGATAAAATCTTTCCACGATACTTGGATATTATAATACTTGGATACGTGTAATCGATTTAATTTAAATTCGTAACATCATTGCTATTTTAAAAAATAGGAGGTATGCATCTATATTATATTTAGCAATTATCGTCGCAATGGATTGTCATAACCATATTTTAAACTGGAATCCTAAATAAAAAAAAGTCCTACCAGCGTAGCGTGGGACGCAAATAATGGTGCATATGATTAGGCAATATGATTTTAAAGTTAAAATTATTTGACTTTGTAACACCAGACACCTATCAATAGTCAAAAGGAAATTGCAAAACTGGAAACAGAGCTTACTTTACCATCTTCAGTGTTTATGGCTGAAAATGAAATAACACTCGAAAATATCAAACTCTTAAAATTGTTCTTGATTCCAAGCCTCTAAAATCTAGTCCATCCAATGAACATTAAAGAAAATTAGGGTTTTATTAATCGCAATAAACTCACAAACGGTTTAATCCAGACCTTTCAAGCTAATGGAAAGGCACCCAGACGTTAGGTCCAATTGGCTTAATCGAGTTAATCTAAAACTGTGAAAGTTTAATTGAACTAAGTGAACATGGTTTAAAGTAAGGATTGTAGTAAGCTGGATTGTTAACTTAGATTATGAGGCACATGAAAGTAGTTCAATATTCATATAAAATAACCGATTGAATGGTAATTGTAAATGAAAACGCACTTAATAAGAATGTACTCAACGAAATATACGAAGGCGAAAGTAATTTTAATGATTCATAAAAAAGAAAATAAAAGACGGAATTATTTATAACTATAAAGATTTCAATAGCAGAGTGTAATATAGATAGGTGTAGAAACGATATCCCTAATAACAATACAACAACAAATGGATATAACATTACAAATCACGAAGAACTATTTACAGTAAATAAACAAACATTACAGTAGACAACAAAGTTCACAAACAGTTTACGTGATCGGTAATCAGCGGCTTGTAATTACTACGATATATATAGCTTGCTTATCTGAACAGTGCACACACTCAACTTTATGAGATGTGTCCTTCATACGTGGGAACACTTGTACATAGAGGAAAATGTTCAAGCAATAGTTTTATTGATGCCATTATCCAAAAACAATGAACTATTAAAAGAACATCTTCTACTAAACGGACATTGCAAAAATTGTATGGTCATAAAAGACGCAATCAATTGGAAATGTTTTCATCATCACGTTTTCCGTAGACAACATTTATAATAATTTTATGTTCGAGAGATAAGCCAAGATACTGCCTCGAGTAAAACAGTTGATGAAAGATATTATCACCTACATTGTGACTGTTTACAAATACAAAATATCACATGCATTGAATCAATAACATAGGAGGGAAACTAACCTAGAGGACCGTTCAGAAAGCCATTAAAATAACAACGCATTTTATGACCGAACGAAACAATCCTTGCATCCAGAATGAACGCAATTCCTAATAAAGTCCCTTACAAAGTTTTAAGTAATCAGTCCTAATTTGTATCAATTTAAAAATTAAACCCACAGTGCGAACACTAAATAAACGGATGTACAAAACATTTCTACCAGACTTTAGTTGTTATTCAGCGCAATGCTAATTTGCTGAAGTGACATCACGGCAATTATAATACGCGGTAACACATGCCATATGACGTCAGGATGCCATTCAATCACAAACGATATAACATTGACGATTTTCTCGGAAACGTGGGATAAATTGTTCTAAGAGATTAATGGATCTATGGATTTATGTCAAAGTGATAAATACTACAATATCAGTTGTAATTTTAATAGAGGACAATTGATAATACTTTCGACTCTTGTTATGGCCCGAACGCAAGTGGACCTAGGATCACGAAAAAAATACCTAGACTACATACAGTGAAAATAACATGGATAACGAAAGAGTGATTTTTGTTTAATATCATTTATATATTGAACAAAAAACAATAAAAACATTCTAACATTTGTAATGTTATACTTAAAATCTATGGTCTTTTTCTAAATCTCTTCCCGTTACCCCTGGACCCATGAATCCGCGAACGTGGACGAGTTGACGGTTTGAATAAGTTGTGTGTGTAGTTTTTACTATAGCTTCAGAAACAATCTGAAGCTATCTAGATAGATCTAAAAAAAATCTTAAAAGCCTTGAATAGCAAGTAAACATTTAATGACCAAGTTCCCGCCACAAAATATTTGCTGCCAAGTGCGAATCAATTAGATAGCAAGTGCAATATTTATCGCTGCGCTAATACTTCAAGAAGACGAAGATAAGATAATGCAAGTTATAAAGCACATTTTTAGACCACACTGCAAAGGAATTTAATCTTTAACACTGATAGTAATTAGGAAGAAAATCCTTAAAGTAATGGTTATGAAAATTCCATCAAGTATTATTGATTAATTGGAATTTGATAATGAAGAAAACACGCTTATAGTTGAGTTAGGGAATAAAGATAAATTGCACGTGCAACAAGTAGCAGACGTTAGCAAAGGAATGGAGTAGCAACAGGTTGCACAAGGTGTCACTGTGGGTGATAAACTAAGGGGTCTGAATAAACATGGTATTTTTAATGCGGTATTAAAAATCTTTCTGAGAATCGTAAATATAAACTAGTTGGAATCTCGCATTACATAGATAGAAGGTAGTTATAAGCTCCTTCTCATTATGATTTAATTGGTTGTAAATATTAACTAACTGAAATTTGATGGAAAGGAAAGCAAGTGGCCTAAAGACAACTATTGTTCCTTCTAAAGAATAAAACTATTTTCTTATTTAAATCTTCCAAACGATAAAAGATACTGCAATGTTAGGACAATAAAGACGATGAATAATGAAGATTGATGTATCCATAATCTAGTGTGTCTAATTGCATTATCATCCGAAACAAATTTAATGAAAGAGAAACCGAGCTAGGCTCTACTTAGTCACAAGCGAAAGTCTATTTGATAGACAGGCAACGTATTTGGAAACGTTAAGAGATTAGAAATAAGTTTGTATGTGTTAAGAGTCATCTGTACGATGAATATGATAATAGTTCCTAAGGAATAGTGTGTGGCGACTTCCTTCCGTCCCTAATGAGTAATATTTGATGATCTCGATCATTAACTGATACAACTAATAACGTAACATCAATAAAAAAACAGTCTGTACTTCATTAATTTACTAAAATGTGTACATACAAAGTACAAGCATTTAGATATTTTAGTAATAGATGTGGTAACTGTATGTGCATTGCATGTGGTTGAACATGGTACCTAAAACCACACCCATATTTCGCCAAAACCAGACTATTAGTCATAGGTGAAAGGTTGCAAGCCTTTGATAGTAATCTAGGCCTTGTTTGTCCCGCGACAAAAATCCAAGACCTCACGTAAGTAGGCTCTTGTAACCCTGAGTCTAACGAGATACATTTATACCTCGACAAAAGGACAAGAAACATCCATTGCATGTAGCATTATAAAGCAAAAATCTGGTTTCTATTCTAAAGTTTGCGTAGGACGCATCGCATCTTGCAGAACCAGAATGCCTACGGATAAAGGAAATATAGTAGGCATAGTAAGGATGCCTGCGTGGGATGTCGCACAACCAGTTTTTTTCACAAATCAGGTTCAGGCGTCCAGAAAATTCTTTACACACTGCAGTTTGTTGAAGAGATTGCTAATTTGATAAATAACTTCGATGAAAATGGTCCATGACTTCATGTTTTGAATGACATGATAACGAATTCGAGAAATAGCACTTGTTTTTAGAACACTATCATTTTAATGTACCCATAACTGTCTATGATGTAATTGTTTACACTTAGATAATTTTAATGGTTGTTTCAAGGTTTCATAACAAAACAAAGTGATCTTACTTTTATTACAAAAACTGAACTACAAATCCGTGCAGCCAAAAATGTCGCAGAGACTAAAATTCTCTACAGTAGATTCTTATAAGGCCTCCAACACATGACGTAATAACCTTGAACCAAGTTTAACTCATCTAATTTATTTCCCACAAATGTACAAGCACATTTAGTCATTGTTTCAAAATATCACTGTACTAGTGATTCACTTAGCACTGCAAATGCAACGCATGTTTTTTTGCAAGGCAAATTGCTTATTCATGCGTTGATGCGTCTCACTCAAATGAAAATACAAAACGTGAGTCTATTCTTGTGATAAAAGTAAATAACAGTGCATCTGAGGAGAGTCCAGTTAATGCAAGTTTATGAGACTGTATTAAAGATTGATGCATTGAATATCTTTGATGTGAGGACGATAAAATTGTAATAGTACGAGCAAGAGCGTCAATAAAATCGTATAGAACGGGACTTGTAATAGCTGATGCCTATCCAATTCCTGTGACACACAATATTCAAACCAGAAAACCAATCTTTAAGATATCTAGGCAAAATCTTAGAAGCTTTTACTCTATATCAGATATTAAGTCGTTTAATATGGGTATATTATACGGATTAGCATTTTGTTACAATAATTAAATCGAAGTTAAAGTGAATTCAGAAACTTTTGAGCAAATTCTTGTCAAACCTTAGGACCTAAGTTGTAGTGGAAGCTACTTAAAATAGATTTCCCTAAACGGCCTACTGTATATAAATGGGCATATTACCATACTGAATCTAAAGCTTGTTTTATATGGAAAGCACGCTAGTTTAAGTCATGTTATTATACCAAAAACATAGGTAACATTCATAAATTATTCTATTTCAAGGAAGACACCATGCCAAGTCAATATCGAAGACACGAATTTCAAATACGAAATATTGATTCAATAAAAGGATATTACAGCTGTTTATAATTCTTGTTAGAACGTTAATGATAAATATTAAATGGGATTGAATCACCTTAAATAGATATGATGGTATCGCAAAGGTATTTGATGAAGACGTATAAGTAAAGACTCGTTACATAATTATGATTATTGAAGTGTTAACCTAAATAAGTCTCGAATAAACGGATGATCCCATAAAACAAAACAAGAGTATTAAAAAGTAAGTAAGCGTAATCCGAGAGTTCAAGCAAGATTTATATTAAAGATAACCTACAAAGAATACACAAGATACATTTTTAGACAAAAAAGAACGATATACATTTGGGTTGTGCTTCCTCAATTAAAGGAGAAAACAGCATTCAAGATAATACAAGTTTCAAAGATCTTGCAGCAGAATCCAATCTGCTTGAGCTAGAAGGACAAAATATTTACAGAACCAAAGACACTGCAACACATTCCATCTCTCTTGATTTGGTAAATAAGATGGAGACAAGACACTGTTATCCCAAACATGACGCAAATATTTTTGTGTGTGAGGGAAATTGACAATTGAAAACAATGGCATTTGCTGATAATGCATTGCTTTCACCATTGAATTTCAATTTATCTCAATGGGTTTCATCTAACTATTAATTATTTTTGGTACTTCTAGCCTGTTCCATTAAACTTACTTGCATATATCAAAAAAACATCTTTACCTAGCTTTTTTTCAAGTAATAAATGACAAATGTTTTAAGTTCAAATGCCGCCTACCCTCCAAGGATAAAACTAAATGCTTTCAGTGTGAAATTGCGAGCTATATAAAATTCCAATTAAGTTCGAGAGCCCGTCCCCAAACATCCAATCTGTCCTTAAAATCGGAAGTGCAAACAACAAATGATTTTTAAGTGTTTTCACTACTGGAAACATCGTTATTGTAATAGCATTATTTAAATACTCTAAACAATAATCTCAAAAGAACGGTTAAATTCACTTAAGAATCTATCAGGATTCATCCTTCAAAGTTATGTATGCGAGTACGACTGTCATTTGTCCTTATAAGACTGGTTGAAATATTGCACAATTGGATGCCGTATACTGAAACACAACATTTGACAGATACTTCAAAACTAATTTTAGAAACTATTTTGTGGTGATATTGTCAATATTTTCATCGCAATATTATTAGATGTATACGATGTAATTTTGTTCTATATGACAAAAGTTTAAAATTTAACCGTCTTATACACAGGTAATGTCTAAACTAAAATTAGAATACCAAATCAAGTTTACAACCGATTGTCAAGGCCAAAGCGTACATTTGACATTTGCCGGTTGTTCACGAACACAATATTACCTTGTGCGGCTTACAATGCGTTATTATTAGTAAACAATGTTTTTAACTAACAAATTTTACTAATGAGAAAACCTACGTGACCTTATAAGTCAATTTCGGTATTATTATAATGATCGTTATTCGAATGGCTTCCTACATTTACCCAATAAGTTTGGAAGATGTCAATTTTAACTTAACACAACTTATATTAAGTTGTATTTATTTACAAATTAACAAGATAGACTTCTCAGTGACTTCTCATGATAAAAAAACGTATCCTTAAGTTTGATTTTTCACTTTTTACATGTATACTAGTCCAACTTACCGCGTATCTCTGCGATGTGTGAGTCATATTCCGACTTGCTCCTGAGGAATTCCTTTCTGGGTCCTGTCTGCCAGGTCTGCTGCTGGAACTCGGAGTACCACTCGTGCTGCGGCGACTCCGCGCGCTCCTCGCGGGTCTCCGTCACAGTTCTCTTCACCACCCGCTCGAACTTCACATATCGGA
Source organism: Chrysodeixis includens (assembly GCA_941860345.1). NCBI lineage: Eukaryota > Metazoa > Arthropoda > Insecta > Lepidoptera > Noctuidae > Chrysodeixis > Chrysodeixis includens. The sequence goes on from OW796096.1 coordinate 12,457,713, forward strand.
CCCCAGCAGCCAGGTCCCCTTCTTCCACCTGACGCTCGAACCTCTCCACCTCCTCAACAGGCTCCACATGCCTCAGCTTCAAGTTAGGAAAACTAGATTCAAAAGTCTTTGTAGGGGATTCCACATCACGAGTGTGTTTAAGTTTAACTTCAATTTTCGGCGACTCAGGGCGCCGTTTGCGCTGCTCAATACGTCGCTCTATTTCGCTCACATCAGTGGTAGCATCCACTGTGTCATTACTTGATTGTCCACTCCATACTTTCTCGAAGAAATGGACGCGGTCCCGAAGACCGCTTTGCGACGGGGAGTCGCGGCCGTCCGACATTGCGACATGACCTCTCGGTGCGGAGGCTCGCTCGATACTAGCCGTCAAGTTAGAGGTTTGGCTTGGCGCATGCGCTGTTCACTCCCACGTGTGTCCGTAGACATCGGCTAGACAATGCCGGCAAGCTTTGGGGTGCTTTCTTACGAAGGCTGTACTGCGTCCGGAAAATTTTGTTTGGGTTCAGATATTTTTGACTGATTGCCGCAGCAGTGAAGTATACTCATAAGTTAACAAGGTTTTTACTTAATCATATGAGAGCGATTTCATATAAATAAACAGTAACTCTACTCATTCAAACCTAGCTCATGCATGTAAAATTAAGTAAGTAGTTATGTGACATAATAATAAAAACTATTTGTTGTTTTGTTGTGAACACGATAAAACTCTGACGTAACACGATTAAGTCACCACTTACGATATTTTTAGTTATTATCATTTATCAACGACTACTGTAAAATTCGTACAAGTATGTATTGTGGGCAAGTCACCAGATAAAGATGAATGTAATCAAGGAGATATTATGTTCGTACAAGATATTTTTATCTAATAGATTAATGTGCAGTAAACTTACTTTAAAATACACTGGATGATAAAAAAAAATCGATGTCTTTCACTGGTAAAAGTTTTGTCATCATATCAACTAACTATACAGAGATTACTTAAATGTAGTCCGTAACATAATGGCGTATATTTCTTCAAAAACTATTTCATATTTCTGACATTCCGTATAAAAAGTTCATTATTTTATGTAAATTTCTACCAAACAACAGTAACCCTAATGTCATGTAGGACCTAAAAATAAACCGCTACATGCCCTAACTCGTATTATTTAGTATCAGAAGTGGTAGTTCATGCTCTTTTATTGGTACAGTCAACCACACATATACCTCCTACTTCAACATTAACAACGACTCTATCACTAAGAGTATGAGGTTGATTTTCGTTTGTTGTTGTTGCTGGTGATGTGTGGTGGGGTGTACACCTAACCGTATGGTTTATGTGGCACAGTCACGGAGGCTCATGTTGTATGAAACGGGACGGTCGGGTCGTGATCGTATCGTGGAACTTAGGATGTAACAAAGATAGTAGCTGAAAATACTAGTCTACTATCCTTAACTTGCTATGGTAAAATACAAAATTAGGTGTTTTGTTGTGAAGCGGTCGGAATTTGTCTGACTTAGCTATAACCATTGGCTCACTCGCTAATACCTTTTCCCTAGTTATAGTCCTTATGATAATAATACGTTTTTAATCCTCATATTACCCTAAGTTCTATGGAAATAGTTCTTATAGCATGTTTACAAGTTTTTTGAATCGTCCTCTTATTTTCATTGAGGAAATTAACAGGTTTCCTCATTTTGGCATTTGAACTAGATAATTTAATACTAGTCTGAATAGAAAATAACCTTTAATCGTTATTTCTCTTATTTTCATTGAGGAAATTAACAGGTTTCCTAATTTTGGCACTTGAACTAGGCAATTTAAACCTAGACTGAATAGAAAAAACCTTTAATCGTTATTTCTGCTTAGAAGAACTAACTAATTTATAAATAACAAAATTAGGCTAGGATAATCCATTGCCAGAATTATCTCTCATAAATCAGAGCGAACAGTACTTACACGGTTACGTACTATGGTATATGGCCCGCTATTTCCCTTATATTTATTATCCCTAGCCCTAAGTTTAGTGAGTCGAGACAGTTTCGAATTCGCTCTACGTAAATGGTAAGAGGTTTTCGACTTTAACTTTCGTCGTTCTTTAGGGGCTTGGGTAATGTTTGAAACTACATATTTTTCTTGAAATTTCTTGAAATTGTAAGATGTACCTATATAATAATAATAGGAATGCTTGTATGTATGTAGTTTTACTGTTGTAATTCTAAATTAAGTGGAAAGATTAATAATAAGAGGAGGCCTCTGCTAAGCAGTGGGATACAACAGGATAGGATAAAAAAATCTATTAGTGTGATATTAATTTATCCCTTCCTTTCTATTTATTAAATTTCAAGTATTTCCATACCGGAAATAACTACCAATCTTTAAAGAATATTTCCTAATAAATGTCATCAACTATATTCGTCTTTGGGTAACTATTCAAAATAGCTTATATTCCTTGTTCTGCCTTGATTTTAACTATTCGTGGTAGGTTCAATACGTATTTTTCTTCCACTTATCTTAACACTCGTTATCACATAAAAAATAATGAATACAATAAAACTAATGAACACATTTGTAAGTCGACATGAACTTCATACAATCACACATGTGATTCTATCCCAGATGTTGATAATTTCGTCATTGCGACCCAAATACCTACTGTAACCTACAACGGAATAATTGATTTTGTAGAATCGTAAATAATTAATAGGTAAATTTAAAAATAACGAGTTTTAATTTTGCTATCGCTCCTTTGCATGAAAATGAATAAAATTCTTCAGATAATGTAAACCAAAACCAAAAAAAATTTTGGTCCTTCCATACAAAATTGACAATATCGTATCGACCTTTTGTATAGGAGAGCCGAATTTGTATTTAGAATCAAACTATTGCTTATTTGTCGAATATTATTTAGTTCCATACATAGAATCTGTATTTCTAAAACGACAGAGGTTTTTAGCCAAGTTTTGTAATCTCGTGTCAAAATACAATTAAACTCACAAAGTATTTGCCCCTTACAGTGTCGAAAGGTTTCGACGAAATGAATCACCGACCATAACAACACAGAACATTTCTAACGTCCGTTGACTAAAATCAGCTGATACAATCATTAAGCATCTCTCTCACACCTATGGATCCGTCAATGTGTTGTCCCCGTCGGGTGCCAAAGGGCCAAAGCCCCACTGCCCTTGATTCGCGACCTCCGGCGCATCAGACTGTGACCCGAATGTCGGCCTAATTGTTGAATTGGTTCATTGTCGTGGATGTGTTAGTGCACTTTATACGGTACTTATTTAGTCAGTTAGGAAATGTTTCGACATGTCTAACTGACTGACTAAATAAGTACCGTACCGCTGGCTTCGGCCAGCAAACTCAAAATATTTATAAGGCATATAAAAGTGATACAATTATCCTAGTTACAATATAAAAATATAAACCTGCATTTGCAGTATCTTTTTTTTTGTATCCTAGTGCTAATCCTCATGGACTGCCCTCGTCAGGGGGTTGACGAAAGGGGTGTGCCGGACTCTTACCAACCAACCACTGGTGCTGCCTCGTTTGCCCATGGCCGGGGATACCGGGTACGCTTTCACAATCACCGCGCCCCCGGAGCATTCGCAGTATCTACTTATATTCAAGAATATTTAAAACACGTGCCTCCTACGTTGGGCAAATCTCAATACTTGTCCTGTTAGCACGGTGACGTGACACTACGGGCTTAGGCTGACAAGTAAACGCTGACGTTGAGAGCTGTGAGTTTGAATACTAAGCGATGTTTCTAGTCCCATACTAATAGTATTTCACAAGAAAACTGATCATAAATACGGTAATATTAAAGCCTAAGTTGACGAAGATAATAATGAGGTTACTGTAAAATATATTGTTATAAAAATGAAGAGTTTGGTAGTACACCAAAAATTTCAGTCCCGCCAATAATTTTAGTTTTTTATAACGGAAATTACTGATGGGATATGGGAAATGAAAATTGTGTTGGGTAGCCCAATTTAAAAAGGGGACTTATTGCACTAAGTAGGTAAGTAATATACCTATCTTTTCTAAAAAAGATAATAAAATAGAAATTACCTAAAAGACTTTTTTAAGACGAGATTGTCATTATCGTAAAGTGCAGTGTGATTTTAGACATTCAATTTAGGGTGAACCTTACCTTTTATAATTAGTACTAGCTACCGGCTCGACTTTAGACTTAGAACTTAGGATCAACCTTGCCTTTACTTGCAAATTTATTTAGTTTTGCTTTACCTAAAGTAATAGCTTAGATGCTTACGCAAAAACATATAAAAACAACTTGGAATGCGTATAAACGGAAAACAATATTACAAATGTTCATTATTTACTACTTTCAATCATACTCAGTGTGGTGACACATCTATGCGCGTTTAAAATATGCACAGTTAACTATTATTAGACTCTAGTGATGCTAAGCTAAGCGATGTAAATAAAACACTGAGTATGCACATGCTAGCTAAGTATTAGCAATTGAGATTTTATAAACGTGCCGTTTAATTGCGACGAATTTTAATTTTTGAGGTATAATTATTCGCCTGTTTGTTTTGAGTCAATACTGCTTAAATACTTCTACATTGATCTACATCGTACTTATAAAAGTTGCTACTACATAAAAAATTAGTACCTACTCTTTCTATGAATGGACTTATATTGATGACTACAGAAAACTTTGAAACAGGTTACTCATTATTACATCCAGAAAATGCACGCAACGGAATAAGTATGAAATTGGAGTTCAGGAAATATGCTTACTGAAAAATTAACTTATTAAACCAAAACTTGAGGGAACGGCAGCATAAATAATGAATGGCAATACCAAATTCCGTTGCGGTCTGCATGCGGCATGCGACATAAGCAAATATTTAAAAAATTGCAATAAATTCGACGTAACCGAACCGCACGTAAGCTTGGGCGTACTCAAGGTCTTTGAACTTTTCCTGTGCCAACTTTTCTTCCTCTTCCTCCAATTGATTTTGAACCTTATCTTCCATCGCCAAACTTCATTTTTATCAAACAAGCTACAACTAAGTTTTCGCGACAAATTTTCAAGGAAATTTGCACTCTATCCTTCAAACTTAAGGGTTAAATTCAAGATTTTGTCATATATTTGTTCTGTAGTCTTATGATAATGTTCTGTGGAAGTATGTAGGAGTGGTCCAACAAGTCGGTGGAGCTTTAAATTGGTATGTGATAATGATAAAGGATGGCATTTACTGCTATCAGTGGGCTGCAGGACTTAGGGAGAAGTGGATAAGTGCTCATTGCGTTTGGCAAAAGGTCACAGTTGAGATCACGATGCGAAATATATTCAGAAGCATGACTGTTGTTTACTTAAAGAGCTTTCTAGAAATTTCTACGTGGCTTTCTGTGCCAAATAACTGTGACCCTATTATTTTAACTAAGTTCGTGGAGGTTCTCAATTTTACAATTGTTTATAATAATATGCGTTACATCTCAACTTATGTTGGGTGTTCCGATTTTTGTATTCAATAGCTGGTGGTTAAATCTCATTTCAATTCGAGCAATGTTGAATAGATTATGTGTTATTACTAAAATGCGTATAAAATTTTGGATGTCTAAGCAATCATTTAAACACTTTCTAAACTTTTACATAAAATGTAAAGCAATCAAATTAGTTTTGGAAGTCTGTTAAAAAAAATTAGTAAAAATGTGACATATCAGCTATGAAAGAATCATTATAATACAATTTGACTTCCATACAAGTAGGATATTTTTCTCCAAATCCTCCTGAATCTGTTTCAAAAAAACCTTAGCTTCGACAACCAAAATGCAAACACACATAAATACACAGTGACCTGGTCGGTCCGGTTCCAAACAAGCAGAGACGTCGCATTGTCTGTACACCAAGTTCAAACGTACCTATATAGGACAGCTAAAATTATTGCGATGTAACTCAAACAGAACAGGCCGTACCACAACCTACTAAAGTACGACTGGTGTAACTGTGCAAGCGAGATGACGCTCTATACAGCATGCAGCATCTCGTTTTCACAACCCTGGTGGTAAGGTTTAGGATTTATCGTGAACTGAGATCAATGATCGCACAGATTATATTCAGACGTAATGTACTTATTTAATGGTCGCCCAGCCTGTTCCCTGTGTATTGTACTAGTTATGATTTTAGTTTATTATTGTTTTACGATAGAAATTAAGTATTTAGAATCGTAGCATTTTCGTTAAAGAAAAAGGCACTATCACATATGCTTTTAATCTTCTCCTTTTTTATTAACTTAATCCAGAATCTCTAACCATTCTAATTAAGTACGATGTGAATTTAATTTGATAACATGATAGAAAAGTCTTGATCATCATCAAAATCATTATATTGCAACGAGGAAAATTTTGGCGACAACACAACTCCCTACTTTTGAGCTTTCTTTGAAACATTTCTACATTAAACAATCCAAATGTTCCTTTACAGTACAACTTTTAGCACACTATGAAAAAAAAAATTGTGTTAAAATTACACATGTAAAAACACTATTCGCTAGTCAAAAAACATAACATAAAACCAAAAAATACATTAACTTTCTAATTCGATAAAGATTTTCACCTACAAGTAGTGTTCTAGAATATTCAGTAGCTGTACTAAACATCAGTACATTATTATCTGGTTAAATGCTTTACCTCGCAGGCTGGTGTTGTCAGTTTTCTAATCTAAATCGGTTACTGACTAAGTCCTATTCAACTATGAATATTATAGCTGAAAGTATATAAGGAACAATGGATAAATGTGTATCTGTAATCTTGTACGTATAAAGCCCGGATTTAAATACATAAGTTTTAAGATAATCTACACATACTCAAAACTATATTCTTGAGATTTACCGCCCACACTTTAAGGGAGATTATATTAACTATAGTCTATACGAATTACACATCACGTAACAATCCACACGAGCGAAAAATACGCAAATAACACTGTGAGGCACTATCTAAAAACTCTATGTAGTTCGCTTTTCGTAACGTACCTCGTACCACGTTGTAAATGGTTCAAAACTTACTTTCAAGTTAAGCATAGATCACAAAACAAAAAAAAACGGATGAAACTGCAAGACATCACTAGTATCAAAAGACAGCGAACATCTTTAAACACCTACGTACGAAGTCCAGAAACAAGACAATGATAGTGGAACCGGTCTGGCGGGCCAGGCTAGAAATCTGAGCGCCATTGTAGGAGCTAGGTCAACTAGCTATACTATACTGTTCAGGCGATACTGTACTGCGTTCAACATTTCTTAGAGCATAGAGCATGGAGCAAGTACTTACTTTGTGTCCCATGGTATCTAGGAGCCAGGGGCCGCCGTCATGTTGCTATGTAGAATAATATTTATTGGACTACGATAAAACAATAAATATGTATGTTATGTATTAGATCTTAAGATACATCCATGATTTTGGTAATCTGACATTTCCACAAATATCTGATTAATAAAGAGTATTTCCAAATACTCAAAGTCAGGAATGGAATGATAAGTGGTTCTTGCTCAACGGTGGGATATTTACAGGCTGTTATTATTATTTATTTCGATAAGCAGTCATAGTAACTGTTTGTAATTGCTTTACATCCTAAAAGAGTCGCTATTAAAACATTCGAAAGCGTACTTAAATCAGTTAACAAAATCGAGCACATCACAAAGTTGTACACTATTTACCAATTTGCTACACCTAATCCAATACAAACAACTCCTTAACCAACCATAGCAACAATATTCACTAGAAACCTCATGTAAACTAGACTTCCTCAAACAGTTATATACAAAACGGCAACGGTTACAGTAGTTACCGAGAGCTTTAAGCCAACACTGCTGCACTGGTATTTCCTTTCGTAGCGACGCGTGATCTCAACTCGGTTGCTCTCACGTTTTACTAGAACCGACTAAGTATAAGTTACAGTTTTAAGAGAATTGAGGCAGAAGGTTAATATTTAACTGTTACTCTAAATGTTTTTCAAGTGGTAGGTATAGAAGGTATGAGTTTTTACAACTGTTAGCGAAAATAAACAAGTAGATAAAAAAATTTCTTCAAACTATACAATTAATTTTGTGGAAAGCGCCAGCGCCTTAATTGGCAAAAGATGTTTTCACCTACAGAAATATAAAAATTCGTTTTATTTTATTGTGTGCGTTCACATTTATGCTCCTACTACAAAATTTACATGGTCTGTAGGTATTTGAGTATAAATGTAAGTTTCTTTACTCGACCATAACTTTCATACACCTAAACCTATTTTGATGTTTGACGCATAATAGAGTCCAAACGATTCTTATGAATGAAGTCAGTGTCAGTTGCACTAGCTACATGCAATTCCATAATATAACAACTGTTACAAGAAACCATCCAATTGTAGAGAGATTAGTCATGTTCCTAGCTTTCGAACTATCTGCTTGTTACAGTAGTTTTAATTTAAACATAACCTTAATTCGTCGAAATCCTGCAGTGTACTTTTCGTGTTTTGAAACATGAACGTTTAGTCTACACGGAGTTAACGACACATTGATGGATGCTAGTTTATAAAAAACTATTAAAAACACTGCAGTAATGTATTGGAGTTAGTGAACTATATGTAACTTCAGCGTAAGCTGAGTGCTAAGTGATTAATAATACGATGCGATAGGTTTTAATCTGTTTATTGTGTGTTGTGTTGTATTTTTATGTCATTGTAGTTATGAGAGCAATGTTTATACCTAATAGAATAGATTATGATATTCACCATGATCACAGTAGTGCTATAAATAACATACAGTAACACAAAAGGTAAAATAGCGGCCTTAATGCAAGGGTTATAGAAACTTCTTCATTTCTTTTAAACATGTTTCAATAAATTAGGAGATTTCTTAGTTTGAAAATTAGGTATGTAACAAACATAACAAGTGTATACATACTCATATGACGTAAATCGGTACTTATATTATATAATACTCACACTCTGTTACTTTACTAACTAATCTTACATTAAACAATACTAAAAATACATAAAACATTTTTTCTTTTTGAAAGGCGTACGACTCCTTGTGGGAACGCATAGCAATAACTTCTAAACGCATTCATGTTAAACATTGCTATAAATAAAATCGGAAGACTTCAAGCTCTGTAAACCGAAGAAGCAGGTGAAACTTAAATGAAATAACAGTAATTTAGTTACATTTTTAGAATGATTAAATGCCTAACGATTTGTAATTTATACAAAAATATAGACCAATAATTGTTATTGAGTCAAATAATTCAATCTATAAATAAACTATAGATCATAAAAAGCGATGACGATAAATTCTGAGAACTCACTACATAATATTATTTAATTAAATAGAAAATGCACGTAGCAGGTAAAGTACAGTTAACTGCAAAATTTGTTATAGACGAATAATGTCTTTCATACATAAAACAGGCTGTGTGATTCAGGTGAATACATACAAAATTCTAAAATTTGTTTCGTTTGCCTTGTTTGACGCATTCGGCTCGGATAAGTTTAGTGTGCGTTTACCTTAACCCGTGAAAAATTTATATTACACGTTCATTAAAAAAAGATGAAAAGAACATGTAGTTCATTCATTTCAGTACCGGGTGTAATTAAACAACTTGGAACGAGTCTGTGTAATAGACTAAGTTGATTAATTATAAACACCAACGACATTCATCAGCTTGTACCTATTTGCCTTTATAAAATTACTGAGGTAATCATTATGCAAAATTAAAAATGTTGGAGTAATATTGTCATATAAATCTTTTAGTTTCCGCAAGACATCCAAAATAGGCAGTGAATTAAAATGTTTAAGTAATATTTCGTTCCTATCTATCATTAATTTTAAAACCTGCCAGCTACATTTACTTTAGACCTAAGTATTACTATTAAGTTTTCTGAGTGTTGCACACGATAGTACTAACTCTGTGTTGTGGCGATGACATCAACCACTGAAGGTCAGCTGGCTCGTAAAAGGGTTAGTCGTGTTCGTGCGTTTGTATGTAAACTACATGACCAAGACCCTTATAAACTTATAATACATGTATTGATTGCGATAAACTATGTCCAGTTAGTGAGAAGACTAGTTAAAAGGAGGTTTATTTCATTTCTAAGCTAGTTGCTTACTCGAATAGACACTGTCAAATATGGTTTTCTAATGAAAGCTATTTTCAAAATCAATCACCAGTTACAACGTCACAAACTCACAAACTTTCCCTTTTTCATAAGTAGCGATTTTGTAGGTACGTAGGTACATAAAAGTTCTAGATCCCAATTTTCCCAATGCTAATTACGTTGTTAATGTCTTTGACTATATTTGATAACCATAGCAACACGTTTGAAAGCTCTCCACTTCACTCCACTCTCCTTGTTTAGCAATCAACACTGAACACAAATTGTTAGCCAAAAACATCAAAGCATGAATATCTCAATCAGGGTAAATGTCCGGAATGTCAACCATTCATCGCAAGAAATGTAATAAAACGGTCGAAGAGTTTTGACCGTCGATCATCAGTCATCTCGCTGACCGCATTTCTGACAAAGTTTCCTATGAAAGTGCTATTTTAGAATAACTGAGAACAGGGACATTGACCTCACCATCACGCTTTTGGTTATTGACATTTGTTAGTAAAAAAATATAATTTTATACTAATTATACTTTATGCACACATTGCGACATTTGAAAAGTAAAATAGCAAATTAGCAGTGAAGAATCATCTGTAAAGACAGTTTTCGAAGGTAACCTAATCGTCAACACAAACAATAGTAAGATTAGACAAGAATTTTTGGTTCACCCATACGTATGCCAATGAAAAGGTGAAGGTCAATTTCTAGCACAAGCGCAGTGGTAGTGGGCAAAGCGACTAGAGAAACCTCTTACGAATCGCCCTAAGTACATGTTTCATTTTGCTTTTGCCATTTGGCTACGGAACGGCCTAGATATAAGCATTCTTTGGAGGTCTAAAAAAATGGCGGATCTAATTGTTCAGACTGACGAAGTATGATTGACATTCTATGACAGGAATATTTATCCTGACTAATAGGGGACAAGAGTTGATCTTCACTCATTTTCAAGCTACATATACAAAACTGTCGTAGAAATATCGAAAGTGAACCGATCAGGTGGTTCGAGAGACAGGTTATCGTTCTAATAATACATTTGGCAAGTATTAACTAAAGAATTAGCGACAGATTAGACGCGGACGTGTGATGGGTTATTTTTGTCTCTGAAGTAAGGTTGAGGCCGGCTGGTTCACGAACAAACAAAAACTTGGGACTGATCAGTTCTCAACTGAACTGATTCTTCACGAACTTGGAAAAAGACAAGGGTTCTTCTGCACACCTGTATAGTTCTCTAGTATTCTCTAGCTAGAACAAAACTAATGTCGATAGACGCATGTCTAACTTCTCAAAACTTAAAGGATTCATGAAATATCTTAGTCTACAACCTACAATCTTTGACTTCGTGGTAAACAACGTAAGTTCTTGTTTACGTTGTTTTAAACTTTCTTCCTTTCCTTTAACTTTTCATATATCCGAAGCAAAATCGAAATAACATTAAATAGAACGAAAGCAAGGCACAAATAGATCCGTTTCGTACAACTTATTGAAAGAGAAATTTCTGGCAGCATCATAGTTCCAATTAAAGAAAGGAGACATTTCACAAAAACTACGAGAAAACTATAATGATAACACTACATAATACTTCCCCAGATTCGAACCAACATAATAGTAACTTGTATAAATAGACCATTGAACGTAGGCGTCCGCTGACGGTACATTTCTATATAAATAACTTTATTTATAAAACATCGACGTCTTAAGTAGATACAAATGTAACTGGTCGTGTGCAGCGGATTACGATGTCGCATTCACACGAATTTGTGTTTTAATGTGTTTATTTTAAGCGCGGTTATTGAACGGACGTGCTTGAGGTGGTGGATTCCCAAATGAGGTGATCAGAATTATTTTTGATTTTTTTCAAAGATTATTCGTCGCCTGTGTCTGCTTGAAAGAGTTTAACAATTTGAAAGCTGACTTGGAGTCCATTAAAAATCAAGCATAGTTATTTTTTCGAGGAATTATTGTTTTCTGGATGTCGTTTCACTGCTTGAAACAGTTGAAGAATTTATTAGTTGACTTACTTTGTAGTTAGAACTTAGAGAAGCAAAGGTAGTGATAAAAGCTCGCCTCCCTTTGATGTTTTTACAGATAAGTTTTACACTGCAGTGAGTTAAGTAATTAAAAAACAAGTTTATACAAGTTGACTCGATTTTCCTCGATATGATATTTTTTATTTTGAAATTCCTTCTTTTAGGTACTACAATGACTTTCATACAGATGAACTATCAGGTAGCATGAACTTTGAGTATAAGATATTGTTAGGAAAGGGAGAAATATCATCTTTTAAAGTCACATAAGCTAACTTCTTCACTGTTGTAATTGTGGTTAATTTTCATTTATGATGTGTACAATTGATGTTTCGTTAATACACGGTTTCTAAAGTGTAATCTAGCATCAGTCCTTGTCACGTAACTTTGTAGAATAAAAATGTGTTGTTGTCTATGATGACTGTTATTATCCTTTAAATAATTTCCTCTTCTGACAGCAAAAATTAGATTATACTGACTTTTGTAAATTTCTAGTGTTTCCGATTTACTGTAATGTAATAACATAATGTAATTCACTGGTAGATTGTTATTTATATAATTCTTAAGTGACCCAATCACCTAGACCTCGTACCAGTTTTTGCGCTTACCAATAAATAAAAATGGGCTCATTTGTATCCATTTCTTTTTGCCCCTTTAAGCTTCATTAAACACAGTTCCTCCAAGTGAAATCTTCCGCAAAACTACTAACATGATTTATTTAATAATTTGTACGTTTTTGAGTACAGTCAGGGTCAAACAATAACTAAAACCATTAACCCTGCGGGCAACGGATACTTTATTAGTAGAGCATATCTTCACGACTCTATTTATTGGTAGCGACCAGCAATAAACGCCTACAGAGCAATATCACTAAGATTTATACCTTGTTGTGTCTTTTACAAGATGAAAGGCAAATAACTTATTATAATTACCGTTAATTTTATATATTGCAATGCTTATTGCCTATAACATTCCATTACAAATTATAAATCCAATAAAATTTTCAGGGTACAGGGATTTACAGGCTAATGTTAAAGAATTACCCTAGAAAACGAGGGTTCGTCTACATCTAGCATATTAGGACATTATTTTAGATTTTTTTTTATCTTTTAAATCAATAACATCTTTCAGTACATACCTACGTACTAGTAAAGATACAGGACTCAAACACTACTAGTACGAACCCAAAATTCTGGGTGACGCTTTATTTTTTTTTAATGCAATTAAAGACCCATTGATATTTCGTTGTTAGAAAAATACGTTGAAACCTGGACGTCAAATATTGGAATCTAAAACTACCAACCCTTGACCCGCAAGTGAGCAAGGGCGATCTGTACACGTCGTGTTCCTTTTCTATCTACGAAGAGGCCTTCGGCCTAAATGAATGTGTGATGCATAATCAGTCAGATGGAGTCTGAAGTAACCGATCAAATTAAACTTAAACACATGTCACTTCTTTAAATACTTCCTCTACCTTTGCCAGTTGCAGTTTATCCAACAAACCTTTGGCAATTTCCAATTATAACCCTCACGATATAGCTCTTCTTGGAACTCTCATTCATAGCTATAGATTCGCAATTAGGTCAGACGCAGATATATTAGAACTATGAGAGATGCTTTAAAAAAACATCGGGCTTGTGACTGTCACAAATTAGCGCAAAGTCTTGTTGGACCAGAATGTAGCAAATTATTGCTAAATTGATTTTTTCATTAAATAAAATATTTAAACTAGGAGTAGTTAAAGACCATGGGCTCATTACTTGATAGTAAATATTTCCGTTTCAAAAATACTTTGAGGCAGGAAGAAACACAGTTCAAATAATAAAATATCGTTAATAATGCAAAGCAGATGCATTTTTTTAGTATTCTTTTTTCCCTGATTATGGGCAACATCAACTAATAACACAAGGTCAAACATGATTGAAATATTACAGTTTAGTTTCAGTGATACATCTCATTTTATAACAGCCCTACGGTTTTTAAACCTGTCAATTTACGCCAGCTGGCTGAAGACAAATATCTTTACTACTTTACAACATCCTCTACAATTTTACAAAAACTATCCATTTACTAAAGTTTATATTTAAATAAAGTTTTCAACCCACATGCGTTAGATATGACGAGACCACTGAAATAGAACTAACCAGCCACAATGTGCTACGGCTTGTGCTGGATTTTGGCACTAATTTACTTGCCCCCATTACTACTTACAATGCGGCAATAAAATTAAAGCAATACCTGGAAACCCTATTTAATATGTAGAAGTAATAAAATTAAAATACTTAAAACAAAATATTCTGGTCAGTGATTTGAGAAATTACGCGTAAGTATTTCAACAGATGCCTGATGAAAAGAACGAAACAAAGTTCTCAGTGTGAGCTTTTTAGGCCATGACATATTATACAACAGGCAATAAGATTTATCTCGGTAACGATCTACAGACGAAAACCAATTTATCGTAGACAGCGAAGACAAACAAGCAACTGATAGACATAGCAGCTCGAAATATCGCGCGATAGGCACAACATGCAGTAATAGAAATAAAAGACGGAAAAATATCGAGCCGTGCATCGACCTCGAATTTTCTAACACTTTCCACGTATCTAAGAAACGATTAAGTGATGACGTCAGAGAGATCAGCGTGGGGGCGGATGACGATAGGACTAGACTCGAATCAGCTGTAAAACATGCTGAGACGGATATATTCGAAGCCAAATTGCGCATGTATATAAATAATGACGATATCCGTGAATTTATAACAAACGGCGCTGGAGGTAACAGAATTCAGTTCAAAGATAAATGAGAGGAAAATGTAGGAAAATAATTGGATGAATGATGGCAATTTGCAAAAGAATAAATAATACTACAATATTCTGTTAACTTGAGGTGTGAAACAATAAATATTGTGACTGGGAAAGAAAAGATAAATTACTATCTGTTCAGTAGCAAGGATATTGTTTCAATAGTTTTAAAAGAAACTTTGTGGACATTGAATGAAGTTAGTTATAAGGAGGGGAATAAGCTGGCCGTGGGCCAGGCGTCGGAGGGTAGAGCAGCATTAAAATAGGGGGCGCCGGCGCCGTCGCTCTAGCCAGACAGAAAGATGTTTCAAATGGACGGCTACAATATCCAAAAGAGTAAAACAAAGGAAAATTGTTACAATTATAATTGTTTATGGCTAGTGACATCATAAAGGGGGATTGAAATGACTAACCATAGGCAAAAAAACATAAAATAAAAACATGTTTAGGTACCATTCCAAATAACGGAATTCAAAATGGACCATCATAAACGCTAAAGTCTGAATACCTAGTCTAAATATATTGAAACAATAAAAGTAACATTAAAGTCTCATAAAAACTTCTAAATAAAATCAGCTGATACTTAGTACCTGGCAGGAATTTTCGCACATGTTGTGATTGGTGCCATATAAATTATTGCCAATCATTTTACAAGGGCTATTTCCATGAGTGATGCAACGCTGCTCTTGAATAAATTCCTATGGCATTAAATTGCTTTATCTTAACTGATTTCATCAAATCTCAACGGATCTCGAGATGTTTGTTTGGCTGACGGATCTCCCCAAATATGATACATACGTAATACGATTACTTAGATGAAATTAATTGTTAACACAGCGAAATAAAAAATATATTAAAATAACTATGAATAATAATTCGTGGGAATCGAACCCACGGGCCACGACCTCCGGCATAGCAGCCACTAACCACGAAACCAGCAGGCCAAAATTAAATAGAGAATGTTATTCTTGTCAGAAATAGTGGCCAGCCAATTTAATCTTTAACTTAGTTAACGTTGTTTTTACCCTTTTCGCCCACCAACTTGTTTGTATGTATACATGTGCTTGTATACATGTACAATGTCGACATCCTAAATGAAACAAAATAATTTGTGTCTTTGACATTATTATGAACCATGATTGCGATTCTGTTAAGCAACGACCATAATTAGTCTAATATTTACGATTATTTTTATATATCTCTAATCATATCATTGATTTCATCACCAAATTCGTAAACGTAATCAAAATCAATAATAATTGTAATTTAACCTGATTAATTGGATCCAAAGCTCATTAACATTCTGGCACACATCCGCTAATTAAGCGCATACGCATGTTATTATGAGGCCAGTTCTCTGAACGATCGATGATTTATGCGCAGCCTTCAGACTGCACTTCAGTTAAAAATAACTCATGAACGAAGATGAAAGAACAGCCAATGTCATTGTTATATCTGAGAGTGATTGGTTTGATGATACCGTGCTATCAATTTAAGAGTGGATGAAGAGAATAATGGGTTTGGCTGATGTACTTTCAGTAAATAGGTGATGTGAAGAATGAAGAATGCGGAGATACATAGAGTAATCCAAGTTATGGTTGAGGAATGGTCGAAAATAGTAAAACTATAACAAAAAGTAAATTAAATAGAGATGATGATATTGATTCTACCAACCTACACACGACAAGAAACAGGTCAGAAAATTCCAAAGTATTAATTTGTAACTGCATCGATATAGAACCGCGCAATAAAGTTCGAAATATTGCAGCAACATTTATCGTAAAAGTTATTTTCGTGTGCATCAGCATAAAACCATCAGCTGTTGCTGAATTTGGAGGCATCAATTAAAATAGAAACTTATCTAAGACTGTTGAAGCGCCAGAAGAATACAATCATAGCGACCTTGCCAACGAACCAAAGTGGACCAACTCCATACGATATGTAAATTAGAATAGAAATGTCGTAACACGGGAAGCATTCGTCATTCGCTCACAGATCCGACAAGGTGGATGATCTCACAGGTTCAGTGTTACATGCAAATGCACGTTACTTCAGCAATGTTTGTTTTGGCGACCACGTTTATTCTTCTAACGCTCCTACGAAACAGTCACGTACTGTCATTGATGAAAGATTAAATCAAGATGTAGGTGACTCGGAATTTCTGGAAGCTTGTTATTTCAGACAATGGTATTCAGCGTAACGTTAAAGCTAGTGATGATTTTATGAATTACAATTTAAATAAGCAGCTCGTCATCACGCAGCAGTTTAAGTGCCAAAGAAGCAGAATGGCTACTTAAATACTCGTAAAATTGTTAAGTGTAATAAAACGTCTATTTAAAAATGGATTTCTATTTTACGGGAACATTAAGTAGTACGAAAATAATGTTAACCTTGAGGGTGTACCTGTAACATTCTCCAATAAGAAAATATCATTATCCTATTAGCTGACTACAGGTTATTAGTGATATATGCTAAGGTTACATATCTTTTTCGTTAAATGCAAATAGCTCCCCCCTCAAAAGTCGGATTTCGCGGATCACACAATCGTCCCAGAAATACCAATCACTGTAAAATCTGATGAAACTAGAAACCTACTCACGCCTACTAAAAAGCTGGCCCCAGATGACGAAATAGCCAACAACCTCGACAGAAACGTAAAACATTTGAGAGATTATGAAGCAGCTAAAAGCATCACATTTAAAGCTGCATCATGATTGACAGCACACATGTCCCCGATAGTGATTGACGCGGTGTCCATGCACTACGCCGCCTCAGAAATTATCGCTGTTGGCATTACACCAAACTCTAACTTCACTTGCTAACTACGAGTTACGTAGTACATTTAACACTGTCTGCGGACTCGTATACATGTCATCGGGTAAACTAGTCTAGTGTACTTGGATGTGATAAATGTTTTGATACAGTTTGATCACATCGAATAGACCAAAGGTCTCTTAACAATGTTACAGAATGAACAGAATCGAAATCCAGTATGAATGAATGAATTAAGAAAAAAAATGAATAATCTTTCTGGCCGCTTTTAACCGTTTTTCAGTCGCCATGATTATTATAAAAAAGAAAATATGTGTAATTATTAAAAAAAAGGAAGAAAGAGGGGCGTTCATTTCGCTCGTTTAGACTGACGATGACTATAATTATGTTTTATACATTGGAACACGTTATATCCGCTTCTATTAAAGCTAATCTACCCAATAAAACAGAAGGTACCTTACTGTTATGTTGTCATAAAAAACCTTACAGAAAATAAGGAGCATCAATCACCCAATAAACGAAGCAGGGTATACAAACATAGCGTGACTGCTATCAATAGAAACTTCGGAGGAATTTGATAACGATATGGACGCAATATACTGAATTGGTAGAAGATAAAAATGCAATTAACGTAATAAAGAGTGCAGTAAATAAGGACGATACAGTATTTTGTAAACTTGCAGCTAAATACAAAAATAACGGTGGATTAATGACGATAAAGTTCGTAACAAATTCACTATCCTTCTTTTTTCAATCATGCCACGGTGCGTTCAACAGCAACATAAAATTACACTGACACACTATCATAAAGTCGAAAGTTTGTGAATGTGCGTAAAGGACTAATAAATCATAATAATCTGGAGTGGAGGTTGCACCCTGGGTCAAAATTGGCTAAACTTTGCCCGCAAATATAGTATTCTTGAAGAATTATAAATGATCAGTGTGTATGGGTAACACCTCTGGTTGCAAAAATAAAAACGTCAAAATCTGATAAATTAAGAAATCTTCCCGAAATCAAAATTTTGTTTCTTTACTTCTTATATAAAGTTATCTGCAACATTGTATCGTTGTAAATCTCGTAAGGCACGTCATAACACATTATCGTAGGCCATGAGAAGCCATCAGTGACCCCCACGCGTGGGCGTATTGACGTACATGAAAGGCTGGCGTTCAATTTTCCACATGATCGCCCAACAAGACGTGCTGGCGAAACGTTAATGGCACTTGCGTTGGTTAAGATAGTGATAATGGTCATGTTCCTTTTTAATTTATTTTAGAAAATTTTGCAGTCTTGTAAATTTTGACGAAATGTAATACTAAGGTCAAATGCGAGCAAAACACAAATACAGCTCTGCTAAAAGCTCTGTCATAACCCGTCCAGGACGCAAAACTATATGCAACTGATTTTCAAATAAACTTTGCTAAAATAATAATTTTGCGTATTTTTTAAGGGAATAAAATATTAATGCTTGAGTTAGTAAATTACAGAAGAAAACAAACATAAAACCTCGAAATAACATCATCAACGCATCACTTTCCTTTTTAATGATCCTGAATCCAATGAAAATATGCCAAAACAGGCCATAAATTTCTACAGAATAATTATCATCAATATAAATAAGCTTGTATCTTAAAACATGTAATTTCCGAAACACTAATGACTAATACTGAATGTGGTCACTCAGTAAATTTAGAAGTGTCTGTTTGTTTGTATGCCGCTTGCAATTTGTTGCAAACCTGCAATTTGGCAGCAGCTGTTGATATTTTTGCGGTGTGATGAAATCTTTAAAGTTGGGAAAAGCAGAGGGAAATACATTGTGGGCATTTCCGATTTGTCGGTGTGTTTTTAAATGATCTCATTTTTAGCGCTTCAAGGATTTTTAATAACGCTTTTGATTTATTTTCACTTCTTGCTCTTGCACCAGGCAGAGATACTGATATTAGACGTTTTCCTCATCAACGACGATAGTTTATATTGCTTTTTTCGTCAATTGGTAAAGTACTTGTATATGAAGAATATGCAAGTAGGTACATTATAACTGGTAAAGTTAATTTACACTGAGATAAAGGTATAACTATAGAAGCAGCAGGTGTAGTAAATACTAATGCTAAGTTATAGTTGGGTTTCACAGAAAAGATTTTTTGTTGCGAATAGATGTCAAGGCGAGCAAACCCGTGGGTGGAAGCACAAACCTATAAAGATAGCGTAAGGTTAAAAGAACAAATACAGAACGAAAATAAATAAATCTATTTGCAACAAAAGTAACGAGCATGTGAAAACCCTGCTAATTTATATTCTCTTTAGCAAAATGGTTCAACGGAAATTCGATCCGGCACAGTCGTAAAAGCTACGAGTCACAGAACGCAACAGGAATCACGTTTTAACATTCCTGCATCCTAGACCAGACGTTGCTGGTCTTTGAATCACGCACACTCGAATATCGATATTGTTCCAAAATTAACCGCTTCTAAAATTATTCTGCCATACATAACAACCGCGTAACCCACCTGTGTTTTAAGCAAAACAATAAAACCGAATGACGTCTTGCCAAATCGATAACCGAGAGTCACTTTTCGATTTTAATCGATTTGCCAATCTTAAACACATTTAGCTTTTGTACCTTTACTCTGTTCAAAGGATTATCTAAAGTTTAACAATAACAAATTATTGGATTTTAAGACGGCTATAAAGTATTTAGTGCTGTTTAATTAACGACGTCAAAATCGATTGCACTGTTAACTTCATGTTTCAGTTTATCGGTATTATTTTAGTATCCAATTACAGTTTTTGATTATAGGAATTATTAAACCCCCGACTTTTTCTCCATTCCGACATTCCTCCTAGATTTAATAATTAAGAGAACCCATGCAGTTACGTAAAGTCTAGCCTAACTGACATGAACATTTCAAATATTGAACCAAGACGAACGTTTTAAACTTTCAACACGAACGAAAGGTTAAAAGTAACGTTTGAAGTTCAGTTATTTGTACAGACTGTGTTTTGTTTATTTGAACCGAAGTATTTTAAGGAGAAAGCACTTGGTTAACGGCACATCGCATCGGAAATAATCTGTTAAGCAGTTTTAACCAGGTATAAACAGTGATCAAAATTATCATCACTGGCAATGCGATACATTTCACAAAATAATAAAGACTTAATCAACAGGAATTGATTGAAATATTGCAAGTACAGGTGAAGAGAGTCGGATTGTAAAAATAAATATATTTTTAATTCGAAAATTAATGGAACTTCTCTAGACTTTTAAAAGAATATTCATTCAGAAAAACATTCCCGTCATTCAATCATCCCTCACTGGCCATGTTCACTTACCTTGCAATAACTGAATCGTGGCCTGATACTCTGCTAGCTTCTCGTCCACGTAGCCTTCCTGCGACTGCTGGGCGATGATCTCCGCGGTGGAGGGTCCGCGCTCCTCCTCGTCCTCCTCGTATATCATGGGCCGCGGCGGCGGAGGCGGCTCCAGCGGCACGCCTGCGTAATCGTACTCCCGCACTGGCTCGTAAGGCGACGAGTAATAGTACTCCGGACTTTGCCCCAAGATCGGAGACATCGCGTAAGGAGAGATGGAGAAATGAGAACTGGGTGAAGGAGAATGCTGTCGTAATGTGTGGGGGGAATGAAGGGGTCGAAATGGTTTTGGGGACGGATGAACTGGTGGGGGGGTCATGATGGCTGTAGAGTGCCTGGGTCCTGAGATGAGCGGGGGTGGGCTCGGAGCCCAAGGGGAGGGGGGACGGTAGTTGAGGGGGGAGGCGGGCCCCGGGGGCCGCGCGCGCCCGCGCCCCGGCGGCTGCGACATCTCGCGGATTGATTCACGTCAACCCGGTGTCACGCCACCATGTGCATAGCTGCAACAAACAAAAAGTACGGTTAGTCATTGTGCAATGTGCATCTTATCATATCTAACTCAGAACTTAACAAATATCTATTGGAATCATATTTTATATACCTACATCCCATGCAGGTTCGTGAAAAGAATATCACTATAATACACAAGTATTAAACCGACTGACTCAAAGAGCATTCTCCAAACGCTTTACATGTTTTTAACCCGAGCAACGCAGACACACAATCTTAATCTTTCAACAAAAACTGATTGAAATACAAAATACCGCACTAAAAGGGCTATCTATTCCTGTCCATATACACGGATCTATTTCGGAGAGCAGAAGGGGTTACGACCCACATTTACACCGTTACTGGCTACATACAATACCACAGAAACAGATGGCCCAATACTTTTATTAGGTACGAATGGCTTCATAAGTGTATTCGCCGAGCTGTGATAATGTAGGAATGCGGTCTGAAGGTTTGAGGCCAAAACTTTTCGGTACGTCGGCATTTCTTGCCAAATGTTATGTACACAAATATTTCAGGTTGAAAGTAAAACAAAAACATGTGATCGTGACGAATGTTCGACGTAACAATGGGATTAAATTTAGTAAGAATAGAGAGGAAGCTTAATATTAATGACCCGACATCTTCGGTAAGTAAAACATTGACGAAATTACAAAATCCGTCCTATTCATCACATTTTACAGTGAAAAAAAAATTTGCACAAACATGAAACAACATCCACGAGAGATAATAACCATTCCAATTATACCTAATCAGAATTACGTCAAGCTACTAAAATAAACTCGATATAAAATCCAAAAGTTCCAATTAATCTAGCGCTGGACGTATCAAATAAAATATCAGCTAATTTATATAAATAGTAAAATCATGGAAACCTTGACGTCGGCTGCACACTGCAATAGCGATATTTTGAAAGACATAACTGTTAAATAAATTATATTGGACACATGCCAATGTCAGGGGGATAGAAAAAAGTGTTTAGACACAAGGCGCCCAATCACAGGAGAGAAACTAGAACGGTACGGGAGAAATCTTTAAGTCTAGACGTTTTACACAGCACATAGACTACTTGTTTCCAACCCGAACTGGGATCCAAAAAAATATGAGTTCGAAGTCACGCCAGTTTGTGTTAAAAAAAAAGGTCGCGTCAAATCATGTGATTGGTTTGACCACGTGATATAAGAAATCGGATGGTACACTTAAGGTGCCAATACGGATAAAAAATAATTAAATTTAGGTGAAAGTTTTACTAACGATATAGTAGTTAATGTTGTAATGAAAACTTTTTGTAAAAAGTCGTTTCAAATCAGAAAACTTTGTAGCTAGCTTCAGTTTTCTGCCTTATGTGCAGCAGTGGACTGAAAAGGGCTGATAACAATGATGATTTAGTTGGTGAAAAATTAAGCTATGTAGTTGATATATCCCAACTGTAACTATAAACACATGTCACTAAACTCAACTGTCACAAGAGAATCAACTGACACATTTTTATTGTTTTAAAATGAAGGTTAAGAAAACAAAAGAACGCAACGCTGGAAATAAACCCGGTCACGAAAATTGGGTAATACTCGTGTTTATAAACAATCGCCGTAAAACCAAAAACAATGGAAAGGATGTTTGTTTGAACGATTAACTCAAATTAGTTTTCAAAATAATCTTAATGATCGATGCTGATATAAGTCGCACGAAAGTAACTTGAAACCATGATTCTAACTTTAGCTCAACCTTTTAATCTTTTTAGGAAGAGGAAGTTCTAATGGGATCACCAAATAGACCAAAACCTATCAGTATTAAAATTCCAATTCGTCAACAAAGAATGAAGAGAAAGAGAAACGATTGGTCCTTGTAAATAACGGAGGCACAACAACTCAATGTCAACCAGCATAAAATCAAGGCGCTTGTCACAATTCTGATAGCCAGTATTTTAACAAATGAAGATAAAAACATTTTGTAACAGTCAACGAACTAAAAACAAAAATGGCGTCTCCAAGATGGCTGCCGGCCAGCAGGGAAACGTCAAAAAAAATAGTCTTAATGCACGAGGACTGGCTAGCCTCCAACCGTGCCATCGCGAAGACCTCTTATGTAATACAGAAAACCATAATATGCCAAGTATTGTTATGGTCCCAGATAATAAGAATGATAAATGGAGGCAGGTGGCAACGAATTAATAGGGCTGCTCGCGTAAACATTGTTATGATGGCCCATTAGATAGTAAAATAAATATTATTTTATGGCGCTTAATGTTTAGAGTAACTTATTTTTATTGCTGTACATCAATCTCTTAATCAATGGGCTGTATTGCAATTATGAATATTTGTTTTATTAGGATTTTTGCTGCTTTACTTTTTTAAACGTGTTCCACAGTTCATCAATGATTTTGTTTAACCACTAGCAATACGCCAAATAGGATAAGAATAACGTTCAAACATCAATATTATAAACGCGAAAGTTTGTAAATATGGATGAATGGATTTTTGATACTTTTTACAATCAAACGGTTACAGCAATTTTGATGAAATAGGTATGGTGTGGAGTAAGTAGACGTTAGACGGGTTGACGACTATTAGAGAAATTCGCGCGGGCGCAGGTGCGATCAATAGCTAGAAGTATGATAAAGTTACTAATTTTAAACCCTTTTTACTTTAAGCGTTTAGTAGAAACACATATTCATTCAATAACTCTGAAATTCCTTCCAGTATTCTAGCAGTCGTACTCTGCCTAATTTTACATGATATAACACACTAAATACTTGTAAATTATTTCAATCATATTTCATCTGTACACGAGGTAAATCACTAAAGAAATATTTATAAGAAGCCGTAGGCGTGCGCGTGGGCACACATCAGTTACAAAAAATATAATCAATAGCGTTTATGATATATTTCAGAAGAAACCGATAAATATCACGTAATACTCGGAAATAGCTGAGGTGGAAGTTTTTGAGGAATCACGTATGGACACAATGAAGGACAGTTTCTTTGTATTTTCTTGATGGTCAAAATACCATGCTTTTGCTCTTAGTCTTTTTCCACCTGCTCTTTGTAGCTCTTGCTACTTCAGTAACTTTTCCGTCAACCATTATTGTTTTTTTTAATTTACGGGATAACTGCAAGGTAAGACACCCCGTCCCTTTTAAAGCTTTACACGGGGGCACAGGACCAGAACGTAGCGGCCTTGTTGAGAACTTAAATCAGAAATGTTATGGAGGCATAACCAAGGCCCATCCACTCCTGCTCTATTTAATTGAAGACACGGACGGCTCAATTTACTGCAACAACAACAACAACAGATTATTGTAATAGCAGCCATACGCATACCTTTTTTACAAGATAAACTTTTTTTGCTTGGTCTCTCAGTAAGTTAGTCTTACCTGTACATAACAAAACTGTAAACTTACACTCATACTATCAACTATAAATAATATTTCCAATACCATAACTAATGTAGAATTACATTCATTTATATTTGGGTCAGGTCTCAGTTTTTTCTAGATCACGATACCTAACTCAGCTGGAGTTGACAGAGTGGGCTAAGATTGGATTGCCTATACTACTGACATAATCGACGCTTTTAGAAACTAATTCGAACAGCTAGTGTAACTATTTTAATTTTATTCCCTTACTTTATTAATTTTTTTTTTGCGAAATGATGTGTTTTTAGAACTATTGTAGAATTTCATGCATATTTTTAACTTCTTCAACTTCAGCTGAACATGTACAAGATGTACTTTCACTGAAAGTACATCTTGTATTTTGCTCGGTTCCTTAACCCAAAGCTCGTAAAGGGGATTTGTGTGAAATGTGTCAGGATATTACAATTTAGAGTCAAATAAAGGAGAGCTTCCCCAGCAGTAAGATTCCAAATAAGTTGGTTAAAAATTTCAGCTTTATATCTCCACGATTTTTTAAGACAAAAAGGTCTTCACAAATAGACAGACGCGCAAACAGACGGATAACAGAGTTATCTTATAAAGGTTACGAAGCTTTCTTTTCGAGCTACGGAACCCCAAAAATATGTGCCTTCTTTCCTGAGTGTAATAATAAATTCTATTTGTTATGGGTCGAAAGACTTTAAATATTTTTTAAGGAAAAATAATCATTCGGCGTTATCAAGTGCTAGTTTAACAATTTCTTTAAACGTACTTAGTACTCGAGTCAAGTCGAGTCACGCAAAGCCAAATTAGAAAATGTTAACATTTTCTCAAACTCGCAAGCAGTGGCTAACACGAATCCAAGTCAGTGGGTCAGTGACCTACCAAATTACCTTATGTTTTACATCACTCACGAATTGCATCAACTGCTCAACGGCAGCAGACTTCAGCGGCGGTACAAAGTTGTAAAAATAATGTTATAAACACCTTAATGTTATAACCTCTCGCGTTATTTTGCTAGCGTATATTTTTGCTTTACTTTCGGTACTTCTTTTTCCTTAAAATTTTCCTTAAGAAACCGCAATTTAGTTGTCTTATCCTACGTTTAAATACATCTAGTAGAAAAAAGCATTTCATTTTTTTTTACTAAAACCCAGGCCATGTTTTAACGCCTTGCAAGTTCCAGTTCTACATGATATAATAACACGACAGATAAGTATATAGCACCTATTTAGAATCTATAGTACATCGAATACGCTGATAGTTAGTTAGTCTCGATATATCTCTTCAAACTATACACGCAAATCTTCTTTCAATTGGATGCTACAACAGAAACCGGCATACAACGTGAATGAGAGATGAAGACAGACAATCTAGAAGCACGCAGCTCCATTAGTGATCCAAACACATTCTTCATCAGTGACAGTGTTTCATACCGAGACACACCAGTTTCAGTACTAGTAACTATAACAAGTGTACGTCGGCTTTGCCGCTTGGCCACCAGCCAGCGCGTAGGCAAAGCTGAACTTCATTTAAAAATGCTCTGAACCTTCAAAACGCTAATAATTAAAACGTTAACATAAATCGTGATTATTTTAATGTTATTCTTGTACTATTGACCTAGATGTTTTGAGTTTACGGGTTTTGTCCACGGCGTGAGACGACCGAGAAAATTTAGAGGACTATGAAGGTCGTGGTTAGTATTTTGGGTTAAATAACGCAAACTTTATAACTGTATCAATAGAAGGTTCATCATCAAAGTAAAATTGTTTGTGGTCTGGCCGAATCGAACTTCCACACTTCCAATCTAAGAATAAGAGAATATTCTGACAGTAAGACGCCTGTTCCTCAGACAACGTATGAGCCAAGTATGTTACTCGTACTTACATAATCACTCATTTTTTATACGACTGCCTAAACTAGGAGAATAATGAAAGATAAATGTTTTTAGTCACCATCAGGCCAACGTACTTCTAAAAGCTTTCAAAATTTTGATGTATGAAAATACAATTCTTTCATCACTGCGTCCGACGCTGGCTTCACAAAAGTAGCCGGAATTTTTAATTATTTTATTATTCGTTTGATACCTACAAAAAATTTCTTCGAAGTTACTGAAGAGCTAATTCGCAATGTTACCTTCAGCTTTTCTTAACAAAAACTTTCGAACATGTAAGTCAAAACTGGAGCATTACACCTCCGAATTAGTGACCCAGTTCCACCGTTTGTTTGGACTAGACCAATAACTCATCGGATCAAAATCAGTTTAGCGTCTGATGAATTGAAATGAGATCAATTCTTGGTGCACGTGAGCCGTTGCCAACGGTATGAGGAAGATATGGACCAAATATGAATGCTCGGCGGAACTGTGTGATTTGTACGACAGGCATTGTTGTTGGTGTGATACAAAGTTTAAAGTTCGATATTCGTAACTACTTTGTTTACTGAGAAATAATTCCATGTAAACAGTTTTAAGAGTTAACATTTCAGTCACTTAATCCTTTTTACATAGAAGAGATTCCTAATCTAATTGAAAAAGTTTCATGGAGTAAATTTTTTATTGAAATTTTCGCTGCCGAAATCACCCCGCGGTTTTAGCAGTTATGGAACACATTTGATATTACGCTCAAAATGTGCAAAGGATAGGATAAGAGAGGAGAGGTAGATAATAAAAATATCTTCTACGTATAAATAAATATTGACAAAATCAATACATGATAGAAACGATTCTGATACGACTAAATAAATAGAATAGTAGATCTACAGCAAACACATTAAACCGCAAAAATACTTTCAAGAAGTAGCTAAGCTTAAAATAACCATCTCATAAAAGTTTGTTGTTGGTAAACAAAGGGAGACTTTATTTACCACAGACACGCAATGATCACTTCTAAAGCCCTCTTCTCTTTTCAGGTATCGGTTTACCCCTTAAATTTTGATATAAGCAGACCATTTTTCATCTTTTTAGGGTTAAAAGCTAACGACTTTAACCCATGCTGAGGGCGCGTTATGATGACAAGTCTTGCTCCGACTAACCACACCCGTAACCAGTCAGTCTTTGCGACAGTCAAATGTTTGTCCCATATAGGAATAGAAACCGCAACATGTCGCCCACAGGCCCACAGTAGTAATTGGTGAGGTGAGCTATCCGAGAGTACAGCATAGAGACATGTCTGACTTCAACCGCCTGAGTCAATTGCATGTCCAATGTGTCAATTATTTGTCTCAAGTTGGGTTAGAAACCGCAATACGCCGTTCCCACTGACCTGTTGCAGATACTTGTATCCTGGCTACCCATGTAGACAAAAATATCACACTAGCTGTTGCCTGCGACTACGCCCGCGCAAATGTCGGTTATAGTTGCAAAAACTCTACCGCACTACCCCTTTAATAAAACGCAATTAGTTATTAATACAAGGCGTCAGCTAACTCCATGCCTAATTTCCAATTAATTAATTAATTAAAATTGATCCAGTCGATTAAGCGTAAAAAAGTAACAATCAGCTTAAAAAAATTCGCGTTAAAAATATTAGTACGACATTAGTAAGCTACCATGTACCATCAGTGTATTTTCTGAGAACAGCCCAAACACCTTCCATCATTATTCACACAAACTTTCAAGCCAAATAATTAGACCTCATTATCATTCACGATTCCAAGTTGTTGTATCATTCATTAGATCATTTTTAAATCTGGCGTAACGATTGCATGACGAAGTGGGATAAATATACGTGGCGCCAACAAATGTATAGCTAGTTGCATTCTACGAGGACGCATAAATAATTTGATTGTAAATCTGTCTTAAGACACGATAATATTTTGTCATAGTTATCTTGAGACACTAGCTGCTGAAACATTTTAAACACATAGTCAATGAATACGAAATTTTGAACATGCTGATTAGATTTGATTCCGATTCACAACTTCTCCCCTTTTTTTATTGTACCTAATGTTATACGGCCTATTAGAATTTAACTAAATTCTATTCTAAAGAAACGATAACCGAACTAAACGAATAGTCTTACTTTTCTAATAGTGAACCTGCTATACTATATACCCCTACATTTATATCTTTCCTGCCCATCCAAAGGTTGACTTGAAGGCACTGGTATAATTATAATAATGTACAAATATTCTATCTATCCATTTTGGTAATAAAAAAATATCTTTATCGAAACACCTTTGTATTATAAACCTCATAAAAAATTAAATTACACATCAATACGCTAACAATTTTCATTAACCACTGTTTCACGAGGTACTGAACGACGTTAGTCATTTCCCCAACGAGAGCGGTTAACGGCATTATTGATTACCTATAAACATATACAGCATAACACTGATGCAGGCAAAGCAAAACTAATTACCGCCAGTCTGTTCAGCATCACAGGGCCTTGTTTGGAAAGTTCATCGTACATAGACCTCTCTGAAGTGTACTATAAGAGCTGAAAACACTTTCTTACTTCACCATTTCCAAAATCATTCTTCTCACTCGCTCTGTTTTGCCTAACCTCATAGGGGTCAGTTTATAATGGATGGTATTTATTTACATGTATTGCACTCACTCCCGTGTGTCGCGTTGTCCTGTTTGTACCTACCTGTCTGTATCAGTAACTTTGGGGCTTTCACTGTAGGGCAACTAATTAATTCGATTTTAGCTTTTACATTGTAGGCTTTCACTATCTTCATAAGTTTTTATTGAGAAGGATGCGTAATATGTATCCTCTTGCACCATTAGTTAAACATACATTGTTTTTGACTTCTCTTGCACGAATAGTTAAACATAAATTGTTTTTCATGAATTTTCTTTTGTAATTAAAGCTGTCACAAAATGAATTTCAAAATGTTTAACCAACCAAACCCAACATCGGAAAATTACGAAGTCATACAGGCCCCAGAATTATATAACAGTTTCGAGGACTACGAAACTCTTACAAAAGCCTTTTCCAGAAAGAATTTCAAAACAATAAAAACTTCCACAACTTAGCATTAGAACAGTTCTGAAAACGTTTCATAATAGGAAAAGTTCCAAATTTAATTTAATAAATACCTTAAACCTTAGTTTTAGACAATCACGTGATAATCTTTCTAACTTTAGGTGCTGAAGTTAAACTTTACACATTACTTTTAACCTTTAAAGCTTTTTGGCCTTTATAAAGACAGAACTGTATATTTCAGTTTATTTTTTTATGAATAATCCATTTTGACTTTTTACTTCAGATGTAAGAATTAATTTGACAGCATTTAGAACGAAGTACAAATTATCTACAATAATTATGTTTAAAGTTTAAGTCATTTAATGCTCACCTATTGCCATTTATTCTTACCAATGCAGATGAGTTTTCATCTCAAAACAATTTAATCATTTGTACCTATCAAGGTCCACAAAAAAATCTAGCTTTGTGATGCCATTCCCAACAAACTAGTCAAACATTTTTTATTTCAAATGAAGCCCCAGAAATGATGGTGGTACCAAAAAAACACGAAAAGTTACTTGACGTATTCAAATGCTACTCACTGAAGGCTTACCACCACGTAAAGTAACACTGTTACCTTCTACAAGTGAGATAAAGCACCACAGTGTAGAGCGGCTTCTCTTTTCCACAACTGCAGCAGTCTTTAAAAAGTGGTGGTAGGCTCCATGAACATCATCAATAAACTTTACCAAGACAGGTACATGCAAAAGATGTTCATACGGGAGACTTGTAAGCGATTGTAATAGCTGGATCGCGTGACAACCAACATGGCAGCCTGAACCAAAAGGTACCTGGTTACTTCCAAAGTATCCCTGCCTTAAGACATTAACGAAATGAGGGAATCATGCCACAACTGGAAAATGTGGTTGAAAAGGCTCCGTTTCTTTGACCTGATTTAACAAATGAAATCGACATTGTTTGCATGCACACCTCTCCAACCTGTCGTGTTTTGTTTTAGTCAAAGAGAAAAAAATGGGAACAAAAGAAAAGGCAAATAATTTCGATTTGCTTAGCAACCTATTGATAAGCTTAAGAACATCAGAGGTAATAATTGGTTAGTCACTGCTTTCCAACCTACGCCTTCTAACATCCATACACTAAAAACCCAAATTATGAATCTCACTGGAAGAAAAAAGCACAGGAAAAGATAACTATTACTAGCTAATGCTCAATAGTATCAAATTAAATATCAAAGTTTTCTTAAAAAAAAAATTTCAGGAAACCCCCACACATCTTTATTACTTTTAAATGGATTCTACCTTATCACAATCATTCATGTCTTTGAGGAAAACCGAAATAAAATTTACCGTTGACTAGGCGCATAAACTGATCAAAGACGTTTTGCGACATTCAAATGGATCTTCACATCAATGAAGGTAGGCTTAAGCATGTTTTGTTGTTTTACAATATAAACAGGAACATCACGCTATCGATACAATCCTACTAATATTATAAACGCGAAAATTTGTGCGTATGGATGAATTGATGTTTGTTAGCTGGTAAGAATAAATTGGTATAATCGGGATTTAAGGCCTGAAAAAGTTGTACTAGGTGAGCAATAGTGGCAAAGCT
Source organism: Chrysodeixis includens (assembly GCA_941860345.1). Classification (NCBI taxonomy): domain Eukaryota; kingdom Metazoa; phylum Arthropoda; class Insecta; order Lepidoptera; family Noctuidae; genus Chrysodeixis; species Chrysodeixis includens. The sequence goes on from OW796096.1 coordinate 12,489,226, forward strand.
TGTTTCCTTCTCAAAGAATCATCTTTACTTAGTATAGGGAAACATAGCTTTTTCGCTCTCTTGTTGGTGTGTCTCATTTGTTTTGTACAATTACTTTAGTATCTTTTATAATAATTTACGTAACTCATACAAAATGATCGCGTAGTCAAAGTTGACTGTAGTTTTACTGAACAGATTACAATTACATGCTGAATGATAATACTTTGTCAAACTACACTCGACACCCTTTTAATGAGAATTCACAAATACACAAATGACATGAAACATTTTTTTTACTATTGCACAATATTATGTGATTATGACAGTATTAGTCTAAATTCATAGCTGTTGACAAAAATTCCCGCTGATCATAGGCCTGGCTACTGCTCTTCCCGTACGCATTTTTAACCCAGAAGTTAACTCGTTACAAGGTCAAAAGAACATCCAAACAACTCAGAAAGCAATCAAAATTCGTCAATAAAAATAACCAACAGTGGCATCGCGTATTTAAACTGAGTATTATTTAATTCAAACACATAGGAAGCAAGCGGATAGGTATGAACTTCGTATACGAACCGCGCCACAGAAGAAAACAAAACAAGCAAGACACGACGTGACACTAAGATGAAAAATCAATACGGTCAGCCTCCGCCGAGTCTAGACTGAACCACAGACCGACGTCCCGAGCCTCCACGAGGAACACAGGCGCAATGCGGGGAAACAGCGCAGTACCGTGCAGGACACACACTACTGTGTCCTGCCACTGCCACGCACCGCACTAAATGACATTATGTTAGGATTTAGAGGTTAGGACAGCGGCCGGCACAACATTCACGAAAAAAGAAGTAAAAAAACACATCGATAAGCAGCACACTGGGAATGACGGAGAAAATAATTTTGGAACACGCAGGCGGACATATTGAAACTCAATACTCTCGCTTCCAGAGCGAAAAGCGAGCCGCCGGCTTAACAGTTAGACAAGTTTTTAAAGTCGCAAAGATGAAAATATCGGAAAAGTTTATAATAAATACGTTACCGGTAACAGGGAACAACGTTCGAAGGTCCACAACACTGTCACTAATACACCGATATAGAAAATTCAAATTCACTGGATTTTTGTATTTTTCACGGACGCGTTCCAAATTAGGAATTTGAAAATGTTTCGTGTGTACCGCCGAATGCCGTATACGGCGTGACCTTACCAAGTGAACGTTTCGGTACCGCGCGACCGGTTGCGATGCTTTGGGAATGTCGGAGCGGCAGTTAGCGATGGACTGAGGCGGGCGGGCGGATTCGGCCGCCTTCGGCTCTATTCGGACACATTTATATTTAGAATTTGGCTCTCTCCCCGGTTTTATATAGCAGTGAGTACATCGCGTATAAACCGTATCCGAGATGTATATGTAAATGTAGGTATAACCACTATATGTATATATAGGAATTACGACTTTTTATTGAGTGGATTGTAAATTTTTGCATACCGTCCGTTGGTGCGAGATGGCCGATATTTCTGGTCGGGCGGACTATTTTTTGGCAATGTTAGCTAAACGTTCACCCACACGCCGCATAAAACGAATTCTTTTGATTCTTTACTAAAATAGGTGTAATAAATAGTGTGACGTGGTCGGTAAACAGCCTGAAACTGACTGTCGGAGTACAGAACACTATGCATCAAGCCATGATGACGTAGGCTCTGCTAATTTAAATTCATTTAACAGACTCACCGTTGCCGTTCTCTCATTAATTGTCCTTGATCTGGGAATCAATGTTAAAATGTAGGTAATTTGGTTTCAAATCAAGCTTTTAGTGTCAAAAAGATATTTCAGCATATTTAGGTTGCCGTGGTCTGTACACTACAAAGGACAAAAAAAAACAAAGTAACGTTTACGCAATCTATTTTATCCAGTCGTGTTTTGTATGAGAGGATAAAAGCCTATTTTATTATATACCTATTTACCTTATTTATGTATGTATTTATATTTTATATACAATCTAATATCCTGAGTTATTTTAGTAGCTTTCCATATTTGACTGCACGGCAAGGATCTCTTACGCTGGTAATTTTTACATGTGCGCCTTGGTCCTACTGGCATTACTTTATTCCCAATGAGAAGTTGAGGTGCCAACTCACCGGGAAGTATTTGCGTGTAATGTAACGTTACAGACATGACCATACTTATAACTAATTCGGTTACGAAAATATCACTTGAAATCTCACGGAAATTCTTTAGTTGTAGACCTACATATCTTAATTAATTTTAAAAGTTACAAAGCTTTAAAAGCTTTTTAAGTACAGAAAACTACATTAAACCATGAGTCGGCTAAGCTCTCGCGGGCCTTGTGGGTTGACCTTTAGATACAAAATGTGATCAAATGTTATAGGTTTTTCAGTTACGCCTACAAGTTCTGGCACAGATGCAAATAAACACTAGTGGAAGGCTATATATTCGCGCACACCGTTCAGCAACGACCAATAATGACAGCGATGATATATGACGAACGAATAACGTGACAGTGAAAAAACGCACTGACAGTTACATTATCAACAGAATCTGTAGAACAGATGTAGTCTCCATCACCAATTTCGTGCATAATAGGGGATGATGGCGGGGTACGAAAATTAAAAATCTAATGATTCCGTCAGAAAGATTATAAAAAATATATGACACGTGTTTGCAAGTTTAATACAGTCAGCAACAAAAGTAAACATTATTAAATTTTGAAATGTTTACCCCAAAATTAGTAAACTGTGAGTTATATAAATATGCACATTTTTTAACTAATACCGCTGATTCGAGACGGATTAATAGACAATCAAAGTCAATACGAACAAAATATGGACATCTACTATAGTTAAAACGTTCTAAACACAAACTTTCTACACGTCACTGTATACTGGCATTTTGAAATCAGATTTGTCCGCCAAGTTTCGTAGCTGACTGTACCGCAACGTCCGCAACATATTCGCTGTGGTACAATTTAATTAGCCGAATAACAATGTGGTCCTGATGCTGTATAGATTTACTACATCATTGAGGTTGTGGTAACTATACTGTACCTATATAACACAATAAGGGCTCAGACACGCATGCGCAATACGCTTTTCGCCTCACCAGTACCCATCAATTACAATGCACGTGTGATAATTTTAGTAATTTTTCAATACCCAAATCAATCGAATACCTTTGATTTTGGCGATGTGACTTCATATTTATAGACAGACTTACATTTTGTATCAGGGACCAAAGAACAAGCTATGTAAATTATTATAATGCACCCAACTTACTAACATTTTTTTTTAAACAGGACCCACTCCTATCAAATAAGGGTAGTGTATAGGTAATACCTACATATCCAATATCCTTTACTCGCCGCATTGCAGGCACATTGCGTTAGTACGGTCAGCAACACAAGTCTATTGACACAATCAAATTTTCAAAACGAAAGACCGAAAATGACTGAAGATCAATTGACAACAAAAACAAATAATTCAAACGCACTCAAAACCAATTCTTTCAATCAATAAAAAACCCGGCCAAGTGCGAGCCAGACTCGCGTGAAAGTTTCCTACCCCTTTTAGGGGCCGAACAAATTACGATTGCAATAATATTACGTGGCGAAAAACACGTATTTTTTTCAAAGTCTAAATAAAAAATGAAGACGATACAGTGAGTAGAAATCTTTTGTGACGTCACGTACACTTTTTACTGACACAGTGACAAGTGACGTTACTGGCCCCACTTCCATACGTTTTACCATCTTTGATGCGCTGTCTTCGTATCTTGTTTTTGATTTGATAAAAGATATTACGTATCCAATGTGTTTTGAAAAACTATCTAGCGCGAGGGCAGACTGTTTTTTTTACGGACTTTTATTGCCGACTGTACCAATCTCCATGTTCATTCGACGTTACCCGTATTTCCTACGGGACTGTGCTTTCCAATACGCCAAATAAACATGATTGCAACGATATTGTTTGCAACAAACAAAATAATTGCAGTTCATATTTTTATGTCCCCTAGTGGCAGAAAGTACCAATTCTGTGGAACAGACTTAAACAACTCTACTTGTGACATTCTTAAAGAAGTCTAGCTCAGGGGCTTACCAGTACTGCCGGGGCCGCGGGGCCGCGGGATGTTTGTGAAAGTTACCGCGACCCCGGCGCTCAAAGGGCTCCAGGAGGAACATAGTGGGTTTTAGTCAGTAAAAGTCTGACACTCCCTCCCGCTGCACCCACAGCGGGCGGGGTAATTGATGATTTACCACGAAAAAAAGGGGCTTACCAGCACCTCCTATACAGTTTTGAAAGCGAGTTACCGAACTGTGTGAACGGAGTAGCGCGTTCTCTCTCTTCCAGAAACCTCGAAATTCCGACAGCTCAGTCAATGGCCTGATATAACTCACTCTAGGGATTAATTTGCTGGATGATCAATTACATTAAATATCTGTGATGCAATACGTCTCAAACAACTCGACAGTCGGCTTCTGTCACTCAGGGGATGAGATAAGGTTAGTACTGTTATCCAGTACGAAATATCTACCAAATCAAATATAGATATTATTATGTTGAAAAGCTTTTTTTTTTGTTATGTACTAGATAATAAAGTAAGTTTCCAGCAGTAAACGTTTTATTCGACATTGAAAAACAAAGCATTAGATATCAATTTACTCACGTCCTTGGTACAGCCACATAACTACGAGTCCTCAGCTGCAATCCTCCCCTATGGTGTTCAACAACAATCCACAGATTTAGGTATCTTTACATTCTTTCATTTCTAAAATCTAGTCAATCACTTCTCCAAAATATAAGTTGCTCTTATAGCACACATGATAACCATATTTTACAAGCTCTGCATAATATATCGTTATGTTACGATCACTCCGAGTCTTCTGTTGATAAATTATGTTTTCTTTTCGCTTCATTGCACAAAGTACCAAGTATTTACGCATCGTTGAGAACTAAGGACGCACTTGTCGCACTTTTGACGAATAATAATTAATGTATCGTTTTATTTGTGTAATAACACAAAGTACCCATTTATTTCATAGTACCAAACTAATAATAAACAACAACAGTTTGTGGTTGTGTGCTTGAAAAGAAAATGTGAGTTAGAAAGTTTTTAACGTCTAGATCAAAAATATATTGATAAAGTTTGGTATTGGCGTGGCTGACACTCTGAATTAATGATAAACTGAAAAGTTTAAGTATGTAGGTACATTTTGTACAAACGGTAGGCACGCGAGTAGAAGCGAGCAAAAGATAGACATTATTTTGATTATTGCAAAATTTTGGCGGGTAGATAGTGCTAATGCTTCAGATAGTATGTTACCAAGTCAAAAATAATTACTTCATTTTCATCAATCATTTTTTATTTCAATACTCGAGCAGTTGTACAATACTTAACCTACTTTTCAAATTTTAATAGCTGCTTTATTTTATTTTAAAGTTTTGATTATATTTTATTTTGGTTTAGTTTATTGTAAAAAGTGTTACTTCGGAGATATTTTTTAAGCTAGTTACCCTGTTACTTTCTTTATATCGTTCCATTACCAATTTAAGAATGTGAAGCATTTATAATTATTATGTCCGACACATGAAAAAGGGCTCATTTTATTTTTATTGAAAAGTAATAAAACCTTCATAAAGACCTCTATGACGCAAAATAAATTAAATTACGAGACAGCCAAACATCAAAAACCAATGCTGCCAGTCTTAAATTTAAAAATGACATTTAAACTAACGTCACTCACTTATGCGAGTATTTAGTGCCTAACTGACCTGGACCGCAGCTATTGTCAAACAATAAAAACATTGACTATAATTTATTTTGTAAAATATTTACTTTATTACAACACTGTCGTTTTAATAAATACTATTTTTAGACTGGAAAATCTGTAACCATTATGTGCTGTTGACATAGAGTGGATTTTATTAGTATATTTAGAAATTTTGCTTATTATTTGTGATTGAGGTAAAATGTTTAACCCCGATTTCAATGACTATCAGCTTACTTCGATAATAACAGAGTGTTGTGGAGGCGTAGCCGTTGTTTATTCAGCGCTTTACAAGCCGAGTAATCAAAATGTCGCAATCAAGAGGTATTTTGTTGACAAAACGAAAGAAAACGCCAGTTTGATTCAGGTATTCCTTTTGTTTTTGCTTTTTATCTCCTATATTATATTTATGATCCGGCCAGTATTATTCCCTAGTGATAACATTCACAGTAGTTTCATTATTATCAAGTTCTATATAATAGTTGGCTTTCTAAAAATGTCCTGGTTCTAGGTCAATCAAGGGCTTCTAAAGGGCACTCCTTGAAATAACAAATTTATTGAAATTCTTTCCTTCACCTACTACTATTTCAGTGAATTCAACATTCCAAGAATTTTAGCATGAAAACATTCTAATATTCATGTTAAATAAATAAGGTGTTTAAGTCTCATCCATCCTCCTTTCAGCAAGACATACTGACAAGGAAAGAGCTCCAACATGCGAACATACTGCCATACCTGACCTCCTTCGTGCATGGCCGTGAGTTGTATGTAGTGTCTCCACTCATGACCTTTGGGTCTTGCCGGGATATCCTAGACCGGTACTTCCATGAAGGCTTACCAGAGCTGGCCTGTGCTATAGTACTGAGAGATGTGCTGCAAGCTTTGCAGTACTTACATAAACAGCTGTATATACATAGGTAAGTTAATATTTTTCCACACTATTTTGCTATTATGCACCTACTTCAAATTTTCTCTGCATCACCTTATAGTTAACTGATATAGAATGCCTTAAGCATTGAGTCCACCATTGTACATTATTTATATAAGAAGAAAACCTAACAGGGTTTGGTCAGTGGGTCATCTTAGGGGCAGAGTTTACACAATTTTCAAAAAAAGAATTAAAATTCAATACCATATCCCAAATAATTTGGGTAAGCATTCTACTGTACTGCAATACTTATTCCATCAGCGCAGGTTGTATAGGAACATGTTACATAGTTCTGTATCAAAAATTAACCTAAAACATTTAGAAAGTCTGCAGTCTAAGAATCTCTAAATGGTATTTATTTTAATGATATATTTACTACTAATTGCCTATCCTTGTCTACAAATTTATGTTTGAAATATAAATTAAAGCCTTTGGATACACTATAATTTATATTTTGAACCAAGTCTGTACTTCATGTTTTATGATATTATTTCAATATATATGTTATGGACCAAGTGATAAATTGAGCAGTATACATAATGCCCGGGCACTATGAAAAATGCCCAATATGAGAGTGCACTTTGATAATAATTATTCAAATAATCAAATTGACCGGGCACTATACATATGGCCTATCACCTTTTGGGCAAAGTAATACAAATGTTACAGCCAAAGTGATCAATCTGGATATTATAGATACTGTTTAGCTTATTATATATAATATCTTCGAAGAATTAGTTAAAGTAATAAAACAAGTAGATATTCGTTTCAGAATTAATTTGTATTTTAATTTGCCTTAAGCGTACATATCATAAAGATTATTTTAACAATTAAAATAACATAAGATAATAATTTCACCTCAATAAATATAGATTTTGACAAATAAAAAAAAAAATAACCTCACCTAATTTAGGTGGTTAGGTTAGGTTAGGTTTTTTTTTTATTTCTTCCAACATTACGACCGCAATCAACATCGGAACTCGAACTCTTACGGTGTCCCCAATTGCAGCCATGGTTTATTTAGCGCTTGATACAACTTAAATATAGCATTAGTATCAAATTGCCCAACTATCATTTAGCAATATAATAATGACCTAGCGATATGATAATAATGAAGTTAAGATAGTAATTAATCACTTAGCCCGATAATGCTAGGCATTATTCATAATGCCCAAGCATTATAAATAATGCCCGCATTAATCACTTGGTCCATAACATATACATATCATATTTTAATGTCTCAGAATGTGTTTTTTTCTTCATCTGCATGTTGGTGCATGCTAATCTAAAAACGGTAAATCCAATTAAAATTACACATTGTATTAAGCTTTACTTAACACTCAACATTTTTTGGTTTCTTGTCAATCAGTTTATTTTTAATTGAAAACATTATGTCAAGTGGTGCAAAGTCCACAAGTCAGCTAGTAAGTATAAAATAAAATTCACCAAAAAAACTTAATTAAACATGCTTTGTTTTCTTCATAATATAGTTGTATATCTGATAATATTTCCAGTTTCACAATCATTATATTGACATTACGACTGTGTTCTATGCATATTAACAAAACTCATTTACAATATTTTCCTTCGGTGATATCATTTTATGACTAAGAACTGCTATTGTCTTAAAATAACTTATGACAACTTTGAACTTGACCCAATGTTTATTTATTTATTTGCTATCCATGATCTTGCATGAGGCCAATCAAATACCTATTGATATTGAACATGTCTTATTCATTTGTATGTTGTTTATGTCATTGAACAAAATTCAGATTTAACAATAATACTTACCCACACTTATTCAGGGGCATGCAGTCCATAGAAACAAAAAGACATTGTCTAGAAAAACCCAGATAAATATCTGTAACATCATCAATATTTTTAACCGACTACATAAGTCACAGAGTTTATCTGAATAAGAAAACTCATGATCTCATTATTGTAATGGTAATGTTGACCTGCCATATTGTTGATCTAGAATATTGTTCTTGTTCTATTGTGACAAATAAGAACATATTTTAGCTGATGACTGAATATGAATGGACTATGATAAAAGAAGTCATACATTTTTAGATGTACCCCACTGACACATAATTGTTATTGCGACGTTATTCTTATTTTTACCATAGAACTAAGGTACAATACTGGGATAGGTCAGTCCGGCGACATATGTATTGGTGAGGGGGTTTTAAAGGTTCTTTGCATACTTTATGACCACCATTCGAGCATATTTCTTTACCTACTCCACGAGTTTCCTGCTGATAAAAAACTGGATTAAGTTAACCCGTACTGTCACAAGCAAATACATATTGTATACATGACCAAACAATTGAAGTTCTTATTCGAATCGTAAAGTTTTTATTCAAATGAAACATTTTATGTTTAGCTTACAATATCAGGAATATTCCATTATAGCTTCGAAATTTCGTTCGCTTAAAAAATCTACTGCAAATATTTGGTTTTTGTTCGTGACTGTACCATGATACAACGTACACAGATCTGTCCGCGCGAGCCACGTGCTAGTGGGCGCGAATGGCGGCGTGCGGCTGTCGGGGCTGCGCAGCGCGGCCAGCCTCGTGCTGCGCGGGCGGCGCCAGCGGCATCTGCACCAGCTGCCGCCGCCCGACCACGACAACACCAACCTCATGTGGCTCAGCCCGGAGCTGCTGGAACAGGTACACACTCAGCCCCAGCTGTGCGCGGCCAGCCTCGTGCTGCGCGGGCGGCGCCAGCGGCATCTGCACCAGCTGCCGCCGCCCGACCACGACAACACCAACCTCATGTGGCTCAGCCCGGAGCTGCTGGAACAGGTACACACTCAGCCCCAGCTGTGCGCGGCCAGCCTCGTGCTGCGCGGGCGGCGCCAGCGGCATCTGCACCAGCTGCCGCCGCCCGACCACGACAACACCAACCTCATGTGGCTCAGCCCGGAGCTGCTGGAACAGGTACACACTCAGCCCCAGCTGTGCGCGGCCAGCCTCGTGCTGCGCGGGCGGCGCCAGCGGCATCTGCACCAGCTGCCGCCGCCCGACCACGACAACACCAACCTCATGTGGCTCAGCCCGGAGCTGCTGGAACAGGTACACACTCAGCCCCAGCTGTGCGCGGCCAGCCTCGTGCTGCGCGGGCGGCGCCAGCGGCATCTGCACCAGCTGCCGCCGCCCGACCACGACAACACCAACCTCATGTGGCTCAGCCCGGAGCTGCTGGAACAGGTACACACTCAGCCCCAGCTGTGCGCGGCCAGCCTCGTGCTGCGCGGGCGGCGCCAGCGGCATCTGCACCAGCTGCCGCCGCCCGACCACGACAACACCAACCTCATGTGGCTCAGCCCGGAGCTGCTGGAACAGGTACACACTCAGCCCCAGCTGTGCGCGGCCAGCCTCGTGCTGCGCGGGCGGCGCCAGCGGCATCTGCACCAGCTGCCGCCGCCCGACCACGACAACACCAACCTCATGTGGCTCAGCCCGGAGCTGCTGGAACAGGTACACACTCAGCCCCAGCTGTGCGCGGCCAGCCTCGTGCTGCGCGGGCGGCGCCAGCGGCATCTGCACCAGCTGCCGCCGCCCGACCACGACAACACCAACCTCATGTGGCTCAGCCCGGAGCTGCTGGAACAGGTACACACTCAGCCCCAGCTGTGCGCGGCCAGCCTCGTGCTGCGCGGGCGGCGCCAGCGGCATCTGCACCAGCTGCCGCCGCCCGACCACGACAACACCAACCTCATGTGGCTCAGCCCGGAGCTGCTGGAACAGGTACACACTCAGCCCCAGCTGTGCGCGGCCAGCCTCGTGTAGCGCGGGCGGCGCCAGCGGCATCTGCACCAGCTGCCGCCGCCCGACCACGACAACACCAACCTCATGTGGCTCAGCCCGGAGCTGCTGGAACAGGTACACATTCAGCCCCAGCTGTGCGCGGCCAGCCTCGTGCTGCGCGGGCGGCGCCAGCGGCATCTGCACCAGCTGCCGCCGCCCGACCACGACAACACCAACCTCATGTGGCTCAGCCCGGAGCTGCTGGAACAGGTACACACTCAGCCCCAGCTGTGCGCGGCCAGCCTCGTGCTGCGCGGGCGGCGCCAGCGGCATCTGCACCAGCTGCCGCCGCCCGACCACGACAACACCAACCTCATGTGGCTCAGCCCGGAGCTGCTGGAACAGGTACACACTCAGCCCCAGCTGTGCGCGGCCAGCCTCGTGCTGCGCGGGCGGCGCCAGCGGCATCTGCACCAGCTGCCGCCGCCCGACCACAACAACACCAACCTCATGTGGCTCAGCCCGGAGCTGCTGGAACAGGTACACACTCAGCCCCAGCTGTGCGCGGCCAGCCTCGTGCTGCGCGGGCGGCGCCAGCGGCATCTGCACCAGCTGCCGCCGCCCGACCACGACAACACCAACCTCATGTGGCTCAGCCCGGAGCTGCTGGAACAGGTACACACTCTGCCCCAGCTGTGCGCGGCCAGCCTCGTGCTGCGCGGGCGGCGCCAGCGGCATCTGCACCAGCTGCCGCCGCCCGACCACGACAACACCAACCTCATGTGGCTCAGCCCGGAGCTGCTGGAACAGGTACACACTCAGCCCCAGCTGTGCGCGGCCAGCCTCGTGCTGCGCGGGCGGCGCCAGCGGCATCTGCACCAGCTGCCGCCGCCCGACCACGACAACACCAACCTCATGTGGCTCAGCCCGGAGCTGCTGGAACAGGTACACACTCAGCCCCAGCTGTGCGCGGCCAGCCTCGTGCTGCGCGGGCGGCGCCAGCGGCATCTGCACCAGCTGCCGCCGCCCGACCACGACAACACCAACCTCATGTGGCTCAGCCCGGAGCTGCTGGAACAGGTACACACTCAGCCCCAGCTGTGCGCGGCCAGCCTCGTGCTGCGCGGGCGGCGCCAGCGGCATCTGCACCAGCTGCCGCCGCCCGACCACGACAACACCAACCTCATGTGGCTCAGCCCGGAGCTGCTGGAACAGGTACACACTCAGCCCCAGCTGTGCGCGGCCAGCCTCGTGCTGCGCGGGCGGCGCCAGCGGCATCTGCACCAGCTGCCGCCGCCCGACCACGACAACACCAACCTCATTGTGGCTCAGCCCGGAGCTGCTGGAACAGGTACATACTCAGCCCCAGCTGTGCGCGGCCAGCCTCGTGCTGCGCGGGCGGCGCCAGCGGCATCTGCACCAGCTGCCGCCGCCCGACCACGACGACACCAACCTCATGTGGCTCAGCCCGGAGCTGCTGGAACAGGTACATACTCAGCCCAAGCTGTTCCCAACGCTGTCAGCCAGGAACAGGTTTTGTTACCCAGTGAAAATCTTATATGGATGTCCGCTCTGAGGAGTTAGAGGGATGTGCTAGATTCCTACCGGTTCACGTCACCAGGTTGCTTCTCCGTATCCTATTGCTGCGGACCAGGTGGAAATGCTATCGCAGTCAATTGCGGCATCCGATAGACAGATACTCAACTACTCACATTTTTCATCCATGTAAAAAAATCATCAAGTATTTACCACCACATCGTAAAGTAAGACTGCCGCCGCTCTACGCTGTGTAACGTATATCGTTTTCACAGCTGTAACAGTTCAGTGTGCGGCAGTAGTGGCAAGTTTCTTCAAAAAAACCGAGCTCCGAAAGAGCTCAGGTACCTTTGAGTTTTCACCCATCTTATGCTGATCTTTTGGAGTTCAGATGTCTTTTGAGTTTTCACCCATTATGCTTTAACTATCGTTATTGACCACACGATTTAACTGAAAGGATAACCGAGTGGTCACCACGCCAATTATCACCGTGTGCGACGTGTCGCGGGTTCGATCCCCGCGCAGGATAAGAATTTTTGTGAATTGAATGTCTGTGAAACCCCCCGGATTAAATGACTGTGCGGGAGTCGTTATAAAAAGCAAAAAAAAAATATCGCCTTGTAACAAACAAATAGCCAACAGTTTTATGTTCGCAACAATTTATTTGAGTTTCCAACATAACATTACTCCTCAGAATCTAAAAGGCTACGACGAGAAATCCGACATCTATTCCGTGGGCGTGCTATGCTGTGAGCTGGGTAACGGCGCGGTGCCGTTCGCGGAGGTGCCGAGCACGCTGATGCTGACGGAGAAGGTGCGCGGCTCCCGTCCGCAGCTGCTGGACTGCTCCACCTTCCCCGAGCCATGCCTCGACGATACCGAGATGAAAAGTGAGGCTCTTACACTATTATACAAGACTTTCGTACAACGCCATCTAGTGTCAAACATCCAGGGCTTTTTTTTTTTAATTATTACGATTCCGCAGATTCGTGGACCGCGCCTTTATTTGGTTTTCACATTCTTATTTGAAAAAACAAATCGGAAAAAAGAAACTTCCAGAGCTTGTATTATGAGTTCTAGACAACTGATAAATACTTCTAAATACATATTATAGATAATTGCATCTAGACACAACAAATGATCGTGCTCACACAAACTTGTTCTGGGTGGGAATCGAACCCACGACCTCCGGCTTAGCAGTCAGGGCCACTAACCATTAGACCAACAGGCCCGTCAAAAATTAGACATTTTTCCCGCGCCTATTTTGTCTTTATGTTCCACTTGACAAAGGCAACGACAGCATGGCTCAAAAGGCAACATTTTGCTCAGTGCTGTTTCTGAATATAAAATAAATCCAGATTTCAATCTAGATCCACCGCGCTATTAAAGTACGATGAAACATCCGGTGTTGACCCGGCTAATGCTTAACCCTGCTCTATATGGAAAAAAAAGTATGCCCAGCATTGTTATTATTATTATATTATTTTATATGTATGTCCAACAGGCATGTACAACACGGACAGTGGTGTGGGCGACAGTGCAGACGCGGTGTGTCGCTTGCGTGCGCTGTACGCCGCGCGCAAGCTCTCCGACACCTTCCACCATCTCAGCGAACTGGCGCTGCAGAGGTCAGCCACCCACACATTCATTACATTTAATCTTCAGCAATTCTCTAGATACCAAGGCTATATTACCTACATGACCACAATTATGGAGTTTCTTGCCGGTTCTTCTCCATAAGAACGACATTTTGGAACCGCGCAATTAGAGTCAGTAACGTTTTGGAAGTGCCTGAAAAGGCCTACTCGAAATAAAAACCTTTTGATTTTGATTTTTACCAGCTACGTATTCAAGGAGCACCTAGATAGGTAGATACCTCTCACTTGGCGACGGTTTGGCGTCGTCGCAAATTTGGTAGCGTAGCCACAAGCTATTCTCTTCTACGTGGCATTTAAATGTTCGTCGGCCTATCGACGATGCGACTATAATGTTACACATGTAACTTCAGCCTGAACATAGTAATTGATGTTTTTGTAAAATAACTGACGGTTAATACGGACTTGGCGACGTTTGGTAGCCAGACTGGTTTCGCCAAAGTTTTAATGAGGCAGAGCTCGAATAATAGTCGTTCAACTAACTGTAGCCATTCATCATCATCATCATTCCCCTGCCCTTATCCCAATTATTATGATTTGGGGTCGGCGCAACACGTCCTCTAGACGTGTTGCTTAAAGTTTTGGCTATGGTTTTATAGTCGGCCGCCTGCCTGACACTAACCCTCTTTGGGAATGCGATTGTTGGTTGTTTACCCGCCACCATTCGGGTGACCCAAGGTGCTTGTTACAGTGCACTGGGTCTTAAGGTCCATTAGTCGCCTTTTACGACACCCAGTGGAGGATATGGGGTGGTGCTATTCTTTATATCCGGACACCACACGGACAACTAACTGTTCAACTAACTGTAGCCACACACACAAAAAACTTCATTTCAAGTTATATTATCGCAATATTTTTATACTTTATCCATTTCAACCAGTTAATATCATTATCTCCGAATAATTATCTTATTCTACACAATTCTCCAGAGACCCTGACAAGCGGCCATCGGCCACACAGCTGCTGAACCACCCGTTCTTCAAGCAGATCAGGAAGACCGATTACCTGCCCGGACTCATCGGCCGTGTCAAACCTATTAAACCTGACCCTAGTGAGTATTATAACTAATGATTTATTTTACAATTTATTACATTTACCAGACCAGAACAGAACCATAATCATTTCAATTTATGTGAAGTAGATAGATATTCTTCATTGCACACCACATGAGAAACAGATTAAAGCTTTTATTAATCGATATTATGGTGTGTGATGGAAACTATGAAACTAAGTTAAACAAAAAATATCTACATTTAAAACTTAACTTAAATACCTACCAAAAATACTTACAAAGAGTACTCACAACATATTTTATTACAATATTTGATTTTAAATTTAAATTTCCAGATGACATGTCAGCATTGCTGTTACAAGAAAAGTTATCCGAGATGGAAATAGAAAAGACAACAGAGTGGGACTTCTAGCGTGGTGTAACACAGGCCGAGGTCAACCGTTGCTTAGCAACCACCGCTAGGAGCAACCAACACCTTGGTATACAAGTCTTGTGGAAGTACATTGTAAGCAACCACTTCAAACAAGGTGTTTGTGTGACGCTAAGGAACGGAACTCGGCCTTATAAACGCGAGCTAAGTATTGTCCTAACTCTATACGTTAATATACGCCTCCGCGTCAACAGCTGATGTTAAATAAATTGATGCTTATTGCCAGTTTACGAGCTTTCACTTTTAAAAGGACGGAATAAAGCTCAATTTTACATGACACTTCAAAATGTCGACTTTGACGACTGGTAACCAGATTTGTCCACGGCAACCTATGGACTGATAATTGTTTGCCGTGGGCGCTGGTTGGACAACCATGGATACAGTTCTCCATAATACAGCTTTGTTCGCCGTTATGATAAATTTACCTCTTATATATTTCTCACGCGGTCTAAAATATGTTACCATTTTGTCAAATGTTCGTTGATTGTTGGTGCATAATTTAGAAGTTAGGGAAATTATTCTTAACATTATTTTGAAAAGATAAACTCGTAAATTGGCAATAAGCATACAGGCTGGCTGGACCGCCTTAAATTAAAAATACTGTAGTTCAATTCTAGCTAAATTATAGATATAATTAATAATACTATGCTGTTATCATCCCGTCTGTCTTTAAAGTTGAAACCGCAATGAACGCAAGAAAAAATATCTAACAGCCGTATGCAACAACTACCCATAGCAAAATGTCGCACTTAGCTGTCATGCTTTCTTTGACATTGTCAAATGAATTGTAGCGACTAACGCACATTTTAGAACGTCACTTAGCTAAGTGTCGTTTTTGGATACAGCTGTTAATCTCGATATTCAATATTTCTGTAGCCCATCAATGACCACAGACAGACAATTATATTCACGTTAAACTCTGAACCCCCCTTTTTTCGTCAGAGGCTAAACACACTGCCATTTTTGGTCAATGTTAAGAATGCACGTTTGACGTTACAATGGACACACAAACACTTCCATTAGTATTAAAATGTTATATTACACATTACTATTATAGCAATAAATATGTTTTTAAATTAATTCTTAAGTCATAAGCTACAAAATTATACTGTACAAGGCCGGTATCTTATAGGTGAAATTAAAGCTAAAGGTTTATAATATTATTATATTGAATGGAATTAAAATAATATTAAGATTATAAAATATGTAAAACAACTTTGTGACTAAAACCCCCAAAAAGCTTAAATAGGGACTTTAGTATCCCACTGGGGTTTTTGTCATGAATATACTTTTCAATTGCAAGTATTCAAGAACGACACTGACGAAAAAAAACATATACGGGCGAATTGAGAAACCTCCTCCTTTTTGAAGTCGGTTAAAAACCATATTATAGAGCTACAAGGATCTTTTCGCACGTGGATGACTTTAACTAGAGGGCGTTGGTGTGCTTATTCGCAACAAGAATCAAGTTAAGCCTATCTAAAGTGTTTTTTATTTTCATATGTAAAGGCGGCCACCCACCACAAAATCCTTGTAGCACTATAGAATCTCTTGCTGTCATTGTCACTGTCAAATATAATGACAACGACCGTATGACATCCAACTAACCCAGCAAGGCCTTACAACATTCAGTACAACAAAAACATTTAATAATTGAGTCTTGTGTTTTAACTTTCTATATGCATCGTGTTTCTCAATACCACTTGTATTTTAAAGATAAAGATAAATTATTATGTGTATTAGATACGTTTTGTCAAATCGATTACAGACACGAAGCTATTACGCATCAAAGTTTGTGACTAGTAACGTCACTTGTCAGTAAAATTGTAAAAATGTATTCAACTCACTCCATCGTTTAATTTTTAGTTACGCAATTAAATAATAAATATGTGTCTAATATATTGTTTTAATTTATCGGACGAGTTGATTTTTTTTAGGCTATTACCCTATTGTTGTTATCGACACAGTTGCCATGTATCAAAATACAATAAACTCCTAGTGTGATTTTTGTAAATGTCGTTTTTGAATATGGTCGACTACACTTAACTCTTCCTGTCAAATTCAATGTTACGATACCGCAATAGCTATAAACCATATACATGTCTTCTAAAGTTTAGTTTTACTCATAAAAGCTAGATTAAATTTTCCTTAGTTAGTAAAAATACTTGAATCGTAGAAGGAACTATGATAAGGAAATTGACAATACAATTACATTAACGACTCCAAACTCCGATCATAATTCCAATTTTTTATTATGACAAATAAATTACAGAAAATCCGCATCCGTTTCTTTTTTGAAAGATGTTTTACTGTCATACCATATATTCATTATCATTTTATATAATTATATGGTACTTTACTCAATTATCTTAGTAAATAAAAAGGACTTCATATATTTTGTTTGTTACTATGTTAAAGTTAAAATAAGTTTCTGTTTAAATATTGTTACTCTCTGTTCCGTTATCGTTAAATACCTTGAAAATTGAATGTTATTTGAAATTGTTTCTATCAACATTTGTTGTGTTAACTGACGGAGGCGTATATTATGTAACACTAACAAGAATTTATAACATTAATTAATTAATATTAGTTGAATTAGACCAGACGTTGCCACTGTGATCATTAAAGAACAATTTATTGTTTTTGTTATGTTTTATTTTACACTGGACTTCGTACATACATTTTCCCTGCCCCTCTCTTTCCTCAAAGGGGCAGTCAAAATGTATGGGACAATGGGACATTTCTGCATACAATGCAATGAAAGTTGGAAATGTTGATCTTCAAAAAGTAACTGAGGTGTGGATGCACGGGAAGACGAGAGGAGAGACTTTGACCCTGCAGCGGGTAAGAAATAAACTACAACATGGAGTATAGAATTATTTATTTTTAATGATGTATTTAAGTATAGCTTGCAGCCACACGGCAACAGCGCGGGCGCCGGCGTCTTCGTCGTGCGCGTACCCACTGGCCACGTACGAGGCTCGACCCGCCCTGGAAATTAATAAAAAGCCTTTTATAAGTATGTTTTTGTTTTAAAATTCTTATATTTATATTCTTATTAGCGATCTGTCGCAGCTACGCAAGGGTGCAATGCTAAAGCACCCTTGCGTAATGCAATGCTAATATACAAAGCATTCTCTTGAAACGTATCAGAAACGCATCAAAATCCATTGCGTAGTTTTAAAGATCTAATAGTAAGTAAGCATTCATAGGGACAGGTAGACGCGGAAAGCGATTTTGTTTTTTACTATGTACCTATTGATAAATTATCCTAACTATATAGCTAGAAGAATTCACTGTCTTGAAGACTCAATGCTCATGAAACAAAAAGTTATTAATGTTTTATTATTTCTGTATCCAAATAGGATTAACGATTTTGATTATCCTTAATAAGGATGTGTTTTTGCCACTTGCGCCAAACTAGATTTTTGTGCGCTTAGCCATTCATGGACAATGGGGATGATGACTGGGTTAGTATAAATCGTAGTTTGTCTTTTCTAAAAGTGTAGTATAGGTTTTAATAAAAATATAATATCTAAAAACTTTAAAAAATCTGTCTCTTTTTTTCTAATATTGCAGAATTCGGGTCCGGAATCAAGAAAAGGTGATAACTTATAAGCGGTACCGGTTATTATGGGGCAAAAGGAACAGCCGCGCACCCCTTCATAAACGCACTGCATTGTTTATTAGGAGATACCGAGGGGAGTCTACCTACTGAGTAGTACCGGCACTTTTCAATAGATGGCGCTATGCTAGTGACGTCATGTTTCTGAATGGCGGTGTTAAGATTTTCCGCGTCTGAATGACCCCCGCCGTGTGTTACTCTTTAGTTATCGCTTCTCGGCCTTTTGGCTAAGATCAAAGTGTAGTATCTGTTCTTTTCAGCTTAATATCTGAAAGTTCCCTCACTGAGGGACCAGTATATTAAACTGATTTTTGTAAGCTGACGGGATGTTCGGGGCTCGCTCCACTCCCGTCACGGGTCGGCCCGGCATTGCAGTGCCGCCGGGATCGGCCCACATAATACTGAGACAAATCCAACCCCCAAGGCGCAGTACGGGGGTAGTCCATTTTGTTCACTTGACAACAAGTGAATAAAAAGGACCATAAACCATGAGAAAACTTCTAACGAAAGTCAACGAAGTTTGGGTGTATGCCCGATTATTTAATTTGTGTTTCTTTCGAGGGGCGTCTAATTTCTGTTCTTTTCCCCTGACAGTTCCCGCACTGAGGAACCAGCAATACATACCATGACCAATATCAATCGATCAATAGTAAATCCTTAAAAACATTTGCCAACCAATAATTGCTAGTTAATAATAAATTAAATTTAACAAAAAACAACGACACTAAAAACTTAAAAATAAACCGATATTATCACATCAGCTAGAATGCGATTACCTACAAAAAGACATCGTACTATTAGTTGTATATTATGTTACCTGGCAACCATATTCGCCGTGGCCTTGGCTCCTTCATCAGCCGCTGTCACAGTCTTCTTGAGCAGCTCTACGAGGTCGCCTTTTATGTTTTGTTTGTACACTTCGGCCGCAGAATGTAGGGTATCCAACTAGAATTAAGAAAGGGATTATTAAGACATTATTCTGATTTTTTTTATCGCAGGGTTTCTTTTATTAGTGTAGTCGTTTATCCCGAAACTACCGCATACGCATGCGGAACTTACGAATTAATCGAGTACAGTTGCATCACATAGTCCACCGGGACTCACAAACGCTGACTTTATGACTATTCCTCGTGTTTTAGTCGACAAACGGGACTTACTCGCGATATAAAACGATATTTCTTTTCTCTCGACGTTTCGTTTCCTCGTGGTTTGAACCGATAACCATCAGGCTATCACAAAATAACACTCACCATGGTCCTGTCTCCAGGCTCCGCACCGCCGTACTTGGTGATCGCCTGCATCGCGCTCTCCCACGCCGACAGCCAGGATGACACGTCGTTTGATTTCGCACTGTAATGTATCAGGATTAAAGTTTAATTTTCTTTACTTCAACAATAAGCATCCGATGCTCGTTTATGATATTTTAATGGAAACACTATACTGTTCGTTATTACTAATATTTTACAAATTCAAAATAACTTTAACTTGTAACTTTGTTGTGATTTCATGCAAAAACCGGACCGGACAGATATCGAAAAAAAATTGTATGGCAATACCTTCAATTCTAAGTTAAGAAAGAAGCTTCGTAAGCAAACCGTATCCACGCTGGCAAACCTGGCGTATAGGTTAGAAACCTAGTCTAGTATCTTTCACCCCGGAAACCCAAAAACTAAAAAAGGGGGTGAGAGTTACCGCGAGGAACTCTCACGAACATCCCTTAGCCCCGGTATATCCAGGTAACTCCTCACCTGGCCAAAGCCTGTGAGGCAGCAGACAGGCCGAGGCTGTAGATCCCTCCCGAGGTCCCTCCCATGTCCGTCTCCGCGATCTCCGAGAGGTCCCACAGCACGTTGGAAGGGTACTCCACAGAGGACGTGTCCAGGTACGACTGGATTGCTGGAAAATACGTTTAATATGGTCATGCCTGTGTTACGGAGCGCGGAGGTTAGAACTAACTCTATCCTATGCAACATAGTAACGTACTTTCTTGATTATTTTAAGACTCTACTAACTGGCGACTTGCAGTGAGCAATCGTGATGATTATTTATGCTCAGTGCTCAGTTCTTCTGTATATTTTATTAAGACGTTTAGCTTTATAAATTTTAGCCCCTATAGTTATTTGCCGAGCCGTGAGACTGATATAAACTGATATTATTTAGCGCAACATACCTAACTCTTTCGTTCTCTTTCTCTAGCTAGTAATTTTTTTTTCGGCGGAAATATTTTTTTTTTCGTCTCTGTTTCTTTCTTTCTACAATCACCAATAACCTACCATGTCCAAACTTCTTGAGCGTGATCCCACAGTCTCCGTCACCACAGCCGGAGTCCAGTTTGTTGAGTAACGCCTCACTCTGTATCAAGTCATCAGCGGCAGCAGACAAGCCGCCGCGGAGTAACTCCTGCTCTTCGAGGGTTAGTGATGGACCAGAAGCTGTCTGAAGGAAAAAGGTTTAAATTAAATATTAAGGACATTTTTTGTATTTAATGGGATGAGATTACAAAATAGAAAGGATAGGGATAGAAAGTTAAGAATACATACGTATAGTACGACTGTCAGAGAAAAAAATATTGTTTTTTATTAGTCTGAAAGATTCTTCTTTTAGCTAGGCCTTCCCTATCCTCTAAACCATATTTGTTTAATGTTACTTCTAAAGTACACCGCGCATATCCGGAACCAAAAAATAAAGGTTTGTGACATGTGGGTGAACTTAGCAGATCAATGTCCAGCAGATCAAAAAAAAAGAGAGTTCTATTCGCATGCAGCTGAGTTTTAGTTCCTGATAGTTTTTAGAAATAGTTCTGCTGTTTTTACCCCAAAAATTTAAATTAATGAAATGCTCTGCTAACTTCCTGTAGCAGATCAATTTGCAGCAGATCAAAAAAAAAGTGTGTTCCTTTCGCATGCAGGTAAGTTCTATAGTTCCTGATAGTTTTCAAAAATAGTTCTGACGTTTTTGTCCCAAAAAATGACAATTTAAAAAATGGTCTGCTAACTTCCCGTAGCAGATCGAAAACTCGAAAATATCATTTTCATTGCCTTATAATATATTCCCACAGCCTAGAACTCTTTGTTTTAGACAGAACTATAGCAGAACTGCAATGCACAATTCGATTCGAGTCCAGAACTCACGTCCCAGTGCCAGCAGAGCATGTCCAAAAACTTAAAAACTCGAAAAATATAATTTTTATCATTTGTAAAACTGCTCACAGGCTAGAACTCTTTTGTTTTAGACAGAACTATAGCAGAACTGCAATGCACAATTCGATTCGAGTCCAGAACTCACGTCCCAGTGCCAGCAGAGCATGTGAGAATGTTTAAAAACTCAAAAAATATCATTTTTATCACTTGTAAAACTGCTCACAAGCTAGAACTCTTTTGCGATCCGCCCACATCTGCAACAGTGGGCGGAGAGGCGGTACGGAAAACTGACGTACCGCCTCACGCAGGTGTTGACCGGACACGGGCCTTCGGGC
This sequence comes from Chrysodeixis includens, assembly GCA_941860345.1. Taxonomy (NCBI): domain Eukaryota; kingdom Metazoa; phylum Arthropoda; class Insecta; order Lepidoptera; family Noctuidae; genus Chrysodeixis; species Chrysodeixis includens. The sequence continues at coordinate 12,511,399 of OW796096.1, forward strand.
ACTACTTGTGCCGGGTGGCCCGCAGAGAGGCCACCACAGCGTGTCACCAGTGCGGTGATCCTGACGACACCGCACTGCACACGCTGGCCTTGTGTCCGGCCTTCGATGGGCCTCGCGCCGTCCTCGTGTCTGCGCTGGGCGGAGTAGACGTCCCCGCGCTGCCGACTGTTGTCGCAGCCGCGCTCAGCAGCCGCGCAGCGTGGGACGCACTGCCCTCCTTCTGCGAGACCGTTATGTCGCAGAAGGAGGCCGCAGAGTGCGTCCGGGAAAACGATCCGGACGCGCCCCAAATACGCCGTCGTCGGGTGGGGCGGTGAAGGGCCGCTCATGAGCGCGCCCTCCCGCCCTAACCAGGGTCCGGACGGTGGCACGGGGGTGCCACCGTCTGTAGTAGAGGACCTACGACGGGGGGCCACATTCGGTGCTATGGGTGTGGTCCCAGTATGAGGCGAGGAGGCCGACGCCCTTTGCACGTCGGCCTCCAACATATTTTGCGAAAGAGCAACCCGCTGGCCGAAAAACGAGGCCAGCGGAAGCCCGCGGTCGGTGCATGAAGTAATGCTATGTGCAGCCATGCACCGACACCAAAACGCGGATGACGTAGCACAGCGTTTCAGGTTTAGTCAGTAAGAGTCTGACACTACCCGCGGCTGCACCCGGGGTCGCGGGTGTCCATGAGGATTCCCCCGCTTTTGAGTTAGGTTAGGTTTGGTTTTTAGTTAGGTTAGGTTAGGTTTGGTTTTTAGTTAAATTAGGTTAGATTTGGTTTTTAGTTAGGTTAGGTTAGGTTTTTAGTTAGGTTAGGTTAGTTTAGGTTTGGTTTTTAGTTAGGTTTTTACTTAGGTTAGGTTAGGTTTTTAGTTAGGTTAGGTTAGGTTTGGTTTTTAGTTAGGTTAGGTTAGGTTTGGTATTTAGTTAGGTTAGGTTAGGTTTGGTATTTAGTTAGGTTAGGTTAGGTTTGGTTTTGAGTTAGGTTAGGTTAGGTTTTGTTTTTAGTTAGGTTAGGTTAGGTTTTTAGTAAGGTTAGGTTAGGTTTGGTTTTTAGTTAGGTTAGGTTAGGTTTTTAGTAAGGTTAGGTTAGGTTTGGTTTTTAGTTAGGTTAGGTTAGGTTTAGTTTTTAGTTAGGTTAGGTTTTTAGTTAGGTCAGGTTAGGTTTGATTTTTAGTTAGGTTAGGTTAGGTTTGGTTTTTAGTTAGGTTAGGTTAGGTTTGGTTTTTAGTTAGGTTAGGTTAGGTTTGGTATTTAGTTAGGTTAGGTTAGGTTTTTAGTTAGGTTAGGTTAGGTTTGGTATTTAGTTAGGTTAGGTTAGGTTTGGTTTTGAGTTAGGTTAGGTTTTTAGTTAGGTTAGGTTAGGTTTGGTTTGGTTTTTAGTTAGGTTAGGTTAGGTTTGGTGTTTAGTTAAATTAGGTTAGATTTGGTTTTTAGTTAGGTTAGGTTAGGTTAGGTTTTCAGTTAGGTTAGGTTAGTTTAGGTTTGGTTTTTAGTTAGGTTAGGTTAGGTTTTTGGTAAGGTTAGGTTAGGTTAGGTTTGGTTTTTAGTTAGGTTAGGTTAGGTTTTTAGTTAGGTTAGGTTTTTACTTAGGTTAGGCTAGGTTTTTAGTTAGGTTAGGTTAGGTTTGGTTTTTAGTTAGGTTAGGTTAGGTTTGGTATTTAGTTAGGTTAGGTTAGGTTTGGTTTTTAGTTAGGTTAGGTTAGGTTTTTAGTAAGGTTAGGTTAGGTTTGGTTTTTAGTTAGGTTAGGTTAGGTTTAGTTTTTAGTTAGGTTAGGTTAGGTTAGGTTTGGTTTTTAGTTAGGTTAGGTTAGGTTTTTGGTAAGGTTAGGTTAGGTTTGGTTTTTAGTTAGGTTAGGTTAGGTTAGGTTTTTAGTTAGGTTAGGTTTTTACTTAGGTTAGGTTAGGTTTTTAGTTAGGTTAGGTTAGGTTTGGTTTTTAGTCAGGTTAGGTTAGGTTTAGTATTTAGTTAGGTTAGGTTAGGTTTGGTATTTAGTTAGGTTAGGTTAGGTTTGGTTTTGAGTTAGGTTAGGTTAGGTTTTGTTTTTAGTTAGGTTAGATTAGGTTTGGTTTTTAGTTAGGTTAGGTTAGGTTTGGTATTTAGTTAGGTTAGGTTAGGTTTGGTTTTGAGTTAGGTTAGGTTAGGTTTTGTTTGTAGTTAGGTTAGGTTAGGTTTTTAGTAAGGTTAGGTTAGGTTTGGTTTTTAGTTAGGTTAGGTTAGGTTTGGTTTTTAGTTAGGTTAGGTAATCTAACCTAACTAAAAACCAAACCTAACCTAACCTAACCTAACTAAACACCAAACCTAACCTAACCTAACTAAAAACCAAACCTAACCTAACTAAAAACCTAACCTAACTCAAAACCAAACCTAACCTAACCTAACTAAATACCAAACCTAACCTAACCTACCTAAAAACCAAACCTAACCTAACCTAACTAAAAACCAAACCTAACCTAACCTAACTAAAAACTAAACGTAACCTAACCTAACTAAATACCAAACCTAACCTAACCTAACTAAAAACCAAACCTTACCTAACCTAACTAAAAACCAAACCTAACCTAACCTAACTAAAAATCAAACCTAACCTAACCTAACTAAAAACCTAACCTAACCTAACCTAACTAAAAACTAAACCTAACCTAACCTAACTAAAAACCAAACCTAACCTAACCTTACTAAAAACCTTTTTGGTAAAGCGGGGGAATCCTCATGGACACCCGCGACCCCGGGGGGAGCCGCGGGTAGTGTCAGACTCTTACTGACTAAACCTCAACCGCTGTGCTACGTCATCCGCGTTTTTGTGTCGGTGCATGGCAGCGCATAGTACTACTTCATGCACCGACCGCGGGCTTCCGCCAGCCAGTTGAGAGCCGGCGGGTTGCAATTTCGCATTGTTGATGGAGGCCGACGTGTAAAGGGCGTCGGCCTCCTCGCCTGATACTGGGACCACACCCGTAGCACCGAATGTGGCCCCCCGTCGCGGGTCCTCTACTACGGACGGTGGCACCCCCGTGCCACCGTCCGGACCCTGGTTAGGGTGGGAGGGCGCGCTCATGCGCGGCCCTTCGCCGCCCCACCCGACGTCGGCGTATTTGGGGCGCGTCCGGATCGTTTTCCCGGACGCGCTCCGCGGCCTCCTTCTGCGACATAACGGTCTCGCAGAAGGAGGCCAGTGCGTCCCACGCTGCGCGGCTGCTGAGCGCGGCTGCGACAACAGCCGGCAGCGCGGAGACGTCTACTCCGCCCAGCGCAGACACAAGGACGGCGCGAGGCCCATCGAAGGCCGGACACAGGGCCAGCGTGTGCAGTGCGGTGTCGTCTGGATCACCGCACTGGTGACACTCCGTGGTGGCCTCACGTCGGGCCACCCGACACAGGTAGTGCCCGAAGGCCCCGTGTCCGGTCAACATCTGTGTGAGGCGGTACGTCAGTTTTCCGTACCGCCTCTCCGCCCACTGTTGTAGGTGTGGGCGGATAGCCTCGACCGTAGCCCGCCCCGCCGTCGGCCTGGAGAGCCGAAGTTCCCAATTTCGGAACACGACGAGGCGGGATTTGAGTGTCCTCCACTGTTAGGCACGAGTCGGGCAGGGGCCGGCGGCTTCGGGGACCGCGCAGAAAGATTACTTCGGTCTTCCCCAGAGCCACCTCCAAACCGAGCATGCGGATGCGACCCACGACTAACTGGACGCCGCAGGTCGCAAGCCGCATGCATTCCCCGGGGTCTGCACCCCGGGACAAAACGAGAGTGTCGTCCGCGTAGCAGACGACCTGCATGCCGGGGTATAGGGCCCCTCTGAGGGCCCAGTCGTAGCCGATGTTCCACAGGAGAGGTCCTAAGACTGACCCCTGCGGAACACCGCGCCCCGTTGCGTGGCTCTGCAGGCCGTTCTGCCCCGCGAACACAATACTTTGGCCGGTCAGGTAGTCCGCCACGACTCGCTGCAAGTAGAGCGGCACTCCGTGATATTGGAGCGCCGCCTCGATGCATTGATGCGGCAGCGAGTTGAAGGCGTTGACGATATCGAGTGAGACGGCCAACGCTATTCCCCCCCGTGCCGCCGCATCCGCGGCGAACCCCCTGACCAGCTTTAAGGTGTCCATCGTGGACCGTCTCGCCCTGAAGCCGAATTGATGGTCCGACAGATTCGGACCCGTCCGGTCTAAGTGCCGGACGATGCGAAAACCTAACCTAACCTAACTCAAAACCAAACCTAACCTAACCTAACTAAATACCAAACCTAACCTGACCTAACTAAAAACCAAACCTAACCTAACCTAACTAAAAACCAAACCTAACCTAACCTAACCTAACTAAAAACCAAACCTAACCTAACCTAACTAAAAACCAAACCTAACCTAACCTTACTAAAAACCTAACCTAACCTAACTAAAAACCAAACCTAACCTAACCTTACTAAAAACCTAACCTAACCTAACTAAAAACCTAACCTAACCTAAGTAAAAACCTAACCTTACCTAACTAAAAACCTAACCTAACCTAACTAAAAACCAAACCTAACCTAACCTAACTAAAAACTAAACCTAACCTAACCTAACTAAAAACCAAACCTAACCTAACCTAACTAAAAACCAAACCTAACCTAAGTAAAAACCTAACCTAACCTAAGTAAAAACCTAACCTAACCTAACTAAAAACCAAACCTAACCTAACCTAACTAAAAACCTAACCTAACCTAACTAAAAACCAAACCTAACCTAACCTAACCTAACTAAAAACCAAACCTAACCTAACCTAACTAAAAAACCAAACCTAACCTAACCTAACTAAAAACCAAACCTAACCTAACCTAACCTAACTAAAAACCAAACCTAACCTAACCTAACTAAAAAACCAAACCTAACCTAACCTAACTAAAAACCAAACCTAACCTAACCTAAGTAAAAACCTAACCTAACCTAACTAAAAACCTAACCTAACCTAACTAAAAACCAAACCTAACCTAACTAAAAGCCAAACCTAACCTAACCTAACTAAAAACCAAACCTAACCTAACTAAAAACCTAACCTAACCTAACTAAAAACCAAACCTAACCTAACTAAAAACCAAACCTAACCTAACCTAACTAAAAACCTAAATAATATGTTGGAGGCCGACGTGTAAAGGGCGTCGCCCTCCTCGCCTGATACTGGGACCACACCCATAGCACCGAATGTGGCCCCCGTCGTGGGTCCTCTACTATAGACGGTGGCACCCCCGTGCCCGGATGTGGGCGGATCGCAAAAGAATTCTAGCCTGTGAGCAATTTTACAAGTGATAAAAATGGTATTTTTTTTTAAGTTTTGAAACATTCTTACATGCTCTGCTGGCACTGGGACGTGAGTTCTGGACTCGAATCGAATTGTGTATTGCAGTTCTGCTATAGTTCTGTCTAAAACAAAAGAGTTCTAGGCTGTGGGAATATATTATAAGGCAATGAAAATGATATTTTCAAGTTTTCGATCTGCTACGGGAAGTTAGCAGACCATTTTTTAAATTGTCATTTTTTGGGACAAAAACGTCAGAACTATTTTTGAATACTATCAGGAACTTACCTGCATGCGAAAGGAACACACTTTTTTTTTTGATCTGCTGCAAATTGATCTGCTACGGGAAGTTAGCAGAGCATTTCATTAATATAAATTTTTGGGGTCAAAACAGCAGAACTATTTCTAAAAACTATCAGGAACTATAGAACTCAGCTGCATGCGAATAGAACTCTTTTTTTTTTTGATCTGCTGGACATTGATCTGCTAAGTTCACCCACATGTTTGTGACTAGGACATTAGGCCACCACCACTTACAAATTATGTAAACAATACAGCGTGACCGTCAAGAATTTAATCCATTTAACAAAAACATATAAGGAGTAAGAAAAAAAGTAGAAAGTGACATTTGCTCCACCACGTGTATGTTTAGTGTGTTTATATGAGTGAGTGAATATGTGTGTGCAGTCACATACCCTGATAGCATGAGTCTGCAGCAGCGTATCATCATCCCCGTGTCCCCCCCGCCACCCCGGCAGACATAGCACAGCCCGTCCATGCCGCGGCACCCGCGGGCGCGTCCAGCAGCTGCAGCCACACGTCCCCCCTCTCTGCGGGGAGCTGCAGCAAACAGATCTGGAAGCCGTGCATCTCCAGCGAGGTCTTCAGGTGGCCGGTGAATATTCTCTCTACAGTGATTTTCTTGCTTTCTGCGATCAAAAAAACAAACTTGCATTAAGGGAACAGGTAGCCATAATAGAATTACGACTATGTATGGCTAGCTGCCTTTACGCATTAGTATCATAATTCTCCGAAAGGCACGTAATGTGGGTCCTGCGCCTGATCTCTCTCCGGTCGTGTTGGATTGCCGTCCCATCGTGCTATGAGAGTAAAGGAATAGAGAGTGCTTGCGCACACGCTTGTGCACTATAGTATGTCCCGCGTAGCTGGCTGGTGTCATAGTAACGTACTAGCCGCCATGGCCCAAAATCAGTCAGGAGACATTATTATTATTACATATGCTTTTGACTTGAATAGGGTGCTAGTTGATAAATGCCAGAATTCAGGAGAACTATCATTTTCCACTTACCTAAGTAATCTTTAGTTTCAGCACTAATGATATTCATTTCTAGAAATGAGGTGCCGCCTAGATTGTCTATCGTTGCGGCCACCCTGTCGCCAGCGCCAAGCTTCAGGTATGATATAATCTGAAATATGAAAAAATATTCTAATAACGTGTCAAGAGTCTCAAAGAGAAAAAAAGGTAATAAATCGAGATACAATGTTTTTTTTTTCTTTCCTCTCGCTCTCTAAGGTTGATTGTCAAATCTAAGGACCATGATCAGCTCCGGATTGCATAATCTTTCATTTTCCTATTATGTTACTCCCATTCTACCATTCATAAAGCAGCAGACCGGGCTCTGTGGCGTACCTTAAATAAATAAAAATCTTGGGACAATATCCACACACGGCCATCTGATCCCTAGCTAAGCAGAGCTTGTGTTATGGTTATCAGACGTCGTGTCAATTGACCTTGGGAGAGGCCTATGTCCAGCAGCGGACTGCAACGGGCTGATGATGATGATTCTACCACTGTTGGAACTAACCTGATCAAGGATCATAGCCACGACTTCCTTAGCTGTTCCCATCTTGATCTTAGCAATGCCGGCTTCCCCGTGCACTCCCGCGCCCAACTCCATCTCGTCGTGGACGGTCTCGAAGAGGGGAGGCTGGCCTGTCATATAAATATGATTTAAGACAAAAAAAAGTAGAATAACGAGCGTGACGAATTGCTATGCATTCAAACGCGGGAGACGTTACACCGTTACACGGCGAAACAGGTTTACTTATTAAGAGTCTAACACAGCCCACTACCTCCCCTGAAGAAGTGGTAGTAGGGTCCATTCCCCTACAAAAACGGTAAAAGAAACCCAGAAACTGCACAGCTGAAAATCTTTGAGGTACAGTCACCAGCAAAAACATGTATCTTATCAGTAATCCTTATTCTAATTCCTGTCATCATATCAAGAAAAACTAACGGGCCCAAATAACGGAGAACTAAGTATAGTAAGTAAATACTCACCGGGTAGCGAGCACGCGCTCAGGCAGACTCCCAAAGTAGCCATATACTTGTTACTTTCCACCGCTTCCTTACGAATGGTCTCCAGATCATAGCCCTTCGCTGCCATTGCGCCACACAACTAGACAGAAAGATCATATCAAAACTCAATCTTACCAACTTCGCATAAGACTCAAATTCACGTTTCCTACCTTGTAGAATAAAACTTCGCCGACCATACTGCGCCCACCAGTCTTGTTCTTACTGGAAGCGACATCCTCACCGACGATCAAACCTTCAACCTGTTCAACAAGCGGAGTTCACAATAACGCGCTAACTGGGTATTTTGCTATAAGTGTAATAACCAAGCCATCGCACTATTTAGAATATGATAGTTTCCTTAGTGCACGTGACGAAGGGGCATTCCATAATCTCTCAAAGTAAAGCTTGCAGTTGGGAAAATTTGACTTCACACTACGTAGTGGAAAATGGTGTGTCTTTTCAACTGCAATAATATAACTTTACGAGATGATAGGAGGCTTCCAAATTGACTTAATTGTATACGAACCTTGATGCCAGAAATCTTAGCCTTTTCAATAGCTTTGCCGAAGTTAAGTCTGTCTCCGGTGTAATTACCAATGATTACTAGAACACCACCTGAAAAGTTACAACATTTTTTACTTGAAAGAAACTAGATAGACAGTACAAGAATTTTAAATGTATGTTTTGTCGCATCATCTCGCCACATCATCTGTAATATTCATCATCATCATCTTCCAGTCCTTATCCCATTTTACTTTGAGTCGGCGCAACACGTTTTTTTCTTTCATTCTCCTCTATCAGACGTTAAACTATCATTTATTCCTTTTTTGTTCATATACATCCATCCATCTGTTACTTCGACCTTCCCCTTCCTTTCCATCCATCAACATTCATACTCATGCCTCCTCATCACATGTCCATCAACTTTAATATTAATAATTTAAAATAACGCACTGCAATGTAGAGACACTCTTGTTCCAATCTCATGAGCTACGAGGTAACCTTTATATCAGTTCTAAACCAGCGTATAAATCATAGTTACCTGAATTATATTTGTACAGCTGTGCTATCGCGTAGAGGACATGCCCTGTGGGAGGGGAAGCGAACACTCCTCCAGCGACGGCTCCGTCTAGCAGACCCTCGCCGACGAAGCCTGGACAGGATTACACAGGTTACATATAACCTGCCTTATAATAATCAGAAATGCTTTGCATAATACATTTAACATATTCTAACAATTTTGTTTCATCTCCATTATTTAAAATAGTTTTGTGGCTACATTGGGCCATCCATATCTGTTTGATGGCCTTTGGTAGGTGCCCCATCATATTTTAGATTAAAGTTCTCAATAAAGCCTGTGCATTTTTGACCTGTGTATGCCTAAGCCTTTAAAAAGGTATTGGTTTCTTTCCTTGAAGTTATCCCGTGAATCAAAAGAAATGCGTTGCAGAAGAAAAGAGATCTTACCAGAAGCAAATGGTTCGTGACCAGACCCACCACCGCCGAGGATGGCTACTCTGCCTGTGTCGGTCTGTAATCAAGTAAATCGTAAAAATTCGATCCCCACCCATATTTGTGTGATGAACATGATCATTATGTCTGGGTGTAATTTATCTATACTATGTATGTATTTAGAAGTACATAAGTATGTTTATCAGTTGTCTAGTACTCATAGTACAAGCTCTGTTTAGTTGTGAATGTTGAAGAATATTATATTAAAAATTTCCCAAAAAAAGAAAACCGTTGTGGACGGCAATAAAATATTTGAGTAGGAGATTGAAACTAGATGGCGCTGTTTGAAAGCCGTGAAATATTTATTATTATTTATTATAAAAGTATGACAGCTTACAGGGCAGTGTTATTTTAAGAGGTGGTATGTATGTGGTTGAAGCTGCAATAGCCTAGTGGTAAGCTGCTACACTACACACAGCTACACTAACCGGTCCGGACACATTATTATTACTAGGTTATCCCTACCTTCTGCCGCACAGTGATGACCCGGTGCTTGGGGTGCAGCTGCAGCGCGGGGAAGGCCGCCACCACGCCGCGCAGGTTGTCGTCCACGCACGTCTCCGGGGAGTTTATTAACTTCTTCGTTATAGGTTTGGAAGACATCTGTAGGAAAAAGATAGCTGCTAACTACTGCCTAACGATAACTTTGTATGTATCTATTCCAATTAGAATTCAAATTTAGTTCCGGATATTAGCTAGCGACAGTAGCTTTGTCAATTGCCATTGTCCTCAATGACTAACGTGTAATTAGTATGTATATTATATGTACTCCAAAATATAATTATACAGTTCGGGATAATAGCTGCTAGCGATAGCAGCTCTGTCAATTGTTATTTAATAATAGTACTTACGTCCTTTCTTGAAGTTCAAGCTAAACCTAATTAAATATCGCACTTCGTGTCATTGTTTAATAGTTTCTACAACACAGCAAACGGGTCTTATTCGCGATGTAATTCCATATTTGTTTTCTCCCGACGTTTTGGCCGAGTTGCAAATATGTGTACATTTGTAAGCTTACAAATATTTATTTGTGTTTTAATTACAATAAGAAAAAAATTCTTATAATTTTCTGTCAGTTACCTAAATTAATGCTATCAACATTTATAAAAGCACTATTCCACATATCTAAACAATAAAGATACAAGGAACCAAATTGTTTTAGTAGTAATAAAGACTTAAATAAAGTCTTTTAATGGTTAAAAATAATCATTTATTTTTAGTTAATTAAAGGGATTATTGCAAGAATTTTCTCCTCACCAGCTTTAATAGCTTAGTAAATCAGCTAGTTACAAAGCTTATGAACTCTTCATAAACAGTTTGTCGAAAGATCTATTTAATAAACCAGATATAATTGATTAACGAGAAAAACATCACTTAAACTTCAATTTTGAAAGACTGACCATAGAATTATATCTACTGCATTATTTGAAATCATTTTCACTAACACTTATAGTCTATAATAACCTATATATTCTAGACTTGACCAACAACTCGACAAAACCATTCAGTATCGTACACAAATTTTCCTACTCATAATTAGCACTTACCTTAAAAACAGTATCGTAAACTAGCGCTGATTGGACGTCAAACACAACTGACAATCATTACATAAGTGATATCACAATCACACAGAGTTTACGACCCCTGACTTATCACACAATTAAAAAGAACAACACAATATTGACGACTCTCTTCCAGAAAAAACTAGCTACTAATATACAGTATAAACTTAGATTTTCATTACTGGCTATTTAGATTAACTTTGTTTTTATTTAAGAGTAAAATGTGTAATGATTAGATGAGTAATGTTCGAAAGGATAAACGCAACTAACTTCAGTTGTATTATGCCAGTGCGGTTGATCTGTGAGTGACTGTGAGGCGTAATGGTCATTGTGTATAACAAGCTATGCTATGTTCTGCTAGTCAATATTAATATTGATGGTCCAAGTATGAATCTATTATATGAAATTTTTGTGTCACAACGTTAGTTACCGTACTCCTCCGAAACGGCTTGACCAATTATCTTGAAATTTTATATATTATATGCATGCTTAGAAATCTTAATTTTTCTTCATAGAAAGCAGCAACTTAAAGAAGAAATCTCAGTATGTTCAGGATTCTCCCGCCGCGGCCGCCTCTTTAGTTGCAGTTGTGAAAGTAAGACGCCATTATACCTAGTGAAGTACGCCATCTCACTTTCACAACTGCAAGTCTCATTGGAAGTAATGGAAAGACTTAAATGATGATAAAAATGTATTAGGCTTCGGTATCCAGTTGCATTTGTAATTTTACGATAATGTCGCATTAATGTACTTAATCTATAGCATTTTTTTTCGGTTTATAAGTATCTGTTTTGGTGGATATCTCATCTCAAGTCGTAAAACTTATCGCTACGAATTATTAAATGTATTAGTACTATAAGCAAGTATAAAGTTTGATAACAATTATTTGTTTTTGTGCGTTATCAGTGTCATAATAATTTTAAAACTTAGTAACATACAACACACAATGTACGTACTTATATATTTTGTGAACTTCGAGACCAATTAATAAGGCAAGTAAACTGTTGAACAAACAAAAAACCCCTAACTACGAAGATGACAATTTCCTTGAATTTCATTAAGCTGTGGCTACCGATATAGCTAGTAAGTTTTGTTGTAAGTTGAGAATGATAAAATATTATTTTTTTCTTTTCTGTTTTTAGAAATGTATCTACGTATATCTATCGCTTTAAACGGGCAAGAAGCTTGTTCTAAAAGGAAACTGCTCATTGTGAAGCAAAGAAAAAGGTATTTGTAAACTATTTTTAGCTACTTATACGGCCACGAATGCCAATGTAGACTAATGTTAAATGGAATTGATTCTTAAAACGGTGTGCACAAAGATGAAATTCAGTTGTATATGTTTGGGCAATGCCTATACGCAAATTCTTCAACATAGTGACAATTATATGACAATGTTCGTTGATTACAAGTCACTAATGGAAAAATTTACATAAGAATAAAAGCAGAACTAGATATTAACTAAGTCGTGGGTAGTAAAATACTTCTTACTTACAGCATAGGAGGCAAGAGTTATGTATTATTATTATCTCCTTTCATTTACGGGAGAAGTACGTGGCAAGAGACCCGAGGCTTAAACACATAAAACACATAATAAAAAGGGGAAAAAAAAACAAATAAAATTTTCTTCAAAAATATATTATGAAAACACATAACGTTATAACTTATAACTAAGTAACACACAGGTATGGGGATATAAATCCCAAACAAAATCAAATATTTACAGTTTGTCATGTACTCATCTCTTCTCTTATCAAGTCTAATTCACAATTTACAAGCTATAAACTTACTTAAATTCTTTAAAACTATGATTTTATTTACAGTAAACATCTACTTAATAGTACTTAAAAAAAAAGGTACAAACTACAAAAACGTATTAACATATATAACATAGAAAAAGATCAGATACCCTCAAAGTACGATTCTAAACGTGATCATTTATCTACATAAATAAGTACAATAATTATTTGTGCTTCCTTATACAAAAAACATCTATATATTGTGGTCAGGACTTATGAGACATGAGCGGAAAATTATGATACTTATTTTTACAACAAATATTTTCTATACATTAAAAAACATTAAACATCTAAAATAAAAACTTAGACATGAGCGAAAAAATCTTGGCATTTAGTTTTTGGGCTATGTCTGACTTCTCATATTTCTTTTTGGCTCATAGTGGCACGTAAGTACTTAACTTATATGTTTGTCAAATCTGGACGACAAACGGGTCTTATTCGCGATTTAATTCGATATTTCTTTTCTCTCGACGTTCCGGTCGAGTTGCACTGACCGTGGTCACGGGTGGTTTATCAAATTGTATCGCGAATAAATCCCGTTTGTCGTCTAAAATATTAATTGTACAAGTCGCGAAAGTTTAAAAACAATTATTGTCAAATCTGTTTCTCATGTGGTGAGCACCGAGCAATAAAGAAAATTCTATCTATTTACAACCTCCAGTTCAAAAATCAGAGTCACTAACCACTACTCAAAGGAACAGTCTAACAATGCTACCTATTACCTTAGTACAGATTGACAGTCAAATGATACTACCTATTACCTTAGTACAGATTAAATAAATATCTTGGGACAATATCCACACACGGCCATCTGATCCCAAGCTAAGCAGAGCTTGTGTTATGGTAATCAGACAGCTGATAAACATACTTATATATTTTTACATATTATAGATAAATCACACCCAGACACAGAACAAATGATCGTGCTCATCACACAAACATTTGTCCTGGGTGGGAATCGAACCCACGACCTCTGGCTTAGCAGTCACGGTCACTAACCACTAGACCAACAGGCCCGTCAACTTAACCTATTACCACAGTCTATTACCTTAATCCAGATTGAAGCTGTTACTAACACCCATGAAGGGCGTGACCGTCCCGAGCACCGACCTTGAGGCCCCGTAGTACACGAGGCGGTAGGGGGCTAGCAGCGCGTCCTCAGGGACACGCCACTCGAACGTCACCTGGCTCGTGCCCAGGAGGGTCGACACGCGGGTCCAGATGAACCTGGAGATTATGGACAAGTGAGTAAGCTTGTAGAATGTGAAGAATTAACTGGAAATATTAGTTGATATCAGTTAGATAGGTGAATAATCTTATGTTAGCAAAGAATTAGTTGTAAATATTGATTGATGTTAGGCTGCTAAATGGAAGTTTTCGATATTGGAGAAATAGCGATGTAGAGCAAAATGATAGATCCAGAATCAAAACAAATGTTTATAGATCATAGAAGTACTTGTCTCATGAGAGGTGATCATGATCCATAATCATGATCATGATCCAGTTATCATTGGAACACTCACTCTTCCTAAATTAATATATTTATAAATCAGATATGGCTCAGACAAAGAAACAGCTAAATGTCCATGACAGATGGCTGTGCTATGCGGGATGCAAAAAAAAAATACAACATGACGTGTTTTGAGAAGCGAATTTTGGGTACTGTGATGAACTCTGTTATGCAGAGCAAAGTAAGACTTGTTATACGTACTTGGTGTCCCAGTCAGCGTCAGTGACGTAGTTCACCCACTGCGTGAGCTCGTAGCGCTGCACGGCCGCGTGCGTGGCTTCCTGCTTCAGGTCGTTGCGGGGGTTGGCTGCTACCTGTAATACACAATGCATGATACCAAATATAAAGGGGTTAGTGGAAGAAATTTGTATTAAAATCAAAACAGCAGCAGTCTTTGTAAATGACAGAAAATAATTTTGAGAAATGGTATAAAGAAACGGATTATTACTTTCTCCAAATGTATTCCCAAATTTTTTTGAGATCTTCACACTTCTTTTATATTATTATGGTTACAATATCTTTGAGAAGTGGTCTAGTTTGGAATCAGCACGCTTTTAAGCCACATCTTCTAAAGAATTCTAGTTACAAGGATCTTTTGGCACGTAGATGACATTAACATGAGAGTACTGGTGTACAAATTCGGAACAATAACTGCCCCCCAAAAGCAATAGTTTCTCATATTTGTCAATTGTTTTACATGCGAATGCTGTGTTCTCCTTTAATTGAGAAAGCACAACCCAAATGTATAATACTGCCCTCGTTTGTCTAAAATGTATCTTGTGTATTCTTTGTTGGAGATCAGTCAAAAAGCAACCTTTGAACAAAGAATATCCCAGCTAATACAGTGTTGTACTCACAAAGGTAGCTCTGACCAGGTCTCCCCTCTTGACTCTAGCAGGGGGCTGCTGCAGACAGTCCCCGAAGTTCCTGCCGATGGGCGCCACGTCGAACACCACGGGCGTGATGAGCGACAGCGTGCTGTCACGGTGGTCCGCCGGCTCTGGTCCTGCTTCTACATCTGTTCCCTACAGATAAGATAAGAATATCTATAGTGTTCATACAAAAACATTTAATTTTGGTTGAAACAACAGTTAAGAATATACGTTATGAAAGCCTACCCCTTCTTAAAGTAATATTAAAGTTGTGGAAGTGAGTCACGATTTCAAAATTGCAATAATATTACTTGAAGAGGTGGCGAAAGGTCCTCTGAAGATTTCAGACAACCATTAGGACCCTTTAAATGAGATTCGTATCTATCTTCAAAGGACTTTTACATTTAAAATATTTGACATAGATTTTTATAGATCTTTAATAATCTTACCTCAATAGCAGCAACTGTGAACTCATGGAACTTGTTCAGGAAGATGTCCAATGTGTTCGGCCCGTAGAGAGTTGACGCTGCCTCGTATCTTTGAATCTGTGTCATGTCATAAAGTATTAGACTTTTATAGCCTATAACTGGGTGATGAGGATATTTTTATTCAGCAGAAGGAAATTTCTACAGACTACAGAAAATTAATATTTAACTCTAGTTTTTTTCAGTTGCCGCAAAATGCTTAGACTAAGTCACTCATTTTTTTTTGTTTTTTTGGATCGAAATCCACATCGAGGGCATGGCGTGGGTAAATATCGGACGCCCGCGGAATAAAAACATCTCGAGACCTTTGTGATGCACTAAGCCAGAGTCTTGGAGTCATAATTATCTCGCTATTGATAACATTTCGAAATCAAGAATCTTAAAATCAATACTCCAGTCCAGCAAAACGACAGGGTATTTATTCATGTATTCATTTACCACACAATGTATGCAAATAGATAATCTTCTTCAGTCTTAACAAAAGTAACAGTCATGTACCATGTAACTTAAGGTGTTCTCCCAAAACTCACCATATACTCCTCAGGTGTAGCCACGTAGTGTATATACTCGTTGGTGAGTCCAGACACGACGACCCTGGGCTCGATCCCTTTCCCCTCCATAGCACTGGCGGCTACAGCCCGCATGCGGCGGCCGGCCATGGTGGTGGGCTCGGCCGGCACGCCCAGCACGGCCAGCCCGCACAGCCACACCAGGGACATGGAGATGATGCGCGGGTGCCACGGGAGAGGGAAGTTAGCCTGGGGGTGTCATACAGATATATATGGCTTATTGGATTGTTAGTGGCCAGTACAATCGACTTAAGGCTTAAACTTTTTTTAAAGTAGCCTGTATTGTATGAAAAATCGTAAATCAAGTGAGAAAATTCATATAAACAGGCTTTTGAGCTCAACTTATAGTAGTCTGTCTAATGATATTAATTTAAGCAATTCTGGAAAATCAGTTCTCAAAAATTCAATGTGATGGGACATCCCAAAAAAATCTCAAAAATTATTGAACAACTACTTAAAAAAAAGATAGCAAGAATCCATCCCGGATGTGACGGGCAAGTAACAAAAAAAGAAATGGCATAAAGAAAGAAAAGCCTAAGCCCACCAGTAAGTTATCCAGTGCTAATAACAAACAACTACAAATTCCTTACCCTTCCAGTGGCGAATAAGATAGGCTTGGGTGCGTGACACTCAATGTCCTCCGGAGTAGGCTCGGCCACCACACCGCTCACCAGCTCCAGGAGAGGGTTGTTAGCTTCCAAGGTGCCCTGAAAACACAATATTTTGGTCCTTTTAGATTTGTTCTTATGGGAGCGTTTGGTCATCGGGCCGAAAGGATCGGAGGGCCTATACTCGGTCCAAACTAAGGGTTTCTTTTTGACGGGTTGTCAAATTGATCACAAGATAAAGGGCAAAATACATTGCTTATACGAATTGCAACTTATGTCTGTAACAACGAGAGTTAGACTATCAAAATTAAACTAAACACAGTTTTTGCATTTATTTAAATCACCCGTTTAAAGGGAAAAGAATATCGAAAATCGTTTGAATAATATTTGTATAATTTTTTGACAAGTGTAAAAAAACTCTTAGTTTGGAAATAGTAGGTATAATAAATTAAAGATTTTCGAGCGATTTTATTAGTGTTATATGCGGTTTTGGTTTTGGTCCCAGTTACTTACCTGTGTAATGTTCAGTGTGTTAGCGCCATCTATTGTGCCGGATGCGAAACTATACCCCATAGCGGCAAAACATCCTTTGACGGGCTCATCCTTCAAAAAATATAAATAAAACATGAGTATACCACACGTAACTAAAAAATATGCTCGAATGTAAGTAGATATTTTTAAATATTCGCTAACAGTTTCCGATTAAAAAAAAACAATAATACCTATCATGTTAAAAAAAATCACTTAACTATAATGAAAAACGACAAAATCCGAATCCAGTTACAACAAGTCTAACTACAACTAAATTATGAAACAGGAAACCGATAGCAAAAATATATCCTCAAATATTTTGCAAGATACTGGATCATAATAATATGGTTACAACTCATATACTCACAGTGTTGAAGGTCTGCGCTACAGGATCATACTTAGCCACGACTTGCTCGGGCATGTCCACGAACTGGTGCACCACACCCAGCTCTCCTGTCAACTCCTCCGCAGGGGAGTTTAGGGCCGTCTGGAGAATAGCCAATATTGTAAGAAATAGTAAGAATCATTGTTGCAAGAGGAGGCACACTCGTAGGTTTAGATTTAATTGTGGTACGTAAAAAGGCATGTGTAATGGCAAAATTAGAATAATTGTTGCAATAGTAGGCACACTCGTAAAGGCTTACATTTCATTTTGGTATGTAAAAAGGCATGTGTAATGACAAAGTTTGAACTTATTCTGTCAGAGAATTTTGCAGTTAAGTTGGTTATACGACTATTGCCTGAAAGGAGTATTGTAGGTGCAGGTTCGAATATTGTCTGAGGTAAAAATTATTCGTAAGACAGATTCATAATTGCCAAAATACGTTTTTCTAACGAGTATTTATCGGAACGACCCCGCCGTGCTGTCAGGATTAAGACGCTACCGCGAATATTTTCATTTTAGATAGCTCCGCCCACTACGCCCCGCGCGCCCCGCGCGTCGCGCAAGCTATCGTCTTCACTCAATGTGTCAAATTTGAACTTCGCGCGAATCGCACACATCGAGGTCAGCGCGGGGTCAAAAGAACCGAACAGGGAAGATAAGGAGCCGCAACTTACATTTAATTTTTAATCGGATTATTTTTTTTTTGTATTTACAAAAAATACTTGTAATGAAAACTTAATATGATAAGTTAGACGTGCATGGTTGTATGTATGTATGTGTGTGGTGTGTTGTGTGTGTGTGTTTGTGTATATCCTGAACGGCTGAGTCGATAGTTGTTTAGTTTTTTTTTGTTTGAAATGGGAATTAATCGGAAGTGTTCCTAGCTTTATTTGGTGAATATCGGCCCAAGATGGCCGCCGCCACAAATGGCGAATAGCATATTTTTTTACAAAACCTTCAATATCGGTATCAAATAAAAGGACTTGATAAATTAAAAATCCAAGATAGCGCCCGCAAAAAATGCTGAATTGCGTTATTTCTTTTCATAGCTACCTCAATAATAATAATTTTTTAAACATATTTATTAAAACTGAAATATAAATAATAATGTAATGTTAAAAATTCGTTGCTGGAACGGCATCTAAAGTACATATTGTTTTTTCTGGCAGAATCCGTTCATTTGTAAACTTCTCCTAAAAGGCAATACAAGAAAAATAACACAAAACAAAGTCTCCATAGATTTTTTGTTGTTTTTGTTTTGTGTTTATGTTTACGTAGTAGCTACTTATTTAGTGATTTGTGCTAATATTTACAATAATATCTAATAACACTCATATTACTTACCTAGATAAAATATAGCCTATGTTACTCGTGGATAGGTAATGTAGTTTTGTAATGGTAAAATAATTTTTAGAATCGGTCCAGTAGTTTTGAGTTTCTCCATTATACAAACAAACAAAAATACAAAATTTTCCTCTTTATAATATTAGTGTAGATATACCAAAAGTTCTCGCCAAATTTAATAGTGGCTGATCGCATCGCATCTAACTTCCGAGTACCTATACGCGTACAACCTTGTTGTAGGTACCTATGTGGCCCACCATCACCCGCTGTTACCTCCCTGCCTAAAATGGTGTTTATGTAGCGACTCGAGCAATATCCAAAGCCACCATAAAGTTTGGCGAGACCTACCTATAGTTACAACTCTCCTACGAATGGTGTTATTGTTTACAACTACAAAAATATGTTATAGATTATAGAACAACAATTTCACTAAAATTAACAAATTACATAACTACATACTAGTTGCGTAGATAGGTAATGATGATTTTATTTTATTTACCTTGCCTTTTTCACCTCCTGCATTTTTGGCACATTCTTTGAGGTGTTGTTTTCTTTTTTCTTTAAGAAACTATATTTTTATTAAGTTCTTGCCATTTTATATTATAAAACCTAAACCTAATTTAATAATATAAACTAAGTATTAACTATAGCGTCTAAGCCAACTAATATTTACACTTACAAAATATTTAAAATCTAAGATCATCACGTCACAAATGAATATACCTACGACCGGAGCGACAACATGCATAGGTCCGACCCCGAAGAGCCCAATCGCCCGACTGGCTCGTCTTCGTACATTATTGTGTATCAATCGCTAGCGCACGGGCATAAGGTTCAGAATTGCGTAGCGTCTACCATGATCGCGGCCGCTCAAAAAATACAAAATCTTAAAACTTTATTTAAAAATGATTGGTAATAGTTATGGAAAAACTGTTCTGACAGAACCTTAATATTGATGTTACGAATGTATTAGAGTAATTTTGAAACATAAAGATCGTGTAACTTGCTTGTAAAATCAAAAATAGTACTTTTTTAGACGTGTTTTCGAAATTAATTATGATCGAGTAAAATTATCAGTATCGTGTTTTCGTTCTGGCAGAATCTAGATAAAGGTATCAATTTACCTATATCAAAATTTCAGATCCATTGGTAAGCTGGTTGTCTTACAATCTGCCATGGCAAATGGCAAATAAAATCGAGGTAGCGCCTTTGGGTCCGAAGGTAGTTAAACAATCCTGATAAATCAGGTACAATTAACAATTATGTAGATATTTTTTTTCCTTGATTTGAATTTCAATAATTTTTCTGGGACTACAAATAGCTTGTTATCATTTTTGTCCATAAACCTAATCAGCAAAAAACCCAACTCACCCAAGCGCCTTCAAAGACTTTAGTGCCAATAATCCTGGTGCTTTCAAACATGTCCTCCCCGGGTCCCTGCGCGTAGCACCTCTCCAAGTGTTCACATATCTGGTACTGGTTGTCGCACACCTTGCCGGAGAACTCGCAGCGAGGGTTGCGCGTGTTGGGGGACACGTCGCCCAGGTTCGATGAGAAGAAACCTGCTACTACTTTTGGCTGCAAGGGAGATAATTGGAGATGTTGATTGGTAAGTGTTTTTTGTTATTTGATTTTGGTAAATAGAATGAAAGTACAAATTTTGAGATCTTTTTGATATTTTTTAGCAGTGTTAGAGCCGTTGCTGGAGCTCTCTGAGACAACAAATGGAAAATAAATGATTTTAAACTTTCACGACTTGTACACATATTTTAGGTCTTATTCGCGATATAATTCGATATTGGAAGCTGTGTTGGAAGTCTCGGGTGGACTAACCCATCCGTGACCACGTTCGGTGCAACTCGGCCGAAACGTCGAGTTATATCGCAAATAAGACCCGTTCGTTGTATAAAATAAACAAGGAAAATGTATATTTATAAAAAAAAAAACTGGAAATTGCATGTTACAACGTAACACGTAAATGATACCGTCCCAGATCGTTCATTTTGATGGTGAATAAAAATAATTAAATTCCATGACACAGAAACCAAAACAAATAATAATTTTATATTTATTGATTAAACAATTCAAAAGGACAGCCCTTAAGTAGCGCTGCTCAATTAACATATTCGTACAAAGATAGCAGTCAAACTTGTTGACTGGAAATCAACACACCAAAATAAAAACAGTTTACAGACTTACCCTTCCATACACAGTGATAGGGTTGAGCTCCTTCTCCATCCTCAGCGCTGCATAGCCCAGGTTGTCCGAGGAGACCAGGTGGTTGGTCATGTTCATGCTGGTGGTGTGGACCGCGAACCAGTTCATCACGCCCAGGAGGCTGCCATCAGGCCTCTGGATTCTCACCTGAGTGAGAGTGTCGTCAGTGTCGCCGTCGTAGCTGTGGAGGGTGGTGACAGGATATAATATGTATATAAAATAATAAATAAACCAGCCTATATACGTCCCACTGCTGGGCACAGGCCTCTTTCCATATAGGGAAGGTTTGAGCACTAATCACCACGCTAGCTCACTGCGGATTGGCGATTTCAGATTCCAATATTTGGAATCCAGGTTTCCTCACGATGTTTTCCTTCACCGTTTGTCAGTCTTACAATAATTAAGAAAGTACATATAACTTTGAAAAAGTCACATTGGTACTTCCCTCTGTTGGGGATCGAACTTGCACCTCGTGCATACAGATCCATACATAGAACCACAAGGCCACCACGACATATGGGACTATGACAAAGGTGACTTACCGCATTCGTTCCTCCTCAGGGTTGGCCTCATAAGAGTAAGGCGACCTGTTCCTGTGCGCGTTGGCCACCTTAGTCTGCGCGTAGAACAAGCGAGCGGGGACGATGTTCTCGTGGGCTCGGACTATACTCTGAAATTATTACAATTTACTTAGAAAAAAAAATGTTGTTGCCAGGGCTTGAGTGGGTCTAAAGATTCATTATTTTTTCAATATTTTCTTTTTTGTTTCTTTTTTTAATTGGCTTACTACAGGCTAGGAAAAAATCTGGCTCACTCAGTAATATCTGTTTTCAAGTATAAAAGATCTCTTTAAAGGGATATACTTATCAACTAGAGATATTTGAGACTACGAACTATTTTAGACGTACAAAAACAGTACAAAAATAATAAATCGATCAGCCTGATCGACACCAAATCAACATAACAGAATGTGGTTCTATTAGTACTGCAGTATATCATAAATTTTATCGAAGTTCATGCAGAAATTAAGCTATCAAGAGTTAATATTGAGCATATAATTAACTGACATAATATTCTTTGGCCCCGCTTCAGTTGAAAAAGTCCATGACTAGATCCAAAGCAAATTTGGTCCAATTTACATAAACAAAAAAGTGGAATAATAATCGCCTGATATAAAAACGATTAATGAATGGATTTAGGTGATCGATTAACTACGTTTAATGACGGTGATAATAATCATAATAACATCGATAAGTTTCGGAATGTTTTTAATATGTTTGTAGAAATAATTACTTTTCAAGGCCTATTATATTGAACACACTTGAAAATTGTTGCAAATTTTCAAGTGTGTGCTGAAAATTGTTGCAAATCCTAAGAATTTTTAATTGAATGATTTATTTTTGTTAAAAAACGACTTCCGCACCAAGGAATTGAATCATTATCTCGCGGGGGGTTTCTTAGACATTTCACCCACACCCAGACTCAAAACAAGCATTTGTGCATCGCACAAATGCTTGTCCTACGCGGGGATCGAATCAGTGACACGTGGCGCGCAATGGTAATTGTCATGGTGACCTATACTACTCGGCGATCCGTACAGCTTAATGAATGTGAAAACAATTTCTGATTAAGTGGCAAACAGTACTTTCTGGCAAATTGATATCAATCATATAAGATAGACAAAATACTTAATTACGATCTCTGATAAAATTAGCAAAATAAACATCGTTCGATTTTTACTTAAATGATATAACAGTTTAATCACGCGTATTTATCGGGATAATCGGGACCTAACCGGACTCATGATCAAGGACTCCGGTTGGGTCCGAAACTAGTCAGGCTATCCCGATAAATACGCGTGAGTAAACCGTTATATCGTTTAAGTATGAATCATCCTCACGAAAGTATTGCGTGGTTGGGACGCATAATACCCCCTCATGTATGTTTGTTTTTTTTTGTTGTTTTATTTCAGCTCGTTTTTATGTTTTAATCAGTATCCACTCAAGATAATGTAACGTATTTATGCGTTTTCAATTACGTAATTAAATGATTTTTTTTTCTTTTCTTTTCTTTCTTTTTAAAAGTTATTATAAAAATTAAACATCGTTCGATTTTCCTTACCCTTGTTATTCCTTCGACGTAAGCATTGAAGGTCTCCTGTGAGAATCCGAGGATGCTGATGTCCAGGATGAAGTCCACCAGGTGTCCCCCAGGGGCCGCGTGCGTGTGCGTGCCTGTGATGATCACGTTCCGAAGGCTGTACATGTCACCGAACTGCTCTTGTAGTTTCTTGACCACCTTGAGGATGAAGAAGAATTTTCGTGATGTTAGTAAGGTGTGGAAGTTTAATGTTCAGATGATTTTACATTTTTTACAGAGACTATTCTTAATTAAGCTGCAGCAGTAGTGAATATGTGAATATTTATGGTAGATAATTCAGACAGAACTGTGTGGACAATAAATAATTGGAGAGGTATATGCAGTGGGTAAACATATGCTGAAGAAGAAGATGATTCCTGCTAATGCGTATTTTGAAGACACTAAATAAGCCCTTCCTATCTAGTGTCTCCTTAACTAGTCTTAACTAATAAGAGGATATGTGATGAAAATTTCAGTATCCTACAGTTGTTATAATGACTAGACATCAATTGTAATGTACCTAATAAGGTTGCGTGCCCTTAACAGATAGATGAATGACAGATATAATGATAGAATGTTTGCTCACCTCTCGTCTAACAGCAATACCCACAGACTGGACCTCTGCAGTAACCAACACTACCCTGGTGTCTCCCCTCTTGAAGATGAAGGATCTGGCGAACTGGCGCAAGTGGAGACCTTGACCACTCTGAGATACTTCGGCATAACCCATCTAGGAAGGAAATTTGGGATTACTTTAGATATGGATATCAAATTGCCATCGATGTAATGTCAAGCAATGTAACTTCAAAAAGGCCTTTAATGTCTGGATATGAATCTCATCTATACTTCTTCATAGCATCATGTGACTTAAAAATGTTCGGCGTTTCAGAATTCTGCCTTCAGATCGATACAAAATGCTACTTACAAAATTAATCTCAACGCATGGTCCAGTCATATCAGCAATGCCGACTCCCACTTCATATAAAACGCTATCATCAACAATTCCAGGCGTAGTTTCAGGACCTTCAGTCGGAGAAGCAGGAGAAGTCGGATCAGTCGAGTCAGGTGGACTAGTCGCAGTTGTGGTCTCCGAGCCAGAGTCGTTAGCATCGTTGACGACCAGGATAATGGTGGCAGTCATACCGCCGATGACAGCTAGCACCACTAATGTGGTGACTATTTTAGCTACCAATGTGAACGCCATTGTACCTAGAATTGGAAAGATAGGCTTGATGTTTGTCTAGTACGATCCTACTTTATAAATGCCGTCTTTATAGATCTAGGTTAGTGCTACTATCGCCATATAAAATGCATTTAGGAATAACAAGAACTTTAAAGACAGCCTACAAGTTACTAGTATGTACCTTCATATCGTCCTTGAGTATCTTTTATATAAGCTTTGGAAATTTGAGAAATTTAGTCGACACATCTATCTCCCCACAGGTGTATAATTATGATAACAGTCGAATTAATTGATAAGAACTATTAAACTAATTAAACCAGTAAAGTTCTGCGAGTACTCACTTCGCACTCTCGTGGGAGGCCTACTGAGGCTTTCTGCCTCTCTTAATCCCGAACTCTTTACTCGGCGATGCCTAGAACTGCCTGCAGTGTTCATGTCAAGTTTTGAAACTGCAGTTACAAATTAATTACTAATAACTCTTCTCTTAAATATTGATGCCAAGTCCTAGACGAGAAATTATTTTTTCTTTAAAAGTACTGGTTGGTAAGTCAATTTTGACACTATAAAACCTATTTGAGACGACAAACGGGACTTATTCGCGATATAATTCGATATTTATTTTCTCCCGACGTTTCGGTCGAGTTGCACCGACCGTGGTCACGGGTTGTCTGATGACAGCCCAGATATAAAACCTTCCTGATTTCTCATCTACGCCTTCTGACCATGACTTCTGGTTCTCTTGGTCAAAGGCATCGGTCTTGGCTAGGTTTGTCGCGCTCTCCCACTTCTTTCCAACTACGAGGAATAATGAGTAAAGGGTTTTTGGGAACTCTGATTATGGTACGGTACTTTTTGGTACTTTAGATCGCGCGTTACAATGTTTTTTGTCTTTAATTTTGGAACGATTTCTAGTAGCACTGCATTAAGCAGCCGCATTATTAATCTACAAAATACTACATACAAAACACGAATTTGATACCTACTTCCCAAAATTCATAATCTATACTTAATTTTCCCTCTAAACGAATAATGAACGTCAATGACGTTTTTTAACAGATGGAACTGTTTCGAAAAGACCCTTTAACATTAAACTTATTCTATTCCCGACATTTCGACGCCGGTATTGAAGTCGACCCAATCCATGGTCTACATTTCATGATCCGATAAATCCGGAAATTAATACGGGCCCTAGGGTCTTAACATTTACCACGCAAGAATCGAATAAGAAATAAAATATCTTTTCAAATAATTTAAATAAATAATTTCAACATTAGTTCATACAATAATAAAAAGCACTCATGTAATACTTACATTCGTTATGGAAAACACTATCACGATATAATAATATGCCTACTAACTAAAAACTTTAACAACACACACCACTCCATACAAACATAAAGGAGGTAATGATTAAAACAGATATAAATTATATTAATTAATCGCTAAAATAATCCGATAACACTTATCGGACTAACTGAATTATCTAAAATATTTCGTCCGTGATAATATATGAGCGTAAGATGTTCAAGGAATTTTGAATAATAATTTCTAAAACGAACAATTTATTTAAATTTGCCATTTTGGGTTTTTTTTTAACTGCTTCTAGGGATCTAAAAACAGGAAATTGAAAATATGTTTACTTAATACTCGATTACGTACAAGATGATAAGTAGGTACAGTCAGCAACAAATTAGAGAAATGGTACCATATTTAGTCCGAAAATATTAAAAGCAAGAAGTTTGGTTAAGTCACCTTTTTCCTTAGCGTCCTCATCTGCCTATGGCCAGGGGTACGGCCACCTGGGAAAATATCATCTTCTCTTAAAAAAATAAATGAGACCACGCACTACAAGGAATGGAGCGGTGTCTCTCCCACAACCGTAACAAATTTGTTTAAGAAGAGGTACCAGTACATAACTATAAACCCTCTTTCAAGGTTCTATCAAAATGCTCGAAATGTTCGAACTTTGTAGACGTCATTGAACTTTTTCTTCAATTTGTAAATTTAATTTTGTCATCAACTTTCCTGACCATACTAATGTGCTTAATCTTTATCGAAAAATTAAGTTACCCAGTCACCTGTAATCGTCTAATCACGGATCCTCGGACCATATCTAATTGTGAAGATAATATTCATTACCAATAGCCTTGTTGAAAGTTTTAATACGCACTGTACTTGGTGTACCTGCCTTGGGAGTAAGTCCCAAACATGGCGCCACACTTTTACTTTTAGAAATAAAATAAACATTCCTCAACATTTCACAAGCCGCAGTGGGTTGGAGATATTTCATTTTAAAGTGGCACACACTTATCCGATCCGAACATATCTTAGTAACGATACGAATTTTATAATTTTGCACAGGAAATCACACGAAACCTCGCACACTTCCCCGCATCGAATCGTCCGAAACTGAAGAAGATTAGGATAAATGGGCGTTTACCAAAAAGTATGTATCAATTGCCCGAACATTTCGACTTCCCGCCATACACACTCATCATTTCGTAAGTAAGTAAGGCTCACTAAAACCGCTGGTTACCAGAAACTTGCGTTGCATCATGTCTTAAGAGGGACCTTCGGGAACCCCTGAGTTTGTTTCGACATTTCTCAGGGTAGTGCATTAAGAAATGTCGAATCCAGCGAGCTCAAAACATATATAAGACATGTAAAAGTGATAAAATTGTCCTAGTTACAAAATGATTTTATGATGAGAACCTAAGGAGAATACAAGGGTTGTCTGTCGGTCTACCCCAGTTGGCAGTTCAACAGGTGTGAGTTTGAAGGAAGGAAACATATGTATACGTTATCAGCAATTGTAGTAATAGATAACTTGTGATAAGTCGTGTGTGATCGTTATCTAACCTTCCATTGTAGGTCAGGGCAGTTGTAAAACTGTTAGAAATAAAATACGATAGTCATTCTTTTTAGAAATAAAAAGCACAGCTTCCGTGTTTCGGAAGGCACTTAAAAATGTGGGTCCTGCGCCTGATCTCTCTCCGGTCGTGTCGGATTGCCGTCCCATCGGGCTATGAGAGTAAAGGAACAGAGAGTGCGCCTGTGTTTGCGCACACGCTTGTGCACTAATATGTCCTGCGTAGCTGGCTGGTGTCATAGTAATATTAGCCGCTGTGGCCGATATCCGTCCGAACATTATTATCTGAGAATTTGTGAATTGGTACGCAGAGCCTACTAAGAGGCCACCACGTCTTAATTAATAATTGTGCATTTGTATGCGTTTGTACCGAAACAGATGCCGTGTAGTGTGTGTGTGGGCTGTGGCGCTTTCAATAAAGACAACTGGAGTGGCACTAGGTTCCTAGAAAGGAAGTTTAAGAATACTTTAGCTATGGTGGCGTGTTAATACCTATGGCCAGCCTTTTGCTTCTCGACAAAGAACTTCCACACTTCTTCCACTTGACCCTCTCATAAACCGCGAGGGATAATTTAGCCAAAGGCGAGTTCTTTTACTATCCGTCTAAATACGTATATCCAAAATCTAAAGTCATTTATTCAAATTAGGCTACAATGTAGCACTTTTTCAACGTCAATATGATTATAGACAGCACCACATCGCCCACCCTTCACCGCTTTCTGTGCTTTCGCTACGGGAGAAGAAAGGGCGCAATTAACTTCCCAGCAGGACGCTGTCTTTCATATGCTCAATTAATTTTTCATTTTTTTTACGAAATCAAGTAAATACACATCAAATTGTGTCAGACCCCCAACAATCTCACTCTATTGACGTAATCGAATTGTAAATTCCCAAAAATAATATACCCAGATAATTTTCGTCAACCTCATTTTCTAAGCTATATTAAATGGCTTAAAGTGATATACAATATACAGATTATTTCAGATAAAGGTCAGCAATGGCGTTACTAATATTATTATTACGTATAGGTACTAGATACATGTTATCTCCTAGTTAGTAATGCCACTATCAGTTAAGCTTGTCACGGCTTTAATCTGAAGGTAAGTATAATTATTCATATTTATTAGATAAAACTTTTTAGATAGTTCTGTTTACGGGCTATTTGTGAAATTTTTACCCCACAGGATGACATAGTGAAATCACTGTATTTTTTTAGGTTTGTATGTTATCATATGAAAGTGTATTAAGTCCCTAAATGTTTTAAAGTCATTACTCCTTAGGAATAAATAAATAGACTCGTAACTATCTACTATAAAATATCTTAGAAGACGTGTGCCACATACTTACCATACTTCGTGCCCGACAAGATTTTGTCCAGTTTGAAGTAAAATACTCGAACCTACATTGATTTTTTTTATGCAAATAAGTCTACTAAAGCTAAAGATACGGAATACTAGGATTACAGTAGGAGAGGAATGGAAGGAATTAAAAAGAAATAAAAGCAAAAAACAATACAATTTAAATAAATGTGTATTTATGACCTACAATTGGCACTTCTTAGTCTACATAGCCTAGTGATCAGTTCTTACAATACATACATGTACAATACTCTTTAACAAGACTACTCCAGGGCCTATTACCACCAATTAAAATACTACAGATGTAGAAAGAGATGCCACTCTACACCGAATAGCGCACTATCTCGCTTGCACAACTGCACAAGTACTTTTCTAAAAAATAGTAGTACAGTCAGCAACATAAGTCGGTTAACACAAACCGATTTACAAAGTGTCATTATATTTCTATGACATGTAACAATTGGTGCTTAGTATATTTTAACTATACCAGGTGTCAAGACTATTTTGCTACCTAATAGCACAACAGTAATTCATTGAGTTCGATTGTGTACAGTTCGTTTGAAAATCTAAATGTGTTAATCGACTTTTGATGCTGTAAACAGGGCCCTTGTTAAGCCTTCATATTATAACCCCTATACTAGAGACATTTCTACAATCACTAAAAAACTAATCTCTCAAATTTATGGAATAGACAAGTCTAAACCATGTGACTTGTCGAAAACAATTGTCATCTACAGATAAATACAAACTTATTTATGCTGGCAACAGTGGCGCTAGTGGCGCTGTCGTTACTTCGAAAAATGATAACTTTATTTGGCCAAATTTTAGTTCCAATTTCTGTCACCGACAAAAATAAATTTGTCCAGCTTTATTATCGCTTGTAGAAATGTCGCATGTCTAAGAGTCTGACAATCTCCATACAGAGCATATAAAGTAGAAATAATTTCATAAACGACTAGCATTGCTATAACTACAGTAGTATACATCTAGAAAATTCACTTTGGTTTTAATAAAATATATAAGTAGGTAAAAATTCTAATGGCGTACCTAACAACTTGTAAAATTATTATTAGGTATATATTTCTGAACGGATGATCAACTTTAAAGGTTTAAAGATACTATTATATCGCGACGCCACGTCACCTGACGTGTTTCAATACTAATCAGCCCTATACATTAACTATGGTCAGATTCACACACAAGACACTCCATGTGATGACTCGTTAACTTATAAGACACATGGTGGGGGCGTCGTGTTTTAGTATTATGTTTCGACCTTCTCTCACTTGTCAAATTTGATGACGTCAAGCGCTGTGATTGGCTGTTAATATTTCAGACATGAATTGTCTAAAATTTGTTCCTTAGATTTGTCAATAGAATAAATTGATCAACCTTTCAGAAACTGGGATTGTAATACCACAGACCCAAGAACAAGAGAGGGTTTGCAGAGTATTAATTATTTCCTTTTTTTTTCATTTCTTCTTCTGTAAATCAATGTACTTACAGTGGGAGTTCACTTTCAATCTGGTCTGTGATATTCTTATGAGTACTAAAATTTAATAAACTTATTTTATAATAATTATTAAGTGTATTTACATAAATAGCATCATATATTAATATCTAATGATTAATTTATGGCGTGATATTATATCGAAAATACTAAGATAAACTTATAGTTAAAAAAACAATTGGTTAAGTAAAAATAATAGACAAAAGAATACTTATAAACCGTGCGAGGTGTCACGAACTTAATTAATTACATGTAAGTATAAGTGATGATTAAGTTTAATTAAAACTGATTTTCTGGCATAATATATGTAATCTATGACATTTAAGATAGCGCTATTGATGTTGTAGAAGTGAGAAAACACTAAACAATATAAAGCGCCATCTCGTGACCACAATAGCAACAGTTTTTCTTAAAGACTTAATAGAAAATTCACTGGTCCCGAAATTTGAAAAGGCACAATATATTTAAAAAGATATGATCTTATAATATAAATTATTTACAAATAGGCAATTTTAGCTGCTTACTATAAGCAAAATAATGGGATATTTTACCCATAAAAATCTGTAAAATGTGTTTAATAATTAGACAACTTGTTAACGTTTGTTGTAAGAGTTTTAACTGTCCTTTTTATGCTAAATCTTTTTAAAAAAAATCTTAAAATTCAACAAACTAAAAAAGTCTATGGACTTTACAAACATTTTTTTTTTTACTTCTAAAACCATGAATACCACAGAGAAGTAAATAATTTATGTAATTAATAGGCAAGCCAGCTTGCTTAATTCATATCATTATAATATGAACCCAAAAAACCACAAATTGACATTCAATTTGAAATCTAACACCTACAAATTGAAGTCTAATTTTGAATACCTTTTTTTCTTTCACAGCTGGTGTATATTTTACTGTAACGCACTATAATATGTCCTGCGTAGCTGGCTGGTGTCATAGTAACACTAGCCGCCGTGCCGTGGGTGAAATCGGTCTGGACATTATTATTATTACATGAACCTTAAAAAAACACAAGGATCTAAAAATTCAAGTCCAATTTTGAATACCTTCGTTTCTTCCACAGCTGATGTAATTTTGTGGTGTAGTGCACTTGTGTTTGCACAGTGCTACACGCTTGTGTACTATAATATGTCCCGCGTAGCTAGCCGCTGTCGAAGTTACCCTAGCCGCCGTGGGAGAAATTGTTCCGGATGTTACTAGGAGACTTGGAAACTGTCCGAGAACCCGTGGTAGGGATAGATCCCGCCCAGCACGTACTTGTAGTTCCCGAAGTGGTGGATCCTGTACACGCCGGGGGGAGTCCCCGCGGGGATCTCCCACTCTATCTCCGCGCGACTCGTACCCATTACCTTCGAGTCTCGGATCCAGGTGAACCTTGGAATTGAATGATAAGTTAGTATTGTTATGAGGAGGTATTGTGAAATGGAAGAGGTATTACAGAATTCTAAAACTTAATGCATTCAAACTCAATCCAAAACTTGTGACAAAGCATAAAGAAGATAAATTCGAGGATAATACTTAGGAAGAGAAAAAAACCTCTACATGTGTTAGCTAGACAACCGAAGTATTATTCCATATGAGTGTCGGTTTTGGCTGCCTATTTAGACTTTCCAAGTTGTAATATATAATTAGTTCGTCTACAATTAAATATTACTTCACCAACTCCATGGTATATATTAAGACTTGTTCAAACAGTGCAAGTGTATGTTTAGCCAAATCGATTGCTTTTTTGATACAAAATAGCATTACTGGCCAAATTTTGTCCTATCTGCTCTGAAAGCTATCCATGGATTCGAAAGGCAGTAAAGTTTCCCATACTTGGTCTCCCAGTCTCCATCAGTAGCTATAACGGTCCAGGCGTCATCCTGCTCGGACTCCAGCCGCTCCACGGCCGCGAACCAGCGCCCGTGACGCACGTTGTTACGCGGGTGGCCTGATACCTGCACATGGGGAAGCTGATTGAGTTTCTTTCTTAATAAAACTATGATTCCGCAGATTCGTGGTCGGCGCCTTTTTTTTTTGGTGTTAACATTCTTATTTAGAAAAACATAACGAAAATTTGAAGGAGGTTGATCATCGATGGCTGTTTTTATGGTAGGTATCACAAATTGTGGGTTTGTGTTATTAAAATGGATGTTTCCCAAGGTTTTCAAGGTAAGAAAGAGCCGATAGTCTTTTCATTTTATAATATGCAAGCATCAAATATTTATAGTATATGGTATGTATCTAAATGAAAGTCGAATAACCTAAATAAAAGCATTTTAGATATACCAAATAAAAAATATCCGCCCAAAAAATAAATCCATGCTTTTTATTAAAAAAGGACGCCGACACTAAAAAAATAATCGTTTTGTCACGGTAAAATTCACAGACATTAAATTCACGCGCATAAAGACACTATGTAATTTAGCGTATGTCCGTATGTTTATATGTAGAAGAAGGGTTGTTTTTCGAGAGTATGTATGTATACAATATGTAAATCTCTCTTTCCCCAATACACAGGAAATAAAGAATTGAAGCACAGGTTTTACCTAGTTCAGGCCAATTACACATGAGCATTTATTAAGTAGTAAGAAAATTATCGTAAAATGTTGTGCAAATTGGAGTAATAATAAACAATATATAATTAATACTTACGAACTGTGTAACAACAACATCTCCATAGCTGTAGTGCTTGTAGGGCTGCTTGACGCAGTCCCCGAACTCGTGCCTCCAGGGGGCGGAGTCCCACAACACCGGCGGCACGAGGGAGATCAGCTGGCTGCTTAGGTCTGGAGGTTCAGGCCCGGGGCTTAAGGATTTACCCTGGAAATAAACATGGTAGACTTTAGATTTGTGAGTATATGAATATTATGCCATCATAATAGCTTTTGCTTGGAAATGAATTATTCCCCAAAATTACTACAACGCCATCTAGTCTCAAATTAAGGATATGAGAGTAACTAGTGTTTTGAGTACTGGACAACTTATAAACATACACAGAACAAATAATCAAGCTCATCACACAAAGATTTTTCCTGAGTGGAAATCGAACCCCTATAGCAGTCAGGGTCACTAACCACTAGACCAACAGGCCCGTCGTTTTTCAAGGTATACTAAGTCCTGTTTCCTATATGATCTAATTCAGTTGAATAGTTGTAAAAGTAAGTAAAAGTAAGTAAAAGTAAAAGTAAAAGTAAAAGTTTGTCATTTATTGATGGTTTTTTTCCATCAATAAAGATCGTTCTTATATAAACATCTACAACAACGCTTAAAAACTCCAAGTGATTTTCGATGAACATTTTCACGATTTTAGAAGATATAAATGTAATTGATAACTTACTGTGACCAGCGCGTCCGTAAGTTCCACGTATTTGTTCAGGTAGATGTCGAGCGTGTGCGGCCCGTAGATCGTGGATGCAGCTTCGTATCTTTGAGCCTGAAATTAAAAGATTTGCATATTCTTATATCTGTAACCTTTTTTATATTAATATTTATAAATCTTGGGCTTATTCAAATTCAAACCTAATCATGAATCAATTCTAGAACATCAATTCTAATTTTAAAAGTATGATACTAAACAAAAAATATCTGCATTTCAAACCTACAAAATGACATATTTATAAAGCGTCAAATAAGTCGTCATCTCCGTCAATGGCGGGAAACATGCCCAGCATCAGCACGTTGCAGTCCACTGCTGGACATACGCCTCTCCCAAGGTACGCCACAGAGCCTGGTCTGTATGCATGGCAATGCCAATTCTTTGTGCAAAATACAAGCCAGTCTTCTGATCACGGTTAAGTCGATCGAGCGCTTTGCTTATACAGAACTCGTCTCCGTGTACCGAGCATTTTAGCCCGAAACCGGAAATTCTAGAAGTCTAATTTTGAGTAAAATTCCAACTCTATTTTTCTAGAGAGAGACCCAGGTACACTATATTAAAAAAATAATATAATTCTAGTTTGTTCAAATTTTACAACGCTTCTCCCAAAAAAAACCACAACCATCCACCAAGCTTGTTCAAACACACAATACTTTACAACACTCCTCCCAAAAATAACTACAACCAACCAAAAAACGCTACAAACCTGATACTCTTCAGGCGTAGCAATATAATCTGAGTAGATATTAGCGAGTCCAGCCAGTACGACCCTCTTAGCTTCGGGCGCAGTCCTAGCGATGATGTTCCGGAGGCGCCTGCCGGACATGGTGGTGAACTCCCCCGGGACTGCGGCCAGGAATAGGCCTCCGATGCGGGACACGGAACACGACACGGTCTTTGGTTGCCACTCGTAAGGGAACTTTGCCTGGAAGAATGGGTGTAGGGACTTGTTAAGAATGTGTTTGTAAATTTTCGCAACTTGTACATTTATTTTAGAGAAGTAAGAGTCTTATTCGCGATGTAATTTGTTGTCTGAAATAAGTGTAGAACGTGGTTGGGATGAAGTCGTTTTGAGATTGGGTGGTGATTTGGGTGAAGGGTGATTAATGGATGGTAATGAGATTTTAATGGTGAAATTTTGTCGTTTGTTGATCGGTGTTGATTTGAAAATAGTACTTCCTATTGGTAATTGCATTGGAAACTACTTAGGTAGATTTATTTGGTACTAATTTATTTACCTAAAAAATATTTTGTTGTTTCCCTTTGATAGGATAATTTATTAAAGATTTAAGGGAAGACAGACGTTGAAACCTCACTTTGGTGGCACACTATCTATCATTCTTTAATCCTTATAATATAACAGTTCCAATGAATCATCACTTTTTAATCCTCCAAACCCAAAACTGGAGCAGTTAAAAATTCAAAAGGCTTTTCGTCACAGACAACCTACCCATATTTTAGACAACAACGGGTATAATTCGATATTTTTCTCGACACGTCCACCCGTGACCACGGTCGGTGCAACACGGCCGAAACGTCGGGAGAAAAGAATTACCAAATTACATCGCGAATAAGACTCGTTTTTGCCTAAAATACGTGTACAAAGCTTTAAACACAGCTTACCCGTCCCGTAGCCAACAATATCGGCTTCGGTGCTTGGCACTTGATGTCTTCCTTGGTGGGTTCAGCGATGAAGTCCCTGACGGCGTTCCACAGCGGGTTGGAGGAGGTGGTCCCCTGGCGGAAGTCGAAGGCGCCCGGACCGTCCGTCGTGCCCGCCGCGAAACTGTAGCCCATGGCCGGCTCGCAACCGTATACCTTCACACTCTACGGAAGAAGCGGACAAGGATTGATTAGTGTACAGTCTGGAGCCATAAGTTCATTAGCACATCAAGGATCATATTCGCTTGCATGCTACTGCGTATACATGTGTGCGTGACGTCAACGCAAACATTTACCCGTCATACAGTATAACTACAAGAAGATGACAGTGTGTGGGTAATCCTAGACAAAGATAACAATATATCTGTTTTCTTTCCTATTAGTGTGGAATGAACCTTAGTCAACAAGTAATTTTCAAATCTACCTACAACATATTCACAATTTTATAATTTAACTAAAACTACCTCATAATTTCTGCGGTGTCTTAATGAACTATTATATAAATTTGATCACATATAACAATGTGTGACTTAGAAATGAGTGGCAGTCGGTTCGAATCTCAAGTGATTTGTCAGATCGCTTTTATTTTTCTTTGCTCTTTTATTACTTATGAGCGACATTATTATATATTTTTGAATTAATGTTTTTATAATAAGTTGTGTATAATATTTTTTTTATATATTATATAATATATACTTAAATTGATATTATTACATAAATATATAATAAATCATAACTTTAGGTTCAAATAAAACAATAATAGGTAATTTGAATAAACATTTATTTATATTATTATCTATTACTTAAGTTAAAAAATATAAATATTCAGTTTGTTTTATATTTAAATAAGTGTTATTATACTTCTAACTATATGAGATTATAGCTTAATATATTCATTTTCTCAAAGATATTCTCAAAGAGAAAAGAAGATTGAAGCGTAATCCCAATTTTACAATCATAAACTAACTAACGTAAGACTTTATTATGACCAGCACGCCCACTGTAAAAAACACAGCGTATTATTCAATATTTAGTATAGCCTCCATTATTTTCAATACAGCTAAGCAGACGTCGCCGCATGGAGGCCACAATATTTGTAAACCTCATACATTTTCAATGGGGCTTAGATCAGGGGAACGTGCTGGCCACGGAATAACTTTAATGTCAGTATGCTTGCTAAACCACTCTTTTACAACACTGGCACGATGTATCGGACAATTATCTTGAACAAAAGTTAGTTCACTACAGTCTTCTATGGGGTAAACATTAGATACGCACAGCTAGTCGGTAGCATTATGTCACTAAAAACTTCGACGTAATTAGAGCTGTTCGTATAGGTATAAATTCCAATTCACTCGGCCCTTGAGCACAAATCCACCGCCACACGTTCACAATTATTCTACTGTTTCATATTCTTCGATCATGACACGTCACTGAGTCGGGTTAATAAGCGGCGGCTAACTACCTTTTCTCTCGAACCCAACGGCTCAATGCATTTCTGTAAAAAACGAAAATTTTGTTATTATCTTGTAACATGTGAATAAACATAAAAATATAGACCACAACAATCATAATTAAATTAATAAAAAAATACTTACAGCCGGTTTGATTTGAAATTTGAGAAATGTTTACAGTAAAATAGAAATATTTATATTTTGATAGACAATATTTGCCCTGGCATCAATAGCAATATTTACTTGCATCTTGATTAAAGATAATCGAACAACAATAATAACACAAACTCTCTGAACAAAGTTTACGAACAAATGAATACCAATATCTATGCGCCCCACCAGACAGTCGCGGTCACGGTTGCGACAAAACAGGTTTGTCACTAAAGCATTATCGTTATATCGCGCTCCTTCTGACTAGGTAATGATGAAAGAGTGCGGGAACCGTGTATGTGTGCAAAATGTTATGCGTATTTGTTATGTCAAGAGGTCGTAAGCGCCACTTGTTTTGATGCCATAAATTTGTGAAATTGGATATGGACTTAAGACCCTTACTGTACAAGCAGATCTCTTTTTGTTATTTATTTCATAATTTATAACATTACAGACATTACAAAAAAAAAATACTTCAATGCACTCTCTGTGCACGAAAGGGTTTCTTCACACAGTACTAGAATATTTAACAGTTAAAGATTTACTTGAGCAGCTTCCTCCTTTGATTGTTGATATTTTTGAAGTAAATCTTTGTAGTGTAAGAGATTACAAAAGAGAATCAATTTTTTTTTAATAGCTTATGATTCGAAATGGCATTAATTGTTCCATCACATAACTTTGTTACTTATACTCACAGTATTAAATGTTTCTGTGACGGGATCAAACGGAGAGACCTCTTCTTCCGGCATTTTGACGTACTGATGCATTATACCCACAGGACCTGTCAGGTCTTCGCCTGGTTTGTTTATCAACTCCTAGAATAAAATGAAACAAAGTCAATTTTACACTAAACTTGAATACAAATGTTGAAGAAATACACAATGGCAAATCACTATGAAAAATATATACCTTTGGAAGATATTCTGTCCAAAAGGCAGAAATTTAAGGTTTAAAAACGAAGCAAGTAGAAAAAAAAATATTGCTTTAAAAAATAAAAGAAGAAAAAAATATAATCGATTAGATACTATTTTAGACGACAACTGTGCAACTCGACCGAAACGTCGGGAGAAAAGAAACATTCAATTATATCGCGAAAATCACCCGTTTGTCGTCAAAAATATAATAAAATCGATTAGAGAATAAAAAACAGATATGAAAAAAACCTAAGGCCAAGTTTTGGACACCATTTTAAACAGACTCAACTCACCAGCGCAGTCTTAAACATCTTAGTAGCGATGATCCTGGTGCTGTCAAACATGTCGGTCCCGGGGCCGGACGCGAAGCACCTCTCCTTGGGCAGCTTGCACAGGAGGGACTCCTGGTCACAGACCTTACCGGAGAACTCGCAGCGAGGGCCGCGCGTGTTGGGGGACACGTCGCCCAGGTTCGTGGACGCGAATGCACATACTATGCTGCCCTGGATGGTAGATGTTGGAGGAAATATTAGATGTTGATAGTGGATATGGGATGTATTGGATGAGAGGGGCAAATCGAATCCAGCGAGCTCATAACATATGTAAGACATGTAAAAGCGATTAAGCAAATAATGTATTTTCTTTTATATTAGCCACGGAATAGTGCTTAAATTAAATTAACTAAGCAAACTGAACGACCTGAACCAACTTAATTTACTCTTCAAAGCAAAGGCATAAAACTATAAACAAATAATCTTAAACAAACCTCCTTGATGAAGTCAGTTAATAAACTTATGACTTTTTTTCCTAGCCTATTGTGTCCCACTGCTGAGCAAAGGTCTCCCCCAAGTCTTTCCACGTTTTTCTGTCCTGTGCCACCTCGAGCCAACTTATGACTCAATTCAAAAACATTCTGGCATACAACTTACCTTACCAGGCAACGTAGCATTTCCGTTCAACGCCTTCTCCATTAGTATGGAGGCGTACCCGACGTTATCTGACGAGATAAGCCGGTTGGTGTTGTTCATGCTGGTGGGGTGGACCGCGAACCAGTTGATCACGCCCAGGATCTTGTCTTCCGGGGACACGAAGCGGACCTGAGAGAGGGTCTTGTCCACGTCGTATTTGTATCTGTAATGTCATTGAAACAGGTCTTTCAGTTGGCGTGTTTACTAAATTTGTACACCTGTTTCAGGTAGAATATGATGATTCTTGTGATTTTTTTTTGTCATGTTCTGTGCAAATAAATATCTATTTCTATTTTTTTTCCTATTTACATCGCGGATATGAGATATTTCTATTATGCATAGGTACTTATTGTATGTATAAACTGTATTTTTCTGTTTTTAAAAGAGTAACTTATGGAGTTTTTTGTCAACTACAACTAGAGTCAGTAATTTGAACTGAGCCGGTCGCCAGTTACCGAAGCATAAAAGTATTGAACTTTTGCAAGATTGTTACGAGTATAACTAAATGCTATTTTGAGTCGTTATCACAGTATTTAATATATCAGACCGTGTTCAAACTTCACGTATAGACAGCTGCCATTTATTGTCGTGTATTCTATTTAGTTTCACATTTCAACTGGGGCTCAGTCAGCTTCCTCTATACGTGTGGTAAGATCACGGTCTTCGTTTAGTCTAAGCACTTACTTGGCCCTCTCCTCCGGCGGGTTCCGCAGGTAGGACGTGGGCGACCTGTTGATGTTGGCGTCCAGGAGCTCCGCCTCGTTGTACACCATGCGGGCTTCTGTCAGCTTCGTGTGAGCTATCACTATACTCTGCAATATCAATCACATAGAGGTAATATTAAAATGCTATTCTTTTTTTTTTTGGGACTAGCCCACCACACGCTCCGTCATTGCAACTCCTGTAAGCCAGGATCTACAATAAGACCAACGAATACCAACGGAACAGTTAAGCTCGGTGTGTCCCAGGGGAAATGATTGACTGTCTTGGAACCCGCAACGAAATTAATCAGAAATAGTAAAAAACGAGGAGTAGGTAAAATATATGTTCCGCTTTAAAATGCTATGATAATATCATCATTCATTCTGAATCATTATGACGGGAATGGTGGTCAACAGGCCCGTCAAAATGGGCCGCTAACTACTAGGCTCTATTGATTAGTAGCCCTTACTGCTATATCAGCGGTCGTGGGTTCGATTCTCACCCGATACAATGTTTCTGTGATGGGCACGATCATTTGTTCTGTATCTGGGTGTAATTTAATATTAATAACCAATTTGAATGAACTAGATCAAAAAGCTACCTGAAATAGAGCATTATTAGTATAAAAAAAAAACCACTCTTTTCTTCCAACCCACAAGATTAAAAACACAAAAAAAACAGCACCTATAACTCACCTTATAAATCCCAATAATATAAGAGATATAGGTCTCCTTCACAAAGCCGAGGATCGGCAGGTCGAAGAGGAAGTCCATGAGGAACCCTCCGGGAGTGGAGTGCGTGTGAGTGCCGCTGATGATCACATTGTGCTCCCCGTACAGGTCGCCGTAACGCTTCTGCAGGCGTTTTATTACCTGCATTTTTTTATTTGTTAAATATTTACTTACAAATATTCAAGTTTCTAGGGATCCTGTAAAAATTGCTTGAAAGTTACGTATCTAGTACGGGATGGCCCTCTTAATACATTTTTTTTTTAATTTTTAGTATCTGTTGTTATAGCGGCAACGGAAATACATTATTTGTCTAGCTATAACGGTTTATGAGATACAGCCTGAAGAGTGACAGACAACGGAGGCCTAGTAATAGGGTCCCGTTGTACCCTTTGGGTACGGAACCCTAAAAACAGTTTATTTACTTAATAATTTATGTACACACAAAAACAGGACGAGAAAACAGACATGTAGGTAACTAGATACATGAACTGTTTTGTTTTGCGTAGGTAATACAAAAGTTCGCACATCTGACGGCCTCCTCCAGTAATGGAGAGGTCTTACTGAAGTGGAATTGTTATTTCTTGAATAATAAGTAAGAAATTTTGGTAAGGAAATATGTTTAATATGTTTACAGTCTTCTAATTATCTCGAATTATTGTATATAGCGCGTTTGTTGCCTACAAAAATAACAAACTCGCGGATAAAGTCTTCATCACATATAAAATGTATTGACACATTAATTAATAGATAGATACATATTTACTTATTTAATTAATTTTATGTTTAATTCAGATTTCAGATCTGCTCTAAATCAGATAATTCTACATCTTTACAACAGAGCGCGCTAGTATTCTCTATAATAATACGGCCCACGAACAATAGATGGCGCTAGTAGTTGCATAATGTACAATAACCTCCACGCCGGTAAGCGCGTAGCGATGAGACACGAAAGCAGTAAAAATACGTTTGTATGTTTCTTTTATTATACTAACCTCTTTTCTTACACCATGACCCATCATGGCGGCATCCACCGAGACGAATACCAGTCGTCCAGCAGTATCTTCGGGTCCATCATCTATGACAAATGCCCTAGAGAACTGCCTCAAGTGGATCCCTTGACCAGCTTGCTCTAGTTGAGCGTAGCCCATCTACAATAAAGAAAAATATTTGGTAAGTTAACAACCTTAATAAAAAAAAATGTCTATAGTCGACAATTCACAGACTTTGTATCACAAAATCTTTAATTAATTATGTAGGTACCTAAAATAGATAATAAATAGACGGAGAATTAATAAAAACAGTCATTAGCTCCTGATAAAACGTATTATTGCAGTTTCGGTGGGAGATAAACGGTAATTGACACTAAAATTCAATAAAAACAAAGCAAGCATGATAAAAACCGAGGAATTTCATAAAAAAACTTTCTAAAAACAATACATATTGACATAATTTAAAAACAATATTAAACGCGCCAAAATGCTTGGAACCAATAATGAGCAATACCGTGTTGCTATGCGCTGTGATTGGTCGAAATAAAAATGCTCTTCTCTGATTGGTTAACGCCTGCCCGCGCATTTCTCGTTCAGAAACCTATTCTATTCTTCCTTGTTCAACTTCAACATATTTTTCGTGGCATTATGTCGGTTCCCCGTGTCGCACGATTGTTCAGGCGGTAACAATAAGCAAAAGAACAGACAAACAGTCTTTGTTCGGTAAATACAAAGCACAAATATATGGAGATGTGAGTTCTACTAATGATGTAGAAGCAAGTGTCTAAATTGTTTTAAGGTGTCAACTGACATTAATATTACTTCCTCTGCTAAATTAGAAAAAAAAAAGATTTTGTTATTTTTTTTAAATTATACTTTGAACTTTTTGGATCAAAATTCGTGTACGAACGTTCTATTTATAAAACCTCCTTACATTGTGGAAGGTAAATAGAGCATTTGTATGTAACTCTACGAATCCAAGGATTTCTAATACATTTGACCATAATGTAAATAGTAAACAAACATGACTTCACGCGGATATAACACAAATACAGCAAGCCGATGATGAAACTTCAGTACAAAAATAAACCCTAACTGCTCGGAAATAAGAGCTTATATTAAAATCAATGCTTTACCAATGAAATATGAACTACAAGTACACACTCATACTTACGTATAAGTATGTCGTTCATGACCATATAAATAAAACAAAGTGTTTTACTGAATAACATGTAGTGCAAAGTTCAAGTTGGACTTAGATTTTATTAATTAATCGAGTAGGCATTATGCTTATCTTGTATGACACTATCAATGGACAGATGTAGCGAACGCAGAAGAGAACCCAAACCCACTACTAATTCTCCTACATTTGTACCCAAAACACTTATAATATGGCAATTAAATGATTTGAATTTGAATATCGTAAAAATGTTGCAGTTTGAAAGAGAGACGTCGATCTACACCTCATAGTATTCATAGTACTTTGAAGGTATTCTCAAATATTTTCTCATTGTAAATCGAAAAACAGTGTGCTGGGGAGTTTGTTGCGCCGTTTCTTCTTCCGTAGCAATAGCACAGGAAGCGGTGAAAGGTGGGCGATGGGGTGCTTGTCTATAATTGATAAACATACATCATAGCCTAATTTAAATAAATGACTTGATTTAGATTTTAACCGCGGAGCGCACTCTGTGAACTTACGTTTGACACGCAATAACCTTTTATAAACGTACGTTACGAAGGCAAGGGCAAACAGGCTATTAAGCTTATACATACATACTAATAAAAAATCAATATCTAAGATACACGGAACAAAGGAAAGTCGACCGGGAACCGGTTTTTAGAAGAAATATGCATTTAATAATGGGCTTAAAATTACGGTCCAAAAGGGTGCAGTGTTACAGCTATACATATCCTTATTGAGGAAAAAAAGGCAGGGTTATTATTAGTTTAAAAACTGATCCTACTGATTTTTTGAATGTTTTAAATCCTAAATTACGCTCTTGCTGCCTGACAAGTGTCCTACTAATAGGAATGTATATGTAACTCATTGAAGCTTGGATTTTAATGAAATTTGGTATTGAGTTAGTTGAGACTCTGGATTAAGAAATAGGACTTATAACCGACTGCGTCAGATGCAATGTTTTTTTTATCAATATCGGTTGTATTCGCGCGAGCGAATTCGCGAGCAACAGCTAGTAATAATATTTTTTGGAGCCAGGATAGTTCTAGAAGCCGAATAAAGGTAACTACACCAACAAAGCAATGATTACAATGACCGTATTATGTGCTCAGCCACAGACCGTAACCGAGCAATAACTAGCCAACCTTGACCTCCGCTCAAACCAACAGGGACCGACATAATAGGCAATGTTACATTGGACGGATTCCAAAGGGATTTGGCTGCAATTCACACATGTGAACTCACCATTGCGTAGTTAATAAGAAGATCCTCCGCCCCTTTTAGGTCATAACAAGCAATGGATGTAAATTTTAGATTGCCGTTTGTTTATTAGTAGTTCTCAGATTATTTTTCGCGCATGGTTGCATCTTTTGTGAGGGGTTGAATGTTGAATAAAATTTTTAAATGCAATTTTATTTTCAATGGGAATTTAATTGGATTTGGTTTTCATTGATAAGGAATGTATAAAGAAGGGTAGGGTTTATACTATTATTATTTGTACGTGGTGTGAATTTGATTGGCAGCTGTAAGACTCGATTTGGATCAGGGTCCGACAAAGCAAAAACATGTACATTTCGCAAAGGGGTGCAAATACATATTCCAAATAGGGGCACGCAATTTCAAACGAATTATGAAATTAATGTTTTTTGTACGTCCACCCTTGACTACGGTTGGTGCAACTCGGTCGAAACGTCGGGATAAAAGAAATATCAAATTACGAGTATATCGCGAATAAGACTCGTTTGTTGTCTAAAATATTAATTATAAAATATCAATTACTTTCAAGTATTAGCCATCCTAAGAGCGTTTTTACATTATCCGATAGGTACGATATCGGTTTCGGGCCACGATCTAATAATGGCGAAAGTATAATCTAATAACGTAATTTGCAGCTCTAATACGATATCGGGTCACTCAATAAAAAAGACAGACGCATATTTCATATATTCGTCTTCCGATACATTTGAAATCAGATCGAAAAATTTAAAAACATACTAGGATTTGCCAAACGGGATTTAATAGCATTTTAAACATAAGTACCGATCCTATATTCAGAGTTTTCTTTACGCTGCGAGAAAGCTGCGGGATGTTCATGAGAGTTACCGGGACCCTGGCAGTCAAAGGGCTCCAGGAGGAACATAGTGGGTTTTAGTCAGTAAAAGTCTGATACAGCGGGCGGGGTCATTTGATGAGTAACCACAGAAAAAGAGGGGTTTCTTTACTAATACCAAGTGCCAAGTCGTGTAATTAAGACCAGGATCATTAAAGATTGCACTTAGCTTCAAACCGGCAAATATCCTAATGCAATACACACAATGGTCTGTTGCAACGAGCAGCCTCAGTCCTTCGCCTCGCACTGCAATGTCGCAAGCCAGAGAGTATCACTGGGTTTTGTTGTCGTTATTACCTTTGTTTATAATCTATATCAAATTTTAATGTTCTTGTAGTTATAACTTGTAGAATATTCGTCGTGTCAAAAAGTGGTACATACCTACCTACCTAAAAGGGGTGGAATAAAAATGGGAATAATACAATTAATACATACTCATGTGTACTCAATAGGGATCTATTA
Organism: Chrysodeixis includens; assembly: GCA_941860345.1. Lineage (NCBI taxonomy): Eukaryota > Metazoa > Arthropoda > Insecta > Lepidoptera > Noctuidae > Chrysodeixis > Chrysodeixis includens. The sequence continues at coordinate 12,556,122 of OW796096.1, forward strand.
ACACACCAAAACCGTGACAGTAAAATCGCACACTGCCAATGACATTATAAACGACATATTATTATAAGACGTTGACCTTCAACTTTTACCACAAATTTCTACAATAATTCGGACACAGCAATTTGGGCTGAGGTTTACGGTTTTAATAGGTAAACTACTTTCTCGATATATTTTTTTATTGAATTTTATAGTCTGTGGTTCTCAAAACATAAAAAAGTAACAATTTAAACATTCCAATTACAAAATCTACGTTAGCTCGTTACATTTATGAATGTGTGTTAATCATCCTTCGATCGAACCGAATCGAAACCAATAAGCAATAATAACATCAGCAATTACTTCATACTATTCGCAGAAGGCCATCAATGTTACTGGTGACCTACCACAAACTCTTAAAGAGTAACTATAACAGTTGTGAAAGCGAGAGAGCACACTACAAGGCATAGAGCGGCGTCTCTTTTCCACAACTGCAGTATTCCTTTAAGATGTGGTGGTAGACCATTGGTATATCGATGTTTAATTGCTGTACGTATTCGACTAGCAATTTGAAATCGTAACTATTCGATTTCATGTACACATACTGTTAATTTAGACCTGTCAAGAATATCATGGTACTAATAAATTGCTTTTAATGGAGTTAACCTGAAACTAGCAATATTTATATAGACTTTGATATATGGATTAAAATCATTGTTCAAGAGTTAAGAATCTTCATGACTAATATCTTTATCATTTAACTTCCTTTTTTTCTTTCTTTTTTTTTTAACAACTACTGCACTAAGAAATTTAAGCCTTGGATCACAGACATTCAATTCAAATGCACAAAGACATCTAAACTCAAAATAAGTCTTTGTGGATCGCACAAATTCTTGTCCGATGCGGGGATCAAACCCGCGAAACGTCGCGTACAGTGGTAGGTAATTGGCGTGGTGACGCATACCACTCGGCTATCCATGCAGTCTAGCTCAACTTATAATAAGAAAAATAGGATAAGAAAAATTAAAATTAAATTAGTTTCCCAAAAACCGTGATATTTTTTTTATCTGTTCAATACAGAGACGCATGGAAAGTTTTTAAATACAAAACAAATATTATGAACATTCCCGTATTTCCATTTATATTACGCGTTATTTTGCGTCTTATAAAGTTCAGGAATCAGTCGCAATTATGATTCACACTAGAAGTAAACAAGTTTTATTGAAATAGCTTTTAAGACCTGCGACATTTCCACCAGCAATAACTAAATTTTGAAGCAAATGTAAGTTCTTTACAATTCTTTTGAGTGGAAGTGATGGTCGATGTCTAAATATCACACAGCACGTTAATACTGTTCCCAGAATGCACACACAATGCATTTATAAATAAAAAAAATTAAGTAAAAAAACTTTTAAAAAAAAGCTTTTATTTAAACGCTCTAAAAAGAAGAAAATAAAATATTCCTTTTGGATTATACTAACAACTCCTCATTATACACAATTTATATAATAATAATAAAAGCTTGTCGCTCGATTTACCACAAATTATTATGATATAAAGGAATGTTGATAGGTATGTAAACCTCGCGACAAGCTTTTATTATTATATTTAAATTGTGTATAATGAGGAGTTGTTAGTATAATCCAAAAGGAATATTTTATTTTCTTCTTTTTAGAGCGTTTAAATAAAAGCTTTTTTTTAAAAGTTTTTTTACTTAATTTTTTTTATTTTTTACTTTTTAGTTCCACCATATTGGATTCAGAATGACGTCATATTCTTTTTCTAGTCACTCTTAACAAGCCCTTTCATTTGATACCCATATTGTATAAGTAGACTAAAGGTAACTATTCCGCCATCTTGCATGGTCCGCCATATTGGATTCAGAATGACGTCATATTTTTTTTCTAGTCACTCTTAACAAGCCCTTTCATTTGATACCCATATTGTATAAGTGGATTAAATATAACTGTTCTGACAACTTGTATGATCCGCCATATTGAATTTAGAATGACGTCACATATCTTATCATATATTGTCATCCAAACAAAATGCGTCCACAAAATTTCAGCACAAACGGTTGAATATATCTACTTCAAAATTGAGTTCAAAGATTTCACCCGAACACACAAATATCCATACATTGCAAGTTAAATAAAAGCTTTTAAAAAAAATACCACCTGCTCCAAGCGCCGACCTTTGTAAATTTTTGTATTATACAAAACACACACAGAAAAAACGTTTAATACCTATTGGATGCACCCTCGGTTTGAATTTAGTCTAAAGGGTTACTTACCATTTAAAAAAAATACGTTTATATTTAAAACCCAAAACCTCTTTATCCATAATAATAAAAAGTTTATAATGGATACAAAAGAGGACTTTTAGACTTAATTCGAAACGAGGGTGCAACCAGTACTAAATGTTTAATTCCGAGTGTATTTTGGATAATACAAAAAATAATCTAGCACAAAAAATAATCCTAAAAGGAGGTCTCTACGTAAGATAAATTGTGAAAGATGTACAAGTTATTGCAATAATCCTTTTTATTTATTTTTTTATTTAATAAAATAATTGTAATTAGATCCCATTTTACTTACAAACGTGATCTCAGCGGGGGGTCCGGTGACGTCAGCGATCCCGACGCCGACTCGGAGCGCATGCGCAGTGGCCGCGCACGCGACCAACACCCACACACACAGGCTCATCTGAAAGTAAGTGACATTGACGTTCATACCCATGACAAGAAAGTTCTGGAAATTAAAGTTATAATAACGGCTGGTCTGAGCGTTTAACACAATAAATAGGTAATTATTAACGAAAATTCCGGGTAAATGCTATCTAAAGTATACGTTAATATTTTTGAAGAATTTATTTTAAGGAACACGTAGGTAATTCTTACAAGTTATTTATTGTCATTATTTTAATAGGACAGTCTGTATTACCTAGTGTTAGTTAAAACTTATAATATGGCAGCTAGATAGGGAGAGAGCCGTAAATAATCAAGGATATCCAATTTCTTTTCCTGAGTAGAAAAACGCAAAACGACAAAGTAAGTTTTACCCAAAAAACTTTCTTATAATTAGTATTTTTTATTACATGTGCCTTGCACCGCAAGTTGACCATTTCTGCCGTCATCACCGATTCGACTCACGCGCCGGCACAGATCAATGTCATTGACAATTGAATCTTCCGCGCTACGTGACCGGCGTCGGGAATAATGACGGTACGATAGCCAACTAATGATGATGCATCGGCTAATTATTGACCAATCATCTGCGAAATTAATTGTCCATGAAAATGATTTACTATAGTTTTGACTTTTTTTGCTATACAGTGATGGGAAGTCTGAATTTTTTACAACCGGTAACGTTGGTACCAGTTTCTTCTTGGATAGATCAAGAGACTAGCAAAATCAAACTCGCAATGCACTGCGATGTTACTTTACCTAAGTCACAAAAAAAAGAATGAAATTATTTTGTTTAATTTATTTTCTGGCGTTGAGTGTTCAGAGTGTTGATATAAAAATGTTATTATGTAAAACAACAACAAAAAATAAAATAATTAGATTAAAAACTACCTCTTTCATTAATAAGTAAAAGACACGGTAGACCAATTTAATTGCAATGGGAAGTGATTATGTATTTGGTTTTACTTAAGCAAGGCCAAGTTACACTTGATAGAACTATGACGGTATAAGTTTATATGGTGTGTTACGTAAAGGACACGAATAATAATTCTAATTACAAAGAAAAATAAGGAAACAGACATAATACAGTGACGTATTAAAACTGATGCGGAGTAATCGCGTTTTCACATAATGCGATGCGATTTTTGGTATCGGATGACGATTGATAATGGCGTAAGTATAATACATTAAATACCCGCGAGTTGCCTGCGGCTTCATCCGCGTGAATGTTGGTTATGACTGCAAAAACATTCCCCTCTCTGATGCAGTCGTTGAAAAGTAACCTGTTTTAATCCTGGGAGTCAGAGAAAAACAAATTTCATTGAACCGCAGTTTTAGAGTGGAAAAGTAACAAACTTACTCCCAAAATTTCACATTTATAATATTAGTAAGATGTAGCTCCGATATCTGGCATCGGGTCGGAAAATGTGAAAGACAGACGCATATTTCATACATTCGGCTTCTCCCGATATCGTATAATCATCCGAAACAATGTGAAAACGTATTAAATGTTCTCGATATTTGAAATAGATTAGTAACGGTATGAGTCACGGAGAAACAAAACGCTATCACTAAATAACGTAGTTGTACACGCGCTCTGATAGTGAAAGAAAAAAAGCATTTTTTATGCTGATTAAAGTCCTTGATTGGGTTATTAGATAAGAAGAAAAAAGCCATGAACGACACCTAACTTCGTCATCTCTCTGAGGTGTGATACGTTATGCATTGGGCGAACTCATCTATAAACGCTTGAAATCTTCCATGATGACGGAACAAAAGCTATGACTAAGCCTTTGATATCGAGATAAAGAAAATATTCGACAAGCTCTAAAGAAGACGGCATACATATGGAAACAAAAACCAAATTGAATAAACTGCAACAACATTAGAATCTGATGATGATTTAATACAAGATAGAGCATATTTTCTGACACCCATAAAAACACACAAGTTTATTGACTCCGCAGCAACAATGACATCATTTATCTTGCCTTACACATCACTAATAACGACGTATTTATCTTTATAAATGTCACATGTATGTCAACAAGAGATTTTTGCGGCCTGTTTACGTTTACACTTTGGTAGACAACGAATTATAATATTTCCGACGGCATCCGAAACGTGGTGAGCGTTTCCGATACATAGGTATGCAACAAAATATACGTATTAAAAGAGGTAGCAAGTAAGAACCAATTCTTATTACTAGCACTTTTATTAACCTACTTACGCAGGAAAGAAAGCAGAAAGATTAAGTTACTGAAATTGAGTCAAAAATAGAAGGTAAAAATAAGAAGTTCCTAAATAATCAAAATATTTTTGTCGTTTCGTTGATGAACAATTTCCAGATGATTGCTACCAGATTCTATCAATTAACTAGTTTACTAAGCATTTTGAACTAAGTGCGTTCTAATTTATGCGAAGGACAACATCATTAATGACCGTTGTCCGACATTTAGGGTTCTATTTTTTCTTTTAAAGTTCTTTTAATCTTTTTCTTGGCGCAAGATAGAGAATCGGGGAAGGACTTGGGGAAATCAGGCTGCATGTGAGAGGTGCAGCAGGTGGAATGAATCTTATTTTTATTCTCATTTTTGTATTCTACTAAAATACCTAGTCTTAAGTTTCTTTTATTATTTATTTATTTGCCCAGCAGTGGGACACTACAGGCTTGGAGAAAAAAATCTAGTTACAATATCAGCATGGCTACACTGTGGTAACCGATGTTATCGATCAGGAAGGAAACACATTGAGGAAAATGATGATAAACATCTAAAATGTACTGGAATTCATTGGAGATTCAACGACCTTTGCATGCGCGGAACAGCGGCAGGTAAATAGTTATAACAATAGAATAACCTTAGGTCTAGGACCTATAAGAATATAAGAATCCACGCTAAACCTTGTAATTGTTAATCTTGTTAATCTTGTAATTTGTGAACAGACCTTAAAACGAAAGACAAAAATGCCTAATTTCGATTTTAGCATAAACTTTTTAAACTTTCCCGAATGTTCATACCTCAAAAAAATATAGAGTTTAGGACAAGTCTACATTAACTCCATGTAAAACAGAGTATGGAACTATTTATATCAGTACCTACGGACTGTTTTTGGCACAAGCTACGCAGAAAAAAAACTGAAATCCGAGAACAATTTACCTACTTATTCCTAATCATTATTTGTTTTGTACTACTATAGAATGTTATTTAAAGTTTTGAAGAACTTCAACTTTAACAGAATTCAAGTACATTGCTTAGACAAACATTAGCCGCGATCCTTCGCTCAAGGCAGGCCATTCAAGTAGGCCACACTAAACTGCCTTGCCTTTCAAAACCCAATAGTTAACATCTGTTACTTCACTATATTCTAATACCTAGGTGCTAGCTTGTAAGCTTGTTATATCTACAACAATAGTATCCAGTCTCACAATTTACTAACAAAGTGGTATTTATTAAAAGTGTTGTTAGAAAGAATGAACTACAAATCGCGAATTGGCCTTATCAGCACTAATATCTGTATTTAGGATAATTTTGCATACACTGCTACTAGACCGATGGTATATGACCATTTTGTTATGGTCCCTTATCTCTAGAGTAAAAAGCAACTCTTATGAGTTAACCCACAGCTGGACAAAGGCCTCTGTTTATTTAAACTACTCCCTATATATCTTGCTATCCACCCTAACTCTTTTTTTAGGGTGGATCGAATGATTGTTTATTTTGATTAAGTATATCGGAGTTCTACTGACTAAAAAACACCCAGATCTGTTTCTACTACCTGGCCCAGAGTCATAGGATCACTTGCGAACTCTCTGCGCAATCCAGGCTGATCTATACATTCTCGATCTATTTTAACAGGTACACATCTATCTCGATCTATTTTAACAGGTTTACATACTAATAACTACTGAAAATCATTCCTATTCGAAAATTCTAGAAACATTTCAAGGTGAGTCATTGAACTTGGGGAGATCGAGCAGAGCACGGAGGTTAATTGAACGATCGCTGCATGTCATAACAAATTGGTTAGCCACGATACCCATGATGTCATTAATTGTTCAATAGGTAAGTGATTTCAAGGTCTAATGACTAATTACCGAAATGGAACTCAATTTTAAGTCACTGTTAATTTACTGGAAACTAGCTAAAACATCCTAAACGTTATGTTTAGCGGTTAGACTCAACTGTAATCAATTCAATTGTTTTTTTTCTTTTGGCTATGGAACATTCAGGAAAGGATTGGAGTAGCAAGTGCTGCTGAACCATTTCGCCTCTAAAGAGACCTATCTCTTACTAACGAGTCCTAACTCGTTATGCAAAGCTGACTGCTAACCTACGCTACTTTAAGAAGAATAAATTAGGATACAATTATTGATTTACCTTTTATTTATCGATGGCAATAATATGTGGTAAGCCCTCTAAAGTCTATATAAGGGCTTGGAATAGTGCATTGCTCTACAGGGCTTTCTTTATAATGTGATCAAAATTTCCTGTTTAATATAACAAAAGGTGTGTTAACCTTGCTCATTGTCAATCAAAAACCTACTTCACGAAAGAGCAATGTGAAGTCAAGTGGAACAGCTAACAAATCTCTATTTGATCCAAACCTCCGGATATATTGCTCTATAGATAATACAATTTACATAACAATCCACATTGGAGATGAGTTTGTTTGTCACATGTGACTGCAAACATGGACAGTCAGCTGATCCGACTAAAATAAGTGAAGGTCGATAGTTTAAGAATGAATAATAATGTTGACTTGTTGATATTAACTAAAAAATACTAAAAATGCACAAAGGCACTAAGAACAAGCATCTGTGAATCATAAAAGTGATGATGCGATGATCGTAGCCATAGGACATCGGACATCTCGGCAATTCGTATGGTGACCACTCGGTTACTGGTGATGTCGAGCTTCATTCAATTAAAAATAAGGGTCTAAAATTGAAAGTGAATCACCAAAACGAATAAACATAACTCGAAATAAAAAAAAATTGATAAGCAGACCATTATTCTGAGTCACAGAGTCACGCAACCGAAAGCGGCAATAACCTTGAACTTATAAACGTCAACACATAAATTATACGGCGTTTTGATTATCTAAAAACGCATTTTTTTTTCTGCAAATACTCGAATCGAATGCAGGATTATGAAAGTCAATAAACTTTAAAAGGTTTGAAATCGATACTATACCTTGTAAAATATAGCTTGATACCTGTGACATTACCGAACGTTTTATGAAGACAGCTACAACCCAAATTTTATGTTTAAAAGTCCAAATTTTTTAACATAAAAACGACGTTCGTGTATAAAAATAAAACGCATTTTTAAAAACAATCATGTAATTATAAAGATACCAGTAAAAATATGAGTAATTTAAATAATATTTAATATTTCTTAAATAATTTTTGGTTCTTAGCTTACTTTATAAATGCACTTTGAAGAGCTCTAGGGACGTGCAAGTGACTGACAGATGACTGTCGATAAAATAATACTATGAAAATTTCACTAGTATAAAATGTAGTTATTTAGTTTAGCAGTAATGGTTTCGCGTGCTGGAAACAAGCGGGCGCCATCGTTTTTGAGTCAGTACGAGTGCTGACGCGATGCAGACGCCTTGTATACGCTACCATTGTTTTGTTGATATTTGTGTTACTATGGTGTTATTTGTGTTACTTTGTTTGGTGTTACCTTTTTTTGGTTTGCCAAAATGCCGAAAAGACAAAAAAAGACTGTTTTGAATAGTGAGTGTCGCGAATTTGTGATCCGTTTGCGCGATTATTTTGAATTATTTTTGTTTTATTTCATTTAAATCAACTACAAATACATTTATTTTTAATTTACATCTTTACAATGACAATGACTACAATGTTACTTTTAATAAAACTCATGACGTCACAGACATCGATAAGCTACGAAACACACCTCCATCCCTAGTAATGCCATTCCGACAAACGTCACAGGTATCAAGCTATATTTTACAAGGTATACATAGTATAACACAAAGGCGCTTCCCGTGGCAGTCCGTCCCCATTATATGCTTATCTTTAAAACTACGTAATGGATTTTAATATTCTTAATGCGGTTTTTTAATAGGTAGAAGGGGGAGATTTCAAGAGGAAGGTTTATATGTCTATTACATCAGAATTGCACCCGTGTGAAGCCGGGGCGGGCTAGTATTTTGTAAATGACAGTAAGCTACACAAAACATTGGTTTTACACAAGCATTCATACTTAACTTGTCTTAAGATTGCTCATCTAAATTAGAATTATAATAAGGTAATATTTGTAAAATTGTAGGGGGCAATCTTAAGATCTACTGAACGGATTTTAGAAAACTCTTTTACCAATAAAGTCACATAATTTGTTACTGTTATAAGCTATATTTACCTATATCAACCAAAATATGTAGGTACCTACTGGCCTGCTATATTTAAAATAATTATACACCATTTATTGGCAAATTCTTTCAAGGTACAGCGACTGCAATATGTCGTGTAAAGTTGCAACGTTTCACAATGTCACTGTCTGTCCGTTCGCGTTGGTCAATACTAAGGTGACATGTCCAGGCAATATTGAAACGAAACGGCTATCCACTAAGTGGACATTAACGTCATACCATTAATAAGGTAAAATGTGTTAAATTAATGTTATAAAAGGTGCTGTAATCCTTTGCGTGCGTCGATATAAAGACTACACGCAAACATTAAACGTCAAATTAATAATTTATGGAGAGGTTACCCTTATCACATGAAGTATAAAATTGACGAAGTAGGTATATCTGTCATGTGTATCACTATACGCGCAAGATTTTCGAAAATGTGAATCAAAGATTGCAATAAAAATATTCACTGGGGTACACGACAGTTAAAACAATTCACAATTATTCAAAAAGGTAAAAGTTACAAACCCTTAAAATTGAACTTAGTTACACTGAACGTCGACTATAAAACACAATTGAGGAAAAAATACTATTACATTCTGGCACTTTAGCGCATTTATAGAAGATTAATATCTTAAAGAAATACAATATCAGTACTTATCGGCATGTTGTAATACAAATATTATTTGCTAACAAACAGTAATTGCACTTAAGATCAAATGCTTCTCAAGGTTTACCTCTCATAAAACACAAAAGGTTATAAAACTCTGTAAATATTGTAGGCTCAACCCGCATGCTTTGTTTTTACAATTAGTTAATTGCTTATGAAGAACGATACTTTGCTAACTGACGTTTAAAAATGTCAGTTTGTCGCTATATTTCATTTAACTGTGACTAAGACACATCGACTGCACGGGTGTACGCGACGTGTCGCGGTTTCGATCCCAGAGTAGGACAAGAATTTGTGCGATCCACAAAGGCTTGTTCTAAATTTGGGCGTCTTCCTCCCTAAACCTCCCGCGATACAAGGAATAAATTACTTAGTGAAAAAGTCTTTTAAAAAAAAGTACAGCATGTCACCCAAAAGAGACATTTTGCATAGTGTCGTTCATTAATACGGCCGTTGGTATAAAAAAAAACATAAAACTCGAGATGCCAGACTATCCATTATGAATCAATTACTGAATAAACACGGAATTCCTACTTTCTCCTACATTAGGCAGCAATTATTATAATCCTAAAGCAAGCAAGAAACATAAACAAACATCAATCAAGCAGTGAGAGTTTGATGCACTTTAATGCACTTTCATAATATCGGTCGTTGCAACCACACCGCTAGTCGCAACTAGTGTTGTGACACGGACTTGTAAGAGAAAGTTCTTATCGATAGAATGTGCGTTGATCTTCATTGCATGTTTCATTGATATGAGATGGGTAATATTTTTTCTATGTTATGGATTATAAGTGATTAAATTAATTGGAAGTTTAGAAGCCTTGGTTTTCATCTAGAGAATATAAATTTATTGGCGATACATATACCAGAACTTCAGTAGAGAAATTAAAAAGTAAGAAAAATGTGGACGAATCAAAATAAGTATCACCAACACTACTAAAATTTGTGTAGTGAGCTGTTTTTGCTTCTACCAATAACATGGATGCCGCAACGTAACCACAAACTCTCTGCCGGCCGATACGACAGAGAAGAAAACCTACATGGAAAGGTGAAAATTAATGATAACTCAAATAAACTTTGGGTTCTCGTCATACAGACCGTTTTCAAGCGTATTAAAGGTAAGGTGGATAAAAATCTTTTTTTACACTTAAGTAGCTTATTCGTCTTAGCGTGTGGTAAAAATAATGCATATCATAATTTATATTTTTGCATACTCAGAATGACATATTTAAGTTTTACAAATAAATATTCCAAACGAAAGATCGTTCACCTCCTTTGGAATGTATTTATAATTACAAAGATATAAATATCCACATACAATAAATCTTACTTTAAATTAATTAAAATTGCTACTATCTTTAAACACAGAAGCTTAATACTTAAACAGGCAACGGAAGGTCAAACATTCTCAACATAAATCATTTTTACTGACCTTTTAAGAGAACATTTACTATAATAAACATTTTTATCCATGAATAACATTAACACAGATTCCGTAGGTCAATGATTAAATATATTTACAACTTAATATCTTATATGCATTTTTATTATTCAATTTCTGTTTTGAATTTGAATTAGCATTTCGAATGTAAATTATTGAGTTATTTATCAACAATTTGAAAATTACGTGTTCTGTAGTGGAAAAATACGCAAGTATTATCTCCACGCATTTAGATATAGTTAGTTGACTTTATACACTTTTCACTGCATAGTATAAAACAAAGTCGATGTCGCTGTCTGTCTGTTTGCTTAAATCTTTAAAAGTTTTTGAGGTGATTTAATAGAGTGATTCAATAGAAAGGCCATATATACATAATGCATCAGTATTCTACCCTAATGCATCAGTATTGCTAAGATAGGGCAGATCGCTAATTAAAGAATAAACCAGATCTTTTATTGTCGCAATTGCGTGGGAAATTAGATTATGCGATATTAATCTAAATGGGTATACCTATCAGATTTGAGCACACCTTATTAAAAAGGCGAAATCATCTTGTAATATGCAAGTTAAATTGGATTCTTTGCAACAAGGCTTACTTAACAAGACGAGGCAACGGATCAAGGTGAAGACGAATGACCCTTGCCCTTCACATGTTAAAATTCTAGTGCTTTGAATTGGCATGTATAGTCAATGTCAAGTTGTAAATATTTAACTATGTGCCATTCATATTTATGATAAATGATAATTAAATTGTATTTGTTACCAGTTGTAAGCCTTACATTGAAAAGGATCATCCTTATGGCTGCACGAATAGCCGAGTGGTACGGACTATGAACCCCACAATTACCTCTGTGGGCGACGTATCACGGGTTCGTTCCCAGCGTCGGATAAAAAATTGTGCAATACACAAATGTTTGTTCTGAGTCTGGGTTTCTTTGTAAATGTGGTAAAATTCTGGATTCCTTAATGGTGTAAGTAAAAATTTTATTTTTTGTACTTACATGTCATAAATAGCTTAGGTGCATATTTATCTTTCTAAATGTAAATTATACTTGGATTAAGCCAAAATTACACATTCAAACTTATACTAGAATTGTTTCATAACATCCGATTTTGCAACGTGAGTCTGAATTTTACGACTAATCCGGCCTTCTAAATCTGTCTGCCAAGGTAAGTTAAATTTGACTATGTAAATATGAAACAAATATTCACGATATAGCTGGTATTATTTGTATTATAAACACTAGCAAAAGTAGAAAAGCAACGTAGTAACAATTCATAATAATTGTTGTATTTTATACCTATCTTATATTTGTTGATACCTGCATGGGAAGTAGCACTGTGCAACTATGAGACCAATTTGTAAGTATCATAATAAACTTACATGCTTGTAACAAGATTTGTTGTAATTACTTAACACGAGTGAAAACAAAAGAAAAAACAATATTTGTGCAGAAACGTAACCGATTCGTGTCATTCAACTTTTAACCGATAATATTCATGAAGCGACCTCGTTCTATTGTTTCTAAAACTAGACTAAATCATTATTTCGTATTAATATTTGTAGTTAAAAGTAGGTACGTATTTTTGACAATGTTTTTTCCGCTACGGTGGCTTTTCAAATAGGTATCGTTTTTCTATAATTTATTATCAATGTAAGTAGCTTATCACATACACGACAAACACATAAAATTATCTTTGTAAGGTAAGTATAACATAAGTAGATTGTTTACCTATTCTGACGCATCGCAACCCGTGCAGTTTTATCGATAACACATCGATATTATCGATAATGCAGAACAACACTAGCAGTCACAGTTATTTCTTAGACTGGCTTGGAAAATCGGAACAGGCGCTTGTAATGCGAGAAACTCGCTATAATGGAATATTAACACTAGAAAATTATTTATTAGTTCATCCTTAGATATTTATTTACTCTTCTCTACAATAAAGTAACCTTATATTAGTGCTCCAGTCGTGGTAACCGTTGCATTTGTTCATGACGATGTCTTTGAATTTTTAAGAGGTTATTTTTTCCTGAATACATCTTAATCTCAAGAAAATATTACAGGCAAAAACAAAACAACAACAGAAAGTTGCAGGAAGATACGTAATTCCTAGTAAATTATTTTAGTATCTGCACGGGATCTTTATCAATCACACGTATGATACAATCTTTATAATACACGGACAAATAATTTACGTTTAAGTTTAAAAAAACGAAGGTAAACAGACCCGAGACCGAATAGATATATAAACTGTAATTACATTATGGAATAAAGAACTATTTTTGTCACTGTAATTCTTAATCCTCTGGGTAAATATGGACATAGTTTATGGCTTCCAATACCAAGAAAGCTAACACATAATATTGACGTAAAAGTGTATCGTTTCAAAACTATAACACACGTAGGTATTGGGTTTCAATGAACCTCATATAAATGGCTTCTAAAATGGGTAACTACAATTTGGAGTTTTTAAAATCAAAATCAAAAGTTTTTATTTCGAGTAGGCCTTCTCAGGCACTTTCAAAACCTTACTGACTCTAGTTGCGCGGTTCCAAAGTCATTCTATGAAGAAGAACCGGCAAGAAATCCATAAAATTGTGTTCTTATTAAAACCTTTTGTACCGACTACACGCTACAAGGATATAACACCTTTTTGCAGGTAGTTAAGCACTTGACAACAAGACCCATGAGTCTTATCCTTTAGCTGTCCTAACAAAACAATTATCTTTAATATTTCTAAGACTAAGAGGAATATTCAAGTGTTTCAATTAGTAATATTTGGTCGTAGAAGTGCCAATAACATTGAAGTTATAACAACAATTGAACAAAATTAACACGTTTGTACAAACAATACTAATTGAACCTTTATCTGAAGTTATAATTAACCATTCGTAATGAAACCAATCTCTGATATCGTTATTCGAGTGTATTTCGGTCTTAATTGATTTCATTACACGAACACTCGGGCTAAGGTAGGAATGGCAAACCTTTAGGTGCGTATTTTCGTAGTACAAATTGAATTTACTGCAATGATCAGTGACGCGCCTAAATTATGATGCGCGCCATTGGTTCACCATTCTTGGACTAGGGAACTTATCCCCTTCGAGAGTTTCACTAATAATTATCAATAATACTTATGATACGACCACATTCGGAAGTGGGATCCACAATATGTTTCGTAGAATTTACAAATATTTGTCCAATGCAAGAAACGAATCGACATAATTCCGAGCATAATAAATACCGAATTGGTCTTGTAATAACAAATATGCCAATATTATGATACTGACACTGTATACCCTTATATTTATTATAACACTGTCCATCCGTCCATCATCAAATTCAAGTTATTTTTAACAACATTGAAATACCCCAAATGTACGAAAAATATCTGATGTGCATTATTGCAGCAGTTGACTTTGACCTGGTTATGTTACGCCTTGCCGATATCCAACTCGTTATGTATATCACCTCAGAATTTTATTAATACGACCATTCATGTTGCTCGCATACAAATGATGAGGTTTATTCATCTGCCTTGGCTTCTCTTGGGAATTATGTTTAGGTCAGCTTTGACGAACGTTCATAATATTATGTGTGTAATTCTTTGACCTCTACACACTCAGATACTTCTGAATATTCCTTTCAAAAGACACGTGAAAGATTCACTTGTAAATTAAGACGTACTGGACACTCGTAATAAGGAGAAAAAAGGCTGGGAATTCATACGTACCTATGTCTAAAATAAGGCAGTTAAGACTCTTGGACTGACTAAAACACTACATCCTAAGTATCACGATGTTTCTTACCCTTAAGAAAACAAGTCAAACTGTTCAGATTGACCGTAAAATCTATTCTCGGTACAAAAACAAGATTGTATTGATAAAAAGTGCCCAGCTACTTTTAACATAATTAAATCTGTTTTCTGTTAACAACAATCTTTAAGAGCTAACAAGAAAACTCTAAACTATTCTCAATTACGAGTTCTTCGCCACTAAACTGATTAGTCACTATGAGTGGATGAATTAAAGCGCAAACATGAACATTGAACACGAAGAAGTTTATGATCTTTATTCATCTAGATTAAACCAAAATGTAATCATTAATCAACATGTCAAAAGCTTATGAGAACGTGGAAATCTACTAGAAGATGATATTCTGTAGGGATCTAGAAGTTTTTGGTCTTCCTAAGGTCTGCGATCCTGCCATCACTTTGCAAGGAGGTTGCAATAAATTGTGGAAACTAGGTGTCGCACAACAGTGTTTAGAGCAACAGCAAGGCGTTTCTGCATTTGTTGACGCAGTCGTGAATGGTATGAGAATACAATCGTGAGTAGTTGAGTCCTTTTACATCTCTTTCGGTAGTTATTCTCTGAGTGGTCACATAGGAATAATTGACTACCTACAGCGAGTCCAAAAATATACGTAGTCATGTTAAAGTGATTATACCTAGTTTATAATATTACTACTAGATAAACATTATGTAAAACTCCAGTCCAAGATCCGTTCACAAACTTCTAGCTATTGTCAATCAAATGATAGCTCGCTATCGCAATCTTATTTTCAAGGCCGCGTTTGTATTGCTCACAAGCCGTAAAATAAGATCCATGGCTTTATAGGCCTAGTTGAGAAACATCGGTAACAATGACCATTCAAGCACCTACTTATTAACAAGCAATGCTTAGAGATATTGACAATGAAGACATCAATAAACACCTGTTTACAAATTGAGGAATTTTAAAACATAGTTGTAATCTTCGTTGATGGAATATTTGATAGATTCAAGACTAAAAAAGGTAGGAATATAAGAGACAGATATTCTAACCATATTAATTTTCTTTATCAAAATCCGCACATATACTTCGCCCCTAAGGATAACCACTGACCCAAAAAAATAGATCAAGATCAAAAAGAACGATCATATCGTTTTTGTTGTCTGCATCTTTTTTGTTTTGTTTATAATTTTTTTCAGAATACAGGAGAAACTGCCAAAATTCACAATTTACGAAAACCTTATCAGATTTAGACAAATTGTACCGCTCACTTGCCGGAATTGGTAAGTATTGAACTTGGGTTCCAAAATCCTACATGCCAAAGAAAGACTCGTTATTGTTCTCGTAAAAGCAAGTAAGTATTCATACTATTCATTTATTGTTTGGACGTAAAAACCGTTAGGTTTCATTTGGCGGTGCGACCCCTTTGTGTTTCGGCCACAAAAAGGTCCAAACCGGGACGAATTTAAGAAACAAAAGTAGCACAGCATCCTCAGTAGATGCCAGTGTCGTTAAAAGATACATAATGATATTTTGTGCTAGGATTCAAAAATTTGATCCCCTCAAGCTGATTTCCACTGATCACCAACTTTTTCGTTATACTACATACAGAAACTCACTACTATGCACCAAAGCCTAAGGAGAACGATTGCCGCTTTTACAAACGTAAACAGGATTCCACCCGAAACTGTCGATGCCGGTCGTAACCGAAATATTGTAAACTATTGTAACATAAGCAGGAAGGATAATAGTCAACATTAGTTATTCTAAACACGTGTATCGTGAGAACGGTGGCATAGTGGGCTGACGTGATACACATCTAGTCACTACATTAGGAGCATGAAGACTGGGTCTGAAGGTTGTCGTTCAGGAAATGGGAAGGAAACAGAGGAACTCATTTTAGAAACGAATAACGATCACTTTATTAAAGTTGTGTAGTTCTGGTTATTACAAGAGGCAAATATAGGTTTCGATAAAGTTAATCGCAGCCTTATTTATCAGACTTTTTGACAATAAAGGCTCTAATGAAGATACGCTTAAAATCGGACGAATTTAATTATTTCTTTACACGACATTAATAAAAAAAAAATAGAACATCTGCTCTGTTACGATGATAAAAGAAATTATTCTTTGTAAACTTGATGATTAATTTTCCTTTGTGAACGAATTGAGTTTTTATCAAGTCAATATCCGATAAAGGCATTGCTTTGATAAGAGCAAAACAAATAACAGGCAAACTAGTTGTAAGTACCTAGATTTGATGAGAGAGATAACTTTGTTTCCTTCTCCACAAACGTCGAATCTGTCTTTTTTGGTATAATAATGGTTTAAGTTCTAAATGTAAATATATTTCACAAGGTTCATAGCTTTCTACGTATGTTGTAGAAAATACGTTGTGACATGGAGAAAACAAGACTTTATTTACTAGGTAGTTATGAACTAAGACAAGAAAAGATGAAATAAAGGGACTTTTAGTCTTAATTATACGATGTGTTAACAACGTCATGGCTTTTCTACTGTTTTAGGACACTGCACTGTGCATTTAAAATGAAACCTAAAATATATACCTACTTGGAGAAATTACATATGGCAATACACCCACCCACCTGTGCCCGGAATTATCCTGAGGTCTAATGTCTATTATTGTCTATAGAAAATACTGTAAAACATGTTTTATCACCACTTTCAAAATTTTGAGGTCAAGAAGGTTTATTATTTTAACATAAGGTTAACTATAATAAAAATAAGGCAAGTTTCTTTGAAATTTTTTATTGAGGTATAAAACCATAGAAACTTAAAGGCACACATTAGTTTATGTTTTCGCTAAACCTATCCGATTAAAACATCGGAAGATATTTTTATCTTATTTCCAAGACTTAGTACTTAACAGTTAACTTCATGTATTAATAGTATTTAACAATAAAATTAATTGTACTATTTACCTTTGTAGCAATATTATAGTTCATACTAATATTTTGTACATCCCAAACTCACATTTTGCGCAAAAATATTTGAATGACTATATTTTCACTTGCACAAAAACATTTTATTTTAGTAGATTTTCCAATAACTCTTCGCACTAAGGTCAGTTTAATTTAAAACATACACAGTAATACACACGCGAAGTGAATGCACTTCACAAGGATAAATTGTACGGACGTAAGCTCTCTCTCGCGGCGTAAAACGCACTAAATTATTTACTGCGCTGAATCAAAGCCGAATCCGACTACACGTATTTGTCACAAACGTTTGGCCCAACATGATAATCGACCTAATACGGAATGTCATCCTGCTGGCACTTCACCACACACAATTCATAGCTTCGCAATTCATCTGTTTATAAGACGCATTAGAATCCTTTGTTAGATACATGCAGGCTTATGACCCGTATTTGGTGAGCACTCCATTGTTTAAATTACACTAAAGTGATAGTGAGAAGGATTAGGTTTTTTGCTGTACCTATCGGTAATTAATCGTAGCTTGTACGATGTTAATTTATTGGTTGTAATGCAACTAATAAATTAAAGTCATACATTACAATCATACATATTATTTAAAGTGATATTTATTTAGATCACTCAAGCATGCATCAAAATACTAGTATCCCAGTTTTTACGACGCTAAAGAGGCAACATTAGTCAATCTTGTCAAAAAAGAAATACAAATTAGTGAAAAATCCAAGAAAGCATAACGTCTTATCGAATTTAAATAGTTTCCAAGTTTTGGCCAGTTAAAACTATTTTAAAAGTGATCGTGATAGTTATTAAAATTGTGTACTTCGCGAAATGACAAATACTTGTACATGTAAAATTACTGTTGCTCATTGTGGGTGTCATAAAACCAACAAAAACTTTAATGAACGAAGTGATAAAAAAATAAGCTTTTAGAAAAGTAGAAGCCAGAGAAGCTTAATGTAATAAATTGATCCACTAGATAATATTACGTTTCAGGTAAGCAATACAAAGTATTTAACAATGGATTCAACAAGTTATATCGTGCATGTTTTATATTTACAATTAAATATAGTCTTTAGCGTGTTGCAATTGTCCGTTTCTAGGAACAATCAATTATAGGTACATATGTACACAGAAAAATAAATTATTAGTTTAAACGTTTAACTACACCTGCATGTTAATTCAAAAAATGCCGCCAATTAACTCACGGGACTACAGCGACATCTGTTCTTAGAAATTGTATCTGCTTAGTAATTGTCCATAGGGGCCACAAGTAGCGCCATCTAGAACGAAAGGCAATACTTGTAAATTCCTCGGTCAGATGTCGCTAGTGGAAAGATCACCAAGGCTGCGTTCATAAGACACCTACGTAAGTAGGCACCTATTTATGTACCGTTATCTCTACGCCGGATACGCTGTAAACTTACGTTCGTTGATTTATCCCTATCTAGGCAGAATTTGTATCCTATTGAATAAGAATGGCTGAAGTCAACTGTTTATCTCTACGAAAAGTTCTAGATGGCTGCGTAGGTTCCTTGTATGCACGGAATTACAATATCATTCATGGAATTCGGAGAGGGGTGGATGACCTTTCAGTGAAAGGGACTGCTTAGATCGGGAAAGTAGTAATTACTCCCTAGCCCTAGTAAATATATTCGTCTCGGAAGAACAAAATTGATATCCTGAACTAAATGTATGCATGCAAGTATGAACACTGCTCAATAATCAACTGCGCTGTTAAGACGTGCGCCATATTTATTTTTATAACGCTATATGTATCCAATGTCTTCATAATCGGTTCTCGAAATTAAGAATTTTCTTGTGTGGGAATATTCTATCCGATACCGTGGGACAAATAAATAAGCTTAAAAACAAAATAACTTTTTACTTAAAATCGGTTGTATTTACATTTCGTCCATTGTAGAAAATCAATAGTGTTCAACATCACAAATAAATAAAATCGTACTAAGGTATTCACATAAGTCGTACATAGTACAAATATGCGACAGCTCATTCTTACTATAAAAAATGAAAAGGCGGGACAATAAGATTTACTCATAAGATAATTTTATTGATTTCCATGTCAATTTTCTCTAATGAAAACAACTTTGCTCCCTTTGGTATTCGATCGCCAACGGAACAATTATTAGCTAAATGCTTCTCAAAACATCTCTGTCTCCGCCGGAGGTCGGCTGCGTGAAAATAAGTCATCGCATCTAAGTGTCGGCACACCGACGCCCCGCGAACGACTGAACGGAGTGAAAACGGATTCAACAAGAAGTATTAAAACGATCATGTGACGATCGGCATCTAGGCGGGCAGCTTTAACGTACATCGCGCGCGGTTCGGTAGCGAAGCCGAGCAGCGATGTAAAGCGCACAACTGGTGATTTTCCACGCGAGAGAGCGTCGCCGCGGCGTGGTGCGGGGCGCGCCCGCCGCCGGCAAATCGAACGAGGCCACGCGCGGGACCACGCGCCCCCCGCCCCGCTGCCGGCGTCCTTTCATAAAAAATGACGTACATCCTACATACTAAATCACTTTAACCTAGGAATCTCTTATTCCACACCGTGAGACACTGGAGTACCGAGCTGGAGGTTTTATCCTAATTAACAGTTATGGACAAAAATTACAGGCCGGTTTGATATATTTTTGTTATTTGCTATCGCACCGCGCCGCGACCGTCGCGCTCTCTTTATCGGTCGTGCAGAGAGCGGGCGGGCGGCCGGCGCGAGATAATGGCAAAATTGTGATGTTTTTCTAGTAAACTGACGTATGAAATACAACCGCGTGTCGGCCGGCGGCGGACGCCAGTCTAAGGTGGCGCTTCCTCGTTCAGACTCGGCAGCCCTGGATGTTACCGACCTGTACTGATTCTATCGCTAAATGACTAAATTTCTAAGTTTTATTTCGTTATCATACTTTATCACTCGATCCAATATGCGATCGAGTCGAACGAGGGAGCGATTGTGTAATCGAAACGCGATCGTGGATGTACTGTATAAAAGAATACGATTAACCTGAATGCAACGTTCACACTATGTTACATTACTGATTATAATAATCACAGGCTTCACTTACGCTAAATATGTACACACAAACTCTCATCGACAACAAGAAAATGAAGAATTGAGCTTTGTGACTTATAGCTTAATTACTAAACGCCAAACCTGGCTTACTTCTATATTTTATTAACGGATAGGTTCTTACTGCATAGAAAAATATCACAACTTCACCATTCAACGGGCTCACAGGTAGACCATACAGAGTGGATTTCACTTAGAATAAAGTTTACTTCCGAAAAACACATTTGTACATTTCATGACAAAATTCAACAGCATTCTACTAAGTCTTCATTATACGCTCATGAACGAGCCGAAAAAGTAAAGATACAGCTTTCAGTACCGAACTTAAACAATGTAAAAAAAAAATTGAAAATCTGCATTGAATTTGACTTAATTAATTACATTTGTCATTTAAATAGAACTGCACCCGTTTTAGGTGGGAGCGTTGTCGGCCCCGCGTGTTCCCAACTGTTGTTAGTGTCCTGTAGTTGGGGCTGTCGCTGAGTGTGGACAGTTGAGGCGAGGCGAGGCCGCGCCAGTCCGAGGCGTCACGAGCACTAACACATCACTGTGACATTGTCCATATAGAGGCACGTGGCGTATTACGCATCCTCCTCCTCCTCTTCCCCGAGTAGCTCCTCCTCTACTTCCTCGTCTGTAACTACGAAAATACCATGTTAGCACGGTCAACATGCGCCAAGCATACGGCTGACTTAACACTTGTCAAAACAAGCCAGCCATACAATCATGTTGAATTTTGCAAATGTGAAATTAAACCTCAATTCATAATTATTTCTAAAATACTAAAAATATTCTACAGTTTGTAATAATTATCAAACATGGAAATAGATTACTGCATGGACACATGATAACCTAACTAGTGAAGTTTGTTTTGTTTATGTTTACGTAAGATTTAGCTAAAACATGATGCGACCCTACTTGGCCGTGATAATCACGCAACAAGCGTTACTATTACAAATGCAATGCGCTACTGACCGTCGCCATCGAGATCGTCGTCCTCTCCCTCTCCTATCTCCTCGTCGTCCTCCTCCCCCTCCACTTCTTCGTCGTCATCCTCTTCGCCCTCGCCTTCTCCTTCTAAGTCTTCCTCTTCACTGTGTGGCTCGTCATCACCGCCACCACCGTTTTCCTCCTTTCGCGCCTTTTTCGCGTCTGTCGTTTTTTCCTAAAACCGTAACAAATTATTGGCGGGAACCTGTTTATAAAATTGTTTACGTATCGCACACGGCAATATGCGGTGCGCCTTGGCGTACTCAAGATCAAACAAGTAATAACTGGCCATTAGCCAATATTATTTACAATTTTGAATGCACTGTATGATCTGTATATGGATTATTTTGTGGGAAAACGTTGCAAGTTGGCTGCATAATAATGAGACGCAGGTGACAAAGATTCGTAACGATAAAGAAGCGTGGGTCATTAGTTGTTGTGTGGGGGAAAGAGCGATGTATAGAGCGGGGCCGGCGCCGTACGGCCCTTTTTCCCGTGGCAAAGTTTAGCGGAACGCGGTCACCGCGCATACCTACCCAACCGTTCGCAAAGCGACGCCGTATACACAAGAAACAACTAAAAACCGTCTAAATAATGACGATACAGTCTCGTGGCGTCGTTCATTAACATACACGTTTTAGATAGATGAATTACGAAGAGGTTAACCTATACACACGATACATTCTGAAGTGTTAAAGCCATGCGTTTTATTGCATGCACGATACTTTGAGGGAACAGGATGGAAGATTAGAAGCATTCCCTTTTTAGTTAGATCATTGAATATCTACAAAACTAGGATTCCCGCTCAAAATGTCGAATCGTTGTATGTATGATTTATACCATGAACAATGCTAATAGAACATTAAGACAAAGGATACGACCATATACAACAATATACACCTACATGCTAATAATGCCGGGTCAATGACTACTTTTCTATGTAAGCGCCGAAATAAAATCTATCAGTTGAGCAAAGGGCTATAGCGTGACTGACTCATGCCAGACTCATATATTGCATTGGATAATAATAAGAATATAGAGACGGCTTAGATAACGAGGCGAACGTTTGCGCGGCGGTTGTGACAGTCCACCCGACTCAAACACAGACATTCGCGCCGGCCATGTTACCCATCCATCTAGCGTCACGCTACAATGAACCTAAGCCCCGAGAGTCTAAAATAACTATTTTTTAAGTTCAATTCCATAATAAACGATTACGAGTGTGTATTACAACAACTACATGTATACTATTTCTATAATAACCACATCAATGAGGACAGCGTACGTTCCCGCGCCATGTTTTTTTTTCCGCCAAGGTCATGCCTCCGTATCGAAAACGAGTAAACAAAAGCGAAAAACTACAGGCCAGATATTAAAAGACGCCTACTTTAAAGTTACAGTTAGGTTAATCCATTTTCTGTTGGCACATCGATTTCCCCTCACACGCTAAAATGCATATCTCGACAAAAATGACATCCAAAAATACGCCGGTTGGAGTCAGCATCGTTTCCGAACCTACACGCGTAACACTTTATTTACCACGTGGAATTATGTATGAACGCATTAAAGATAGAGGAAATTAGTGTAATGCTGCCTATATTATAGCGTTCAATAAAATGGCGAGCGATTAAAACGAATACATTTGGTTGACATGTGCACTCACCTCTGCTGCCCTTTTGGCTCCTTTTAGGTCACTTTTCGCGTCTCCTTTCTTCTCATCGCCGACCTTGTCGACGGCCACTTCACTGTTATTTTCATTGGTGCTCATGATTGTTCTGATTTTGGTGTTAATTACTAGAATTAGTAAGTTAAGTTGTACGGCTGCCCGGATCCGACGCGCGACTGACTGAGCGAGTAAGCGAGCGGCCAGATGAGTTTGAAAACGAAGATGGCGCGGGCTTCTGCACGCCTCGACGCTGATTGGTCGAAAGTGTCCGCCATTAACAAGCTATGACTAGCATGTGGGTAAAAATGCTGAATTAAATTGACAATACTTAAAGATTTTACTACCTAATGATCGATGAAATTTGTGTTAAAACTCATTTGAAGGTTATAATCAACCTTATTTTTACCCTACATATTATAAGTTTAGAGACAAGTTTAAAAATAGGAGCGCGTCGGCTTCGCTTGGTTCCAAATTTTGACACGACGTAGCGCTGCTATCTATTATAGAAAAGCGGGAAAATAAAAAGTTCATTGTGTGATAAAATTATGTACCTATTTGCCTGCAATGAGTTGAATGTTTTTTCTGCGAATAGCGTAATGAAAAAGTGGCGAATTTTATAAAAAAATCTTCACCTTATTTTATTTACATTACCAATTATATTTTCAAACATGGTAAAATCTAGGTACCTACCTAATAAATATCCTTAATATCCATCTATTTGCCACCTTGTTATCACATTTTTTTTAAACCTAGGTCCGGTCACTTCCTATAAGGACAAGAGATAAGTAGGCAAATAGAATAAAGGTCTAGTTTTATTTTTCCACAAATTGATTGAAACATTATGCGCGTCACTACAGTTAACCAGATACAATGAAAATAAAGAAGAATTATATTTCAAATCATCATTTATTTACACATTGGTACTAACCTTACATTTTTACTCCACACACTTTGGAGCCGATAATAAAAGATGAGCGGTGGCAAATAAAATAAAGACGAAAATAATTTATTTCTTAAAAAAATACAGTATGCGTTTATTTTAGACGTAACCCTTGCTTATGGTTTTATTTACATATAACTATTATATAATATCGAAGTAAGCTTTCACATTGAGTTATGCTAATTCAGCTTCAGCTAACAAGCATGTATAACTATTGTGTTGACAATGTTTAATATAAATTTCACAAGTTTATGTGACCATGTTTTTATATGGCTCAGCGGGTCTGATAACATCGAGATGTGACGTCTAAAATAGATACTGAAAAAATATAATACAATAATAAAACAAGAGACCATGTAAATGGGTTAGGTATTTTTATTAACATGCTGATTATAACGTGATGCCGTGTTTTGTGCCAGTTTTAACCTCTGATGAATATTTTTGCTATGGCTGTGTTTTCAGAACATACTCATTACTCAAGTTCTGCACATTTGATTTCTACACTTTAGAATAAGCCAACTGCTCGTAATTGATATTGAAATTACTACGAGGTTGATACTAGCACAATACAATTATTAAAAGTGGCAAACTTTAGTAGAAAAGGGTAAATTTTACTCAGGTAAATTAACAGATAATTTGCATTTCCATTCTACTAAAATTTGTTTACAGAATAAACAGTTAAATTAGCGGGAATCCTTTTGCACGCTATACAAATATCTGATTCTTTTCTGTTACACAAGAAAATATTCAGAGTCTGATGCAGGCCCTAGCGTACTTTACAGCCATTCAGGATTTAGACACTATTTCTAGAACATTCCTTACGCATTAAGCTCTAATTCCTAGTCTATATTGGTGTTGTTCAACGAGTTAATGGTTTAGTGGGCTCAATAATTGAAGATTATTTTGGGTAGGATACATATTTATTTTCTATCACATAAAATGCGATATAAGTTCGAACTATCCGTTACTATCACTAATCTTATATTTTTCAAAACTAATTACAAATAAAGTCTAATTCATGAATCAAAATATCCATCAAATCAGTATATCACAGGCATATACATAATATTATTTTTATTAATATATAAAATTGTTTTACCTTTTACAATTTTACGACTATAAAACTATGGGGTACACTTGTGGTCTTTAATATTTTTAATATGAATTTGCATGATCCTGTGAAATTTAAATATTAATGGTGTAGAATTGTGTTTTTTGCATATATTTTATTTCCTTTCGACCTGTAAGACCACTACACGTGTTAATTAGTTCCAATATCAATATTACATATTTATGTCGCAACTGATATAATTTGCATAATCTAATGCGTAGCGACAAAACATTGTACGAATTTGAATACTAAAATAATATTTAAGTGACACTACCAGGTACAGTTAAAAGAAAATAAAAAAGCACAATTTGAATTTCGCGCCAAGACGTGACCAATCGAGCCTAGAATATAAACAGCGCACAATGAGAAACGAACGAAGACTGAATCGAGTGCATAATACAGGTCATGTGTAAATAGATATTTAAAATACATTATGACTAACTCGATAGTTGCGTCAGCGTGGCGTAATAAGTGCGGACAACGTGCAAAACATATACAATCATATTTTAATAATGCTCTAAGCCAGCGGGGAATTTTTGTAGCTGGCAATGAACAGCATGACTAGTACTTTGCACTTATAAAATATTATTGTAAATCTCTGTAGTATATTAAAAGATTAATTTAGGAGTTTTAACAAAAATCACATTTATTAACGAATACAAAGTAACAATATTATGTTTAGCGATCAATTATACATTAAAAACCACAAGAGTATCATAAGTTATACAAAAAAAACAACTAATATTAACATGTGTATGTTTGGCATTACATTTTACAGTATAACTAAATCGCGAATGAAAAAAGTTAAAAGAAGACAAAACTTTTAATTCCTAGTTATAATATCGAGTCTAGCTTCAAATGCAGTGTTATTTAAGAAAACAGGTTTATACAGAAATGGCGGACAAACTAAATTGATGCTATGACTAAGTTTCTTGTAATTATAAGCTATGTATGTTTTTATGTAGCCACGTTGCTTCTCAAATCATCGTAAACATTCTTCGAACAAGAATGCACCACAAATATAATTTTAGTGTTAAAAATATCATCATTCTAAATTATATTCATTTTCTTTTCGCTCATTGTCCGACAATCTAGGAAAAGTATGTATTTCTAGAACATTTTCAGTAGTGTGAAGGTATGGTCTATACTTCTATAGGTTTACAGAATCACTGAATACAACAATTAAGTTATAACAATAACATTGTAGTGTCTTTCTCCAATTCCAAACATAGGTACTCGTCGTCTTAAACACATCTAAAGATGTTCATTTTCCAGCTGTTTATTTCTAACCTTATTCCAATAACATACAATTCTTATGCACACACAATAGATCACATTGTGATCTCATTAAGCTTTTTACATGCAGTAATGTTTTCCAAAATCACTTCCCATACTTCAGTCAAGCTAATGTTGACAGACGAGCTGGGAGCTCTATACTACCCTAACACTGACCGACTACACCAGTAACTAAACAAAAATAACAACAGAACATGTGATTAACGAAGCAATCGCCTGATACTTGACATGTACCGCGAGATAGATGAAACGTCCCCGTTGAGTGGGGTTATATACATACATACAAGAATGGACCTTAGCGTGTGTGTAGCCTGGCCGCTAGAAGGTGGTGCAGACGTTGCCGTCGAACTCTATGTTCCCGGCGTGCGGCGCGCCGCTGTCGTCGTCGCTGAACAGGCGGTTCTCGCCGCGCCACGCGCTATATAGTGTAGGTAAAAAATCGTTGAACAGGGGACTCCGTAACTGTGACACGCTGTTTTCTCGCACCGTCTGGAAATTTGGAAAGGAGTTTATGAATACCATCCTACTAATATTATAAATTCGAATGTTTGTAAGTATGAATAGATGGAGGTTTGTTACTCTTTCACACCCAAAAGAATATAGCAATTTTAATGAAATTTGATATAAAAATTTGCCTGACACCCTGGATTAACACATGTGCTTTTCACCGACTACGTCAGAGAAGAATAATGTTTTAGCAGTTATATCAATAAATCTTGTTTACACAATGAAACAGCCATATACATTAAATATGCATCTGTATTGAACCTGGTAGATTTAAAATATAACACTTGTTATAAACTACACTTTCATTGTAGCAATAAAAAGTTTAACGTTATAAGAAGCTTATAAAAGCCTTTGCCTGGATGTGGGTCACAGAATGCTTATCTATATTGTAATTTACACAGGGTAGACAATGAAATTGATTAAATTTAATATTTAAGTAAAGATCTTTAAAGAACAAAATCTAGATGGGTAAGTTCATTGCCCCAGATTAAAGCAGTCTTCTCATGCATTGTAATCTTATCTAAATCAAATAATGCTTGAATAACAAGGAAACTCAAAACAGTTATGACATTTGGTTAAAATATACATTTCTTTGTTACCATAAGAAACAACCCATATTGATTTTCTTTTCATTTAAGTTTGTACTTTTTAATTACGCTAGGAGGACAATTAGAGACATTAATACAATTAAACTTGAAAAAAGCTCCCTAGCTAAACAAAGTGAATAAAATTTTAAAGGTTTTGGGTTTATTATACTTTATATTCATATTGTTATATTGCTAAATGGAATGTGATATCAACAAATCTTAATAAAATACAATATGAACACTATTTAGCCGCTATATTATATATTTCAGCTATTCCTTTGCAATTCAGTTCAGAGGTGAGAACAGAATTATGATTACAGTTGAATCAATTTTATAGCTACAACGTAACCATGTTATAGACTACTTGTGTCTAGATAATGTTTATCGCAAGCACCATCCTTATCTTATCTCTCGTTTTATGATTGTCGAGATAACACTGTACTGAAATACGCCTTCAATCTTGGATATTAGAGGTAAGGCAGATATGTATGAATATGAAGTACTTGCCGAACCATGCTTAGTCTAATCAGTAAATAATAATAGCTTTTTAAGAGGCGTGTCGGCTTAATCTTCTGTTATCTCCTAATAATCTTTTTTTTATTTTGTTTAGATAAGTAGTTGGTATGAGTGCAGTCTTTGTCTGTTTCAATAGATTACATGTAATTTTCATCTATTCAAATGCTATTATTGCTATTAAATCAATGTTTAATATGTCTGTTTAGTATTGATGGCAAGTTCGCGGTGTATAATCCGCTGAACTATAGAAACTGACTCCTGCAGGTAATATTGAAACGAAACCAAGTTATACGTACTAGATTAGCGACCCGTCTTAGCTTTGCACGGGTGCAATATGTATCACAGATTTAAACCCTCCTTTTAAATATATTATCCATTAACAAAAAAACCGCATCAAAATCTTTTGCGTAGTTTTAAAGATTAACATAAATAGATTAGATGCATAAATAGGGGCAAATAGACACACGGGAAGTGACTTTGTCTTATACTTCGTATTGAATCAAATTAAATTTGAGATGTTTGAGTAGTTTGAATATCAAATCTGAAAGACCATTTAATTATTTAAACTGAGTTGCTCCAAGGCAAAGACTTTCCACGAAGAATATGACTCACAGCGGGATTACTTCAGATACGAAACCGAAACGGCTCATTGAATTCAGCAGACTATCTTAATACTATGCCTTACGCAAGTTGAAAAAAACCGATAACATACGATTTGAACAGAACTGACAAACATAATCAGTTTTATTTTATCGTACAGATTAGAGATTTACTTTTTAAAAGTTGGCAAATATTTTGCAATATATCAGGTCACTAGTTCCGTTTAAAGAATAATGTTCAAGCGTAATGCGCAATAAAATTAAATTATTATTCTTGAATGTTGATTTTTTTTTGCTAAAAGAGCAGTTGGTAACAGTTTTTATAGGTTTATACAAATGGTTGTTTCATACGAGTATGGAACCAAGCATTTTGTGCAGTGACCATTCGGCTATTAGTACCATCTATGGAGTTCGTCTCGCCAATTTTCTTCTATAACTAGAGGCGTTTTGGGAAGCAGTATAGAGTGGGCGAATCAGAGTGCTTTCCTGTCTACCTTTGGTTTTATTTCTATCTATGTATTTGACCATGACCAAATAGGGAAAGTCCTAAAAAAGGGTCAAGTCAGGAGTACCCTAAACCGACGGGCGTGTATAAAGCGATTGATGAGTGTGGATGAAGCTAAAGTGGTATGCTAGGATCGTAGCAAATGGAAAGATGTGATCTCTGCCTACCCCCAAGGGAAAGAGGCGTGACGTTTATGTATATGTATGTATTTAACTTGACTGGCTGTGGCTTCACTTGTTTTAAATATAATCTTGACGTAAGAAAAGTGTACTTAAAAATAAGCACGAGTATTTACCCTTTCTAATCCCTCGTAATTAGGATCGCTCTGACTCTTGGGTATCCATATCTTGACGTCTTTGTCGAGCCCGCTCGTGGCCAGGACAGGACACCGCGGGTGAGCTTCTATACAATTCACCTGGAAATACATTTGATAATATTATTTACATGTACATGAACTACATTATAACCTCTTTTGTATGAAATTAAAATATGGGATAGAATGCTTGTCACATTTCTGCATTTTACGACGAGCAACTTAGTACATTTAAACTATGAAACAGTTGTTAAGGACCACACATGTTTCACATGATTCATAATTGAGTTATAGCAACTATATATTATTTTTCTAGTCTGTAGTGTCCCTCAGCTAGGCAAAGGCAGCCACCAAGTCCTACCACAATTCTCCATCCTGCGCCGCTTTGAACCAGTCCTCGAGTACCGGGGTTTAAATATATCACAGCTGGGCAAGGCCCTTTAACCATATTATGGAAAATGAATATGTAATTATTATTAAACAATGTGGATCATGTTCGCTTTGGCAATTTTATATTCTATTTTGAAATCTGGGTTTTCTGCACTCATATGAGTTTGATGTCAAACAACATAATTATTATTTTTTTATAGTTACTTTCGTGGGGTTTCTTTACTTTTATAGTATTTTTTATAGTTACACGATTATTGATCGGGATCAGTTCATGATTAAGGACTCTGGTTGGGTCCGAAACTAGTCGGGTTATCCCGATAAATACGCGTGAGTATACTTAAATGAGTAACGATAAGACCGCCCACCCATTGTGGCACCATGTAACTTTTACTTTTGTCAAATTTGTTTTCATGTGGTGTGCAATAAAGAATATTCCATCTATCTATTTATCTGACGGGCCTGTTGGTCTAGTGGTTAGTGACCCTGACTGCTAAGCCGGAGGTCGTGGGTTCGATTCCCACCCAGGTCAAATGTTTGTGTGATGAGCACGATCATTTGTTCTGTGTCTGGGTGTGATTTATTTACAATATGTATATATTTAGAAATATATAAGTATGTTTATCAGCTGTCTGATTAAAATAACACAAGCTCTGCTTAGCTTTGGATCAGATGGCCGTGTGTGGATATTTTCCCAAGATATTTAATTTAATTAATTTATCTATCTATCTATAATTATTCTGTCTACTCACAACTCCATTCATATCGCCCGGCAGCCACTGCACGATGGCCTCGGTCTTCTTGTCCCACATGTATATGTAGGAGCAGTCTGAGCCGGAGACCACGAACTCGCTTTTGGGCCCGAAGAACGCCACGCCTTTAAACGTCGCGCTGTTCCTGTGACCGCTGTACCGATGCGTGAAACCCTCTTTTAACTCATTGGTGTTGTCTCTGGAATGTTAAAAAAAATATTTTATATTATCCCCAGTGAGCTAGCGTGGTGATCAATGCTCAAACCTTCCCTATATGGGAAGAGGCCTGTACCCAGCATTGGGACCTATATAGGCTGGTTTATTTATTGTTTGATCTCTTTTAATTCACGGTACAACTTCAAGAAATGAAACCAGGTCATTTTTAAAGGCTTACACGGGAACACGTTCAACAAGCAGAGGGTTTGTTGAGAATTTTATATCTAAAATGTGAAAAAAACTCTGTCGTGAGAACATTTTATTTTAATGTCTGTTAAAAAAAAACTCTCGTGCATGAGCCTTAGTGTTTCTTGTCGATGTTCATGAACAGTAGGCAATCTGCATGCTGTCTGATTATTTGTTGTATTAAATTTGTGATCGTTACACGACAGATGGCTTCATTTTTTTGTACGTTACTCTGTTTACTAGTCAAGTCAATGATTGTGTGGATATGTCGGACTTGAACCGAGTAAAATAAACACTCACGTTCTGACCTCACGGTTGTTAAAGCCGTATCGGTACACACACACACGGTATCAGATTGGCCTGTTGGTCTAGTGGTTAGTGGCCCTGGCTGCTGTAACAGAGGTCGTGGGTTCGATCCCCACCCAGGCCATGTTTGTGCGATGAGCACGATTTGTTCTGTGTTTGGGTGTAATTTATCTATATTATGTATGTATTTAGAAATATATAAGTATGTTTATCAGTTGTCTAGTACTCATAATACAAGCTCTGTTTAGTTTGAGACTAGATGGCGTTGTTTGAAAGTCGTGGAATATTTACATACCCTGTGTTGCTCCGTCGAGGTTAACTTAATCTACATCAGTATTTCAATATCGAGTTGCCCAAGTTTTACCTAGAAGTCTAGGTAAAACTCCGTTCTTTTCAATATGTTTCCACCTTATCCCTGACTTCATTAGATATATTCAGAAAACTAAGTATCTACACAGCGTGCTCTCGTTCGTATTAAGATACAATATACCAATACCAGTCCAATATAAAATACATTTTTACAAAACTCGCCCCAGTTAGCCATAGACCGGGATAGGTGGAAGGAGGGAAGAGAGGCCTTTGCCCTGCAGTGGGACGGACACTAGCGGCTAGTAATAATAATAATAAAGCCATCATATATTCTATGACTTACTTGTCATAAACGTCGTTCTTAGCATCGAACAGGTATATGTCCTCGTCGTTGTACGAGCCGAGGATCTCCGTGCCGTCGTGGTTGTACACTGCGCATGTGAGGTGCATCATCGACAACCGGACCTTTTTCTTCACGTTGCCCTGTAACATAGTAAACATAATGTTATAAATAAGGAATTGTTGTTTTAGATTTGTTTGTTTTTTTTTTTTTTTTTCAATATAAATAGTGAAATATTGTATTTCGTGGGAGTATTACTAACGCGTACGAATTCGCGGGAAACAGCTAATTATTGTAAAATCAGCCAATCCTTAAAACAGAAGAGTCGAAACATGAGCAAGTTTATATTTAATCTTAATATAATTTTAGGAATTTTACTCTTAACTACGTATTGCTCATAGTTTTATTTGAGTTTATAAAAGCATTCATTGTAAAGAATTTAACGCGTCTATTAGCTTCGACTATTCTTGTTGAAATAATTCAACCTACATGGTGTTTTAACTTTGGATGGGGTTGATATAAAAAATACAACGTAAGGGGATTGGTTTTCACTCTGCTTATAAGCTCTGTCTGTTAAGTAATTCTTCACTAGTATAGTTATTCGAATTTTTTAATGTAGTGGGAAATGCGAAACTGAAAAATGTAATATGCTTAGAAACATAATATTGAAAACGAGATCTGATTTATATCACAAAAATGTTTTTTTTTTCTATTACTTAAAATATTACGTAAATGACTTTTCCGCTTAATTTTATGACATTGTGTTTATTTATTTTGTGACATCTTCCCAAATAGTTTTCATCTTTTTGGTTTGATGGACCAAAAATCCGGAGCACGGCTTTTGACCGGTGCACCGGACTCTTTCAGAAAAGAGACGTCAGAAAAAAAACTACTGTCACGAAAATGCTTTTCTTTCTTCAAGAAGTAAAGCTAAGACCTATCCCCTTACAAAAACACTTTAGCCTTACGGAGTGATCGTTGAAGAAGGCGGGACAGTACATGGCTCTCGGTCGCGCGGCCTTGCGCGTGTCGTACAGGCGCACGAACTTGTCGCGCCCCGCCACCACCAGCTCGCGCGGGTCGCGCGGGTGACCCGACACGCTGTACAAAGGGATGATCACGCTGCGCTCCTTCACTTGGAACAACCTGTAGTTAATATATAGGGGGTGTTAAGAACTGTAGTTTGCGTTCTAAAATGTAAAAAGATTTTATAAACTAAATTAAAAAAAAACCACAAAGCCCTGAACACTGCTGCAAAACGAGATTTCCAGAAACGAATGTAGATGCCGGGGATCGAACCCGGGGCTTTTTACAAGCAAAGCGATTGCTCTACAGATTGAAGGCAATTTATAAACATTGATATGAGGTTTTTTTAATACTAGGACTTCCCTCCGCGCGTCGGTACGGTGCAGTTGAGGTCAATTTCGCTCCTAAGATTATTTACGTTTGTGGTGTTCTGTGTTTGAATCCCGGCTCGTGAATTGTTCCCAGTTGTGTGGTATTGTGTTCATCGTGTACGGTTTGTAGTTGATTGCGTTAAAATTCTTATTTGTGATAAATTATTCAACATAATCATTCGGTAAGTCATTTTATTTCTTTTTCTAAGTTGAGGGTAGCGTTATTTATTTCCGCGGCCGGTGTTAATACTTGTTGGCGTCTTATTTATTTGTTATATTTTGAACAATAGCATTAAATTATATATTAAATTCAATAAAACATGTCGGTTTATAACGACGACCCGCCTGATCGCGGCGGGAGCGCTTTTAGTAGGAGTCAAATGACATCGAGGTCACCACCTTGCGCGACGTCTAAGCGCTTATTTAGTGAGATATCACCGTCGAACATCTCACCCGACTTATCTAAGCGGCTGCAGCGGTCTGCTTCTAGTGAAAAAAATGAGTCGGTCTTAGACACCAGCAACGCGAGCCGCGCTGACTATTGCGATTTAGTCGGCGAGGCCTCGACCTACCTGTCACGAATTAATGACCTTGTCAACGATCAGGGCTCGCGTATAAACATTGCTAATAAGTCAGCCATTATGGATATGACTCAGCGTATAACGGCTATCGTTTCTTTGTTAGCGATTAAATCGTCATGTAACGAGACAAAATTAGTTAATACACAGCGTGAATTAGACATTATTAAAGCCAATCCGATCTCTCAATCCCGTAGCGAGACTAAAACCGATTCGTACGCGGATAAATTAAAACTACGTTTGCCGCAAGCCGTCCCACCGGTGCAATCGCGCGCTCCGCTGCCGTGTGTAGTTGCATACCCGACCGAGGAACGCTCTGCCGACTTCGCGACGTCATCGGCTACGAAGCAGGCGCTGATGAGCGTGATTAAGCCGAGTGACGACGGCTTTCAAATAGTAGGTGTTAAAAAGGTTAAAAAATCAGGTGTTATATTGCGCGTCGCGAACGAAAAACAAGTGCAAAAACTAAAATCTTTTGCAGCTATAAAATCAGCTGGTTTGCGCTTAGAAAAGCCAAAAGGTCGTCAACCGCGTATTTTAGTTAAAGATGTCCCTGCCTCTATGGACGACAAAACTTTCCTTTGCGCTTTGTATCGTCAAAATATCAAGGACGAACTGAAAATTAGTGAAGACGAATTCATTAAAAATACTCGTGTTATTCGAAGGCGTGCGGTAAATAACGGGCGTAAATGGATAGGTATAGAAATTGACGCCGCGATACGTCAACATCTCGTAGCCACCAAGGAGAAATTGTTTATTGACTGGGCTCCTTGTCGTTTTGTAGATGACTTAGAATTGGTGCGTTGCAATCACTGTCAAGAATACGGTCACGTCAGGAAGTATTGCACTAATAAAACTCCCACCTGTGCCAACTGCTCTCAAGCGCATGAGACGACGGACTGCTCTGAGAAGGACAAGCCTGACTTCAAGCCAACCTGTGTAGCGTGTAAACGTTATAAAAAACCGTGTGACCATCATTGCGGGTCTCAGGATTGTCCGACTTATAAGGTCAAACTAGAACAGCTGATCCTAAGCACCAATTACTAATATTTATGGATAGTCTTAAAATAGGGCAGTTAAATCTCCACAACGATAGAGTAGCAACGTCGGAACTTGAACAACTAATATTAGATCATAAATTAAACGTTGTCTTAATCCAAGAGCAATATCAAAATGCTAGCCTGCGTAATAAAGTCGTGCAACTGGATAGCAAGGCACGAGCCGGAATATACGTTTCGCGTTCAAGTAACGTCACGGTAACTTCGATGCAAGACCTTATGACGTCACACTGTGCCGTAGCGGAGGTTTCATCTGCGTCTTATAAGATCTATGTCGTGAGCTGTTATTTTCAATACTCTGACCCTGTTGCCCCTCACATACACCATCTCCGCCATGTCCTGCGGTCGCTTGCCGGCAGCAAGATCATAATTGGCGCCGACGTTAATGCGTCGTCATCGTTGTGGTATGGCAAAGTTAGGGCTACCGATACTGATCGACGGTGCGCTGTCGAAGATTTCATCGCTGAGATGAATCTATCAATTCATAACACCCCTGATGCACCACCTACTTTTTGCAGCCAAATGGGCGAATCTTCTATTGACGTCACACTATCGAGTGCAGACGTCCGCTTAGATAGATGGCGCGTATTGCCAGACGCGTCTTGTAGTGATCACCGTCTGATTGTGTACGAATTTGCTTCGGAAGCGCCGCGAGGTTCTCATGGTAATGTCGTCAAGGGCGACTATAGATATAAAACCAAGAACGCTGATTGGGACTTCTTTCGTACATTTTTCGCATGTCATGCCAAAGACTTCTCTCGGGACGGCCTGTCAGCGGAAGAAAGTGCTGAAATGTTATCAGAGACTTTCACTTACTGTGCTGATGTAGCCATTGGTCGCGGATCTATGACCAATATACACAGATGTGACTGGTGGAGCGGCTTCCTCACTGAACAGCGTAAAGTATATCGAAAAACACGTAGAAAACTTAATCGTCTTAGGAAACGTAAAATAACCGGGGACGTGTTCGTTGTTGCTTTAACTTCTTTTCGAATAGCTCGGTCGCGTTATAGAGCTGCCATTGAAAAATCAAAGGGAAATTTGTTGCGTAAAGTAGTCGAAAAACTAGATAGGGAAGGTCCATGGTCTCCTCTATACCACGAGTTCAAAGCCAACAGATCAGTAAATCTGGCTTTTATACATAACATCAAAATTAATAATATGCACACCGCCGGGATAGAGGAGACCACGGAAGTACTTCTAAACTCGCTCATACCGGACGATCATCAAGGCGCCGACGACGACTATCACCAGCAAATAAGAACTTTCGCTGCCGATGTTCCTACATCTCCAATGTCAGACCTTCCATCTGCTGCCGAGTTTATCAATGTTGTTAGATCACTGTCTCTTAATAAAGCCTCCGGGGAAGACAAAATCTCTAACAGGATGATAAAGGAGGCATGCAAGGTATCGGGCGATTGTATTTTAACAGTGTTTAATAAATGTATTGCTGAAGGCATTTTCCCTCGTTTATGGCGTCAAGGCTTTATTAGAATTATCCCGAAAAGTGGCGATAAGGCGCCAGATGACCCTAAGTCTTATCGACCTATTACCCTGTTACCATCTTTGGGTAAATTACTTGAGCGCCTTATCGTCCCACGATTACTCCCGGACGGACCAAAATTTCACAAAAATCAATTCGGATTTACGATAGGAAAATCAACAATAGACGCGGCTATCTCGGTCAGAAGGCAGGTGTACTCGTCAGACGAGAACTACGTTTTGGGCATCTTCTTGGATATCTCCGGTGCCTTCGACAACGCATGGTGGCCAATGATACTTCTTAAATTAAAATCACGCGGCTGCTACCGTAACATCTATCAGCTTATTTATTCTTACTTCTTACATGGATCAGCTAAACTTAAACTTGGTCATCATTCTGTGTCGAAGGCATTGACCTTGGGATGCCCTCAAGGATCGGTGTTAGGCCCTTATTTATGGAACTTAGGGTTTGATGATTTCCTCGCGATACCTCTACCGCACGGCTGCTCACTTACGGGTTACGCGGACGATGGCCTTCTGCTTATTAAATCTAATACTCGTGCCGGGCTTGAAAATTTAGCCGATACAAGCTTGCGTTTAATTTCTAGTTGGGGTAAACGAAACCGTCTGACTTTTGCACCTCACAAAACATTTCAATTACTTCTCAAAGGAAATCTAAAATCGTCGCCTAGCATTAAATTTGATGGTATAACAGTTAAAAAACGAAATAGTGTTTGTTATCTCGGCCTTATTTTAGAGAGGAACTTTACATTCATTGAACATATCAAAACAATCGGAGAAAAAGCAAAAAACAACTTTTATGCTTTGACAAGGATTTCCACGTCAACCTGGGGGCTTTCCTTTAACACCTTGAAAATCGTCTACGGGGCTACCTACCTGGGATGTATTTGTTACGGGTCGCCTGTTTGGGCTGATAGGGCCACAATAGGCGCGGCACGACGTAAACTCCTTCAAAGTCAACGGTTGGCGTTGATTTTCTTGTGTAAAGCCTATCGGACTGTTAGTACTGAAGCCTTGCCCGTCTTGGCAGGCGTTTTACCGGTTGACCTCGAAATACAGCGTCGCGCGGCTATGTATTATTCAACCAGAGAATTTTTGAAAAACGATTTTTTAACCCTTCGCGAACGTAATAGGATCGGTAGATTATTTAAACCGCAAACAGATGTTTCCGAGGAACTGATGGTGGAATGGCAGGTTAGATGGGAAACGTCTATTAAGGGCCGTCATCTTTACCAGTTTTTTCCATCCGTTCATGAGCGGCTGGAGAAGACTTGGATAGAGATTGACCATTGTGTAGCCCAGTTCCTTACGGGACATGGTAACTTTAAAAGCAAATTATTTTCATTTAAACTTGTCGTTTCACCATTGTGTCAGTGTTCGACAGCAAACAGTGAATATGAGCAAACTGCACATCATATTCTGTGGGAGTGTGGTCTTTGGCATGACGAACGTAACGCTTTACTAGATAGTTTGCAACCGACATCCGGTGTTGTTTACTATGAGGATCTTGTTGCCACCAGAGCAAATTTCCGTGCTTTCAGACGCTTTTGCCATACCTATTATTGGAATCAAAATAACAGCTCCTAAAATCATAGGACCCATTAACTTTGTAAATTTAAATCCGTGGTGCCTGGCAACTGGGCCTAACTCAGTTGTAAAATCTCTATTCCTTGCTAATATTAGCTATTTCTTTTTGTCTCCCGCTTGCAATGGAGGGAAGTGGAACATATATTTTTTCCTACTCCTCCTTTTTTACTATTTCTGATTAATTTCGTTGCGGGTTCCAAGACAGTCAATCATTTCCCCTGGGACACACCGAGCTTCACTGTTTCGGTGGTACCTATTCGTTGGTCTCATTGTAGATCCTGGCTTACAGGAGTTGCAATGACGGGCATGTGTGGTGGGCTAGTCCCAATAAAAAAATACTAGGGCTTCAAGTATGTGGTGGATGTAAGTGGTCCAGTGGCGCCACTGTGGTGCGCTCGCTACACTACTATTAGTTTGTATATATTTTGTTACAAACTCAGTAAAAGCGCCACTGTCGTACAGAAGCGGTGCTATTACACTTCTCATTTAAATGAAATATGTTTAGAACAGCAGTAGAGCACGGTGCGTAGAATGCGACACAAGATAACTGTGGGTTAAACTTTACGTCATCGAATGCTTTAAAGATAGAGCCTATAGCATTTCTGTTGGGTTAGTTGGATTTACTTTAAGAGGCCAGCGCTGGCGGCGCGTCGCCGCGGCAAACACGTCAGGTGGACGTTGCAAGGACACTGGCACGACGACACAGCTCGAAACACGCTAGTGTGGGGGTCTCTTATGCTTTATTTTTGATTAGTGATATTATTAGTCAGTACATACCTGGAGGCGTGTTCAGCGCGCACGTCGCACTGCATGACGAGGCCGTCCTCGCCGGCGGACAGCACGAGGTGCGGCTCGGCGGCGCACACGTGCAGCTTGTGCGCGGCGCAGTACATACCTGGAGGCGTGTTCAGCGCGCACGTCGCACTGCATGACGAGGCCGTCCTCGCCGGCGGACAGCACGAGGTGCGGCTCGGCGGCGCACACGTGCAGCTTGTGCGCGGCGCAGTACATACCTGGAGGCGTGTTCAGCGCGCACGTCGCACTGCATGACGAGGCCGTCCTCGCCGGCGGACAGCACGAGGTGCGGCTCGGCGGCGCACACGTGCAGCTTGTGCGCGGCGCAGTACATACCTGGAGGCGTGTTCAGCGCGCACGTCGCACTGCATGACGAGGCCGTCCTCGCCGGCGGACAGCACGAGGTGCGGCTCGGCGGCGCACACGTGCAGCTTGTGCGCGGCGCAGTACATACCTGGAGGCGTGTTCAGCGCGCACGTCGCACTGCATGACGAGGCCGTCCTCGCCGGCGGACAGCACGAGGTGCGGCTCGGCGGCGCACACGTGCAGCTTGTGCGCGGCGCAGTACATACCTGGAGGCGTGTTCAGCGCGCACGTCGCACTGCATGACGAGGCCGTCCTCGCCGGCGGACAGCACGAGGTGCGGCTCGGCGGCGCACACGTGCAGCTTGTGCGCGGCGCAGTACATACCTGGAGGCGTGTTCAGCGCGCACGTCGCACTGCATGACGAGGCCGTCCTCGCCGGCGGACAGCACGAGGTGCGGCTCGGCGGCGCACACGTGCAGCTTGTGCGCGGCGCAGTACATACCTGGAGGCGTGTTCAGCGCGCACGTCGCACTGCATGACGAGGCCGTCCTCGCCGGCGGACAGCACGAGGTGCGGCTCGGCGGCGCACACGTGCAGCTTGTGCGCGGCGCAGTACATACCTGGAGGCGTGTTCAGCGCGCACGTCGCACTGCATGACGAGGCCGTCCTCGCCGGCGGACAGCACGAGGTGCGGCTCGGCGGCGCACACGTGCAGCTTGTGCGCGGCGCAGTACATACCTGGAGGCGTGTTCAGCGCGCACGTCGCACTGCATGACGAGGCCGTCCTCGCCGGCGGACAGCACGAGGTGCGGCTCGGCGGCGCACACGTGCAGCTTGTGCGCGGCGCAGTACATACCTGGAGGCGTGTTCAGCGCGCACGTCGCACTGCATGACGAGGCCGTCCTCGCCGGCGGACAGCACGAGGTGCGGCTCGGCGGCGCACACGTGCAGCTTGTGCGCGGCGCAGTACATACCTGGAGGCGTGTTCAGCGCGCACGTCGCACTGCATGACGAGGCCGTCCTCGCCGGCGGACAGCACGAGGTGCGGCTCGGCGGCGCACACGTGCAGCTTGTGCGCGGCGCAGTACATACCTGGAGGCGTGTTCAGCGCGCACGTCGCACTGCATGACGAGGCCGTCCTCGCCGGCGGACAGCACGAGGTGCGGCTCGGCGGCGCACACGTGCAGCTTGTGCGCGGCGCAGTACATACCTGGAGGCGTGTTCAGCGCGCACGTCGCACTGCATGACGAGGCCGTCCTCGCCGGCGGACAGCACGAGGTGCGGCTCGGCGGCGCACACGTGCAGCTTGTGCGCGGCGCAGTACATACCTGGAGGCGTGTTCAGCGCGCACGTCGCACTGCATGACGAGGCCGTCCTCGCCGGCGGACAGCACGAGGTGCGGCTCGGCGGCGCACACGTGCAGCTTGTGCGCGGCGCAGTACATACCTGGAGGCGTGTTCAGCGCGCACGTCGCACTGCATGACGAGGCCGTCCTCGCCGGCGGACAGCACGAGGTGCGGCTCGGCGGCGCACACGTGCAGCTTGTGCGCGGCGCAGTACATACCTGGAGGCGTGTTCAGCGCGCACGTCGCACTGCATGACGAGGCCGTCCTCGCCGGCGGACAGCACGAGGTGCGGCTCGGCGGCGCACACGTGCAGCTCGTGCGCGGCGCAGTACATACCTGGAGGCGTGTTCAGCGCGCACGTCGCACTGCATGACGAGGCCGTCCTCGCCGGCGGACAGCACGAGGTGCGGCTCGGCGGCGCACACGTGCAGCTTGTGCGCGGCGCAGTACATACCTGGAGGCGTGTTCAGCGCGCACGTCGCACTGCATGACGAGGCCGTCCTCGCCGGCGGACAGCACGAGGTGCGGCTCGGCGGCGCACACGTGCAGCTTGTGCGCGGCGCAGTACATACCTGGAGGCGTGTTCAGCGCGCACGTCGCACTGCATGACGAGGCCGTCCTCGCCGGCGGACAGCACGAGGTGCGGCTCGGCGGCGCACACGTGCAGCTTGTGCGCGGCGCAGTACATACCTGGAGGCGTGTTCAGCGCGCACGTCGCACTGCATGACGAGGCCGTCCTCGCCGGCGGACAGCACGAGGTGCGGCTCGGCGGCGCACACGTGCAGCTTGTGCGCGGCGCAGTACATACCTGGAGGCGTGTTCAGCGCGCACGTCGCACTGCATGACGAGGCCGTCCTCGCCGGCGGACAGCACGAGGTGCGGCTCGGCGGCGCACACGTGCAGCTTGTGCGCGGCGCAGTACATACCTGGAGGCGTGTTCAGCGCGCACGTCGCACTGCATGACGAGGCCGTCCTCGCCGGCGGACAGCACGAGGTGCGGCTCGGCGGCGCACACGTGCAGCTTGTGCGCGGCGCAGTACATACCTGGAGGCGTGTTCAGCGCGCACGTCGCACTGCATGACGAGGCCGTCCTCGCCGGCGGACAGCACGAGGTGCGGCTCGGCGGCGCACACGTGCAGCTTGTGCGCGGCGCAGTACATACCTGGAGGCGTGTTCAGCGCGCACGTCGCACTGCATGACGAGGCCGTCCTCGCCGGCGGACAGCACGAGGTGCGGCTCGGCGGCGCACACGTGCAGCTTGTGCGCGGCGCAGTACATACCTGGAGGCGTGTTCAGCGCGCACGTCGCACTGCATGACGAGGCCGTCCTCGCCGGCGGACAGCACGAGGTGCGGCTCGGCGGCGCACACGTGCAGCTTGTGCGCGGCGCAGTACATACCTGGAGGCGT
The DNA here is from genome assembly GCA_941860345.1 of Chrysodeixis includens. Classification (NCBI taxonomy): domain Eukaryota; kingdom Metazoa; phylum Arthropoda; class Insecta; order Lepidoptera; family Noctuidae; genus Chrysodeixis; species Chrysodeixis includens. The sequence goes on from OW796096.1 coordinate 12,598,606, forward strand.
GTTCAGCGCGCACGTCGCACTGCATGACGAGGCCGTCCTCGCCGGCGGACAGCACGAGGTGCGGCTCGGCGGCGCACACGTGCAGCTTGTGCGCGGCGCAGTACATACCTGGAGGCGTGTTCAGCGCGCACGTCGCACTGCATGACGAGGCCGTCCTCGCCGGCGGACAGCACGAGGTGCGGCTCGGCGGCGCACACGTGCAGCTTGTGCGCGGCGCAGTACATACCTGGAGGCGTGTTCAGCGCGCACGTCGCACTGCATGACGAGGCCGTCCTCGCCGGCGGACAGCACGAGGTGCGGCTCGGCGGCGCACACGTGCAGCTTGTGCGCGGCGCAGTACATACCTGGAGGCGTGTTCAGCGCGCACGTCGCACTGCATGACGAGGCCGTCCTCGCCGGCGGACAGCACGAGGTGCGGCTCGGCGGCGCACACGTGCAGCTTGTGCGCGGCGCAGTACATACCTGGAGGCGTGTTCAGCGCGCACGTCGCACTGCATGACGAGGCCGTCCTCGCCGGCGGACAGCACGAGGTGCGGCTCGGCGGCGCACACGTGCAGCTTGTGCGCGGCGCAGTACATACCTGGAGGCGTGTTCAGCGCGCACGTCGCACTGCATGACGAGGCCGTCCTCGCCGGCGGACAGCACGAGGTGCGGCTCGGCGGCGCACACGTGCAGCTTGTGCGCGGCGCAGTACATACCTGGAGGCGTGTTCAGCGCGCACGTCGCACTGCATGACGAGGCCGTCCTCGCCGGCGGACAGCACGAGGTGCGGCTCGGCGGCGCACACGTGCAGCTTGTGCGCGGCGCGCGCGTGCGACGCCAGCCGCCGCCGCGACACTGTGGACCCGCCGCTAGGGTGGCACTGCAGCAGACGCACCTAACACACACACATCACCACGTTATGCAACCTGCTTAGAGCGCATAAACCTCCGCCACATTGCGCGTGCGAGTTTGAACCGAACTTCGAACTTGTGAGCAGCGCGAGCGTCATGTTCTGTGGCAGAGCAGCTGCTTGTGCTACTTGCACCAGCTGCTTGAGAGACCGGTGGGGTTAGTAGGTGACGGGATCGTCACCTACTTACCCTACCGGTCTTAGCACAAACAGATAACTACGATCAGTGATTACGGACACGCTCGAACTGTCGTTTGACACGGATTGTCGAACATGAACACCGAATGGATCACAGTTTCAATCCTAAGGCAAGCCAAATGCCCACCCCTATCTGTCTAAAATCCCCGTTACGATCCCACAGCAAGCCAAATGCCTTCCCCCACCCCTATCTATGATCTCCCCACCAGTATCTAGGATCCCCGTTTCAATCCTACAGCAGGCCTAATACCTTCCCCCACCCTTATCCGTATATGGCTAAATATCATTTTATCAAACAATAGTCACTTTCACAGTGTATGGAAAAAAATAATAATCTAAGATCAAAAAGAGATCCACTTCACTTACCTGGCCATCTCTGGCGCACGTGACGATATTCAACTGACTCTTAGCGTTAAGGTATAGGAACTTGCTCTGAAACACATTGGACTTGTGGCCCGTCTTGATCGTCTGTATGGCTGTGTTGCGGGCCCAGTCCCACACCACCACATTCGTGTCGTCCGACCCTGACGCTAGGAGGTGTCCTGTAACAAAACATGTGTAATATTAGTCCCTTGTAAAGATATGTTATTAAACATTTATCATTACGTTAAACATTACGACACAGTTATAAAAAAAAAACCTGGCCAATGAATTTCATTGAGACATAATTATGTAGATATCAACTAATATAACGATAATTCTTGTGATGTAGAAGTTTTAATGTAGAGGCACAGCAGTTAGGGTGTTGGTTAATGTTTTTTTTTAGTTAGAAAATTATTTCCAAAAATTAAGGACATGTTCTGGTGATTAATTTAATAATAAAGGTGGACTGAAATCCAAATAACCCTATATATCCCGAATGATATGGTTTCCCCAAATAGTCGTAATCGCGTCACCACTACTGTAATTTTAATAGAAAATATCTTACCTTCTGGGTGAAAATTTATGGAGTTAACACAGCCCTTATGTTTGTTTAGATTATGTAGCTTCTTCATTCTGTATATCGCGTGCAGTGACCCGTAGAATCTTTGCTCGAACATGACATCGTTTTTCGCGGTCTTGCCGCAGGGAAATGTCAGCCCCATCTCACGATTGATTATTTCTGTGAACAATTAGATTATTTTTAATCCTCTGCCAACAAAGTTCAAAGTTTACAGTCACATTGGTAGAACTATTTTTGACATTTTTGAGAGTGATGTAAAGTCACAGATTAACAATAACAGGAAAGGGGGTGAGCAAACAATTGGAGGGGGTAAATTCTAGCAAACTTTTTTTTTAAGTTTGCATGTTTAACTTTTTAATATTTGTTCGTAATTCAATGGTAAATAAGTAAAGCATGTAGCCGATAGATTAGAAACGAGTTTAACATTAACAATACTTTATCGAGATAAGGCTAAGGGAACGGGAAGTACGCGGGTAAAACCGGTCAGTTAGCTTTAATGAATTTGGGACCCAACAGGAGTCCCTTATTAGAGTCCGAGTTAGTCTCGATAAAACTCGAGGTCTTAAAATGTTCGTGGAGGTCTAGGAAAGGTTTAAAAGTTTAAGAAAAAATCGAAAAATTGCCGGGAAACCCTAAAACAGTCCTTTTTTCCATATAAATGTTTTCTAAATAAAATTTAGATACAATTTTAGGTCGATTGGGGCAGTACGAAGTCTGCGGGGTCAGCTAGTTAACAATAACTTACCTCTAAGTAACAAATAACTGTGTTTGGGCCGCGTCTTTAGCAGCACACTGGGTGGTTTGCCCTTCTCCTCTCCATCATCATTGTCCTCGTTGGACCTGTTGATTGTCGCCTCGTCATCCGTGTCCGTATCTCCTGAGTGTAAGTCTATCAGGTTGTCTGACTCGTAGCTGTCGTTACCCTCTGATGAGCTTGAAGATCTGTGGAAGAATTATAACATTACAACACAATAAACAAATATAGTTAAATAAATATTGTGTATTAAGAATATTGGAAGACAAGACAGAAAATCGTGGAAGGACTTGGGGGAGACCTTTGCCCAGCACACTATAGGTTTGGGACACTATAGGTTAGGAAAAAAAAAAGAATATTGGACAAAGTTATTCTGTGTAGATTAAAAGAGCTTTGTTCGAGATCGATTTATAAACGCTACAAACAAATACGCCGCTTCGGAAAAGAGATACAAGATTGTTGGAGCATGAAGTACCATGCGTGAGACAGAAGATTTTCTATGACTAAACGTAAGCACTCATTTAAAAGTTTTCATACAGCACAAGCAGAGGATTAAAGAAAAATAAAATTTATTTCAATCACTGATTTTAGCCTTTTAGAAAAGGGTACATGAGGTAATTAATAATTAGGGGGTTAATTATTTGCACAAAAATACAGTTAGTTGTAATTTATTGTCAACGGTTAATAATAATAATAGCGGTCCAGACCGATTTCGGCCACGGCGGCCAGTGTTACTATGACACCAGCCAGCTACGCAGGACATATTATAGTGCACAAGCGTGTGCGCAACCACAGGTGCACTCTCTATTCCTTTTACTCTCATAGCCCGATGGGACGGTAATCCGACACGACCGGAGAGAGATCAGGCGCAGGACCCACATTTTTACGTGCCTTCCGAAACACGGAAGCTGTGATATTTATTTCTTAAACGCACACAACATTCGAAAAGTCGGTGCGCGCCGTGGGGATCGAACTCAAGACCTCTGACTTAGCAGTCCTACGGTCTTGCCACTAAGCTATCACAGCTTCAACGGTTAATTTTGTTATAAAAGCATTTTGGCAACTTACCGCAACCTATATGTATACCAATCGTAACTGTTTGCATAAAAAAAAACTTCATTATTTTTTAAACTTAGCGCATGTCGATGCAGCTCCCTTCATCGTTCCCTATTTAGTTACAACTCTTGGACTTTCTTATACATATGTACCATGGTAATATAAAAAATAAAACAACTGAACCGAAGACTGTACACAAATAAGCATATACAAGGTCTGTCAAGGTCAAGTTTAGAAACCTCCTCCTTTTTTAAGTCGATTCAAAAATTTAATAAGCACAAATTTTTTTTTTGTCAGATATACAACGTTGATAAAAGCGAGAGGCATTAAATGAAACCACATATTCTGTATATCATTATAAGGCTACACAACAAAAATCAAATCAATGTAAGCAATAGTTTAGTCACAGGATATTTTTTTAGTTTTTTTTTAGTTTGAACATGCTGTATCTTCCTGATTAGGTGACTAAGTTTTATAGGCATAGTTATCTAGTTGGCTCCGGTTGGGTCCGAAACTAGTCGGGCTATTCCGATAAATACGCGTGAGTAAACCGTTATAACGTTTTAAGTATGAATCATCCTCACGAAAGTTATTATAAAAATATTGCTTACATTGATTTGATTTTTGTTGTGTAGCCTTATAATGATATACAGAATATGTGGTTTCATTTAATGCCTCTCGCTTTTATCAACGTTGTATGTAGTTGGAAGGTTTGACAGCTCCACCAGACTACAAACATTAGTTGCAAGGTATTGTATGCTAGATGTGTAAAATGACGAGTTTCCTACTAGGAAAAATAGATCAGCAATAGTATTATTGTCCCCGACATCTGCTTTACAGTGTCCCTGTTACCTGACGGTTTTATAGAATGTTTAGTTTATTTAGAGTTTCATGATTTTATCCCTACATTGTTCTCAAAGCACACGCCATTATTGGGTATAAAGAATGTGTATTTAAAATGGAAGACCAATTTTATTATGGTGTAGGTACACTAAGGCGAGTTTTACTATGACAAATAATAAATTCATTCACTCAAAGATCAACAAGGGCGGCCGTTACTAAAATGTGCTATATTATTGTAGTTTTATTGTACACAAACATGCTTAGTAGATGCTTTAATTGTTCTAAATATAAGAACACATTTCCCGTGCAAACCTTTAATATTTTCAAAATAATTACTATATTCAAATTCTGTATGACATTAAGAAGGTTTTAAATGACTTTAACATTATAACATCGTAATTATGATAATGCTCAGCGATTAGTTAAAAAAGAATTGTAACTAGATCCGTTTTGCATATTGATATGTTTAAGGAAAACGAATTAGTCACCAGATACATTCAGATTAGTTTTGACATTGTCGTTATCACTACATATTATAAAACAAAGTCGCATCCCACTGTCTGTCTGTCCTAATCTATGCTTAGATCTTTAAGTCACTCAATGGATTTAATTTTTTTTTTAATAATGATTTGATATGTTTATTTATAAGAGGAAGGTTTATAATTATGTATAATGCATCAGGGTTGTACCTATGCGAAGCTGAGGCTTGTCACTATCATCATCATCTTCCTGCCCTTATCCCATTTCACTTGGGGTCGGCGCAACACGTCTTCTAGACATGTTGCTTAAAGTTTTGGCTATGGTTTTATAGTCGGCCGCCTGCCTGACACTAACCCTCTTTGGGAATGCGATTGTTTGTTGTTTACCCGCCACCATTCGGGTGGCCCAAGGTGCTTGGTACAGTGCACTGGGTGGTCTTAAGGTCCATTAGTCGCCTTTTACGACACCCAGAGGAGGATATGGGGTGGTGCTTTTCTTTATATCCGGACACCACACGGAGTATCCGGACACCACACGGAGTATTATGAAACATTTAAGTCTCAAAATTTAATGCAATGAACTTATTAAAAGTTGAAGTTTTTAATAGTAGCTTAATCTCGATCATTTTGAACTTAGTTAAACAGCTATTAAAGTAACTAGTGACAATTTTCCCTTTATAATGAATATAACCAAACTTATACCAAAACTTTTTAATTTTTTTAAATGAAAGTACCTACGGATGTTACAGGATGGACGTTGGGGGGGGGGGGCTTCTATGAGTAGAATACCATACTTAGGTGGTATGTAATACTATGCTAAAGACTTAGTATGTTTAAGACTACGAAGAGCAAGGTCTCCTAGAACAGCTGTTTCTATGTAAGATAAACTGTTTATGAAAAACGGTTTTTACGCAAATATCGATCAACTATTTACGTAAAAACTCATCAAATATCAATTATTACTGCAAAAATATTAACCCCCTCTGACGCAGTTGGTGATACAGTAAGAGTTAATCCTTTAAAAAAAGGGGGTCAGCTAACTCCATACCAAATATCAGCAAAATTAATCCAGACGTTTGAGCGTGAAAGAGTAATAAACATCTATACTCAAAAAAGCTACCGTAGCCCTCTTGATAGCTTTGCACGTTAGCTTTCTTACCGGTTATCCGGTAGCTTGGACGTATGAAATGCTTAAATGATATAACGGTTTACTCACGGGTATGAGATAGCCCGACTAAGTTTCGTTTAGGTATGAATCATTCTCACGTATGAAAAGCTCTTACAATAGGCGTCCGGTATTTTTGTCTAAATTTCGGAAGCTTTATGTTTTGAATAAAAAATGTGTATTGAAAACCAAGTTAAAATCAAATAGATAGTATTGATGTTATTGTTTGGGTTTTTTGTTATTATTGTTTCCTGTTAGTGATAGCTACTTTCTTGATATTGCATACAACTTATAAGATATGGCGAAATATGTTGCAACATAAGTTTATGCTGATTCTAACGGAAAATAAATTTGGTTTTAAATTAAATGTAACATTTTTTTATCAAAGAACAGGAATTACCAAGATTACTCACTATTATTTTTTGCCACTAAAGTCACAATGCGGGGTTAACACTTCCCTTTCTTCCTGTTGTTTATCGCGATTGCGACGTATTTCACAATTCATTTTGAGCTAACGTCCGACCTACGTAGTATAGTAGTGTAGCCGCTAAAGGACTTTATAAGCATTCGGTGCGCGACCGTGCTCCGTAGCAGACACATCTGACTGTAAACTTCAATTTAAATAATTTTCAATTTTTTATTTTGACGTAACTTCAGTAATTTGCTACCCGCTGTAATCATGGAATCCGGTAAACTCGTAGTAAGCGAGCTTCTGGCTTTCCTGCAGCACCAACTGGAAATCATGGACGAGACTAGCGTCACGCAGATCTGCGTGGCAAACTTCTCCGAGGACGAGATCCGCGGCGCCAGGGCGCAGCTGTATGAGTCAATGCACTTGACTGAGTTCGCGCTGCCCCGCAGGCGCGGCAACCTGGCCGAACGTTGCTTACAAGACATTATCACAATACTGCGCGACACTGATAGGAAATTCTTGCCGATTTTCGTCGCCAAAGAACTCCGCAAGCTGCCCCCCGTCACATTCGACCACGTATACGTCACCAGGCTACTCAAAGACATCACTACGCTAAAGACCAGCCAGGCAGCAATGACCTTCAAGTTGGAGTCATCACAAAGGATCATCAATGATCTACATAATGAAGTTGTTGACTTACGCAGCAATACCAAGGTATGTGAGTCATCAGAAGAGTCTAGTCAAGATTTAAGTTATGAAGTAGTAAATTCATTGCATATCAATGACCAGCTAGAATTACCAAAACCTACACCGCCTGCAAAACCTACATGGGCAGAACAATGTGAACTAATTAGTACAAATGGAATCTCAACCAAAGACAACACATCAATATCTCCTCCAGTGACATATACACAAACTGTCTCAAATAATGGAAAAATACAAGTAAGCAACAAGACTGAATCTCAACTTATTAATAATATTAGTCAAACTCCTGAACCAGAAATGCAGACTGTAACCAAGAAGAAGCGTTCAAGGAAAAATAAGAAATCAACTAGTCAATCAGAGCCTTCAGGTCAGCCCGACCCAGAGGGATTTGTCAAAGTAGAAAAGAAGAAGAAAGCCCCCATTGAAAGAAATCAACGACCTATCAAAATTACCGAGCCGCCCCCACCTTCAATACGTTATGTGCCACTGTATGTTGTGCGATTATCTGTCAAAACAACAGTCGAGCATGTTGTTGAGTACCTGAGATTAAAGACTACCTGGATTCTAAATGTAGACAAATTAGAATCTAAAAACAACACAACTTTCAATACATTTAGGATATGGGTTCCGTCACAACATGTGTCACGATTCTTAAAGGAGAATTACTGGCCAAAAGGTTGTATATGCCGAAGGGGCAGGCAACAAAACGGTGGAACAGTAGAGGAACAATGGGACAAGTCAGTACCGCCGCCTGTGTTAAATGTGTTAGACAATAAGTTATAGTGCAATTTTAATATAAGTTAATATTTATTTGATGGCTTTAGGATTAAATAAAAGAATTTAATAATCCCATGCAAGTATTTTATCTGTCCTATCATATCACATCACTTTTATTTAGAGGTCAGCTTTATCGCAGGGTTATCAACTACCATGGGTCAGATGAGGTAGTAAAATCTGTTCTTTGATAAATTAATATGTTGTTTTTATTATGAAATATTTCTTTAACTAATTAATAATTGTAGTAGGAATAATAGTTTACTTACCCACTGTGTGTATCATCAGACTCGGGGCTTAGAAAGTCAGCCAGCCTCCTCAAATCATCACTCTCAGTTTCAGAATTACTATCATTTCTCTCTGCTGTAGGGGCAGTTTCCTCAGCCGACAGGTCATCAGAATCCCTCGACGAAGCGTTGCTATCTGAGTCTCTGTCGGGTGTCTTCCTTTTCCTGTAATTCCTGCCCCATTTGGGACGTCTGAGGTTCAAGAGTATGGTCCGTACATTGCTGCCTGACGGTGCCGCATTAACGACCTCGTTGGAAGGACCCTCGGATGCCGCAGCTCCTCGGTCGTCGCTACTCGTACTCTCAGACTTATCCGCAGACACTCCACTGTCGACATTTTCATCTTTACTCGCCGATCCAACTAAAAAAACATCAAAATGGACACGAAGTTTTTACGTCACATTTTCTTTTCGTAAGGTCTGATCTAGGGTCATGTTTTACCTGTTTCTTTAAAACTGTCCTGTGAACTTCCATCATTTAGTTTCAGTTTCTTTCCACCAAATTTAGGACTATTAGGAGAATATGGAATTTCGTCATCGCTCGAAGAATTATCTTCCATCGCTGCTTACGTTGAAATTATATTCTACAGTAGAGCTAAGTAGAAATTGAAAGTGAAAATTGCTACGCAATAGAATTCCAGCAAATTTAAACACTTAATTTTACGAATAAACTGTTTCAATACGGATTCTGGGATTCAATGGAGGATTTTTTCCTAAATTTTGGCGATTTTGGCAACAAGAACAAGGACACAAATAATGATGTTACTAGGCTAAAAAACGTTACCACGTTTATTTTAGAATACAAATTATTATTAAATAAACGTTATTATTCCGTTTTTAGGGAACGCGCTCAACTATACATGGGATGGATCATATTTCTGGCCAATTGTTAAATCTAGGAATAATTTATCTTATAAAATATTCGTATTTGAATCGGAACTATGTTTCCACATTTTTTTCTGGTTGTAACAATATTAAATCGAAATATACCTTGTAAAATATAGCTTGATACCTGTGACATTTCCGAACGTTTTATGAAGACAGCTACAACCCAAATTTTATTTTTAAAAGTTCAAATTTTTTAACATAAAAACGACGTTTGTTTATAAAAATAAAACGCATTTTTAAAAACAATCATGTAATTATAAAGATACCAGTAAAAATATGAGTAAATTAAATAATATTTAATATTTCTTAAATAATTTTTGGTTCTTAGCTTACTTTATAAATGCACTTTGAAGAGCTCTAGGGACGTGCAAGTGACTGACAGATGATTATCGATAAAATAATACTATGAAAATTTCACTAGTATAAAATGTAGTTATTTAGTTTGGTAATAATGGTTTCGCGTGCTGGAAACAAGCAGGCGCCATCGTTTTTGAGTCAGTACGAGTGCTGACGCGATGCAGACGCCTTGTATACGCTACCATTGTTTTGTTGATATTTGTGTTACTTTGTGTTACTATGGTGTTATTTGTGTTACTTTGTTTGGTGTTACCTTTTTTGGTTTGCCAAAATGCCGAAAAGACAAAAAATACTGTTTTGAATTGTGAGTGTCGCGAATTTGTGATCCGTTTGCGCGATTATTTTGAATTATTTTTGTTTTATTTCATTTAAATCAACTACAAATACATTTATTTTTAATTTACTTCTTTACAATGACAATGATTACAATGTCACCTCATGACGTCACAGACATCGATAAGCTACGAAACACACCTCCATCCCTAGTAATGTCATTCCGACAAACGTCACAGGTATCAAGCTATATTTTACAAGGTATAGGCACTTTGTTTTTCTCGACAGCTGTCTTTGGTCTTGTTGTCAAATGTCAAGACAAACAGAAATCTATTCTTATTCGAAATGGTTATAAATATTGCATGATAACCGGCACTGTGACGTATAGGCTTATACAAAAATTCTCAAGTGCGAGTGAAAGAAAAATGCCTATGCGAATAATTGTAACAAGATCTGTCATTCACACGTCTTGCGCATGCCGCATTTTAAAAGTTACTTGAACATAATCAATATTGCAAGAATAACCTGAATAAATATAAATAAGTAGTGGTTTCGAATAAAATTAATTATGGATTCGCAAGAAGAGCTGCTATCGTTCCTTGATTTATTGGATCTGGACGAAGAATTAATAGATGCGCCTTTAAGATACCTAATGAGAAGAAGTAAATATACTATGAAACATTTAAAAAACGCGATAATGTTACTACAATATAAAGCGCTAATTAACTCCCAAGAAGGTACCGAATGTGACAATGAGGATGAATACGACTTTGTCGTAAAATTGTTAAAGGATTTAAATACTACAAATATTGATTATGCTTGTAAGATAATTAATCTAGTACTGTGTCTCAACACAGAAGGCATTGTGAGTAAAGCTGAACATTTACTTCAGCAAATACTGGGTGAAATAGAATTTCGGTCAGAAACACCCACTTCAGGTTTCCCAGATAGTGATAAAGAGAGGTATACTAAAATGCTGCTCATCCTAAAAGCATCTGACAGCATTTTAAATGCTACCATAAAGAATGGTGAGAAGTTGGGTATGACCTTTTTAGAAACGCCTTTAGAAAAAGTTCTTGATACCCCAGATGAACAACTCAAAGTATATTTCCTGGCTAATACTGTTCCAAGATTCATGGAGGGAGTGGTCGGCTACAATATTCTTAGTAGAATATGGATGTACCTAAAATATTTGAAAAGGACTAGAAAAGATGATGCTTTGAAAATATTTGGCTGTCTCTCAGATTACTACCTGCCTTCCCCAGAAGGTAAAGGAGATATTAAATTTGTTTCACAAATCATATTTAAATATGATTTCTGGGACATTGTTCTGTATGGCTTAACCTCAGACGATGCCTCACTTAGAAAAATATCAGTTTATCTAGCCAAAAAGGCTATAGACAATGTCATCTTTTCAAACACAGATCTAGATGTCAAATTAAAAAATCATACAATATTTGAATGGAAAATAAGTAATGCTAAAGCTTTGAAAAGTATGTGGGATAATTACTTCATACTTATTGACAGTCTTGAGGAAAAACAGGGAAATATAGTACTACCTTCACTAAAGCTATTCGAGAGTATACAGATTGGTGATTGCTGGCTGAATGCTGCATTTAATATTGGGCTTAAACATGACAACACTCAAGTCAGATTGAAATGCATTGAATACAAATTAAAGACTGAAATCGAGAGCCTAGGCGATGCTGAAACATTACTTGGAGCACTGAATGATATAAACATTTATGATCAAAGTCATATGAATAAAATACTCAAAGAAGGAATGAATAATTTGCTCAAAAACACTCAGTCATTCCTGAACATTTTTAAAGCAATTCCTAATATCAAATGGTCACCGGTACCATTCTACCACTTAACTGATATTCTAGCAAACCTAAATACAAATATTCCTGAAGAAAACAAAGCCGAAATTATCAAAGTAATAACAGAAATATTAAAAGTGCCATGTAACAGTGTTGTCTTAAGAAAAGCTGTACATCTCAACATAGCAAATTTCATTACCACAAGCTTCGAAAATCTGGATGCCAAAGATGCTGCTAATATTTATGATGTTATTCAGCTTAAGACATCATCAGAAATTAATAAAGTGAACCCTTTCAATTCTATTGTCAAACTGATTTCTCTTAAGATAGATGATAAAATCATTTACTTAAAGTTATGGTCAGAAAAGAATTCCTACATAGACCTCGTAGTAATGTACCTTTATAATAATGAAGAAGACATTGCTTTATTGTATGATATAATCAATGAAAAAGTAAATAAAATAGCTGAAGGTGTAAGCAGACAGTATGCAGACAAAACAGACAATCTCAGACATGTTATATACCTCATACACATGTCAAGTAAAACAAGAGATAAAGATTCTAACTTACATTCCATTAATGAACTAATTTCTAGTCAAAATGAGGTTCTCCTCCAGTACATATTAAGTCTATTTTCGAGTGATACTATCATAACAGCAGAAGATGCTATGGCCTTGTTTGAGAAGCATAATCTTCAGTTTGGAGAGAAGGACTTGGGAGACACCTTACTGCAGATCTATATGACATCTCTACTGTTCTTGAATAATAATGCTGAACTAGATAAAGCTGTGTTCAGCATCTCAGCCATCAAAATGTTACATAAAAACCCTGTCATGTTAACATATTTTAAGCATGAAATGCTTGATTTAAAAGGTTTCATAAATTTAGTCTCTACCCTACAGTTTAAGGACTCTCAAAACGAAAGTGTTGGCAAACTAAAAAATGCTTTGTATGAACAATCTTGTCAAATAATCTACAATTTAATTGAAGAAGATGATGGGATTGAATCGTGTAAGGATGAAATAATCAATTTAATTGAAAATTTATTAGAATGGGGAGGGTATGGATGTCTGAAATGGTTGCTAAAAATCATGAATAGAATCATAAATTACATAGAAATCAATGATGAGGGTGCTTTTAATATGACACAATTTATAAACAGGGTATGGAATGAAATCGAAGAGCTTAAATCTAACAATCAGTATTCACCATGCATCGAAGAGTTTGTGGAACTGTTAACACAGGATAAGTTACTGCAAAAGTCGATGTATAACAACATTATAATATCCTACTGCAATAAGATTGTAGAAAATGGTCCTATGAAGACAAATCCGTTGTATTACTTAATTAGGAAACTGAAAACGAAAGATTTCAAGGATTATGGTCATTTAGTTTATGTTTTGTGCGAGATTTTACTTTACTGTCCCGTACCTAGGAAGGACCAGAGGCAAGTTTTTGAAACTACCCTACATTTAATTGATATAAATCGGAAAAATAAAATACTGAAAATTATATTTTGCAGGATTACTGACAATTTGACTCTGGAGATGATGGAAAAAAATAATTTTGGAATTCACAAACTCTGGTAAGATATATAATTATGTTTTACAGACATTTAATTCATATGCACAAACACACCCAGACACAGAACAAGCATTTGTGGAACGCAAAATTTTGTTCTACGAGGGGATCGAACCCGCGACACGTTGCGCACAGTAGTACTTGGCGTGGTGACCTGTACCACTCTCTCTATCCGTGCTCTCTTCACACTGGACTGGATAATATCTTAACAGACGGAGTTCTTTTCGGATATTCTCCATGAGACCAATAATCATAATTTACATAACAAACTTATATTTATAATATTTCTTAAATTTGTTTATTATAAAAAAAAAAAAAAAAAAAAAAATCTACAAGTATTACTTACACTACTCAAGTACACACTATTTACAACTACACATAAATAAAAATACATATATAAAAACATAACATAAATAACAAAATACATATGTATATAAAAACATAAATAAATAAATTAAAAAAAAAATAATAAAAAAACCTACCATCAAACAACAAGTAATAGATACTATCAAAAAAAAAGTAATATTAATAACTCCTAATTTTATTCCATTGAATTATTAACATAATAACATTAGACCAGAAAAAGAAAAGATAACAAAAATTAAAATACACATAAAAAAACAACTTTTACTTCCATTAAATAAATTTAAATTGATAACTGCATGTAAGCCGTCCCTTATGTTTGTTTACACTATTCATATCTTAGAATACCCACAAAATTGTCAACACTATTTTTCTAAGACTACCTGTCAACGCATTTGTTATCATGTTCATTGTATTTATTTCTCCTTGAAGTGATTTATAATCTTTGAGAAAATAAATGATATTTAAACCGATTAAAACATTCAAAAATTTCTTTTCAGCAATGACGTCCATTTCAACTTTGAAATCCAATGGCTATCATTAGACGCTCTATGCAGCATCGGCGATTTAGAAACCCTACAAATAATCACCAGTTTCATCACGTCTCGAATAGATATTACTTTTAAAAATAAACAGAGGTACCACGGAAACTCCCAAATGCATAGAACACTGCAAACTTCTTTACAGCACATTTTGATGTTGGTTTTAAAAGGTGTCGATGTTGGAAATATACTGAATTGGTGTCTCCATCTGCTGGTAAAGTTACCACATCAACCCAGTGTGAGAATCTGCTTGGACTGGATCATATCACTTCATTTCTATATGCAGGTGAGTCCTAAAGTATGTATTTGAGTCCCTATTAGAACAAAATGAAAAGTTTTAATTAGAAAAATAAATACATTTCTAAACTGTCTTTTCATTGCTCGAAAATAACAGAAGTATTATACATTTCAGAAAACCGAACTCGGCGAAGAAATGATACAGAATTTGAAATCGAACAATGTACCTCTTACATCTCAATTCTTTATTATATACTGGATATTAAAGCACAAAATAACAAACGGCACATACAGTGAAGGAGAATATAACTTTGTTCTAGACTTCTTACTCTCTCATACAATGGGACAATTGTTCAACATTCGTCTGAACGCACAATACTTAGCTATAACCCTTTACAAACTGGCTAACAAAACAACGAGGCATCAATACACGATTGATATTATTGAAAAGACTTTCGCTGAAAGTAGCAGTGACAAAACATTTACGAAGCTAGAAAATGATTACTTTACAAACAAATTCGACATCGTCGCTAATCTGAGTCCATATTTCATTTACTACTTACTCCCAAAGTACTGTGAGGTTGATAACAACGAAAAAGTTGATGTAAGCTTCGTCAAAAGTGTTATGAAAGATATTAATCGTAGTATAGATAGCATTGAAGTTAGTACTGATTTCGTAAATGAGTGGAAGGGGTGTGATAAAACAGATGAGACCTTTGCCGATATAGATATGATTAAAAGGGATAGTTCAAATCTTATTGGAGACTCTGAAGGGTCCGGCACTATACAAAAGAAGTATGTTCCTTGGAAGAATATGGGAGAAGTCAACTTATATGATATTGAGAAAAAGGTATGTGAATAATTTCTTTAAAAGATCTTGTCATTATCAATACATATTTTTTAATAACTGCTATATTAAATCTTGGTCATTTTTTCCCTAGCACATAATGACCCACTCGCAGGAAAACCTGTACCTCAAGACATTCCATATAGCCCTTGCTACCCCGAACTAGCCATGCTTCCTCAAGTCTCCATCTATCTATATCGAACACCACACAGACACTTTCCTAAGCACCCTTTCTTCCACAGAGAGAAAGCCCCAGCGAGTTAATAGTGGTCGCCTCACTGATCGACAAGTTACCGAACTTGGGCGGCATGGCGCGAACCAGTGAGGTGTTCGGCGTCCAGACCTACGTCGTCGACAGCCTGAGGCATCTTCAAGACAAACAGTTTCAAGGACTTAGGTATTTAAAGTTATTCTTTTTGGTAGATCACACAAGTTGACTGTTGACTGCCACGTCTTAAGCGCTGTTGCAGTTGTAGAAAAGAGATTCCGCTGTACGCCGTATAGTGCACTGTCACACTTGCACCTTTCTTATTTATTTTTTTAGTAAGGGCAAGGGAATCCTCACGGACACCCACCTCCTCGGGGAAGGAAGCGGATAGTGCCTGACTCTTACTAAACCTGAACTGCGATACAACGTCTTCCGCTTTCGGTGCGTGATGAATTGCAATGCATTGTCGCGCACCAAACGCGAAGCACTTGCGAGCAATATGGGCAGACAGCTGCAATAATATTACAAGCGTAGCGTCAGGACGTGGGAGTCGCTGTTTAAGAAAAAAGATGCACGTTGCAGATTATCTTTTTCTCCCTCCCTCTTCCTGCCGCTCACACATCTATGGAGGTGGCTAACTCGCGCTCGCACCTTATACCAATATCCTTATCCATGGATGGATTGTATATGGAACGATATGAATGAAAAAGGAGTAAATCATAGTGTGACGTCTGGTAGGAAAGAATGGAAGAAAAAAACGTGTTGCGCCCCAAGTAAAATGGGATAAGGGCAGGAAGATTATGATACCAATATCCTTAATATCTATTGTTTCCAGCGTATCAGCCGAACGCTGGATAAACGTGGAGGAGGTACGTCCCGGCCGCCCTCTCAAGGACTACCTCATGCGGAAGAAGGAGGAGGGATACTCCGTGGTGGCCGCCGAACAGACCTCCACCAGCTGCAAGCTCCAGAGCTTTAAGTTCCCGAAGAAAACTATATTGTTGCTTGGGTAAGTTTGGTTTCAATGGCTTTGGTCTACAATGAACTATGACTGGTGCATACGAAAATGACGCCGTTTACAAATACGATACTTGGCAGATTATATTTTAAAAAACTAATTGTAAATTGACATAAACAGCTATTTTGCTTCAAGGATATTTTGGCGTAGCCGAAATCGCCGAAAACTAAAGCCGTCACATGGGACAAATAATCACCTTTTAAACGACATTTGTGTTAATTCTTCTTGCGAATCTGCACACTAGCGCCCTCATGTTAATGTCATCCACGTGTTAAGAGATCCTTGTAGCGCTAAAGGCCTACATCTTTCTATGAGTTAGACCATAACATAACTTAAGGGGGGTGTTTCCCTACCACCGTTGTAGGATAGGCTTTACAAGACGCAAATAAAAACCTTAAGTAATCCTGTAGCAAACTAATCTAAGTATTTTTTTTCTATTCCAGACACGAAAAAGAAGGCGTGCCATGCGACTTGCTGCCTATAATGGACCACTGCGTGGAAATCCCACAACAAGGATTCGTTAGATCATTAAATGTACACGTCACAGCCGCCATTTTTGTATGGGAATATGCAAGGCAAAACGTCTTGTAAACTAAGATATAACTACACCAAACGTAAAAGAGCTTGATGCCATACAGTGATTGTAATACTCCTTTCAATAGTAAAAATAAAACGTATTACATTTGTCTTTGTGATCACTGCCTAAATAGGAAATATAGGTAGATTTTATTCGTACGCAGTTCTTGGTACGTGGACGTGGTGGGGACGGGGCGGAACCGTGCAACAGCCGTGTTGTAAACGAGCTGCGTCCGTGCCCGGGACACGGATGATGCACGGTGTAATATAGATTGTTCCATACAAAATGTATGTCACGTTTCAAATCCGTGTCCTGTCCGGGTCACGTACAATCCCCGGCCCGATCTAATATAAATCACCCCTTATTTGGCACCTTCCTGCGTAAATGAGTCGATTGCTGATAATTATACTGAAAAGATGTCTCACACACAGTAATATTATATTCTAGACTCGGTAATTGAACTGTAGGCCAATGATGACGTCATCTTAGAGATATATGTAAACGTATATGCTCAGTACATAGTTGAGGAAGAATGAATCTTACATAATCTTTAACTGTAATATTTGACTCATAGAATGAATGTATTAAATAGATTCAAATAAAATATTTATTAGAAAAAAAAAATATTTGTACATTTTATTTTTTAATATATTACACAATTTTATTTGTATATGATTGAGCTAAGTAGCGTAGCCAGAGGTAGACCTAGGATGGCTTGAGTTGGTTCAAGTAGGACGAGGAGGGGTCATGAAGCTACAGAAAATCTTATTACACATCAAAAGTCTATACAAACATGCTTCTGGTGGGAATGGATTTCAGTTTCATAAAGTGGTTGAAACCGCAATTACACAACTTCAGAAACTTACAGACGAAGCACCAACAAAAATAAGTTCATATTGAATCAAATAGTTTAAAATTAACATGTAAAAAATCATATTATGTAACACGTATTTCACAACAGTAACAACATTAAAATTCATTATAAATACTAGATATTTGTAGCTTTCACCTACACCCTCTTCAGTAAAATGCAACATTGTATCAACAAGTATTTATTCATTGGTCGCGCTCACAGAACAACCGGATTACTTTCGGCATCAATGTTATCCTAATGGGCTTCGCTTCATACTCCTCTTTGTCAATCTCAATAACTGTCTCCTTGTCTGGGATCTTTGGTATCAGTTCCACTGACCGCGCCTGCAGAGCCTCTGATATTTTATTATGTTTCACTCGTTCCCAACCTTCCGTCACGAACTCAGAATATGTATAATCCCTTTTCCCTATCGTAATCAACAAGCCTGGCGGGTCGCTATTGACTTTTTCTATATTCGGTGTTCGAATCCTGAAATCAGTACTTTTGAATGATAGTTCTGTTTTAGTTTCACATGCCTGGTTTTCGATTCGAGCTGGATCAGGTGATTGGGGCGCGGTAGGCAAGAAAAACGACCACTTTCGTTTGATTTCGGGCCGCCGTTTTAAACAGTTACTGCAGCCGGAACAGGGAGGGGAGAATTTGAGGTCTGCTATACAGCGCCAGTTCAGTGAATCCTTGTAGCCGTTGAAGATGAAGGACGCGTAGTCTCGCAGGGAGCCGTACATCCAGTACTTGTCCCTCTTTGCTAAGACGTCCCGGAAGGCCCCCCATTCCAAGGAGCACATCGCGTAAATAGGCTTGCGCGGTGACTCTGGGTCTTGTTCAATCGGTTCTATTTTCATTGCATCTTTCCACACGGTGTTACCTTTAATAATAGCCATAGAGGCATTAATTAGCTGCTTGACTTTCTCCACACCTGAGCCATTGGGAAATAAGGTATTTCCAATGGTGTTGGTGCGCCCAAGTGGGAGAACGCCGATCGGGAAACGGTTTGCATCGTCGTTTCTGCGCAGTAAACCTGAAGGAAACAAGTTGTTTAAAAGATTTCCATTGAGATTTGTTATTGAGTGTTTAACAACTATTAGTCCTTAGAAATTGCACAAAATGTCGCGCGCAGCAATATGTTATAAAGGAAATAGACATGCAACAGCATAGATCAACCAATGAATGATGAAATGGAAAACTTGATATACCCATTTAAACCAAATTCAATACAATTGAGTTGTTGGGTGCATCACTTTTGAATCAACATAAATTTAAATAGGTACCTGTTATTGTCTCTGACAGTGTCCCATCCCCTCCGGCCACAACAATAGCCTCCGTCCCTCTTAGAGTCTCCACAATCTCCTTCGCATTGCCCTCTGAAGCTGTCTGTATGACGCTCACTTGCAACCCCGCTAAGTGTAATAGAGGTTCACAGTATTTCTCATAGTCCTGCTTCGCTTTCCTCTTATTAGCGACTGGATTGAGTATAACGGTAACTAGCGTAGGATTTTGATCTATAGGTAACATGTAGTCGCCGTATTTACTAGCTTCCTTGCATGCTGCTCGCATCAGCAAGTTGATTCTGCAATATGAGACGATTTTATGAATTTATGACTTAAATTGAAATTAAAATGGCTTTTATTAGCCCTTTGGCTAGAATTTCTTATGTTATTTTAGAGGTTCATTAGATGAGTGATGAATAAATACAAGAATTATGTATAAAATTGAATGTAGCAATAGTATCAGTAAACAAGTTCATCTGGGAGGTCTCATCTATTTGCAGTACTACTATTATTATTAAAAATAATATATTAACGTTGGTGATATTGGAAAAGTACACAATTTAACTACCTATTTCTTGAGAAATAACAGAAAGGGAATACTTACTCATATCTTTCTTTTACTGTCGCAGCGCCATAATATAAAGCTATGACCCCACATACTGACTTCTTCCAATTGTTTCGTACGACCTTTGCAAATTTTATTGCTTTTTCCATGATTATTTATTATAACATTTAGCTTTTTAAAATATTTTTAGGTTATTCTGTGATCAGCTGTTATACTAAGTTTGACGTCTAATGTCATTAAAGATTTTGAAGTATGAACGTCGCGTTCAGCTTTGTTGCGTGAATGTAAACAAATAATGTTAAACGATCCTTTTAAATATTTTTTAGTATTTAAGTACTTCTGACATCTAAGTGTCTGAAAATAAATATTATAATTAAAGAAGTACTACTCATCTAATTAAGGGTACAGGTACAAGTCAATTGTTCATAATGGCTCCTACGTGTACTTTTGTATACCAAATGTCTCCAAGAATAATCACTAAAAATCATCGTTTTACTTTACACTTATTCACACCACTGTAATTTGCTGAAAGATACAGAACTCGCGGCAACAAGTTTTATGTCACCGCTCTATTAAATTTTGTGTATTACGGTTCCATCAGAACAACGATGATTGTGCCAATTTTAAGTTGGAGAGTTGGAGTATATAACCGTTACCACCGGTGGTCTCGTACCTTTGGCAGGGGGTAACGACTAACGACTGACAGTGATATCTCCGGCTAGACAACTCCTGCGTTTGACAAATAAGTTTTTTTTTTCATCGGGGACCAGTCTGAGATTTATTACCAGTTTTTCCTCATCCTTCGGACTGAGCGGACTATGGCTGATATACTGTTCTGTGATCGTCTTCGTATTATTTTAGTTTGACTTAAATATTGTAGCTGAAAGATAGTGGAATCATTTAATTCTTTAATATGTTAGGCATGGGAATAAAATATGTATATTACGTACACGTACTTAATCTCAAATAAAAATACCTGTAATCTGACCAAAACAATACATATATTTAGAATATAATTATTATTATGTGACGGGTGATCAGGCTCCTAAACCTATAAAAACATTTTACAATAAACTATGATTCAATAAAAATCGATTGGTTCACTTTCGTTTGATCATTGCACTATCTTCATTATTTAATCCCTAGTGCTGAAAAAAAAGTAATTATCAGGTTTTACTAAACTCATTTGGCTTCGTAAAAAATGATGGTCAATAATATTGCACAGTATTACATACAAATTGTGGAATATTATCGACCGTGTAGGATTAATATTAAAAATAGTGCAATGATTAAACCAAATTTTGAGCGAGTTGTAGCACCATTATTTATTGGACAATATTAAACAGGGTCTAACCGCTGCCTTAAATCGGCGACGACTAGTTACAACCAAATAAAAAACGTTGTTTTCTTGCTCTGTTTTCCAACATCCAGCATATAACCTTTTGTTTCGAGAAGTCCTCAATTTAAAACTAAAGCAGTAGTTTGTCTGTGGTACACGATTCTGTTAGATACCATTTCAAATGAAAATAATCTACATGGTTAACACATACGGTGCAAATTTACGTGAAGATACAAACGTTTGGATTTCAAGTAGTATCATAGACAAAACTCAAATTGTCTCAAATTGATTTGTCAAATAAATATCTATATTTTCGTTTTGTGATGTGTTCATAAAATTATTTTATTTCTTCAGTTATTCATTATGAGTACTGATAAAAAAGGAGCCGTTAAACTGTCCGACGGCTGGATGCTATGTACGTCTAAATCAAATCCCGGCAGAAAGTATTACTTTAATAAGAGGACAGGTAAATCTTCGTGGACCCAACCACAGGTGAATTTCGTAATTTTTTTAATTCTGTTTGTAATTGTTACAAAACTGGTTTTTATTTGTAGGGGATTTAAGAATACTCGTAATTTTTGGGTGCTAAATAGTGTTTTTGTGGTAATTGTTTTCTTATTAATTTCAAGGCTAGCGAACATAATGATAGGAAACAGAAAAACAGGAAAGAGAAAGTAAACAGAGAAAAGGCTAGGAAGGAAGAGGCACAGAAGAAGAATTTGAAGAGGAAAAGTGATAATCATGAGGGACAGAGCACACCTAAGAAGCAGAAACATAAAAAAGGTATGTATCACAAGTATTAGGAACACCCTTCTTTGTTGTTTATTAATTACAACTACGCATGTATTCATTCAAATACTGTTCATTTATTTCAATATATTTAAGGAAGTATACGAAAAATTTGCTGTTTTTTTTGGTATATAGGTAGTTGTAATATCAAATTGATCAAGGTCATGAATACCCAACCATATATTGCATTCTTGTACAAAATTGTCTAATAAGAACAGTAAGTGCCCTGCTATTGTTAAACTCACAGCTGGGCATTGAACATGGAGTAGAGCACAATAAGATTTCAATAAGAATAATTGTAAGCTGAAAAATAAATGAAGATCCCTATTATTATACTGTGACTTATATTGTCAACATCTGTCCAGTCTTTTGTAAAGCAATGTAGAGATGAGCTCTGGATTGAGCCAGGCCATATTTTGCATTTAATTGCTGCTATGAGATAGTATTCACAGCCTTGGACTGTTACAATAGCTTAAGAACTATCAAACTTATATAACTAGCTTTTGCACACAACTTCACCTGCGCGAATGTCTGTTATAGCTTAAATATAAATCTTTCTATACATACAAAAATACTCCACTAAAATTTCGCCAAACATAGGTAAACAATCAATAAGTCATGGGCCTTAATAAACACTCTTTGTTTTGCATAGCACAATATACTTTAGAGACCCCCCACACTAGCATCAGGTGGACATTGCATGGACGCTGGCACGACAACGACGCTCGAAAGACGCTAGTGTAGGGGGTCTCTTAAACTACCCGCATTTACCAAGTTCTCACTGACACTGTTTCAAATGTTTCTTACACCTACCTACCTTACTAACTACGCTATTTGAAGATCATTTTGTATAAATATCATGTTTTCTCTGTAAGTGATTATTGTAATCTTGTGAGAAAATAAATGTCTATAACCATAGCTGTAAAAACATTACCTACTTCTCCTCTTCTGTCATTACCCAATTCTTCTATATCGAAAGCAATTATTAGAATTATCCAACAACTTTTGTTATATTTTAGTCAATAAGTATAAAACCTTAACAAATTATATACTAAATCCTTCCTTTAGAACCACTATACATTGGTGAAAAGAGTATGAAAATTAATATAATAGTTTTCGAGTTCATCGTGAACAGGCAGATAAACAGACATGGTGATGGACTTTGTTTTATAATATGTAGTGATAATTAACACAATAGTTACTCAGTGTCGTTATTACTCAACAAGGCCTCTGTATACTGGACCTGTATCCTAATGTAAACCTTTAAAAAAGATCTGGGTCTTTTTCATTAATGATCCTCTGAATTAAAAAGTTTTATTGATACAAAGGCCCTTTCCATGTCTGTCTGTATGTGCCTATGTATACTTTGATGTTGAAAACTATGCAATGGGTTTTTAAGTGGTTTTCTTAATACATAGAATGTATCAATAGCAATTTTTATAAGTACCATGTGCAAAACCAGGTTGGGTTAATATCCAAAATTTCTTAAAAAAAAAAAACAACATTTTCCATTAAAAAATTGCATATGTAGGTTAATATGTGATCCTTATATCTTGTACAATAGTATCTCTGTATTGATATTTTCTCAGAACTTACATATACCAGCTTGTTTTATTAAAATTTACAACAATGTTACTTTGTGTATAATGTAATGTATGCATGAAGAGAACAGGAATCCTTTATTAGATAGATACAAGTTATTGTTGTTTCGTATGTTTTGATGCTATGTCAAAAATGGTGTGCTGTGGTATGTAAGCAGCTTATAATGAAAACCATAAAATATATTACATATAAATGAAAAAAAATAATAGGTGATTTAATACTATTATTGATACTGGCTGCAAAACAAGTTGTTGGAAAATTTAAATATAAAGACTGCGAAAGTATTAGAGTGTTCTGCAAGTTTTAAGTAAAGTTGCTTTTTTGGTTGAATACAAAAAATTAAAGTTATTGCTATGATTGAGTTGAGGTGTTCTGTAAATTTCATTGTGTTAAGGGATTTTTCTTAGTTTTTAATTGTATTTGAACTATTCATTACATTTGGAGTTCAAATGCAGGCATTATTTCTGGGCTAAGACATCCTTCCATCCTTTTAGTTTCTACAGACTTGAATTAATTGTGCCCATCCTTGTTATACAATAATTTATTTATTTGCACAGAGACACCAAGCACATCAAAACAGAAGACTAAAAGGGAGTTCCCTCCAAAGCATTCTCCTGTACCTATACCCAGCCTTCTCAAAGAAACCCCCGAGAAACAGGCTGCGGTTACTCCTGTCAAAAACCTAGCTAACAATAGGCTCTCACAACTAAGGGCTCGACTGTCATCAGAAATACAAGATGACAGCAGCAACAGTAATGACAAATCTCCAGTCAAAAAATCCAAAATCAGCCCCAAACCAGCCCCTTCAGAAACAAAGACAAGTACAGAGAAAGAGAGTCCGACAATCAATGAATCAAAATGCACCACATCACAATCCCCTAGCAGTGACAGTCTGCAGTCTATGCCCTCGCCGTCACAGTTCTTTGCTGCGACTAAAATTATAACCTCGATGAAGGCACAGCTGCCTGAGAAATACTGTGATAAAACAAAGCCAAAAGACACCTTCGCGGATATCGAGCAGGGGATAAACAACCAGACATCCGAGTATCCGTATATGAAGCATCCAGCAACACCGCCCCAGTTCTCTGAGGCCAGCAAACTGTTGTCTGCAATCAAATCGAAATTAACTAAAGCTGGTAAGGATGGAGAAGTTAAGACTTATTCCTCAGCGAGTGAACGAATGGCGGTACTGAGGAGTAGTTTGGAGACTGACCTCATGGAAACAAATGAGAGTGAGCCTGTAGTGTTAAGCGATAGTATAAGCAGAGAGAATAAATGTACGAATGAGGCAATGGATGTGGATTTTAAGGAGGTTAGTTACTTTTACGTATATTCTATTAATCTCTACATAGATTTTATAGATGTACTAAGTTTTGGGTAAGATTTCAGTCGCTTAGAAAATGTTTTCTGCCGCTTTAAGTTGCCTAGTACTTTCTTGGAATTCATTTCGCTCTGATAATAGGCACAAACATGCAGTTACTTTGTCACTATTTTTGTCTCCAATCTCTATAATCTATTTAACAAGGTACAAGATTAGCACACCAGATATGGTTTAGCTATTCAATATAGTAATACAAAACAGACTAATATTTCCGCATCACTTTCAAGCCAGACAGGATGTAAAGTTAATGTAATCCTGGGTCATCAGGATCATGTTATGTGAGATCTGACAAAGATAGCGCTATTTTTGTGTATGACTATCTCCTTACAAATTGTTGCAGTTTTAAAAACATGTAACTATACAGGATGTTGCCTTTTTTAAATAATAGGTAGTATATACAATGTATGATGTCAAGGCATTTGACCTTTCATGTTTTGCAAGATTGTAGAAGATAAAACGTCTGGTAGGTTGCATACAATGTAAAGACATAAAATTCTGAAGTTCTGCTATTATGCCATTTGGCTACAAAACCCTAAAAAGAGCATGATAGAAATGACTGCATAAATAGCTAAAACTATCGACGCGACATACAGTAATTGGTAGTTACTGTGTACTGCCCGATAGCAACTCTTTCATTTACACAACATAAATGTTGCCTTTGTCTTAGATTGATGACTTTGAGCTGCCAGTCACCCATACCAAATACTTTTGTGTTCAATAGAAGCGTCTGATGATTTCATACTGGTTTTATAGAAACTACGTATTAATCAATACAGTGAGGGTCACGCAGAGCATGCGCGAGCGATCCTGTGACGCTAGCTTAGGTCATAGAAGGGGCACGGGGTGTTTTTAGTCGGTGGTAGTCTGACATATTTCCACGCCGTGCTCTCGGCGTGAGTTGAAGTCATTAGCGTTTCACCACGGAATAAAAAGTATTCATCAATAACTTGGCTTGTGCCAGACACACGACGAAAGTGTCCACTTTGCGGAGCCTCTAAGTGTGGAAAGAGGTTTCAAAAATAACTAATTATATTTATTTCATTAATTTTGGCATCTTCCAGGTAAAGCAGGTGGCGCCACTGGTAAACTGTACGAAAGATAACATCAATACCCAAGTGGTACTGGTTGTGGACACCAACATTTTTATACATGAACTGGACATCATAAAGGATGTGGTCAACTCGAATATTAAAGGTACCATTATAATAATAATAATGTATAATATTCCACGACATTCACACAACGCCATCTAGTCTCAAACTAAGCAGAGCTTGTATTATGATAACTGGACAACTGATAAACACACTTATATACTTCTAAATACATACATATTTTAGATACAATTACACCCAGACACACGACAAAAATCATGCTCATCACACATACACAGAACAAATGATCGTAGTGTTCACAAAAATTTTTGTCCTTAGTGGGAATCGAACCCGACCTCTGTTATAGCAGTCAGTGCCACTAACCAGTAGACCAACAGACCAGTAAAATTCGTCTGTTATTATTTATCACGAGGCATTAGTATTTTACTGCAAGACAATCTCCCTCCCCTCTCCCTTTCTTCAGCTCGTCTATGGCTAACAGGTTCGGTTTCGCGGATAAATCACTCTTTTTATTTATTTATAAAAAGGTACACCAACAGCTTCTGTATATAAATTAACAAATACAGTAGGAGATATAGGTAACAGGCTTATACAGTTGCCAATGACAGGTGAACCAACATTCACAAACATAAGTGATAACTGGATACATACTAATACTAAATGGAAATAAACTGTATGAATAAACTGAATTACAAAGATTATAACAAATTAAAATTATGCTTAACCTAAAATACAAAATCAACAAACAAAGATGAGATCCAAACTAAACTCTTTCATTTTTTTATCAGTTTATGCTTGCGGATCTGCCCGCGTAAATGTTAAGTTTTGCGATAAAGCACCGGCATCTCGTTTCTTAATTAAGTTTAAGCTAAGTCCTTGCCAAATTTTATCAAAATCGTTTGAGCTGTTCTGCTATGATGGTGTGGCAGAAAAGTATGCTAACTATTTTTGTATTTATACAATTTGGAATGCTGATATTTAAATCTTAGGGAGTAAATGGTAATACTCTGAAATAAGATATTATATACTACTAGCTGCTGCCCGCGACTTCGTTTGCGAAAAAAAAAAGAAAAGAATTGGGATGAAAAATAGATGTTGGCCGATTCTCAGACCTACTGAATGCATATACAAAATTTCAAGAAAATCGGTCCAGCCGTTTCGGATTAAATAGTTGTTACAAACCATCATCATCTTTCTGTCCTTATCCCATTTTACTTGGGATCGGCGCAACACGTTTTTTTCTTCCATTCTCCCCTATCAGACGTCACAGTAATTAGTATAATTTACTCCTTTTTCATTAATATTGTTCCTTTTACAATCCATCCATCTTTTCTTTTGCCTTCCACTTCCCCTCCATTGAAATGAAAATCTATTATTCTAGCCCTGAACTGCATTAGCCTTGGTCGGAAATAGCACATCGATATTACATCGATCTGGCTTTTGAATAAGTTATGAATCTTGTACAACTAGGCCGTATTACCTACTTACTGTGCTACTTATTATAATTTCTACAGATAGGTATTGCGACTTGAAGAAATACTGTACTTTATATACCTAACATCACTTTCCAATGACGCGTTTCTTCATAATATTGTTTGACGGTAATTACTGAGAGTTTAAACTCGTCGTATTAAAGACTTGAATTGCCTCTTACACGAAACAACGCATTAACTTCTCCTACCTAGAATATACTCAGGGTCCGTTCAAGTCGCTTTCCAGACCGAGCTTCAGAGAGCCTATTTTCAAGTCTCAGTCGCCTTCCAGACCCAGCGCATAGGGCATATATTTTCTCAAAGTAACATAATTGCGGTTCTGAAAGAGAGACACCGCTTTACGCCGTGTAGTGCGGTTTCATACTTTCATATCTGCTACAGTGTTATTTTAAGGTTTGGAGGCGAAAAAGAGGGGGGGGGGGGAAGCCTTCTACCTGAATACCGTATTTTAAACTTAGCCACTATCTATCAGATCTCTACAACCTATTTATTAATAAATTTATCAAATTTCATAGGTTACACAGAGCAGCCAACACTATTGGTTCCGTGGCGCGTTGTCAACGAGCTCGATCGGTTGAAGGACAACAACAACTGTAGCGGCGCGGTGTGGAAGAGAGCCAAGTCGGCCATGGACTACCTCTACAAGTTCATCCCCGAGAACAGCAGGATTAGGGGTAAGGATCACAAGAATAATATTAAAACCGTAAGAAGGATATATGATAGATAAAAGTTTGTTATGTTGTGTCCTTTTTAATCTGTTTTGTGTGTACATTAATTATTAAATAAAATAAATAAATAAATCTTTTTTTTTCCTAGACTTTAGTGGCCCACTGGTGGGCAAAGGTCTCCACGTGCTCTGTCTTCCCACGATTCTCTGTCTTACGCCACTTCAAAGCAGTCCTCGCGTTACGTTTAGTTCATCCCGCCACCGCTTTCTAGGCCGGTCTCGACGGCGATATCCTTCTGCTGGGTCCCTTTGTGTGGCGACCTTCGCCCAACGGTCACTATTCATAGACAAAACTAGCCGTCAAAATTATCTTCAATCTAATTTAACTACTGAATTAGCATTTTATTTTTACCCACTTTAAGACGTGCACTTAAGGTTGGATTTGTGTTAACTAGTAGTTAAACACAAATTGAAC
Organism: Chrysodeixis includens; assembly: GCA_941860345.1. NCBI lineage: Eukaryota > Metazoa > Arthropoda > Insecta > Lepidoptera > Noctuidae > Chrysodeixis > Chrysodeixis includens. Next base: position 12,627,392 of record OW796096.1, read on the forward strand.
CTTACGTACGTGTTTTAAAGTTGTTTTTACAATGCGAATCCAATGTTCTTTGTGATCAGGTCAACCGTTACGGGATGCCAACTCGCACATCTACCCGTGCGAGTCGCCGGACGACGAGATCCTGAATTGTGCACTACAGCAAGCTGAAAGAGGGAAGTCAGTGGTAAGTTCACTAGCTAACTTAGATTTTAGACTGTATGTTTATGTTCACTAAGTACAATTTTCTTTGTAATAATGAAAACATGGACCACATACAAATATAAAAATTGAAGATCTTATACCTTAACACAAAAATACGCCGTTTTCGCGCGCACACAAACTTAATAACTTCATAATCACCGAAACATGGGTTTAAAGTCGTATAAATTAATGTTATTAGTGAAGCTAAAGTGGTATGCCAGGATCGTAGCAAATGGAAAGATGTGATCTCTGCCTACCCCCAAGGGAAAGAGGCGTGACGTTTATGTATGTATTAAATAAAGACTGGGACCAAATACATTACCTTAAAGTCTTATCCCATACCAATTATCTTAAAATGTCATCAATTAACACACACATTAGGAAATGCTCATTCTATCCCCTCCATTAAATTCTAATAGAGTAAACAGAAACCGAACTTTGCTTCGTTGCTTATTTTTATTTTTAAATCAAGGAAGACTGCTCTTTTTCTAGCTGTTTTTTTATAACGATTTGTAATATAATCATTCCACGACTTTTACGCAACGCTATCTAGTCTCAAACTAAGCAGAGCTTGTATTTTGAGTACTACACAACTGATAAACATAATTATATACTTCTAAATACATACATATTATTATAAATCAATTACACCCACACACAGAACAAATGGTCGTGCTCATCACACAACCATTTAATTTTGTCCTGAGTGTGGATCGAACCCACGACGTCTAGTACCTATAGCAGTCAGGGCCACTAACCACTAGACCAACAGGCCCGTCAAACTCGATCTTTACACATCCACAGATCCTACTATCAAACGACAAGATCCTATGCAGCAAGGCGACTATCAACAACATCAGGAGTGTCGGGCTGGCAGAGCTGAAGGGCCTCCTGGAGTCCAAGCCGCAGGAGACCGACCCCGACCTGTACGACAACCTCAAACATTACCAGGCCACGATATATCAGCTGCTGGCTAATATACTCGAGGTACGTAACTTAAGTTCAGCGGAAGTATTAATTACCGAGTTATGCAGTAAATATTCAATTAAAAAATAATTCTAGCCAAAAAAAGGAAAATACTCTGTATTGTAAAAATATTACTCGGTGTTCTAAAAATGTTACTAAGAAGTTACTCGGTGTTCTATAAGTTACTTGGTATTCTAAAAAAGTGACTTGATTTTTAAATAAATTACTCTATTCCAGATAAACATGCTCGTCCTAAACAATGATTTAATACGACAAAAAAGAACTCGGCATTCTAATGAAATACTTGGTATCCCAAAAATAATAATTGGGATTGCAAAAAACTCGCTTTTCAGAAACTAATTCTCGTAATAGGCCTACAAAAACAAAATCAACAGGTTTTTATTTCGAGTAGGTCTTTTCAGGCACTTTCAAAACGTTTCCGTTACGTTAAGTTACTGACTCTAGTTGTGCACAATTGTCAAATTTTTAATAAAAAAAAGATGTAGTTTTTTGCAGTGTAATTTTTAATCAAAACAATAAAATCGTTTGCAGAATGAAATGCGTGCGAAATACAACAACCTATGGCAGCACGTGCTGTTCAAAGCGCCGCCCTGGACGTTGGCGGATGTGTTGCAATGCCTGCTCAAACACTGGATCGCGGTGTTCAACGAGGTCTTCCCCAGGATTGAGCATCTCATCACCGATCTCAAGAATGCATTGACTTCTGTGGATAGCAAAGGTGAGAATTAATTTTTATCTATTATAAACATAACATATTAGCTGTCAGTAGCTGCTTCTCGCGGTAAAACTTGTAAAGTTTTATTTTATCGGTTACTAGCGACTGTTCCGGCAGCATACATATAAAAAAATCCTCTTGAAAAAATCTATCTAATAAAAAAACTGCATCATCAATTGAGTAGTTGTTAAGATCAAAGGAGATAGACAGCGGGAAGCAACTTTGTTTTATACTGTGTATTGAAGACTACAACTTATTTTTAATATTTTTCTGCTTTTTTTCTTTTTTTTAGCTTTTCCATTAATACTTTTATGGACATTAGTTTCACTTTTGAATCTCATCTATTATTTCAGACTCAAAATCTCTATCAGAATCCGAAGTATCGAACTTCAAGGAGCTTTGCTTGGACATAGCTAGGAAATGCCAGATAATACCGGAGTACATGGAGCTGGCCAAGCTGACGGTGGACCGGCTGCTCAACGACCGCACCTGCGACGAGGAGGACGAGAAGAACGGCGAGATGCTGGTCATTGAGGCCTTCGAGAATGTCTGGACTGTTATGTCCAGTTTCTGGTGAGTTTAGGAAATTATAATAAATGTTCCACAATATTCCAACAACGCCATCTAGTCTCAAATTGAGTATACGAGAGTAACTTGTGTTATGAGTACTAGACAACTGATAAACATATAAGTATAGTTCTAAATTCATTTTATGATGGTAGATGGCGCTAGTTGCCACGCGTAACATCAGCTCCGCGTATTTTAATCATTTAAAATAAATACTGTGATTAAATCGATCTAAAAACTAATAGAATATCTAAAATAAAGTACGAACAATAAGTGACAGTGTTATTCCAAGAAAAATATGTGTATAAGTGTGTAAAAACTTTAAAAACTGTCAGTGCTTCCAGCTTTGTTTACATCTCAGTCTGTACCAGAAAACCAACACAATTGAACGAAATAAACTAGATACGAAGTTTTAATAGTGTAAAAGTGTACGTAACAAACAATATTAGTGCAATAAACAAATTAATAAACAGTTTTTATCTAGAAACAGTTAACATTAAACAGACGCTTGTGGGTCATTGAACTTTTTCCACAAAATTCAAAATTTTAAATTTACCTCCTTAACGCTTTTTATTTGACAACACTTGGACAACAAAATCGCTATTTGACCTATATACAGTAATGTCATCGTGGCGCTGAAGTTTCGGTGAAGACTGTGAAGACTGGAGCAGAGAGAGTCCTGCGGTCGAAACTGACCCATTCAACTTGTCTTTTTGTGTTTATTCTCTGATTATTATTCAACTTTCAAGATTATTTTTAAATAAAAACCGGTCGAAATAACTAACAAAAATGAATTTAAACTTTCTAGAAAATATTACGTTTCGGAAGTCGAAATCAAAAAATATGTCAGAAGTACATAACATTAGTTCAGATGGATCTGAACTAGATGGCAGCACTAGTAGCCTACCTAATTTATCTGATGAAGAAAATATCACCATTATTCAGAACCTTCAGAAACAAATTGAACAACTAACTTCAAAATTAAACTCAGCTCAAGAAACAATAAAGAACCTATCCACAGAAAACAACGAATTAAAATCGAATTTACGAGAACTATCGCCTAAACTCACCCCAAAACAAGTACCGAAAAAAAGTTCATGCAAAAAGAAAGAAAAATGCTCAAAAGCAAGGAATAATACACAAAACATTGAACTTGTTCAGATGGATACTTTAGCTCAGAAGACTCAAGAAAATCCTAATACAACTAACACTAAAACCGTTACCAAACGCAAGCCGGCCAAGAAACAATTATCTATACTAATATTATAAAGAGGTAAGCGTTTGTGAGTTTGTATGTTTGTCGGCGCTAATCTTCAAAACTACTGAACCGATTTTAAAAATTCTTTCACTGTTAGAAAGCTACATCATTCCGAATTGCCATGGGCTATATGAAATCACCCTACTTCTCTCGGTTATCTTCAAATAAGGATATTAGTCAAGTAAGTCGGAAAAAAATTACCGCTAAATCACTTTTATAGCGTACGCTGCCGAAATACTCAAGTATATATGAATACTATGTACTACGAAAATGTAGGGCTCCAATAGACCTACAAAAAAGTTCGCGATGTCCTATATCTATCTTTTAGGGGAAATCCATGATGAGGCTAAACAGATAAAGAAAAATAAGACATGTTTTCTGAGCATGATTTTAGTACTACCATATTAATTCTTACGTCTAAAACTTACTTTGAAAAAAAGGTCATATCATGGAGATAATATTTGTCTTTTACAGTTTATAAATCGGATGAATAGTTTCTGATATATCGTGAAATTAAAAAGTACGCACGAATATTTTTGAGGCGAGTTGCAGTGAGGGGCGCGGGACGAGGTACCACGACGGGACTTGCGATCGCGCGTACCGAGGTGTTATACCCCGCAATAAAATAGCTTGATTTTTCACTTTGTACTTTCGTCGCACAAGGAAATTTTCGTTGTTTTCATTGTATTTGTTGTTTAAATTTGTCGTTGTCTACTATATACATATATAAAACTCAAAGGTGACTGACATAGTGATCTATCAACGCACAGCCCAAACTACTGGACGGATCGGGCTGAAATTTGGCATGCTGGTAGATGTTATGACGTAGGTATCCGCTTAAAAAGAAATATTATCGGTATCCGGTAAATATAGTAGGTATCCGCTTAAGAAAGGATTTTGATAAATTCTACCCGGGCAAATTCCACCAGGGGATGAAATAGTTTATATAAATCTTCTTAGATTTTTGATTTGCCATGACAAGTCTCAGGGGCAAACTCTCAAAAAGAGAACATTGCTTCTCTCATGGGCAGTTTTATGTTGCTTGCTCACGAGTAAGTTTTCCCAGTAGCTTGATAGTTTTAGCGCCAAATGACAAATTAGTTAAGAATATTGTGTACAAAGAAGTTTTGTAGGCCCTAATTTTTTACACTAACTTGCTAAACAATTATACTTCTTAACGCGTGCGAAGCCGCGGGCAAAAGCTAGTGTATTATAAGCTCAAACAAAAGCAATAATGTGCTATCTACTGCTCAAGACACCTTTCAAGATGCAGATATATGTCATTATATTTATCCAGAATGCGGAGTACTCCAGCTAATTAGTAATTTGGACACAAAACTTGTAAATTTTTCTAAAAATGATTACTGTGTTATATTGATAGGTGAAAATGATTTTGTAAAAACTAATAACTACTTAAAGACTGTCATAGAGATAAGGAATGTATTGTCCAAAATTCAACATACTAACTTAATACTTTGTTTACCTACTTATAAACTAAGCAACTACTATTCCATGTTTAACTGTAGAGTAGAAGCTTTCGGTGATCTATTGTGCCTAGATCTTAACACCCATAATTATGCGTTACTGCTGGATTCCAATCTTGAATTAACTTGTGATTACAACATGTTCTCTAAACACAGTGGCAAATTAAATAATAATGGAATGAAAAATATCATGTCTAACCTATTAAAATTAATTAATTATAACGCGAAAAAATGTTTACAAATTGATCTTGACTCTGAAAACTTTCTTATTACTCCAAACTCCGATTTTTTTCTTGAATAATATTAGTATAATGCACCAAAATATTGCTGGCCTTATTAACAAAACTGATGTTCTGATTGTAAACATTCAAGAACTACTAACTAGTAAGAAAATTGATGTAGATATATTGTGTATCACCGAACATTTTATAATGTCTGGGCATGAAAAAGTATTACATCTTCCTAACTATAACTTAGCTGCATGTTTCTCTAGAAAAAATGCCAAAAGAGGAGGAGCTTTAATCATGGTCAAAAAAGGACATGAATACAAGGAACTGCCAGACATTATGAAATTATCTATCACAGGAGTCATTGAATGTTGTGCTATACAATTACTTAAACATAATATAATAATTGTATGCATTTATAGACCACCAATAATCACTACCATTAGTAATTTCTATGAAAATTTAGACTTAATCTTAAGAAAACTATGTACGAATAACAAAAACAAAATTTTATTATGTGGTGATTTCAACATTGATATTTTAAAAAGAAACAATACAACAAAAGAATTTGAGTGCTTTCTACTAAGTTATAATCTTAAATTAGCAATAAACCAACCGACTAGACTTATTAGCAATACTTGTCTAGACAATTTCGCTCACAATTTTAAACAAAAATGTAAATCGGCCGTAATAGATCTGGCCCTGTCTGATCACACCGCTCAAATTATTAATATAAAAGTAAATAAAACTCCTCATCTAAAGGTCTGGCGTAAGACTATAAGGGACATCTCTCAAATAAACCTAGCTCAATTCAATGACCATCTTCAAAAATTATCATTCTCTGATACCTTTAGCAGCGATGATCCAAATTTAGCATACAATAACTTTATTGATTTATTTTTACTCTTTTTTAATTTGTGCTTTCCATTAAAAACTGTAGTTGTTCGATCTGAAAAACCTATTAAATGGATATCTAAAGGCATTAAGATTTGCAGTAAACGACAACGTCATTTACTATGGCAAAAACGCCACAGACCCACGGAGGAAAATAAACAAATTTTCAAAAAATATACAAAAACATTCAAAAAAATTATCAAATTAACACAAAGAGCCCAAAATAATTATCTCATACAAAACTCACACAATAAGTCTAAAACGTCCTGGCAATTAATTAATAAAAATAAAAAGATCAGAGAGCCTATAACAAGTATTACAAAAGATAACAAAATAATAACTAATCCTAGACAATTAGCAGAAACGTTTAATAATTTTTTTATCGATCAAATATCTGCTAACACTAAATCTTCAAAACAGAGCCTTATGATTAAATCTAACCCACATTCAATGTTCATGTCGCCAGTTACATACCAAGAAGTAATAAATGTTATCAAATCATTAAGAAACACTAAAAGCTCTGGGTATGACGGAATAACAACACAGGTGATAAAATATGTTTCTGAAACTATTGCAATGCCCCTTAGCCATATAATTAATACTAGCATTACAGCAGGAATTTTCCCTACTAGATTAAAATCAGTAATAGTAAAACCAATTCATAAAGCTGGCTGTACTAAAGACATGTCGAATTATAGACCCATAGCCCTTATTCCTGTGTTCTCAAAAATTATTGAAAAAGTAATGTATAAGTCTATTTATGGTTTCCTAACTAAACATAACGTACTATGCGATGAACAACACGGATTTAGAAAAAACAAAAATATAAATATGGCTGTCTTTAATCTAATAAAAGATATTATGATAAATGTAGATAATAAAACCCCAATCTGTTCAATATTTACCGACATGTCTAAAGCTTTTGACCGCGTGAGCCATGAATTATTATTACGAAAACTTAACACATACGGCATTCGTGGTAACGTCCTAAATTTACTTGAATCGTATTTGTGTGATCGTAGACAATACACTGAAATTTCTAATATTTGTATAAAGACCAAACATTAAATTAAATACACCTCTTCTTACAGAACAACACAATACGGGGTTCCCCAGGGGAGTGTACTGGGACCTTTATTATTTTTGATATACATTAATGACCTTCCGCGCTACATAGACCATCCTGTGGTATTATTCGCAGATGATAGCACAGTCATAATTAAAGACAATGTCAATAAAACGTATAAAGATAATATAAATCACACACTGAAAACAATAATCAACTGGCTTGATAATAATAATCTACAGATAAATTTGACCAAAACTAAGCTTATGCAATTTCACCAAAGATTGTATCCCGATAACCCAAACATAAACTATGAAGGACAACATGTCCAAAATGTAAATAATGCCAAGTTTCTGGGTATACACATGGACAGCCAACTGACATGGAAGGCTCAAGCTGAGCATGTATGTCAAAGGTTAAGTACATCAGCCTATGTATTACTCAATCTTTCGAAAAAGGTCAACACTAAAACAGTACTTACTGCCTATCATGGATTAGTTGTCTCCATACTACGGTTTGGAGTCATATTCTGGGGAAATTGTAGTGAAAGAGAAAATATTTTCAAATCCCAAAAACGCTGCATCAGAGCTATCTTTAATATAAAAACTACTGATAGTTGTCTTCCTCTCTTTAAACAATATAATTTATTAACTTTTCCTTGTATATACATATTAGAATTATCATTATTTGTAAAAATGAACCTACATCTATTCCCAACCCTAAACGAAACTCGCAATAGAAAGGTTAATTTGAGATCTCAATATAAATGTCTACTGTCTACAGGTTCCTATAAAACTGCATTATTAAAGAAAAATATTCTAGGTATGGCACCTGTTATATACAATAAACTGCCTGATATTATTAAAGATGAACCATTAAGATTATTCAAAAAATATTTAATTAAACTACTAACACACAAAGCCTACTACTCCATATCAGAATATTTACAAGATACAATAACATAACTACACTCTTTAATTTGTTCCTATTATTATTAATTAATATAGCCTAGTTTTAAATTATTAGCTTTAAATATTTACTATTAGATTATAAATACTAGATTATAGAAGAAGTTACTAAGTCATGTTATTATTGTCTCCTAGATTTAATACTCAGCTACTTTAGTTTAAGTTATGTTTTTGCATGCCACAATAAAGTGGCAGAATGTATTTGGATACTAAAACACTTTGTAACCACCTTACTGTTAACCTACATTCTTGCAAATAAATGAATATTATTATTATTATTAAATACACACATAATATTTGGTTACTGACCCTGACTGCTATACCGGAAGTTTTGGGTTCGATTCCCACCCAGGACAAATGTTTGTGTGATGAGCACGAAATTTTTTTTTGTGTCTGGGTGCAATTTATCTATAGTATGTATGTATTTAGAAATATTTAAGTAATATTTAAGTAAAATTTAATATTTAACTTAAGACTAGATGGCGTTATGTGTGAATGTTTGTTGAGTTTTAGAGACAGCGCTGGCCGCCGAACGAACGCCGAGGTGCGCGGCGCTGGCGTTGCGTCGCCGTTGTTGTTTACAACAAACGTTGAACTGATGCCGCGGCGACGCGACGCCAGCGCCGCGCACGCTCGGCGTTCGGCAGGCGGCCAGCGCTGGCGTCGCGTCACCGCGGTGTCGACGTCGCGCGGACGCTGGTACGACGACGACGCTCGAAAGACGCTAGTGTCTCTTAACGTTGATGAGACACTAGTATAATACATATATAACCTTGTGTGTGTATGTCAGTGCGAAGCTGGCGCTGCACGCGGGCGTGTCGCACAACATGGAGGACAAGCTGGGCGGCTGGGAGCCGCTGGAGGCGCTCACCACCAAGCTCATGGTCTTCTCCAGCCAGATCTGCGCCTTCGCCGCCGCGCTCAACGGGTAAGTAACATCATCTATGCATATTCTTTTTTTTTTTTTCGTGGGGAAATCCTCATGGACTTCCTCCGCCTGGGGAGAGATAGAAGGGCGTGCTGGACTCCTACCGGCTAAAACCCCCCGGTGTCATCTCGCACCTGCGCGCGAGCGGCGGGAATCCGGATTCTTCCACAGCCCCGCGCTAGTGCTGGCCCGGTGCGTCCCGGCCTCGCCTCGTGCACGGGGTGGTGAGGTGTTTACCACCCCGTGCAAAGTCTCAGGGTGCCTGTCCACCGGAGCGGAGCTAGGCTGCGGAGCGGAGAAACTGGGATATATTAGCCAATAGGATTGCACAGCGAGCAAGGAGCGGAGATTTTGTACAATCCTATTGGTTAATCAATCTGAGTTTCTCCGCTCCGCAGCCTAGCTCCGCTCCGGTGGACAGGCACCCTCAGAGGGGCGTGGCAACTTCGTCCCTCGACTCGGCGCCGCCGACCATCCTACGCACTATGGCCGGCAGCGACAGGTCGCCTCCTACTACGGCGCTGCTCATACCAAGCTGCACACTCGGCTCGCGAGTGTTGCTCGCGTGTCCTCCCCGCATTGGCCGCAGTGGTGACACCGAGCGGCCGTCTCCCTGCCTATACGGCACAGGTACCGTGTCCCGACAGCACCTGCGTCACCCTGAACGACAGGGAGCCGTGCCTTCTCCCGAGCCAGTTGACGAGTACTGGCCGGATCGCCTCGACGGTAGCGAGGCCGGCGGCAGGGCGCTGAAGCCGCCGCCGCCATTCCGCCACCAGGACCTGTTGCTGCGCCGGCCTCGAGCCCCGTGCCCGCTTTTCCTCGCGCCATCTGTAGAGCGACGCGAGTACTTTCGCCTCTAGGTCCCAGGGCTGGGATCCGGCCATCTATGCATATTCTGCCCCAACAACTAAAATTACCCCACCAATGGAAACATGCATATTATAAAGATTTTTTTTTTCTAAATTTTAAGATCGTTATATCTCCGAATCAGTGACTTGTAGGAAAAAAGTAGCTAGTTGTTGCCCGCGACTTCGTTCGCGAAAAAAAATAGGTATGAAAAATAGATGTTAGCCGATTCTCAGATCTACTGAATGCATATACAAAATTTCAAGGGAATCGGTCCCACTGTTTCGGAGGAGTATGGCAACGAAAACTGTGACACGAGAATTTTATATATTAGATTTTATAATCTACAATTTTGGTCCGAGGTATTTGTCTGATAGAACTTACAAATCACAAAAAATCTCAAAAAAAAAACATATTTTGGACCTTTTTTGCACACAAGGGAAAGATGGGTAACTTTGAGATTTTATTTATTTTATTTTCAGCTAGTTGTGAATTTATGTAACTCCCATTTTTGGTCTAATTTGACCGGATAAAGCTACAAGTCACGCGCTGTTGCGTTACATATTCACAGCCATGTTCCACGACAACAATAATATGTTACTATTTTCGTGTGTAGAGTGCTAACGACGGACATGTCGGAGTCGAGTATCGAGGAGTTGGAGCGCACGTTCCGCGAGAGCCTGGCCATCATCTGCATCGACGCTGAGGTCATCACGCACACCCGCCTCGCCGTCTTCTGCATGAGGTGCAGGTACGTGCAGAAATATGCTAGAAGTATTACTGTTAACTAAATGGAGGACTAGGTATCGGTAGGAAAGTGTTAGTATTAGTAAAGTTGATTGAAGTGAATTGATATTTATTACTCTGTTTTTGACGAATCATTTAAGTTGTTTTTATCTTTTTTCTATCTTTGAGAGTCTTCATGAATTAAATTTATTTAAAAAAAAAATAAAGGAGAGAAGCCTGTTCGACGTCTGTGAAACGTTTATAAACTTGAAATATGACTATCGGAAAACCAGATATTCTTTAAAATTTTAATATATTATTTATGAATAAAAATAGTAATAAATAAATATCTTGGGACAATGTCCTTATATATTTATAATAGAATAAAATAAATGTGGATACTAAAATCAGTTTTTTTTTTTTTTTTTTCAGAAACATGCTTCAAGAAGCGTACACAAAGTTCTCACAACTGACGGAGCTAATCGAAGTATGTAAAAACACTCTTATAAGTAAATAAATATACAGTGTACAGCCGCGGTCACAAGCTTTGCGTTGTGTTTATAAATGTATATTAGATCACTGTACACATACATGTAACTAGAATTATTTATAACTAATCATCATTTCTCATTTTTGTACTTTAATATTTCAATAAAGTAGGCACGGTTTATTTAAGATTTAAATGTAGCATTCGCGTTCTAACCTGCTAAAATCTATGATAAAATATTTGAAACGCTTTTGACCGCAACTGTACTCGTGTCTAGTCCGTACTGTACAAAAGTGTACCTATTTAGATAAAAAAGATCTATCTCTCAATTTTTATGACGAAGTTCCTTTCAAAAGCGTCGAAATGTATAAAACAAAAATTATTTCAGTCTTTTTTGCCATCACAGCATACCATTTTACCACCTACAGATTTTTGTACAGACGCAAAAGCAAACAAATTTACAATTTAGTGTTTTTGTACATCAATATCAAGAGAAAAACTTCTATTCCTATTTTTCCTCCTGCCGCATACCCCATATATCTTTAAATGATTAATTACAGTGATAAAAGAATTAAAACTGATTACAAATAGCTCGCTAGACTAATAGTTTTAAAATAATCATTATTTCAGTACATCCACCCTCTACATTGAATTTAGTAAGAATATAATACAAAAACATTCATTCAGTCTCACAGAGTATCATAAAAAGTTCTATTATATATATTTATATCAATTTCGTTTTGTGAAAGGAACTTCACTGTCTACAAAGACTGATTAATCGTTATATTTTCACCTTTTTTTTAATAAACTATAGTTTCTTTTTTATCAGTTTTTTTTTCTGCATTGTGAACCTCTTGAAGCTTAGAATCGTTAAATATAAAAATATTACAAATTAGCGTTTGAATTTCTAAAGTCTTGTTGATGTTGTCTTATTATTAAATATTTGTATTTGAGGTTCATATGTGTTAGAAATTTAACTGCGAGGTAAGTGTAAATGTTGATACAAAATTTTAAAAGTAAATGTAAATCAATAATTAAAATTAATGTATGTACTATGCAACCATTAAGGTGAATTCTAAATCGAACTATTTCTAAATAATTTTCCTAATTTTTAACCGACGCGGCGACGATCAATTTAATCTGACAAGAAATCTATAGAACACGGTCTGTGACTGGTTGACAAGTATGTAACAACTAATCATAGCTCTTGTTACTGAGTTATTCTGGTAATCAACTATTTTTGATGTTGATCGACCTTTCGGAAACTTGAAATTAGTTTCACTTGTCGTATTCATAATTCATGTTAAGGTGTTCTCTCACCGGGTTCGTTCGCGTGTAATGTAACATAATAGATTCGAATTCAAGGATTACGTTACAAACTCCCTGAGTAACGAGCATTTCAACTTTGAGCATTAGCTATTTGATTTCAAGACGTATTGATGTTGTATCAAGATAGGTAGAATAATGCTCGGTTCTTCTCCTTTGGTGTAGTGCCCAAATCTGTTACGTTACATAACGCACGAAAGATTTATTGACAGGAAAACTATAAAACAAACATTTACACTAACCACATTATTTTCGGGCGTAAATTAAAGCATTTCTTTCTTATCTTCGATTTGTTATGGAAAATTAATTTCAGCATTACGGGTATCTGTGTATTGTGCTACAAGGATCTTTTGGCACATGAGGACTTTGGTGCATATTTGATGAAAGAATCAACTCAACTGTCTGTCAAAGTGATGATTTTAAAAGCTTTTATTTAACTTGCAATGTATGGATATTTGTGTGTTCGGGTGAAATCTTTGAACTCAATTTTGAAATAGATATATTCAACCGTTTGTGCTGAAATTTTGTGGACGCATTTTGTTTGGATGACAATATATGATAAGATATGTGACGTCATTCTAAATTCAATATGGCGGATCATACAAGATGTCAGAACAGTTATATTTAATCCACTTATACAATATGGGTATCAAATGAAAGGGCTTGTTAAGAGTGACTAGAAAAAGAATATGACGTCATTCTGAATCCAATATGGCGGACCATGCAGGATGGCGGAATAGTTACCTTTAGTCTACTTCTACAATATGGGTATCAAATGAAAGGGCTTGTTAAGAGTGACTAGAAAAAGAATATGACGTCATTCTGAATCCAATATGGCGGACCATGCAGGATGGCGGAATAGTTATCTTTAGTCTACCGCTACAATATGGGTATCAAATGAGAGGGCATTTTGAGAGTAATAATAACTTGAAAAAAGAATGTGTCGTTATTCTAAATCCAAAAATTAACCGGCAAACGTCCTTGCAACAATGATGCATTAAATGAGATGACCAGACTGAGGAACCTATCCAGCGATAACTAAAAAGTAAAAAATAAAAATTTTGAAGTAAAAAATCTTTTAAAGAAAAAGCTTTTATTTAAACGCTCTAAAAAGAAGAAAATAAAATATTCCTTTTGGATTACACTAACAACTCCTCATTATACACAATTTATATATAATAATAAAAGCTTGTCGCGAGGTTTACTAACATACCTATCAACATTCCTTTATATCATAATATTTTGTGGTAAATCGAGCGACAAGCTTTTATTATTATATATAAATTGTGTATAATGAGGAGTTGTTAGTGTAATCCAAAAGGAATATTTTATTTTCTTCTTTTTAGAGCGTTTAAATAAAAGCTTTTTCTTTAAAAGATTTTTTACTTCAAAATTTTTATTTTATATATGACGGCATTAGTTCCAATTTCCGCCACGTGCCAAAAGATCCTTGTATCCTTATAGTTCCATTTGTAAATATACTATCTGTGTACACTAGTGGATGTCAGCTGTCAAATAATGACATTGACGTTTTGATATGATAGGTTTTATTCATAGTGATGATAAAGATGACCCAAAAAAAGTTCAAGATATTTTCTAGCACTATGTAGTATGGATGGATAACTATGTTTTCTATATTAAATCTGAATCGGCTTGATTACAATGTTTTAACACAGTTATTTGCGCCTATGACTCGTGATCGCCCGACTAGTTTTGGGCCCCATAGGAGTATTTAATCATGAACTGACGTGGCGACGGTGTTGCCAACCGAAATTAACTCTAGTTCGACTTACAAGACCCCTTTTAGCAATGCCCAGAAATACACACGACTAAAACAATGACAGCATAATGTTTCGTACAATAGAAAGAGATAGTTACAACTTTCTTGGGAATTTTGATCTTGTCTCTATGGATAGAACAGGATAGCATACTTTAATGTTTTAGCAATGGAAATAATTAAACTTGGTAATTAAGTAGATAAATATAAATATACATGTTTAGATGACTTGTTTAATAACATATTAATGTAATTATTTTTGTTTTAATTGTAGGTAAATAAATAGTGAATGAATTCTCCCTTTATGGTCATGTACTCAATAGTATATTCCCTCATAATGACTTTTCAATGTTAGTTTTATGTCATATTAAGTGTTATAGTGACATGTATTTATAGAATCATCTCTGATACTCAATCGAACTTCCATAGAAATAGGGCTCTTTGTATACGAGGCAACACAAGTCTACGATACCTGGCAACTCTATTCTCATTAGATTGTATGGGATTAGACGTTTGTTGACTTAAATCGTCAAGTATCGGACAAATGAATTACCTCGTGTACGAACTAAACGTACAGTAGAGGTCATAAGTTCAGGCCCCAGACTGTACATGCTAACCCTTGGTTTCTCAAAAGCTGATCAACACAAAAATGAGTTAATAGTCAGACAAATCTCATGTTAAGCTTTGTGATTGGTTGTAAGTTTCATAAACCAATCACAGTCGTGATCAGTTTATTTGACAACAGATTCAAACGATCAGCCTTACAGAAACTGAGGGTAAATGCATTATAATTCAATCTGTGTCTAGTTCAATATCGTTACATTTTATTATTGTTAATACAATTATACATTAATGTGTTACATTTTATAGTGCATTGTTCACTCATTGTTTCCTCACCTTATATGGCGACATTTATTTGATCGTGGCTTTATATTTTGACCGCCACAACAGATAATAAAACTAAGTGTTTACACATGCATCGGGCATGTAGTATTCGTGGCGAGCTAAGGACCTCCTACCACCTCTAGATCTTTGCAGCTGAAGAAACGAGACAGCACTACACGGCGTAGGGCAGTCTTGCTTTCACAAGTCTTACTTCAAGAGTTGATAGTATGACTCTGGATTTTTTTAAATGACAAATGTTCTTAATCGAAACTACATCTATAACTATCTTAGTACTCACTTCAAATTATCAGTATTCACTTATCTTGCTTCATTCATTGAATATTTTGCACTTTTTATAAACAAAGAATGGTACTTTCTATACATTCTTAACCATTTCTCTGTCCCGTTAATCATATGAACAATGTTATTGTTTAATCATTGTACTTTAGCGAGACAGCGAAGTTGTTATACTAAAATGAACCTTATTGTTATTTATCTTTATATGTAACATTCTGTTTAAAGCTGACAAGTTTATTTATTTGTATTGTTAAGATAATTTAGTTATAAGGCTTTTTGTACACTAGGCAAGGCAATTCTTCAATATCCAACTGTAGTTTCCAACTATGTGTGCCAATGTATAAACCTCTCAGAGTTTGTAATTTGTGTAGTTGAATATTGCAAGATGATAGTCACTTGGAGATTAAAGTGGTGTGGTATTGAATTGCGTTGTGTCGTGTATGAAGGGCATTAAACCTAGGTTAAGAGTAAATATTAACATTTCCAATATACATTAGCAGATGATGTTTATTTAAATATTCGTGTATAGGGGAATATTTATATAAGTATGTTTTATTTTTGTAATTTCTGAATCGTAACCTGTATCTGTCTGTTATTTGTAACAATCAATGAATTACTTATAATCACGTTTTTTGTGTTTGCGATATATGAATTTAAGAATTTGGCGATTCTAGTAATGTGTTGCCACTTGTCAGCAACAAAAATCTATGAATACAAGGCATCACAAACACAGTCTATTATACTAATCTAGTATTCGAATTCTACTGAAAATTTGCTGACAACATGTTAAAAAAAAACTTGGCAGTTTGATCTGATTTTGTTCATAGACTTTTGATGCTGACCGTACCTACTTTAAATTTGTCCTTTCATTCAAACGTATATAGATCATCGTAGTAAAACTTAATTCAGAATTGAAAATTCGACTTGAATTCTATATAATATAACATAAAAAATTCAGTCTATCTACTTAGATCTGGCCAAAAAACTTATATTAACGTTTAGTTGGTTTTTATATTAATTTGTATTAAATCATAAGTTAGTTCATCGGTAAGTTAGTGTAGAATTAGGAGCTATGTTACTTATTTAAAGTTATTTATTACATAATATTAGTTTTGTGTTATTATTAAGACAGATTACAAAATTCATCCTTATTGTTTAGGGGATAAGGTCGTTGTAAATATTAGTTTATTTTTATTTTGTTAAGTACTTTAAATTACATTTTTAACCCTAAATACTGAACTGATTTAAAAAAAAATCTTTGAACAGTGGAAGACTACGTTGGTAAGGTATGTTTTATCCTCTTTTCCACCACAGAAAGGGAAATTCTGCGGGTAAAACCACGGCGCAACGATAGCAAGGATGATGCACGATGGAATAAAAATAATCACTGTAAACTATTGTATTTTTTTATCTTCAAAGAACAATAGTTAAACCTCTTTATATAAAAACAGCTGTCACATACTAATTATAATTTAACTTCACTTACAATAAAATTACAATAAACTCATTATATTTTAATGATGTAACACGTTTTCAATTAAAAAGTTAGTGTAGGTTAATTATAAAATTATTTTAATTCTATCGCCATTGTTTAAATACCACACACAGGCAAAAAAAAATCTAAATTTATTTAAAGAGCAGCGGAAAAATATTTAAAGCGTTACAAGGTCTGATTTTGTCAATTCATATAGTTAATGACAACTTGGTGTCAGTTTATACCGTGCATAGCCTTCCGATGTGGACGTGGTGTTAAATCACTCCTTGTCACAAATAACTTAGTTTACAAGAGAAAAACTCACACGTGATTCGTTTCTTCCTACTAATTTACTTTTAATATATCAGTTTAGTTTTAAAGGCATTGCGAATATAAGTATTATTATTTATGTCAACAAAACGTGATTGTATGTAATTCCTGATCCTTTTTTCTGTAAGTTTATTTGTACATCTTGTAAATATTCTGTATATGATGTTAAATATTTTTACTTTAATGTTAGTTAAAGCTATGATTGTTGTAAGGCATTCAAATAAAAAATAAATGAGGGAGTGGATGGCGGGAGGAAATACTATTTTATTTATTTGCTGTTTGAGGGAATCGGGAAAGGAAATTAAAAAAGAGTATTGTTGCACCTATATAATCTTCTTTTTTGTAAATAATAATAACATGATAAGTGTACACCTCTATAGTTTTTATATCGTGACACTAATACTGTCTTTCAGTAACACTCTTAGGGGTTTTGATTAGAAAAAATACTGCTATAAATACTTGTTGTACAGTAAATTTGATTTTTTTTTACAATATTCGTGATATTACAACTAGTTTTATTTTTATTACCCTTATTTTTATTGAATAAATAGTGTTCTTTTGATCTAGTTTTTTAGTCTAACGCAATAAATTTACAGGGAAAACAACAAAACTATCCAGAATTTGCCTTTAAACTCAAATTCAAAGTTATCCTGATTTTTGGGTAACATTGAACAAAATTTTTTGAACGGCTAAAATTCCCAAATATTTTAAGATCTGGGTAAAATTAAATAACATATTTTTATCATAAAAATTCCAATCTATTGATATGACATTAATCGTGACATATAAATACTATAGTCAACTTGGTGTTGACCTGAATCAAGGACGACGTTATATTGCGATCTCAAAACAAAGCTACGAATTCTTGTAACAACTTCAACATGAAAAAAACGCAGGAATCAGCAAATTATAACATTGACAGGTACTTTTTTTTCGTAACTTCAAAAAAGCACATTTTCATTTTTCATGTAATAAAACAATATTTTTTTTCACAACTTTGTTTAAAGTTAGACTGCTGTTCAAAGTTCCCCAAATTGACCGTACTCCAAAACCGCTCAAATCACAGCCACACAGACAGTGGACTAACCCAGCTACGATCCTTAAGGCGCTACCTCGATTTATTTGCCATTTGCCATGGCAAATTATAAGACAACCAGCTTACCAATGGATCTGAAATTTTGATATAGGTAAATTGATATCTTTATCTAGATTCTGCCAGAACGAAAACACGATAGTGATAATTTTACTCGATCATAATTAATTTCGAAAACACGTCTAAAAAAGTACTATTTTTGATTTTACAAGCAAGTTACACGATCTTTATGTTTCAAAACTACTCTAATACATTCGTAACATCAATATTAAGGTTCTGTCAGAACAGTTTTTCCATAACTATTACCAATCTTTTTTAAATAAAGTTTTAAAATTTTGGATTTTTTGAGCGGCCGCAATCATGATAGACGCTACGCAATTCTGAACCTTATGCCCGTGCGCTAGCGATTGATACACAATAATGTACGAAGACGAGCCAGTCGGGCGATTGGGCTCTTCGGGGTTGGACCTATGCATGTTGTCGCTCCGGTCGTAGGTATATTCATTTGTGACGTGATTGATGATCTTAGGTTTTAAATATTTTGTAAGTGTAAATATTAGTTGGCTTAGACGTTATAGGTAATACTTATATTATTAAATTAGGTTTAGGTTTTATAATATAAAATGGCAAGAACTTAAAAAAAATATAGTTTCAAAAAAGAAAACAACACCTCAAAGAATGTGCCAAAAACGCAGGAGGTGAAAAAGGCAAGGTAAATAAAATAAAATCATCACTACCTATCTATGCAACTAGTATGTAGTTATGTAATTTGTTAATTTTAGTGAAATTGTTGTTCTATAACATATTTTTGTAGTTGTAAAAAATAAATAACCATTCGTAGGAGAGTTGTAACTATAGGTAGATCTCGCCAAACTTTATGGTGGCTTTGGATATTGCTCGAGTCGCTGCATAAACACCATTTTAGGCAGGGAGGTAACAGCGGGTGATGGTGGGCCACATAGGTACCTACAACAAGTTTGTACGCGTATAGGTACTCGGAAGTTAGATGCGATGCGACCAGCCACTATTAAATTTGGCGAGAACTTTTGGTATATCTACACTAATATTATAAAGAGGAAAACTTTGTATTTTTGTTTGTTTGTATAATGGAGAAACTCAAAACTACTGGAGAGATTCTAAAAATTAATTTACCATTACAAAACTACATTACCTATCCACGAGTAACATAGGCTATATTTTATCTAGGTAAGTAATATGAGTGTTATTAGATATTATTGTAAATATTAGCACAAATCACTAAATAGCTACTACTACTACGTAAACATAAACACTTTAAGAACAAAAAATCTATGGAGACTTTCTTGTGTGTTATTTTTCTTGTATTGCCTTTTAGGAGAAGTTTACAAAATGAACGGATTCTGCCAGAAAAAACAATATGTGCTTTAGATGCCGTTCCAGCTAAGAATTTTTAACATTACATTATTATTTATATTTCAGTTTTAATAAATATGTTTAACAATATAATTACTTAGCTTCATTACTTCTTTGATACCTTACACCTCACTACGTACATTTTAACACCATAAGATCCGCGACGCTTTTATTCCTTAACCGCTGAATTTTTACTAACTGTATCACGCGATTGTACCCGCATTGTATCAAATATAACCTGTATTCACCTCTAGTGAAAGAATCTTTCAAATTGGTCAAGCAGATTCAGGGCCATTACAATCCACACAAACTAACTATCAAATCTTTCCTCTTTATAATATTAGTATAGATTATTTTACACTAGTCAAACCCTTTCATTTGATACCCATATTGAGGGTTTTGTAAAAAAATATGCTATTCGCCATTTGCGGCGGCGGCCATCTTGGGCCGATATTCACCAAATAAAGCTAGGAACACTTCCGATTAATTCCCATTTCAAACAAAAAAAAAACTAAACAACTATCGACTCAGCCGTTCAGGATATACACAAACACACACACACAACACACCACACACATACATACATACAACCATGCACGTCCAACTTATCATATTAAGTTTTCATTACAAGTATTTTTTGTAAATACAAAAAAAAAATAATCCGATTAAAAATTAAATGTATGTTGCGGCTCCTTATCTTCCCTGTTCGGTTCTTTTGACCCCGCGCTGACCTCGATGTGTGCGATTGGCGCGAAGTTCAAATTTGACACATTGAGTGACGAGTATAGCTTGCGCGACGCGCGGGGCGCGCGGGGCGTAGTGGGCGGAGCTATCTAAAATGAAAGTATTCGCGGTAGCGTCTTAACTGGGTCTATCTGAAACGTAGTTTACGAAGTAGACACAGAAATCCCGTGATCAATTTTGATCATATCAGACGCTTTTTCGGCAATCATAACAACTGGTGCATTAGTGTTACCGCTTGTAATAGAAGGCATTATACTAGCGTCTGCAATCCTTAGACCAGACAAGCCCCTTAGTCGCAACCTTTCATCCACCACGCCCTTACCAGCCACCCCCATACCGCAAGTACCAGTTGCATGGAAATGCGTCGACGCCATATTCAGAACATAACACTTCCAATACTCGTGACTCGAAAATTCCAAACCAGCGCATTGACTGACTTTCATGTCAACAATTTCAGACTCCCATTCTCTAAAATATGTCGTATTTATCACGCTCACGTAATCTTCCACATATTTCGCGTAGTTTTCTATATCGTTCTTGTTACTGAAGTATCCAGAATAAATTAAGGGGGGATCGTCTGGGTTTGATGTCTTCAGCAAAATTTTGCCTCTGGATTCCGGGTGTAACAGTGTTATGAAGGCAAATAAGCTCTCCCGTTGTTTAGTCGCTGCGGCCAAAGCTATGCAGGATGCGTCGTTGTACTCTAACGTTGATGTACATATGAAAGGTGCGAGTATTGCAGCCGTATGCATGGGAATAGCTGAAATCTGATAATCAGGATACTTTTGAGACTTGTTTAGAGCAACAAAGCCCATAAAATTTGGAACTGGTAACCGATCAAGATATCCAAGTGACGCAGTATTTTCTACGACTGAGACTAAATTTTTTTTACTTGTGAGGGACACTATCAAAAAGGGATGGTCATGTAAATTTTTGCCCACATTCGGCGAGTTTAATACTACATCAATTCCCTTTTCTTTTAAATGCTCTTTAGGCCCGACACCCGATAACATTAACAACTGAGGACTATTTATGGCACCAGCTGATAATACTACTTCTTGTTTAGCATTTACTTTGATTACATTCCCTTCGGGTAGTTTTAACTCGACCCCTGTGACTCTTTTGTCCTGATTGATTATAAGTTTTCGTGCTACAGTATTTTTGAGGAGGTGCAGATTTTTTCGATCTTGAATAGGACTTAAAAATACATTCGCGGTGCTTTGTCGGAAGTTGTATGCAGCGTTAAAAGTAGGTGTCGACATTCCTAATTGTTCATGTCCGTTCGGGTCGACTAGAAGTTTGTGACCTTTTTCTTTGAAAGCGTCGAAGTATTCCCTCGTTTTGAAATCCCAATCGGGTCGTGTAATGCCTATAACACCTTTTGTACTGTGCAAACTGGCTGAGTCACTAGTCATTATCTCATCATCTAATAGACGTTCGCTTTTTTTGAAGTAATTTGTGACGTTATCCCAGTTCCAGCCTTCGTTGCCGTCTCTAGCCCAACTGTCGTAGTCTTCTTTATTCCCTCTGATGTGATACATGAAGTTAATGCTGCCGGATCCTCCCAACATTTTGCCTCTTATGTTTTTAATGCTTTTTGCCTTGAGCGCTTGGCTCGAGTATCCATCATCGACAGTATAATAGTTCCAATCTGGTAGAACTTGCATTACTAAAGCTGATAAACCTGGACTCTGGAACAAGTTTTTATTATTATTATAATGTTAGCAAACTGGTGACTTCAGCTCATGTCTATTGTGTGTTGCTAACGCAGAAATGATGGTTTATTCATTAGGTCATGTCATGTCATCTAGTTATATAATTGTCTACTGATTTTCAATAAATTTATCCTTAATTCTTCTGATATTATAGTAAGTGATTTAAAAACTTTCACACAATCTTTAAACTTGCATTATATTCTTTTGAGAATACTATCAGATTTTAACGTAATTTTATTAAATGAGTACTGTCTTGAATCTCCCTTCTGAATTTAGTTAGGTAACTTACATTAGCGGCATCGGGTGGATCGTCGCCAGCTTCAACCAGCAGCACCTGCCACTCGGCGACCTCGGTGAGTCTATTCGCGAGCACGCATCCTGCTGTCCCCGCACCTACTATTATAAAGTCAAACGTTTGCCCGTCTGTAACAAAAGGGAAATAACCGTAACAGTTAGGGGTTTTTGTAAAGGCAAATTAATCGTCTGTTTATACGGCTTGTATAAGCGCTAACGACACAGGATCAGGATGACACGCGGTCAAATCATTAACACGCATGTCCGTTCAGAAAATTATCGCCATCATGCAGCCAAAGTAATTATGGGATTTAGAGAAGATTAATTGAGTATTTTGTAATAGATACCTATCTACAAAAATACTTTGACAAAAGAACTCTACCGGAAAACTCGCTCTGGAATGTTATGTGTTACTACCAAAGCATTTCCGGCGGTTCGCTTATCTTATTTTGTCGATCTACTTTTCCTGCTTCTACCTTCTTAGCATAATAATATGCTTATAGTGAACGTTGCACTCAATGAGAAGCGTAGTTTAAAGGTCACACACAATATGTTACAAGTCGTAAAACTTCGAATTTGAACGCACAGTCATATGTTATTTTAGAAGGAAGACAACAGAGTGCTTTCTGGCGTACGTAGGTATGCCCATTGAAAATTGTTGATCAAACGTCATAGATTACGGCTTAAATAACCAGACAAAGGCGTGTTTCCGGCTATGTTTTATTTTTTATGCACTACTATATACCAAAATAAACTATTTTTGTCCTTCGGTCCATTGGCAGGAAACGATGAAAGTGCCATAAAAATTGTAATCAGCTGTTAAAAATTTGTATGTACCTAAGGACTTTTTACTGAAGTAGCCTATGTAATAGATTTCTCGGAGAAAGTACTTTATTCACTTAAATAGAAGCTGTGTTAATTGACTTCGATGGAACATTTTCGGTAGGGCGTAAACGTGGACATGTTTGTATCGGACACAACTCAATAGATGATTATTTGATTTCTATAGAACCAGTATGAAATCATCAACTCCCTGTGCATATGTGTGTCTAGTTGCATCCACTGTACTCAAGACGATAAAAAGAGGCCGGTGTGCTGTGTCGGCAATAAACAGTGTAGGTCTGCAATTGCGTAGCCCCTAAATGAGATAGAGCAATGAAACAATCCTATTGGAAATCCTACAGGACACAGACCAAGCTTCGGTAGTTGACAGCTAAACAAGTCGTCTTTGTAAATCATTGGTACAAAGTTTTGATTGATGTAAAATTGTAAGACTACCTATTAGGCGGCGTCATCTCAGAGATTAGTTAACACAAACTCCTTAAGTAGGTACTCATTGGTACCCAGATAAGATTTTTTTTTAAAACGACTCCCGCTCTTATGAATTGAAACCTTGTATCGCGGGGGGTTTCAAAGACATTTAATTTACTTGCACAAACACACCCAGACTCAGAACAAGCATTTGTGGAACGCACAAATTCTTGTCTTATGCGAGGATCGAACCCGCGACACGTCGCCTACGTGGTAGGTAATTGGTTTGGTGACCTATACCACTCGGTTATCCGTGCAGTCAAGCTATAAGTAGGTACTAACCTTGAACATTCGCATGTGGAGGATAGATAACCGATCTGTTTAATGAAGATAGGCCGACGATGGCCACTTGAAGTACCCTCATCACCAGCGGAAATATCTTGATTTCCAACACGGAGATTATGTATAAAATATTTCTGTAACAAAAAAAAAAAGATCGAAACAAATGTCCGTAATATTGGGTTTTCACATTATTCCCCTTAGAAGACAAACGTGGTTGCGAAAATAGCTTGAGATAAAATTGTAGATCATGCAGTTATCTAAATAAATTAATCCGGACTTTTTTTGTACAGAACACCATTCCGATCTTGCGGAATGGTGTTCTGTACAACGGACTGACGGTGGACTGACAGTCCACCCGTCCACCCACCACGCACCACGGTCGGTGCAACTCGATCGAAACGTCGGGAAAAAAGAAATATAATTTCATATCGCGAACAAGTCCCGTTTGTCGTCTAAAATATGTGTACAAGTCGCGAAAGGTTAAAATCGTTAATGGTAGGTACCTATATACATATTTAAGTATGTTGTATGTATGTAAAAGCCATAGGATATTTGACTAAAAAAGTCAGTCCGTCAGATAGCTTTCCAAAAAACATTAAATACGTATTTTGTTTCTTTTATCAACTAAATCAAATACAAAGATATAACGAATCAAAAACGGTAAATAGTATGGAAGTGATAAGTAACGTCACTTGTCATTAAAAACTGCGTTGAGACGTGTTTTGTGGACGTTTATCTGACGGACTTCTTAGACTTTAAATAACAACTAAATCGGATAATTATCCTACTGACAGAAAAATTATATTTCAGTTCATTATTTATCAGGAGTTGGTAGGCACACGTACAGGTATTACATCTAACTATAAACAATATAGTCGCATCAAATTATTTTCATTTTACTTTTCGGGGAACCCCATTTGACAGTTGTTTATGGTACTTTACGTTCGGGGACTTTGTTTGAGGTAAATTTAAATTTAAAATGACGTACATAGTGTTAATGATGTTAGGTGTGTAAACGGCAACTTTAATAGCTAATAAGATGGTTTTGTGTGAGAATGATCATTAAAATAATTATTTAATTAATTCTACTATACGTTCCGTAATTATTTAAAATTAAATTTTACTTTTAGGTACTTGAATTTTCAACAATATGATTTCATAAAGCTATGGCTATGAAATCATATTGTCTTTAATAGTTAAATATGTTTTCTTTTTTCAATTGTATTTAGGTATCTTCTTTTACATTTTTGTCAGACTAAAATCAGTCTGAAAATATTGAAGAGCTTTCAACATTTTATGCCATAATCCATAAACTTTAATAATGTACGCGGCACATAGATAAGTTGAACTAAAATTGTGATATGTAACAGAACCCGCACCGTTCAACATATTTACTGATTTCAATATAAGACCCGAAAATCTGTTATTCCGCACCCGCCATTTTTGGGCCAACCTTTTTGCCGCATGCGTAGTTTAAGTGTTGGTATATCAGTATTTAAGTAGTAATAGATACTATATTAAGTGCCAACTGATATCTAGGTAATCAGATAATGTCAGCGTGTTAAGTAAGTAGGTATTATATTGCAATACCAGTAGATTGCCGCAGTAGGTACATCATAAGATCGCAATTTGAGGAGAACAAAACAAAATAAAAAAACTAAGAAGTATGTATTACGTAGATTGTGGTATAATGATTTAATGAATTGTTGGCTAATTGTAGAATAGTAAACTAAATCTTAAGAGGTTTTTAAACTAAACAGGTTTTTATTTTTTTTCGTTACATATCTACATAATTATAATTAGTTATATCCTACTTGCGTTGTGGCCTTTGGCATTTTATAAAAGCTACGCTGTATCTATGTAAGTTTTACTACAATTACAAGAGCGATAAAAAAAATGATAATTTTGATATCATGGAATGTATAGGCTTCGACAGTTACAAAACAACAAGGGACTTATCATTAGAATCATGTTTGTGAGTGTAAGTGCATGTACGTACAGACCTTTTTATTTTTCTTGTCCGGAGTGAAAAGCTAATGACTTCAAACCACGCTGAGGTTACCGCTTGGAAATATGTCGAACACCCACCGACTAAAAACACCCCGACCCTTTTCTACAGCCTAAGCCATGCTTTACGCGACTTTGGATGTCTTAAATGAGGTAGTGAGACTTAAAGATAAAATTAATTATCAAGATTAAAATAAACAATTAACATTACAGTAGGCACCATTATCTTGTCAAGAAATCCGACACTAAAAAAAGTACCTATGTTCCTACTTACCTACTTAGGTACCTACGACGCAAACCAACATCTAGGTAAGCATATTAATAAATCACATAAATAATGGAAATAATAAATTAACAAATATTTAACGGGACTTACATAATCTGGTTCCATATTATCGCGATTGCAATGCCACAAATCGCTAACACCATATTTAATTTGCGCAACGATCTAGACATTATTTTAATAGATTTTTTTTTTATATATTTAAAGATCCTGAGCGCGCACTATTCAGCATTGTTGGATGCGAGTTGTTCTGAAGCTGCTCTGACACAGACTACTCAGCCTAATAAATATGAATAACTCACTTACAATTATGTTTGACTTTACAATGAGACGAGAAATAATAAAATTGAATAATTTATTTGTTAGGATTAGGTTTTTGTATACGCGGTGTGTGGTTTTTTCGTGTAAGTAGGCGACTCTTTTTTGTAACGCCTTATTTAAATATATTTACCTTGTTATTTAACTACGAATTTGGTAAATCAAACAATAGGTACTTAATACGTTTTATGTGTAGTTGAAGCGTAGCTTTTTTTCGAGGAATACTTGAGCTTCTATTGCTCGACAAATTGGATATCTTGTCCTTGAAGGTCCAGCTGTAGATTTTACCAGTTAAATGCGTTGTAAATAACGGCTGTTAAGTAGCTGGTACATAAGATACCTCCTGTCAGGAAGCAAGGAGGTTTCTGTACCAGCAACAGGATCTTTTGTAACTAATTTCAAAAAAAGCAAATAAAGCATATATATACGGTCAAATTGAACCTCCTTTTTGAAATCGTAAAAAAAGAGGGAGGGGTTTCTCAATTCGGCTGGTATGTATTTGCCTAAACTTTTCATATACCTACGTTCGGGGCTGCTATCATTCTTACCGTAAATCATAATAACATATTTCAGCGGGTAGCTATTTCATGTTACTAGGTAACACAGTACCTATCATTGGAAAGACTGGTTGACTGATGATTGCTTTACCGACTAGACTGGAGGTCGGAGAGCCAGTGACAGATATATTTTATAGAAAATATAATGATTTAATACAATAATTTAAACGTGCAACTACGAAAATTGGTGGTGCAAATAAATTATTAATAAACTGAATGACTCTCAAAACTATTTATAAACTGAATGAATTTCAGGGAATTTACACTCGATTTCATCATGCCCAAATGAATAAACAAGACGTCAATTCATAACACATTTATGCCCACCATATCAATATATAACATACTGGATAGCGGGTATACCTACGTATGAAAAACCCGTAGCCCTTCTTATACAATAATAGGAGTATATACCTATTATGGGTCCGTACTTGTAGTCTTACAGGAAAGTAGTAAATAAAATATAAACTATTTGTAATATAGAAATTTATTAGTTCATGAAATATGTTTTTAGTTTATAGTCGTGTTACGTGCTTAATGTTAAAAGTAGAATTATACAATAACAAAACGTATTACAATACATGTCAATGTCAGAAAGTCAAAACTTCACTTTTGAAAGTATAAAGTGGTATAAAGTTGTTTTATCATGCGTTTATAAATAATGACCGTAATAATGTCGAAATTACGGCCAATATTAAATTTGACATATTGTCGGTACTACAGTGTACAACAGGCGAAGAAAAAGTTACCAATAATTTCGTGTAAGCGACCGGAATTCAATCATTTTGAGGGTCAGACTTACAGTAAGTTTGAAGGCATTCCTCTGGCTTCTAAAGGCTGGCTGCACAATAAGTCAAAGACCGACTACTTTATAGTCTACGGGAATGCGAATAAAAAGGAGGAAAAGGACGTTTACAAGAAGAGTTTTGAAGAAATCGGCTTGTGTCAAAATTTGATAGAGGTTATGTCTGAGCAAGGGATCACTTTACCGACTGCTATTCAAACCAAGGGGATTCCAGCTATTCTAAATGGTCATAACACTGTTATAACTGCGGAAACTGGCTGCGGCAAGACGCTGGCGTATTTACTGCCAATATTCCAACACATTCTTGAGTGGAAACCCAGTATCAAAGAGGATTTCAACAGCCCTCTGGCTGTTGTTATAACTCCTAGCAGAGAATTAGGTAAGTTTGATTTATTTAAAAAAAACACGAAAAATTTACTGATCATCTGATCATACTTTTTTTATCTACTGCATTAATATGCATTATTCTATTATCATATGAATATCATGGGTATAATCATAGATAAAATATATTAATATAATAAAAAAATTAAAATACTTTGCATTGTTATATGATTTCATTTAATAAAACTAAAATTATAAAAAAAATAGTTTCCCACGCTTTTATTAGTAGATAATTTTTTTTCTAAAACATTATAGGCACAAAGACACTATAATATTTTTTATATTTACGTCTTTACAGCAACACAAGTCGGTGAAGTGGCACAGAACATAGCTCAACATTTAAACTTGAATGTAACAACATTAGTTGGGGGTCGAACAAAACAGAAAATGTTAAATCCTCCGATAGAATACTGTGACCTCCTCGTCACAACTTTAGGGGCATACAGTAAACTGGTGACAACAGGAATATTTAAAGTCAATAATGTCCACCATGTTGTCCTGGACGAAGCAGATACGTTACTAGATGATAGTTTCATTGATAAGCTTGCTAATCTATTGAAGAAATTTACGGTAAGAATTAATTTCCCTTTTTTTTCGGTTAAATTAAAATTGTGTTTGGTTATCTCTCTTTTGATGTCCGGTATGAGGTTAAGTGATATAAAATGCATTAATCTAAGAATAGGAAGGGATCTAGGAATGGAATGGGAGAGGAAGATAAACAAATAGATTATTATCAGTTAAAGACTCAATAAACACATTTATTGTATAAAATCTAAAATTCATGCGTAACGGACAAAAAAGTCCCCCTTTTCAAATAACCAAACTACTTCCACAGATTCAATTTAAAGTGAACATACAAACGCCACCATCTGGGTGCCAGGTGACTCTGGTCAGTGCTACCATGCCTCATGAGCTGCCGGCCGCAGTGAGTTCGTTTGTGGATCCACAGTCACTGAAGACCGTTACAACAAGTAACATTCATAAGTTGTTACCTCATGTGCCTCAAAAGTAAGTATTACAGGAGTTGATTGATTTGAACAAGACCTATCTGGCAGTCCTGTGGTCTTATCGCTAGGCTATCAAAGCTTTAAAGTTATAAAAATATGCTCTGATTAAAAAAACAATCTGTCAAAAAGTTTGTCTGCCCTCAAAGTTTGCCACGGAGGAATATAATGGAGTAGGCTCCATTATATTCCTCCTATTAACTTACAAACTGAACTAAAAACGCCTTGATCACTAAAATAAAAAAAAAAATTGACTACTCAAAAAGCTGCCACATTAAAGTGGAATTGGACTGGGCATGTCTGTCATATGCCAAAATAACCACCAAATGGTCTCTTATGCAAAATAAACGTCAGCAAGGCAGACCCAGGCGGAGGCGATGAGAAGACCTGGATTCATTTTTACCAAAGATTTTTACCAGACGGATTACTCGTGTTTTTATAAAACAAAAGAAAATTAATCATACAATTCAAATTTCCAGATTCCTCCGCCTCGGCAAAGCTCACAAGCCAGCAGAGTTACTCAAGCTAGTCCAAGCAGACTTGAACCTCAAGCGTCCAGTCATGATCTTCTCCAACCAAACATCCACCTGCGACTTTGTCTCCATGTTCCTGAACGAGAATAATATAGAATGCATTAATATCAACGGCAAGATGGCGGTGCCACTGAAACTTGGCAAGTTTGAAATGTTCCGGACCGGGAAGGTTGATGTTCTTTCTTGTACTGATATAGCGTCCAGAGGATTGGATACTATTAGAGTAAGTAGTTTTACTATTTTTACATTGAATCGGGGTAAATGACTTCAGTATTTTAATGTCTGTGAGATAAACTTGACAAAAATATTGGTCACATAAAGTTTACCAGGATTTGAAGTGTCTCATGACATCGCATACTGCTACATTTTGCAAGGATTATGAAATTAAGCTAACTTGTCCCAATAAAAAGGATGAAGAAAAGAATTCGCCTTCCCCACTTCTGTAACCCTTTCGTTGATAAAGATATATCAATCTATACCTTATATTGTTTATTTTTAGAGCTGGAATAATAAAAAAAAATACCTATTTTCACCTACATTTCTTCTCTAAATTCCAGACACAACACATAATAAACTACGATTTTCCTCTTTACACGGCGGACTACATCCACCGCTGCGGTCGCACCGGCCGCATCGGCTCCCCGCCGGACTGTAGCGTCACGAACTTCATAGCCTGGCCCAGGGAGATCGAGCTAGTGCAGAAAATAGAACTGTCTATAAGGAAACATAGCACACTGCCACGAGTCAACGCGAATATAAGGAGGTTGATCGAAGAAAGGATTGTTAAAATGGAAGGCCGTGCTTAAATAGTGTTAAAAGTGCCTGTGTGATCCTTGAGGTCTTTAAGTAATAATCGCCTCTTTTTTTAGACGACATACGGGTCTTATTCGCGATCTAATTCGAGTCTACCCGTGACCACGGTCGATGCAACTCGACCGAATCGTCGGGAGAAAATAAATATTGAATTATATCGCGAATAAGACCCGTTTGTCGTCTAAAATATGTGTACAAGCCGCGAAAGTTTAAAAACATTAATATTCGTCTCAACTTTCAATAGAATGTTGCTACGGTAATTGCGTCCCGAGTCTAGAGATCTCAGTTGCGGGTTTGCGTTAATCGTAGAACGCTCGCTACTTACAAAAATGGATTTATTTTCTGCCAAATCACGAGGTCAGATGATGAAAACGACTGTCTTGGATTAGCTTTTTGAAGATTTAACGGCAACATTGTTTTAGGAGTTCTTATTGTTAAGTGTACTGTTCATCAATATAATCAAACTCCAAATAAGCATAAAACTGGGAGAAAGACAGCGCCTCACAGATCTTAACTTATACGATCTAAGTACGATAATGTTATCTCAAAGACGCCATTTTGTTTCAAGTAAAATTTGCCAAATCAAACGAGGTGTTCTTTTGTTATATTGGCAGTTTTGAGACTAAGATCTATTGTAAATATAATGTAGCTTTAGTACTGAAAAAAATCGAATAAATTGTTGAATTGTTGATTGTTATTTTTATTACACAATCCATTTTTTTTCTTGCGGACAACAGACGAAACACCTTTGACCCCAATAAAATTTAATCTATACTAATATTATAAAGAGGTAAGCGTTTGTGAGTTTGTAAGTTTGTATATTTGTATGTTTGTCGGCGCTAATCTTCAAAACTACTGAACCGATTTTAAAAATTCTTTCACTGTTAGAAAGCTACATCATTCCGAATTGCCATGGGCTATATGAAATCACCCTTCTTCTCTCGGTTATCTTCAAATAAGGATATTAGTCAAGTAAGTCGGAAAAAAATTACCGCTAAATCACTTTTATCGCGTACGCTGCCGAAATACTCAAGTATATATGAATACTATGTACTACGAAAATGTAGGGCTCCAATAGACCTACAAAAAAGTCCGCGATGTCCTATATCTATCTTTTAGGGGAAATCCATGATGAGGCTAAACAGATAAAGAAAAATAAGACATGTTATCTGAGCATGATTTTAGTACTACCATATTAATTCTTACGTCTAAAACTTACTTTAAAAAAAAGGTCATATCATGGAGATAATATTTGTCTTTTACAGTTTATAAATCGGATGAATAGTTTCTGATATATCGTGAAATTAAAAAGTACGCACGAATATTTTTTGTATTTTTGCACACGGCACGCGGCTCTCGAGGCGAGTTGCAGTGAGGGGCGCGGGACGAGGTACCAAGACGGGACTTGCGATCGCGCGTACCGAGGTGTTATACCCCGCAATAAAATAGCTTGATTTTTCACTTTGAACTTTCGTTGCACAAGGAAATTTTCGTTGTTTTATCATATCTGTTTCTTTTCTATTATAACTTCTTTGTATTGTTTTTTTTCTCATTCATTCCTATAGGTACACATTTATGTACGTAGTTCGTAATATCTACCTTTACGTACCTATATTATTGATAAATATTTATCACAATAACTGAGCTAGCCAGTGATTTGAAATTTTCACAACTAATATGTTGCTATTTGAAGATACCTACTGGTACAGAACCCTTCGTGCGCAATTTTACTGCGACTTACAGTTTCCGATTATTTAACTATGTCTTTACCTACCTGTAAAATACTGGACTAAAAAACCGAAGTGTGTTAGTGCACTTACTGAGTGTTTTGCGCTTTATCGAAACACATTAAGCGTTAGACTTTTAACGCGAGTGAAACCGCGGGGCATTGCTAGTAATATATAATTTATTAAAAAAAAAAGGTTGACTTCTAAGTATAAGTAAAAATGCCTTTAAAGTTTAAAACCAATAATTTTTATTACATATATTCACACAAATTACCATCTATATCTATTTATAGGTACACACATAAGATCCCTTTATAAACAATTGAACACTTTGGGACCGTCCCTAAATAGGGCAAGTACTAGAGTACACTTTTTTCTAAAAATAAAGTGTCTTTGGACTTTAGCAAGTCTTTCACATAATTCTAAAGTATTGCTTATAATGAAGACTACGTAAGTTTATTTTATAGTTGGGCTATAGCCCGAATTTACATAATTTAATTTTAACTGTCAAAAATTAAGAGCTTATTGTAGAAAGTTAAATATTTTTTTTGTAACTGGCTGTACACGGCTTTCGTTAGCCAATCACAAAAAAAATAAAACATTAATTATAAAAAGCAAGTCAATTACGATACTTTTAATAAGTTTGCAATAGATAATTCATTATTTAGCTGACTACATATTTCAGTTAATACCTATTTATTTATTTGCATTTACAAGTTTAGTATTTACAAAATTTGGTTACTAAAATAACCTAGTAAAAAAAAGTATTTGTTTTGACTGTGCGATTCAATGAAACTTAGAATAGGTACTGTATATCATTTTGTTATGATTTCTATTATAAAAAAAAAAAAACAATATACATGATTGAAATCATACGTAATCAATACGCAATTGTAATTTTTATTTTTTTAAATTACTATTCTTTAAAGTTATTTACACATAGGAAGTTTATGTGGCTATTATCACCTTAGTACAGATAAGTTCATTTCTTCTATATATTCCTACAAAATGCACTAAGATTAGTAACACAGATGTTCACACATATAAAATTGAATATTTACAAAATAGTATATTATTAAGATAATACTTGGTTAAAATAGTCTTGTGGTCTTTTATATGTTGATCTTTTTATTGATGTTGAATAGACTTAACTTGCTTGCCTAGACTAGATATCAGTCATAGGTATTTATCAATTGCTATGACAATATTAAGTAGGTACTAATTGTTATTATTATATTGAAAACATTCACTGAGGTTTAGCATAATAAATCGAAGCCGGTACCTAATTGTTCGATTGCCAACAATTAAAAGACCATAAGACAGCCATTTGGCACTTATTTACTGGTCATAAAGACCATAAAGCTTGATCTAGACATTACGAGAATATCGTGCAAATTTTGATACATTGCTGTTTATGTTCAATCACTTAACATACTATAGTAGCTCGTCCACGCAATGTACGCAACTTTCACGATATTCTCACATTGTTTAAATCGAGCTTAGTACTGCAAGCGTATCTACCGCCTGAGTCAAACTATATACTACTCATTGGTGTTAAAATCCCTTTTTCCATTATATTTTACAATTTGATATCTACACATATACAGTTATGAGCTTAAGTAGGCATTCCTATGTGATCCGAAATTAATATTTCGTCATATCTATGTAATAGAACGAATATTTTTGATAATGATCCGTTATTTTAACAGGTAAGTTCTATGTAGTTAGTCTGAGCGCAGGCGTTGAATACTTCATCGGGCTATATGAGAAGTTATATGATTGTGAGGAATACTACAAGCTCATTTTTCAATGTTTTTATTCGCAGTAAATATAACCGATAAAACCGTTGAAAATGCAAATTGGTCGGATTGTGCATAGTCACTACCGAGAGAGGTCAGTTTAATTGGTGTATCTCGATGTTAGCATTTTTGTTTTTAGTAATGTATGATTTTTTATTAAATATTTATTTAGATACAATACCAGTCGTAGGTGTTATATGAACTGTTGAAACAGTGATTTTCAGAATGTCATGGTATTATACTACTAGAGTTTGCATGTTTCTAATCAAAAAATATTAAAGAAAAATACAGTACGTACCTATAGTATAAACGTATTTTTTTTACCTAAATAGAACTAAGTAATTCAGTATTACACTTTAATATATTACAATGAGCAGAGTTAACTTAGTAAACATATTTGGCAACAGATTTTACCAGTGTCACTAATTAAAATAGTGCCTTTTTAAGTAAAGTATAAAATATACAAACGTCTACAAAAAGTTGGCACGAGTTAATACTCCTTAGTCGTTTGGTACGTGTTTTATTTTTAATTTCGTGACGAAGGACCAGGTCTTGCATCCTCAGTAGACTTCCACCTACTTTCTAAGACAGACTTGCCTTTGACATCTAGGTTGACATTCTGATGGCTGTACCGTCGCTGCTCCTCAAACACCCTATTAGTTATATTGAAAACGCTATCAGCACTCGTTTTTCTTCGTGTATCTAAAGTTGATAAACTATTTGCTGCAGATGGCGCTATTTTATGAGGGAAACGCGGTGACCCTTTGATCTTTTCGCAGGAACTCTCGTGTGATGCTGGTTTCTTATGGGTAGCTGGTAATACGAAGTTCACCTTGGTCTCTGGTTCCGCTATATACTTTTGCGGTGGTTGTCTCGGAAGGTCCGGGTCGTAGGAACACGACGGTTCGTCGTCAGTCACGCGGATGATAGGACCGCTTTTAGCGTACGACTCTCTTCTTAACTTAAGTTCGGGATGTGGGACATGAAGAGTGTTGCAGGATAGGACCATCGAGTGCTTTCGATTGCCGGGAACTAGTCCCGCTATCATACCGACGTGCATTTTTAAGGCTGCTGCTATACTTTGACCTGTAGGATCTGCTATTGACATTGTGGAAGCTTTTCTGCTGGAAGGTCTGCTGCCGAAGAAGCTTTTGATTCTGCTGAGGAATCCTGTATGTTCTTCTCTTTTGTTTAGACAAAGGTTGTATAAGTCTATCGCTGGTTGAGATTTCCTGTAGTTGAGTTTTGGTTGGGAGCTGAAACTGACGGAGTTTCTGCCTCTGAAAGCGTCTGTTGACGGCCAGCTGGCGCGGGGGATGACTGGCGGGAGGACGGAGAGTAGCAACATGGGCAGACCACCGCTGATGCTCGGGGTACGACGGTCTATATCCGCGTGGATTAAACCCTCTTCATCCACCGTGTTCAGTTCCGTCTGAAAAAACGTACAAGTTATGACACAATAGCTTTTAATAGCATAGCAATAAAGTCTAAAATAAAAATCTCACCCGTTTGTGTAAAGGTAGGGACGCATCAGACCCGGTGCCTGAGTCCAGGGGTTCGGCTAACAATTTCTCTAGTCTTCCTATTTCCTTGTCGAGCGCCGCCACTTCTCTCTTGTACACTCTGTTCTGTATCTCTATGCGGAAGTGCAGTTCTTGCGTTTCATCTGTTACGAACCTTCGAGTCTTACATTCAAGTCTTAATCCCATGCTTTGTATTACGGGGTCTTCTTCGGCTAAAAGCAAAAGATTTTTTAGAACTACATTAATTTTTACTTAGTAGTTATTCTATTTCTTCTACCGTTAGTCTGAATTTGCATAGAATTTAGTTGGAATTAAAAATCAGACGATAAGTTTTAAGGGTTAACCTTTAATGAATCTGACATGCTCTATTTACAGTCAAGTATTTTTTGCGAATAATCCTAAACTTACCATTACTCCTAATAGCGACAATCTTGGGTAGAAACAGCAAACACAAAGTAGAAGTCGTTGTAATTAGAATGAGACTAGTTATAGAGATGTACGCAAGTGTGGCTCTCTCAGATATGATGGTACCGATGACCACCACACTGGCACTGGTGATGACGACCGAGTACACACTGATCCCGATGTACTTGGAGTCGTTGAGGGCCGATATCTTGACGTTTCTGGTCTCCCAAGCCATGTACACGCCGACGATGAGGAGAAGACCCTTGTAGGCGTACAGAGCACATAACCAGCCAGTCGTGTTTTGGGATTTGCAGACTTCTATCTGTAAGATGGTAAGAGGTTTGGTCGTTATAAATTTCTGGACTAAGCAATGTTGAAACAAAAATTACATACCTACATAATAAATTCGTGAGGCGGATTCATAATTGTTAAATTATGCGAATTGCTCTTGGGTACACATCGAAACTTCCCGACTAGTTTCGTAAAAACTAGAATTTAATCTAATAAAGATGATTTTAAGAAGTTATTTTCTTTAGGATTCACAAGTGCAGCTGCACTAGCTGATTGTGGGGTAACGATTTAAGTCTGAATTGGACAGCCGCTGTTATCTTTATTTTGGGCACTACAGAAAGTTCCTTACATACTTGGAAGCACCGAAATTGAAACCTATCCCAAATATCACTTACGCACTCAAAACCATACATCTTTATTTCTATTTCACCTGAGGTTGATAAATCACGCTCCTGTCAGTGGCGCTGATCTCCGTGGTCAAGTTCTTGAGGTGTCGCTCCATGGGGTCCAGCATGGCCCACAGCGTGACTATCATGCCGTCGATAACGAGGAGAGCGCAAACGAGAGAGATCAGTGGAGTATCTTGTAGAAGCTTGGTCTTGCAGACTCCACTACGGTTACTGAAATAACGTTATAAATCGTCGTTGGATTTTAGTCAGAATAAAAAATCTAAAGATTTCTATTTCGAGTAGGCCTTTTCAGGCACTTTCAATACGTTACTGACTTGCGCGGTTCCAAAATTACATCCTTATAGAGAAGAACCGGCAAGAAATTCCTTAGGACGAAACTTCATACAAGACAACTTCAGAGCAAGTTTAGTGTAATTTCAAGTTACAACTGCGATTAAAATCTATCTTCCCATAAGACCGACAGAAACATCTATGGGTACCTTGCAAAAGTCATCGGATATTTACCTTATAAATATCCTGTGTACTCGATAAGTTTTTGCAAACATTGATCCAAAGGCCAGGGAAAATCCAGCGGAGAGGATGTACACTCTACCCTGTAATAACACAAACAATTATCGAAACAGGTGAGTATCTATAAAATTGGTGGAAAGTGATGAGATGTATTAGGGTGTTACCAATCGATCGACCGTCGATCCGCGGTAACGATCGAAAATTGATCGATCAATCTATATGATAGAAACTGTCGATCGATGTCAAATAGTTTAAGGCACCACCATTTGCTGGCGCCGATTGACAATCGACCGATTGGTGTGGTAACACCCTGCTGGCTACTAAGTTTTGCTACTCGAACAAAAACAAGTGTAATCACAAAGTTATACTGTAAGCAACAAAGACGTAGAATTTGTTGCATGTTTCAGAACCAGCACACCTGAGAAAGCTTGAAGGGTGTGTTAAGCAACGTTAGGCCTTTTATTATTTTATGTATGCATTCAGTAGGTCTGAGAATCGGCCAACATCTATTTTTCATCGCGAACGAAGTCGCGGGCAACAGCTAGTATTTCTATAAAGAGCGCTCACCGTGCACATAGCGGAGAAGGGCACGTAGGACGGCAGGGTCGCGTTGTCGACCCCCAGTAAAGCTACAGCTGTGTACACCAACACACAGCCGATAAGGGTCATGTTGTTAAGACGGGGTGATGACAGCTTTATTGATCTGGAAAATGCGAAAACATGTAAGTAAGTGTTTTGTAAATTTGCACTTACACGAATGTGCCTCCAACGAAACTTAATAGTTCTGCTTGTGGAGTGTTTGAGACCCCACACACTAGCGTCTTTCGGGCGCAGCGCTGGCGTCGCGTCGCCGTTGTTCACAAAAAACGTTGAACTGACGTCGCGGCGACGCGTTGCCGGCGCCGCGCACGTTGCACGGACGCTGGCACGACGACGACGCTCGAAAGACGCTAGTGTGGGGGGTCTCTAAGACGTGGTTTTTCGTTAAACTCAAATATGTTTAACCATATACACCTTTGAACCGTTTATCAAACGTTAACGACTTATATTTGTTAACTAAATTTTATGGATTTATTATATGGTTCATTTTGCACCGGTCTTACAGATTGGTTTAAAAGACCTTGTAACATGCTTCAAACGGTTCCAAAAGGTAAACAAACACGTAACGTTTGAAGCGTCTAACTCGAAAAAGATTCGACAACACATGAGAGCCACGGGAATTAAACAAACAGAAAAGCTTTAATAACCAACCAAAACCCTCACCTCCGCTTACTATAGTGCAAGTTAAACACCAAGAAGGCCAACGCTAGCGCCACGCCTGCAGCTGCTAAAGTAGCCACAGCCAGCCTAGCGGGAGCCCACACGGAGTCCACCCTGAGCACCAGCACTCTCCTCGCTGCGGGGACCCCGCCGGCCCACTGCGGCCGCGCACACTTACTACACGACATCTCCCTCCCGTGTGTGTATAGAGCTACTTTCTTTGGTCGTCCGCCTGTTAACGGAAAAAATCAACATAAAAAACTGGCCAAGTGCGAGTCGAACTCGCGCACGAAGGTTTCCGTACTATCATCTATAATAGACCAGCACCCTGTATGGCCCACACTTAACTGTTTTCTGTGCTCTGGAGAAGAAACGGCGCAACGTACTCCACAACACAGCACATAACAAAAAGCTGTTATATTGTTTTTCGTTTCTGGTGAGGTTTGATTTGAAAGAAACGTTGTGGGGTAGACGATTCTACTATTATTATTTTTTTGGTCGTATACTGAATTGAAGGTTGGTAGAAGCTAGAATGATAGTATATTACCCCTTCTTGCTTATTCCAGAAAGATAAAGCCATTTTTATATTTGTGGCTGACAAAATTATACCACAAAAATACAGGGTTATTGTTTTACAATCCTGTCTAAAAGGAATACTAAAACATTTTACGTTATTTTAGTGTCACGTTACGCTGAAAAAGTAAATAAAATATCCATAAAATTCAAAACTTTGTTTATGCGTTCCATACGCTTACTATAAAAAACTCACACAGTATAAAACAATATAAAATGATCTTTTATTCAGGGCAG
Organism: Chrysodeixis includens; assembly: GCA_941860345.1. Lineage (NCBI taxonomy): Eukaryota > Metazoa > Arthropoda > Insecta > Lepidoptera > Noctuidae > Chrysodeixis > Chrysodeixis includens. The sequence goes on from OW796096.1 coordinate 12,667,087, forward strand.
TAAGTGCAGTTACTGCTTATAAAATAAAAACTTTTTACACCCCATTATGTACATTTCAAAAATGGCTAGACAAGTAGTCTGTCTTTTAATTACCGTAAAAAAAACAATCAAAGAATCACTCTTTGTAATATAGTCGTATCTGTTTACATTCTTAAGCACGTTTTGTCACATAAATAAGTAGAACGAATGCCTATACATCCACAAAGTGACATGCATCATTATACCAGACGTGTAGTCAATAAAATGATTATTAATCACTTTTCAGCTTTTATAATTAATTTTTGGTTGAGTCACAGTTATTCATTACATCAGTGTAATTTTTTGTATTCACCTTGGATTTGATAGAACGCCGATGTGCCAATTCTGTCAGCCCCGTTAAATGAGACCGGACCCTGAAAGAAAGTTTATTTTAATTTTAATATCGACTGTGAAAATGTGCTCAGTGCGAGATGCCTGTTAAATTACTACCTCTGCCTATACCTTTAGATAATTCAAGCGATATAATTCACGTAGTCTCTCTAGGTACCCTATGATCCGCATCTAGACGATTTAGATCAATAGGACCGCGCGTGGGCGCTCCGCACTAAATATTCCAGCCGTCAATTATTTAGCTGGTTCTAGTTAAATTATCGAAACGACATAGGTTCTATAATACAACAGACTGTACAGTACATCTGGCGCTGAATATTCAAAACTATGCTAATTTAATCCTAATTTAATGATTGGCCTACAGCGAATATGGAAAACTAGAATACAAATCAATTTAAAGGTCGATTCAGTTAGCTTTGTTAAGCTGAACTAAAGGACCGTGGATTTAATTATTCAATGCTAATAGATTTCAATTCTGATAATTGATAATATATTAAATAGGATCATGGTATTTGCATAATAATATGATATTATAACGGAATTCAAGGACTACAAAATGTACTAGTGATGAACGAAGACCATTCTCATTCTGTACGCAACTTATTTTCGCTTCAGGACCAAAAAATAGATCAAAAGGACCAAAACTTACCGAGACTCCGACAAAGCTGAGATTCGCGAGCTGATCCAAGAACTCCTTCGCCATATCTTGTCTATCATAGTCAAAATGGTTGAGTCCATATTTCGTGTTGTTGGTACCATTGCTCTTCCTATTGCCAGACCTCCAAAGTTGTTCTGCTTTGCTCAGGGCTAGGGCTATGGCCCAAACGGCGTCGTAAGTTTGTGGTGCGAATGGGGACATCTTGCCACCAGCTGCTTCCATTTCTCGGGAGAACTTTTCATTTGTCTGAAAAGACAACATTTACTGCATAAAATTTTGCCATCGTTGGAGCGAGAGGCTGGCGATGCGCTTTGCTACTTCAATTTTACAATGAAAACATTTCTGTTTTCAGGGTTGATAGATGTAGTATTTTATGAAATTTCTCAATGAAAACTTATACGGGTTCCTAGATATGTCATCTGGATAAACAACAGCCGTCTAAGTACAATACATTTGACGTCTCCATTTGTCGAAATAATACTAAAATACAATGTCTCCCCAAAGTACGTCAAGGGATCTCTCTGTACATTTTATTGGGCGCAGTCGGCAAGCAATGAATAAAGCATCAACTGACGGCAGATAGTTCGATTCGATGTGGCATCGGTATATCTTGCCGCGTATATTAGGACCATACATAATAGATGAAGCCTTAGTGCTGCTATTTTTGGCGAAAGAATGGTCCTAAATAAAGGCTTTCTGTTCTCGGTCTTTTCTATTCTAATATTGTATTTTTTTGGAACTTGCGTGTCTATTTTGGAAGATGTTCGATAAGCGGTATTTGATATTAAGGCACTTTTTACTACCTATACTAACTCGTATGATTACACTCACAATTATTATAAACATTTATTGTTACCTATGGACGTAATTGTTATTAGATGGATTTAATGCTAATTAACTTTTGATATTATCTCCTACATTTATTCTCTTTCTATCTCCAACAAAGAATACACAAGATACATTATCAGACAAAAGAGGACATTGCTGTTAGGTAATGGGTGGCTCTTTTACCATATATCATTTACAGTTGTCCAAAACATCTACCCTAGGTAGTCAGATATACCGGAGGACGGCAATCACTTAGCTTTCCAATCGGGTCGTTAACTATTGATAAGATTGTAGTGTACCGTGTAATATCTATCTTGATCTTATTCCCTAGTGATGCGGGCATATCTTACTAATATGGTGAGAGCAGGAATTAAGCAGGTTCGAAATATATTTTGAAAGGTAGTGAAATAGGTGGAAATAATTATGGAGTAATGTGGGTGCAGAAATGAAAGTCATTGGGGAAGGTGGTTTTCTGTCTTTATTTCCTTTGACGTCCAAAAACTGCTAGTTGAATATTCTGAATAAAAAGATTGCGATTTGATTTTGCTTATTAAATGTTTTAAAGCATTTTAAAGAAGAAATTTTTTGGGCTTAACGTACTGAAATCTCACCAACTGAGCAAAATTTTTTTTGAAAATAAGAGTAATTTGGAGAATAGATATATTATTTTCTTGGAGTAAGATGTTTATTTCAATTCTCAGAAGCAGTATTCTAAATATCGGGTTTCGTTTAAACAAGTTGTGTATCAATGAATTGATGTTGTATTACCCATTAATATTTCAATGAACTGAAATAAAGGGCAAAAAGGTCCGTTGAAAACAACGGCGGAAAAAAAACGATTAAAGCCTCAAGCGAAATCGAATTTCACATTAAAAACTTAACTCATTTTCTGTTTTTCTGGGTGAATAAATAATGAACGGTCATTTAATTATATTGGCGTATGCAAAAGAGCCTTCAGTTTTTATCCAAGGCTTTTTTATTGTGCAACGGATTGTACGCAGTAGGTACATAATATATTAGGTCGATTTACTCACTGAAGGTTATAAATAATTTTGGTCTTGGATAACGGAAAAGGAGATTTCGATCTATTTAAATCGGTATTGCCTAAATGAGGAATGTGGGCGGAGTGTTATAGCTCATCTTGAGTCTATGCCCAGTAAGTATATACTTACTGGCTTAGTCTAATGCCGGCTTTAGATTAAATCTCACATTTTTTTTTCACAACATTGTATACAGGCTGAGAAAGCTACTTGTATGAAAGAAAGAGTTCATTTACTATGTCTAAACTACTCACCAATCCAGAAAACGAGGTAGCATCGCCCACTATCCCTCTATGAGCGGTCACGGTGACCAGTCCCTCCAGTGCTCTGGCCAGCTGCGGGCGCGCGCACGGCGGCGTCTCGCGGATCCGCGGCGGCATGCCCGACACTAGCCACGCGTACTCCGCGCCGAACATGCCCAGGCGGAACGCCTGCGATCTCACAAACACCACAGACTTACTATGTTGTTATTAACAATCTCTTTCAATTTATGGCGTAACTTCAAGGGAAGATACCCGGTCCTTTTAAAAGCTTACACGGGGATATAGGTCCAACATGCAGATGCCTTGTTGAGAACTTTATCTAAAATGTGGTGGGGCATCTACCAATCTATATCAATTTAGGAATCTTACTTTTATGTTCAAAAAACTAAAGCTGCTGAAGAAAGGTTTATTGAAGGATCCAAACATCTGCTTGCATTTTACTTTACTCCACAGTTTTTTTTTATGAAGGAATTTAATCCTTGAATCACGGGTTCCACAGACATTCAATTCACATGCACAGAGACACCTAGACTCAGGACAAGCATTTGTAGAACGCACAAATTCTTGTCCTACGCGGGGATTGAACCCGTGACACGTTGCACTACTCGTTTCCTTTACCACGTTACATATAGATTATTTTGAACCAGTTGGATCATCGTTTGATAGAAGCAGAATGCTTGAATTTCAATTTAAAAGTTTTGGTAATGACTTACCACGTGTACATTTTAATCAATCTTTATTTTCAATACTGTAATGGAATGCATTATTTAAGCTTAATCTTAATGAAATTACCTTGAAACCAACTCACCTCGCAGAATATCTTGGGGATCATCTCTTGTGAGAAGCTGCCGATAATGATGCGAGTATCCAACTCCTGAAACCAAAGAACCAGTATAATTATACTTTTCTCTATTTGTTAACATGTCGATTCTGCATATTAAGTCCGAGAGCGTTTTCATATTAAACGATCCTATTGCTAACAATGAACCAATATTAAAGGAAAGAAAATGTATGAAATAATGTCTACTGACCGATTTCGGCCACGATGCGGCGGCGGCTGGAGTTACTATAACACCAGCCAGCTACGCGGGACATACTATAGTGCACAAGCGTGTGCGCAAACACAGGTGCACTCTCTATTCCTTTATTCTGACAGCGCGATGCGACAGCAATCCGACACGACCGGAGAGAGATCCCGAACCACGGTAGCTGTGATATTTATTTCTAAACCGCACAAAACATTCGAAAAGACTTCCTTCACCGTTTGTCGGTGTTTTAGAATAATTAAGAAGTTACATATAACTTTGAAAAAGTCACATTGGTAATGATCGGTGTTGGGGATCGAACCTGCACCTCGTGCATTCAAATCCACACATAGGACCGCAAGGCCACCACGACACGAGGATAATATCTTACGAGGAAATAAACCACGACACGTCTCCGTCGTTCGAGCTCAAGAGAAATGAGTTAACTTACGTCGTCGGTCACATGTTTCATTGTCCACGTTAAGTGTGGAAGCTGGACACTGTCCTAGTTTTATATTTATTATGAGATCGTAAGAGAAATGGTGCATCTCTGCCAATTACTGTGACGTTTTTAACTTTTAAATGAACTAGGTTCTTAAGTGCTGCCGTTTCACCCTTTTTTAACATTCACACAACGCCATCTAGTCTCAAACTAATCAGAGCTTGTATTATAAATACTAGACAACTGATATACATACTTATGTACTTCTTATACTTGTGTACGGTTCTAAGTTTCAAAGAGTCATGTTTTTTTCTCAGTAAAAATTACCCCGGATTTCTCAAACGCTGATCGACATAATTATTTTTAGTCATCAGTCAAATCTTATATCAAGCTTTGTGGTTGGTTGTGACATTTTATGGTCAACCAATTACAGACGTGATCAGTTGATTTGACAGGAAATTCAGCTTTCCAGGAACAGAGGATTAGTTTCCTGCTTGCGTGAATGGGTTTTGTACAGTAGCTATTGTACCTAGTTGTTATGAAAATCGCGTTCAGATTTATAATATTTTGATCTTTTCATTGTTTATTCTTTTAAAAGGATCCTTAGTAAAGCGTGGGTGGAACTCAGACTTACTTATAACTTCTTAATTTACAAGAATTGAGGCAGAATGTATAATTCCTAGGTATTTTATAATATTCTGAAAACGTTAACTTCGCAAAACATGTGGGCGCATATTTTATGTCAAGGACTTGTGTTAGTTATATAATTATAATTATTTTAGTAACGAGACTTTGTACACTTATACAGATCCTACTAATATTATAAACACGAAAGTTTGTAAGGATAGATGAATGGACGGGTGGATGAATATTTGTTACTCTTTGAATGAAATTTGGTATTGAGTTAGCTAATACCCTGGATTAACACACAGGTTTTTTACACAACTGCGTAAAAGTAGATTAGTATTTTGCATCTATAAACGACCTCCACGCGGGCGAAGCCGAGGGAAAATGGTTAGTATAATTATAATTATTTGAGTAACGAAACTCTGTAAACTTGTACACATTATGATAACGATGTTTGATGTTCTATGTTATAAGTTGATATCCGAGATTTCTCAAGTAAAGTTTCCGTTTCAAATTGACTCAAGATAAATGAAGTAAAAGACTTTTTACTTTCACAAAATAATTATAATAATGTTAATTATAACTTAGTTGAATCTAAAAGTACAACTTTCTAAGCCGGGAACATTTAATTAATTAATTTGAATTTATTAATTCCTCGGAATGCTTTTAAAAGTAATTTTAAAGTGGGTATTGTGAGCCGCGGTTATTGTGTAAAATGGCTGGCTAAAGTTGTAACAACTTTTGCTTTGAGGTTAAAACAACAATGCTGGTTGAACGGGGATTAATTTCGTGTTATCTATTTTTTATAATAATTATAAATGGCCAAGGGCCTTGAGCGACACCTCCGGAAGCTGTCGTTGGGCGTCTGGGTCATGAGTTTGGGTCAGAAAGCGAAACTTTTCCATACGGCGTATTTTGTGGAGGTTCCTCTATCTGCAGCAGCAGCCACGACTCACTCCAACTTTTCTTTTTTTTTAAGAATGACTCCCGCACTAAGGAAATTAATCCTTGTATCGTGGGGGGTTTCACAGACATACATTCATTGCACAAACACACCCAGACTCGGAACAAGCATTTATGGAACGCACAAATTCTTGTCTCACGTGGGGATCGAACCCGCGACACGTTGCGTACTGTGGTGGCGTGGTGACTTATACCACACGGCTATCCGTGTTTGAATCTTGAAATGTTTATTTTTATTTTTTATTATCAAAGAACAAAAGATAGATCAAATAAAGGTAACGTTACATAATATTGTAAATAAAATCCATCATCCTCTTATAGTCAGGTAATCAAAACTAAATTGGCTACGTTTGAATGATACAGCCATACAATGGGTCCCTGATTGTGATTAGATCCCCTGCCGACAGTGCTTTTCATGATACCGATGTTTGTAACTGTAATATTGATGTGATTCTACGTAATATGTCCTTCGATTTCTAGGAAATGTTTATTATTAAGTAAAGAATGTAAGTATTAAAATTTATAGGTCGCAGGTCTGCTGGCCGAAATTTATTAAGAAAAAAAAAAAGCATATATACGGTCGAATTGAGAAACCTCCTCCTTTTTGAAGTCGGTTAAAAATAAGCAGTAGCTTTGTACCTATTATTTTTATATAAATAATTTGATTCCTTTTTATAAATTGCGTGTACTATAAATAGGTTTTGCCTAACTAATATTCTAAACGCAAGTTTGAAAGTATGGATGGATGGATGTTGGTTACTCTTTCACATTCAAACGGTTGAAATTTGGTATGGAGTTACACATAGGATGAACACACAGGCTACTTTTTAACCGACTACTTTAGAGGGGATAATGGATTGTCAATCATTGGTAAATGAAAACTTCTGATAAAATAATACTCCACAAAAGGTTCAAAATACGTTAAAAAGAAATTTGAACTCAGTAGCCTTTTAGACGTAAAAAGAAATAAAAAAAGCAACTCATTCCATTTTTTAAACGCTTAAAAGCGAATCTTGAACAAAGGAATGTCAATGTCAATACTTTCGAATTTAGAAAAATGGCTACACGGCCCTCGCTGAACAATGGCCGCCTCCAAACATCTTGACAATAAAAACTGTACCTACTCAGATGAGAGGTTTTCGTTTGATTTATTGTTCAAATTTAAATGACGAGCCTCTCTCAAATACCTTTTTTTACCTATTTCCCCCGAAACAATTTTTTTATCAACAAATATTAATATTTTTATTCGAATTTCTTTGGGCCTCTTGAAATAATATTTATATTGGTTCGGGAGACAGTTTTTGCGAAAGATTACAGGTTTATTTTAGGAATTGTAACAGTCTTAATTTCTTTGTGGGAAAAGGTAAAAGTTTTAAAAACTCTATAGGAAAGGAATATTAATTTTTCAAAGGTAATATTTGTGATATTTTGTTTTCGTTGACAAGAATGTCCTTTTTATAGAAGTCTTTTAAGCAATTGTTCTTTTAAAGGCTTTTATGGGCAGGAAAAGGAAGCGTTTGGAAAACCTTTTGAGGTTTTGTTTTCATCCAAAACTATTTTTAGACGTCTATTTTTATTTAAGGATTGTACATCAATGTTTTGGCGCACTTGACAGGTGACATAGTCACGGATAGAGATACATTATCCTTTACCCAAATGACTATATGTACGTCTATCTTTGTATCAGGGTATTTTATAAAAGGTTGTCTATGTGTTTGTACTATGCTCAAACAGATGTTGCAGTCCTTGGTACGGAATTTGCTTACACCTTGAATGAACCTATAAGATTTATCTTTTATCCCAAAAAAAAGGGTTTCTCATGGGTCAAGGTTGATTTGATTTTTGGTATGGAATTTGCTTACACCTTAAATTAACATACATGTGTTTTTTTATTTCTAAAAAAGGATTGTTCTCATGGATCAAGGTCAAGGTCAACGAATGGTTTATTTGGTAAACAGCGAGCAATACCATGGGCACACAAGGTCAACACAGCAGGACGCAACATTTCATAAATACATAAAAGTTACCCTTTGGGAAATACAGGTACAATTATTATAGGAATAAAAAGACAGAATAAAACCTGCTTTATTATTCAAAGGCTGTACGAAGTTCGTAATATTAGCATTGTACTAACACGCTGTGAACTAAGCGAGCTCACGAACTTGTTCCATGGAAAGAAGTAATTTTAAACTTTCGCATTCCCGTCAATGTAAAACTAATATTATGGTTAAAGAGCTCGATATTTCAAATTACATCATCATCCTATCATTCTCGTAGAATGCTTACTGATAATAGACCTCCCCAAAAGATTGCACAGAAAGACCTGTTGGATGTGGCTGTTTTTCTACTCGGGGAAATCCTGGACTTTCTCGGCCCTGGAGAAGGTGGGGAGGCATAACGGTTCTAACTCGACTCTTACCGGCTAAAACCACCGAAATGCTTCCCCCTTCCTTTGCACCAGGGACCATGGGAACGCAACGCAAACTACCGCGATCTCTGGCAGGGAAGCGGTTGGACCTGGCCTACATATAGCGTTTTCCACGACCCTTTTTAGGTCGCCTGACCACCTAAAGGTATCCGTAGTTTCCACACCACTGATGGAAAAATCAGTCCCTCTTAATCTACACTTTAACTTGGCTCTGTGCTATATGGTTGTGCTATATGGTTGGACTATTTAAAATCAACTTGCATGAAAAGTTACTATTGATACTATAAAATTACGAACTTTTTTTTTCATGTAATTTTCTTATTTAGATGCGCAGATAGTTGTTCAAAATAAAAAAAAAAACACTTCATCTTAATTTTTTAACAGCTAAATCGCACAAAAGCACTTGTTTAGGCATTAAAAAAAATCTTACACAGGACAATATTTCCTGCAAAATTGTTTTAATAACTACAAAAATATCTCCTTCCGAAACATAAACTTTACATGCACTTATCAACCGATAAACGTTACCATATAGTTTTAGAACGAACACTAAACGCTTAAACTAAACTCTAACATCACCCTATTGTATGAAGATCAGTCTCCATACCCAGACTCCTAAACTAAGTGGTTTGAAGTCAATATAATTTATCAAACTTAGTTCATTATACGCTCGACGAAGCTCGCGGAGAATCAATCACCTGACAGAGCTTCTAGTATTATGTCACGAGCGAGCAACTAATACTTAGATAGAGTTCAAATACTAGAATAATTGAAAGTAAATTTTGAGTGAGATTTATTTGCGGGTGGAATTTTGCGGTTTAATTGTTTAAGAGGCACCGTTAATGGTAACCGGCTGTCATGATATGGACATGTCATGTGGAGAAAAAAAGGATCACGTGGTAAGGAAGGTGCTGGACATGAATGTGAATGGATATAAAGGAAGATGATAATAACATGGCTGCAAAGTGAGAGAGAAAGAGCTGTGAGATGACGTCAAATAGGAACGTGTGGAAGAAGAAAACCTGCTGCGCCAACCCCAAGTAATAATTGGGGTAAGGAAGGGGAATGATGAACTGTTTACGAGGAAAAATCTTTACTCTATATTGGCACAAATATAAGTGAAGACGTTTGTTCATTTTGACTGACATAAAAGATGAGTACCTACTATACTACGAGTACGATAATCAACCATCTCACAAATGCTAATTCCATGCGGGACCGATGGTACATCGACCATTCTCCCCTGTGAGACGTCAAAGTATGCAAGTAAAGATTTTATTCAGATTTATTTACTAATATTTTTTTACCGACCTCTTTTATCTCATCAACAGAGCTGCATTTATTCCAATTGTTTACAGCTATCTAGGTCATGGTTAATCATGTGTAAAGCTGTGATAGACTTCGTTTATCAGATTTAAATCCATTTATTATTATATTAAATCCATTTAGTATTTTTTAATATAGGTACTATATTTAAATATCGCTTGTTTGTATAGAATACGATAAAATAGAAGCAGATCCTTGTCTCAGAGTTTAAGGTACCTTTAGGCCTATGACGTGGCCACACACACTTGAAACATTCTCAGACGTAGGTACTCAAACATATTTTGATCACCTGATAAAGATAGAGAAATTTCGAATCTGGTTTCAAAGTTGATAATCTATTGTAAAAAGTGCAAATTGAAATATAAATGCCATTGCCATTGCATGTATCAGAGTTAAAAAAAACTAGGTTTTTGTCCAAATTATATTATAGTCCGTGACCGCTTACTGCCTAACTCATACATCCCCTAATCATCTAATTAGAAGTCAACAAAAGCGGAGACCGGCCTCAGAACTATGTTCGGTTCACTCAATTAGCTCCACGTTTGTTTAGCCGGCGGCAATCGAATCACCCTCAACGCTGTGACGATGTCAATAGCAATCTGAATTCATTGCTTGTATGTTGCAGCGAATTTTGGTGAACTTCGTGCTGGACTGATTGATATGTATTGTTATACTGACATGTATAACTCAGTGTTAGGTGTTAGCAAGTATTCTTGATGTGTTCCTGTTTTCTGATATTTGGGTCATTGGATGAAGGACAAACGTGATGGATTGATGTAGGTTTTGAAGATTTGCTTTGATATAAACTGAACACTGGATTAGAAATATTATATTCTAGATAAGTTCCGCGGTTTAACACTATAATTAAAAAAAATAAAATCATTTATTGGAGCAAAAACCAATAAGTAACATTTATCATGCGTTAATAGCCACATTAGTAAAACTGTATCGCAGCTGTTAGCGCCTATCTCCAAGATGTGGAGTGCTCCAACAACAAAATATTTAATACAAAAACGTTAATATAACTAAGTGTATTACAACGAAATTAATGTGTTAAAAATGTAACTAGAAAGGTGTGTGCGTGTAGTGTGTGTATGTGTGTGTTTGTGTAAATTAATTCTAATTAGTTTTCATTTCAGACACAATTCTCTTAGGCACATATATCGCATTTTTGTAGCTATAAAAAAGTTTTAGATACTTATTGTAAAATGGGGTTTGTAAAACTATAACAGCTGTTTGTTTTGCAATACCAAACGTACCTTCAATTGTTGGAGCTGTTCCTTGAAGTCTGACTCCGCGAAGGTGATGCTGGCGGCGCACGTGATGTTGGCTGCCTCCAGCTGCGTCACCAGCTCGTTGACTGCCAGGGAGTATATCTCTTCATTCTGGGAGAAGGCTGTTACCGTGTCCCAGCCGAATTGTCTGGTGATAGATATATGAATCTTTATGGATGTTGTAAACTGAAGAATAAAAAAATCTACTTACAAGTCTGCAATACTACAATTTCAAGTTTGTCACTCAAAATTACACTGATTTTCCAATATCAATACCTAGAACCATAAAATCGATGTACCCATTAAAAAGTTATAAAAAAAATCTATAACAGTCTTCTGCCTTTTATGCAGGAAATAAGATTGTGATTAAAAAGTAAATATTCTTTTACCACCTATAACTATTTAAATCATGAAATAGAAATTAATTATATTAAATTAAAGAAAACCCAAGACAACAAACAATACTACAACGCTTCTCTACTAATTATCATATCCAAGGAAAAAATACATTCATTTCAAGCATTTGTTTAAGAGTTTTCTTCATATTTACAACTGACTGGTTGCGCTGTAAGGCATCGCTTGTTTTTCAAAGTAAAAACAAGATTATAGCTTTAGCTTTGAGAATTGCATTATAGAAGAACTAAATTAATTCTAGGACCGAGATATTTTCTTTTATCGCAAAGAAAGAATTCTTTACAATGGCATAACGTTTAAATTTTGCAGTATTAAAATTTTCTTCTTTTTAGGTCATTTTAAAGGACTTTTTCGTAAACAGAAACCAAACAAATGTAGATATTGTTTAGATTCTAACTTTTCCTAAGTCTTGGAAAATCTAAAGAAACTTTCGCAATATTTATTCAGTCATAAATTTTATTTCACAACATACAGTTCTGTTAAGGTTTTCTGGCTTTACGATGTTTTCATTTTGACATTTATGCAAAAATAAGGCTACCTAAAAAATCTGAACCTACGCTTGGGTTATACCGACTAACTATACGTACCAAAATGTCATTAGTTTTAGGGAGTTCTATATATATTCTATAGCTGTAACCCGCGACTTTGGTCGCGAAAATAGAAGTAGGGATGAAAAACAGAAAGTAGCCGATTCTCAAACCTACTGAATACGCATATAAAATTTGGTAAAATCGGTAAAACCTACGGTACGGTTACGGTATAGTAACTAACATTGTGACTCAGGAATTTTATATATAAGGTATACATAAGGTTCTAAAATACTTGTTTTGTAATATCACATCAATTTAAAATTTCAAGGTACAACTTCATTCTCCATATAACCTACCTACTTACAAACGCTTTAACAAAAGACGTAATACGTTTTTAAGAAGGAACCCTTAATATCTGGAAAGGATCTTACAATTGAGAGCACTCAAGGGTGTGAAGTGGGAACCCTCCTATCATTGAAGATTGAATCCAAAGTCTCACACGACACGGGAATAACGGGATGTAAGTACTTTTGCTTCGTGTAGTCTACTCAAAGCCTCTACCACGACCTCCTTAAGTAAGTGTACCTAGTAGTAATTGTAGTTGTGGAAGCGGGATAGTGCTCTACATGGTATAGAGCGGCGTCTCTTTTCCACAACTGTGATAAAATTATTTTAAGATACAGTGGTAAGTCTCAGACCGCTCTCACCGTAACAATGAAAAGGAAATTATTAGTTACTCACTTCAGATATTGGAGAAAAGTTTTCTTAAGAATTTTAGGGCTTGCTCGAAGTGGTTTGTGGGACAGTGTGGTGTTTAAAGGCTTTGGTTTTGGTGTTCAGTATAAAGGAGGTTTTAAATACGTGGTAAAATTAAGAGACATGTAAAAGCAGAGTAATCAACATGATTTGAGGTTGAACACTTGCTTGTTTAAGGGTTAGGCTGAATTCGGAAAGGGTCATAAAAAAAATTACGAATCTCCTCTCACAAGGAGGCTCATACTACTCGATTTTTCTGGTTCTCTGCAACAGATATCGACCTGATGACCGAAGATTAAAAAATATATTTAAGTATAAAGTTTCTTTTAACCGGTAAAGGTCTCGGACACATAATAAAAAGAGAATCAGTAAACTATGGAGCGATGCATTTTCTATCAGATCCGTTGTTAAAAAATAACGCAACACTCTTAACTTTAAAAGAATCTTTACAAACTACAAAGTTCATCCACAATAGTTTTCTTTTATTACTACAATTCTCTGTGGGAACTTACTCGTTAGACAGATTGGATCCGAAGTTTTTCTAACTTTGCAGATAACTTCATGATTTTTAGATATCCTAGTACACTTCGATCCAATTAAATTGTAAAGTTGTGTGCTAGTTAGTGGCTAGAATTGTTTATTTACACACAAAGAGTAAAGAAAACTTTCAACATAAAATATAGTGCACAAAAGCAGTAAAGGACTGGATACGTTTAATTAAAAACATGGGTAATGTTATCAACAAAATTAGCTATTAACAGAGTTGTATTATTCTTTGCAAAAAATACAATGTACCAAAATTCTAAGTCGGACCTATGGTACTAGTCAATAAAAGACAGGGTAAGAAAACCATTTTTTTATGTAGCCTATATAAGATCCCACTGCTGGGCAAAGGCCTCCCCTCTCTTCTTCCAAACAAAAGAAAATCATGAAAATATTTTATCTTGACACTGATGACACACTTAATATTATAAATAGCTAAAATTACATCGAGGCCTGACTCATTACGTCTTTGCCTTTAGCCACTACAAAGTACATTCGAGATCTCTACATACAACAGAATAATGAGAACAATTACATAAGTTTGAAGTGGCAACATGTGGAGCAGGAATAAAACTTCTAATGATTATGTTTACGAAGATATTTTATATAATGATGCATAATATATAACCTTAATTCATTTACTTACTAGTACAACAAAGTTAGGAGTATTACACCATTTTATGTTAAGAATGGTAGAACCATTTTTTTTACATTTTATTGGTGGATTTTTATTTATCCAAAAAGAAAAAATGCTTGTTCTGATTCTGGGTGTCTCTGTGCATGCAAATTGAATGTCCTTGAAATACAAATCCCTGCAATACAAGGATTAAATTCCTTAGTGTGAAAGTCGATTAAAAAAAATGAAAACCCATCAAATTTACCTCTATTGCTTGGGTTCAATCACAAATAAAACACCGTCACTCCTAGTTTCGTAAGTCCAACGTGCTATTGGAAAAAGAACTTAAAGTTTTTAATTGGTATGAAAACTATAGACAGTTTACATAACGGTTCTTATGAAACATTCAATGAAAGCTTTCTGTTTGTTCTCTCTTGCATCTTACTTGTTAATAAAGTAAATAAAACTACAAATGCTATTTACATTGCTAATTAAAGTATAAGAAAACAAGGTAGTACTGTTTCAATAGAGAAAAGATCGCTGAAGCATAAAAGAGTGCAGTGGTCGTAGCAAGTGTATCGTAGCATTATTGGATCGTAGCAAGAAATGCTCGTAGCCCGTAGCAATTCGTAGCAGCTTGTAGTAGCCCGCCTTTTTATTCTTTACGCGGAAATGCGAGTACAGAGCGACTGCACTTACATAAGTTATGATCAAAGGCTTCGTTTAAACTCACAACTAGTTTTATGCTCACAAAATATGCATATGCGTGGAGTTTGCATGACGGAGTCAAAGTTAAAGTTGACATTTCAAAGAGATTCAGGAAAATTGAATGAAGAATTTATGTCTGGCGAAACGGTTGTGAAATTCTTACTATTGATATCCGGTTTTCAAGGGGATATAGGTATGGTACGAAATTTGCGAACATAGGTTTTCGAAATAGTAAAGTAGTAGTAGAAAAAGTAACTCCATGTAATAATCATATAATATACCTATATATATATACAACGTTGATAAAAGCGAGAGGCATTAAATGAAACCACATATTCTGTATATCATTATAAGGCTACACAACAAAAATCAAATCAATGTAAGCAATAGTTTAGTCACAGGATATTTTTTTAGTTTTTTTTTAGTTTGAACATGCTGTATCTGTATGTGTATTGCTTATGTATACGATATGTATTTGATTGTATTTGATACGATATGTGTAAGATACGTATTTCTGGCACTTGACTGACCTGATGAAGGCGATCCTAGCGGGGTTGTGCGAGGAGTCGGGGGCCACGGTGCGGCAGAACAGCGGGAACTCGGTGCGGTCGCTCAGCACGGGCGACGTCGACCCGAACGATACCTGAGGGGGGAAGGAGAAGGTAAAATGAAGTAAACTCACTAAGAAAATGTGCTAAATACGCCTTTGAATTGATTTAAGATAGAGGGATGTGTTCTTTATCCTAATGGACAAACTTTTATATGGGTTTGTAACTCTTTTAATTTCTTCCTCTTTTGAAAACTTGTCCTGGTATGTTTTGGTTTAGGTGTCTAGTATTTTTCCCGAAGTCTTACTAATATGTACGGTCACGAGTAAATCCATGTATTCACGACCAAATTGTTGCAGTATATTTCTTATGTGAAATTTCTGAAGCTGTTATGGAATATTCCTGATATTGTAAACTAAACTAATCGTAATTTCATAAATCATTTGACTAGGAATTAAACTTCAACAGGCTATTTGACAAAAAAAATCTAATTAGTCCGTCAGGTAGATTTAAAAAAAATATTGTATACGTATTTTTTTTTAAATCAATACAAAAATGCAAAGTTAAAACGCAACAAAGGTGGTGAAAAGTATGGAAGTGGGGGCTACCAACGTCACTTGCCAGTAAAAAATGACTTGTATGTGACGTCATACAAGATTTCAACATACGGTATCATCTTTTTGTTGACGTGATAAAAGAAAAAATACGTATCCAATATTTTTTGGAAATCTATCTGAAATCTATATCAGATTTTTTAATCAAATACCCAATTGTTTGGTCGTGTATGCATGTATTTGCTTGTGACTGTACAAGGCCATCTCGCGGTTATAGCACAGCAAGGATACAGATACATACTTTAACAGTAGCTCTTCTTTAGACAGAATCAGAAACGATCCATATCTCAGAAAAAAATATACAAATACAATTGTTTACGACTAAACAAATTCATACAAATCTCAAGAGCCATTTACTCTTCAATCTTTAAAAGTCGAACCAAAAACTTGAACACAGTTTATACAGGGAAAACACAGAACATTGGTAACTTCGAAGAACAATTGTTTGTCAGTCGCGACAAATAAATGTTTGTCGTTCGTCTCAAGTCCGGGGATAAATCCAGTTACAACTACATCTATGATTCTTTCGAGTCAAACATCGGAACTTTAGTCAACAAAGTATTTCTTAGTTTAGAAAAATACACGAAAATTTATGTATGGTTGAAACTGTTTACTGTTAACGTTTCTTTTTTGTTTATGAGTGTCTTATTTCAAGTTCGGATTCCAAAAAAAAAAAACAGTTGAGAAACGAAGATTGGAAATATCGTAACATTATACAAGAAATAATAAATTAGGACACCACTATAGTAATGTTAAAATAAGTTTAATATATGAATAATAATAATTGCCGACCCCAAATGATAATTGGGATACAGGTAGGGAAGGGTAGAAGGTAGGGTAGGTAGGTAGAATGATGAATGATGATGATATTATGTAGATGGATATGGTGGAATATGGTGGATAAATGTGACCGACTTCTGTAAGCGTTTTCTTCAATCAAAGCATCTATTGTACGATGATGACCATAAGATCGGACTAGCCCTTGCTTCACCAACGTTTTCTATTAAATAGGGTTTCTAAATACCAAAGGTTAGAGCTGAATATCCAAGTATATACCTACATTGTAGCAACGACAAGCTAATTAAGCTGCGATCATTAATAATCGGTACATTATGATAACATAACAATGGCCGGGAACCGATGTGTGAAATTAACTACAATGATTGATAATCTTCGGTCAGGGTTGACACTGGCGTTTAGGACATACTATTACTTTTCTTTATCTTCACAAAGTACGTTATTTTATCTGCTAAAATAATTAAAGTGTGCATTTGACAATACGATACGACGCACAATGATAAACAAAAGTAGTATACGTTCAGATTATACGGTCATCAAGTCGAAAAATATGATATTTTTATAAATCATCACAAAATGCTGAATATTTGTGAAGTCAAATTGGACGCATTAAATTTGATCTCTTCTATTATTTCCTAGCGAGAATATGTTGAGCTACTATTAACCCTGGATAGAAGTTAAGTGTTCCTTTATTTATTCATCGAATAATCTCTCGTCACTAAATGCTTAAAGCGTATAACTAGCCTTATGTAAGAATACTAAGATAATATACAATTATTGTTTCCGTAAAGGTTATTTCATATTGCTAGGCTTCTAACATATCATAAGTAATTAGAACTAGACCAATAACGAAATCGATTGATGTCTTTATCAGCCTGTAATTATAATTGTCTAAGCTGTACCTGTTTCGCCTCGGAAAGTTCATTGATACTAAATAGGAATTGTTAAAAGAAGGAAAACCAGTGGCCGTAGTGCGTGAAAAGATTGAAAAGGCATATGTTTAGCAGTGGATAAACGTGTGCATTCAGCACACGTTTATCCTCGTATCGTTTAAGACTACACTACTATCGTTTAAGAGGAAGAAAAACTGTTATTACTTTATTTTTATAGTAACTTTATTGGAGATGATTTATACTTAAATGATACAACCGTTTACTCACGCGTATTTATCGGGATAGCCCGACTAATTTCTGTAGTTAGTGTATTACTTTTACCACTTCATAATATAACAAAAAGAAAGTCGCTTTCTCTACCTGTAAATCTATTTCTATATATGCTTAGAACTATATACCTGCGCAATGGATGAGGTTTACTGTAGATATAGAATTTCAAAAGGAATGTTAATACATCAGTATTGCAACCTTACGAAGCTGGGGCTTGTCGCTTGTGCTAAATTAATCAATATTTATGTTTAATCTACATGTCTATAGTCAGCCTGAATGCAGGCTTAGATTTACTCACCAAAATTATCAAGATTCGGAGTCCAAGAAGATTTTGCCGTTTTTGCCGTTGTGTAATACAGTAAACGCACGAGTATAAGTCGAAATTCTTTATTTGTCTTGTAGAGCATAAATACGATTGATAAAATAGGTAAATGTAATATCCATTTGAACTTTTGTAAAATCTGTAAGTGATCTGGGATTTATAACCATTGAATATTCTTTAGAACATTTCATTGAGCTTTCACTTCAACCTAACACAATTACTACCAAAACAAACGCAGATCAAAATTCAAATATTGGATTTACATCATCCACAAATCGTCAGATACGCTCTTATTAATATTGAACCTTAAGACACAAGTCCCAAGGTTGATTTTAGCTTGGTATGGGTTAAAGTCTAAGAAACTATGGTCCTATAGAACTGAAATCGAGTTGTCTATCTAGGCTACGGTCGTTTGTTATAGCTTGAGTCAATATAACACCGGTAGAGGGCAGGTAAGTACCGGATAGGACGGCATTGAACCGGTTTAGACCGGCTTAAAGTGGTTACAGCTAGTTCGTGACTCATTTGAGAAACGGGGGTTTTGATAACTGGGACTTATATTCTGTGGGGTACTATTTAAGGAGAATTGGCTGATGTAAATTGTAGAGTAAATGGAAGTATTAAACTTATTTTGAACAACTTAAAAAGGCGGTGGTTATTAATTCGTCGTCATTTTGTATAGGTTTTTTAAGTAGTCAAAATACCTCACAGAATGTCTAGGAAAAGATTTCGGAGCTGAATTGAAGTTGAATTTTGCGTAGTTCCTAACAGACAAAGACAGTGACAGAAGCATGGACAAAAGAGAGGCCTTTTACCCTTTTACACTAACGCCTTGTAATAAAAAATAAAAAATCTTCATTTAAGTATACCGATGGTTACTTGCAACCTCTGCCGGGGCTGTGGGATGTTCGTAAGAGTTACCACGACCCCGGCACTTTAAGGGCTCCAGGAGGAACATAGTGGGTTTTAGTCAGTAAAAGTTTGACACTCCCTCCCGCTGCAACCACAGCCGGCGAGGTCATTTGATGATTTCCCAAGAAAATAAAAAGGTAATTGTAGCTATATTTCCTTCGTAATATGGTTCATTTTCCTCCTAATAAGCCCGCAGTAGCTTCACCAAACTACCTAATATGCAAGATAGCGAGATACCGGCTTAGCAAAACTACAGTTGGGTGCAAATGTTCAGAATATTAAGAAATTACGGACCAGAGAAAGTGAAATGAATTCTTATTGCAGTCAAGGTAATCCTTATACTATTTCTTTTGTTTAATAATACAGGCTGGCATCTTATTCATTTAAGGCTTTTCTTTTTTAAATGATAGAGTCATCGGTCACCTCTCACCTGCGCGTTGTGTGTTAAATAAGTTTTTTTTATAACGACTCCTGCACTAAGAAATGTAATCCTTGTTTCACAGACATTCAATTCACAGAGACATCCAGACTCAGAATAAGCATTGGAGCGCACAAATTCTTGTCCTAAGCGGGTATCGAATCTATGACACGTCGCGCACAGTGGTAATTGATGTGGTTACCTAAACCACTCGGCTATCCGTGCCGTCAATTTTTAATAACCAAAATTAGTTTAAAACTATACTATTTACCGTTTTGTTATATTCTTATGGAGCATTCTTATGATGAAAACAAAGTCACCATAACAAGAGTAATAATATTCCTCAGTACACATCAAGCTTTGTTTATTATCAGCTTATTAACATGCGGATATATTAACAAGCGCGCACACCGCGTGCACATAAGACGCTGTGTAAACAGAAATGCGGCAGAGATTCGCGTATAATACGTTACACGCTGGTAAGATGGCGACCCTGTACTTGTACCAAGACATTGTAGTTTAATATGGGATGCTATTACGGTCAGATATCTATGCTGACAAAAAAATTACCTCTTTTGAGACGCGAGGAATTAACAGGCACGGTTTGTATTTTATACGATTGCACAAATAATGAAATACAGGTAATCCTAGAGAAGTGAGTGAAACCAACAGGAATATAAATAGAAGACGAAGAAAGCTAAAGATAACATCTTTAGCTCTTTACAGACGAATTTAAAACGTCTGTACTCTTTTTTGTCGCTCTATCCGAATACTCTACACTTTACGAAAATATCTTTGAAAAGTTTACATGCATATGTTAATTTGAATAGTAACTATATCGTACTGAAGACGGCTCTAAATAATTCAACACAAATCATAAAATAAATCTTTCCTTTCTCACAAAATAAATGTACATTTCCTTTCATTCCTTTATTCGTGTACACAATAAGATTTAAAATTCAGCAAACTCTTGTGCGGGAAGAGTTACAATTTGTTTGACGTCCGCCACACGAGCGCTGTAAATAGAATTCACATCCGTTTAAAATGAGAATGGAGCGGTCGAGTCAGTTGACCCCGTTTACCACGAAAACCTAAAATAAAACAATTGCTGTCGTGCAAGCGAGACACGGCTATACAAAATGTAGAGCGCTGTCTCTCTTCCACAATGATAACAGTGGAAATTAAAGAGTTCATAGTAAAGGTATAGATTTCTGTTCAGATTTACAGCATTTTCATATTATCTACATTTGAGATCTAGATTAAAATGTGCCAGTAACAACTGTTTCAATTAGTTTTTTTTGATGCCTTATAGTTAAAAATAAAAACTGGAATGTTATAGGTTACCAATGTTTGAATAATGTTATTATTTCAATGCACAGAAACAGAAGTATAAATATAAACCGTACTCTGCTAATCGCGTTGTATAAATTAGTAGGTACATCTCGTAATACGTATGTATGGCCAGCTTTTGCCTAATTAATTATTAAATTTTAATTTCAAAGCTATGGTCTGATTGTAATCTTTTGCATGGTGTTTTGTGAAAGCTCCGAAACTTGATTAAGCAAAACATGTGGTGACCTATTCCACTTCTCTATCGGCACAGTCAAAGGCAGTCAAATTCGATTTTTGGATTCGATTCGGGGGTCCTATAAGATGTGCTGTACTTATAGCTAATCAAGTAAAGGCATACTTGGAATAAATTTGTTAATTTTGGGTGAAGTATCTTGCTAGTTCTTCTTCACAAAAATGACAGACCGCACCCAAGTAATCCAATCCGCTGTCTTACTTGACGTTTCCACAAAACAATCTTGTATTACTGCTGTTATCGGTGTGACACCACGCAGGTGCAATAGGTAGGTATACCATCTCGGGGCACCTCACCGGTATAATATATTTTAGAGTAAGCTCACCTGCACGATATTCCAGTAGGGCACGATCTTGGCGATGCTCTCGGTGACCTCGGAGCAGGCGGTGCCGAGCAGCATCACCATGCGGGACTCGCGCTCCGTGTACAGCGCGTGGAAGAACCGGTCCACGCCCACGCCCGGGTCGCACTGAGGAATAGACATTATCTTATATCCGGGATCTTATCCCAGCAGTGAAAATATAAAGGGAACTTGAGAAGTTAAGTTAAAAGAGAGTTTAAGAGAAAGAGATTTTAAATTGGTAAATAGAAAAAATAATTATTTGCGATCACTCCTAAAGTTCCTCATTTTTAACCGACTTCAAAAAGGAGGAGGTTCTCAAGTCATCGATATTTTTTTTTGCAAAAAAACTAGGCATATGCAGTGTGCAAAATTAAAATAATGATAATTATTTTATCAATAAACTGTATTCGTTGTGTAAAATGAATTGTCTTATATCTAACATTTTAAGCGCACAAACTTGATAATATCTGTAAAATAATTTAACATAGATTGTGTTAATAGCGTATAAAGACTACGTTGCTACGACGTAGCACCGCTACGCAAGTTACGCTGTCGTTTGCAGCCGCTACGCAGCTACGAGTCACGTCTTGAACTTTCTTGTTTATAAGACGTGTTTCGACTTCAGCTGTCTTGTTTAAATATTAACTGTCAATTATTAGTGTAAAATGTTATGAAACTGTATGTAGTGGGTGTTCACAATTAAATTGATTGTTTTACCAGTGGGATAAAACTAAAAAAAAATGATTTTGTTTAGTTGAATCCATTTTTTTTAAAAGCTGTAAAGTAGTTATAGAGACTAAAAACTCATATATAAAAATTATGTACTGACACAAAGAAATCACACAAAATACAAAGTAAAATAAAAATGTATAGAAATATCAACAAAGAAATATTTTTTAAAGTACAAAACAATCCTTCACAATTTTTTTTTCCTAGTCTAGTGTCCTACTGCTGAGCAAAGGCCTCCTCCAGATCCTTCACAATTAACACCACTTAATTAATAAACAAACAAACTTACAACACAATATAGGAACATTATGAAACTTTATTGAAGCCTTGTAAAACAGGCGACGCCGCGGCAACAGGTGTTATGGTAATCAGATAACTGTCTCTCTTGTCCAACTTTAGTTTTGCCGCGAAACGTGCACGGAATACGCTGTTAGCTGATGTTTCTTCGAACTATGTTGGTTTTAATGAGTTTTCTTACTGTATAGTAAGGGTTTACTAGACTAGTGTAACAACTCTGACGGGCCTGTTGGTCTAGTGGTTAGTGGCCAAGACTGCTATGCTTGAGGTTCTGGGTTCGATTCCCACCCAGGATAAATAATTGTGTGATGAGCACGATCAATTGTTGTGCGTCTGGGTGTAGTTTAATGAATTATATTGGACTTTTTCGTCCAAATTTCGCAAATGCGTTACGTCGCCAGCCCCATCTTCAAAACTTTAAAGCAGCACAACTTTGACATTTTTGATAGTCCAGTTAAAGCAAGACAGTTTTACTGAGGAGAGTACATTAAAGCGAACTACTAAAACATCGGAGCAAACTGTTTTTGACCCGAAAATAATCGTACCTTAGTATCATTAGTAATCAGATGTAACTTATATCCAGGCAACAATCCTCGTTTATTGACATGGTCCACAGCCAGCTTCGCAGCCGCCAGCTCCGTCACGCCCTCTGCCCGCGGCGAGTCGCCGACGGAGAGCTCGAACAGACCCAGGATGGAGACGATGCGGTTTGACTTAGTTTTAGGTAGGTCTGTGGAAGAAAAATACAAGTTTACTCATTGGGAATTTTTCCAGAAAAAGCTATTAAATCCGTCAGACACATTTTCAAGAATCTAATTAAATTGGCTCGCGACCGCGCCGCGTCAGCTCATGATTAAGGACTCCGGTTGGGCCCAAAACTCGTCGGGCTATCCCGATGAGTATACGTGAGTAAACCGTTAACATGTAATTATGTAATTATTAAATCATATAATATAAATTCACTGAAAAACAGCTCTTAACTATCGTAATCACACGCTACATTATCATAACAAAGCGAAACATAATCTTAAAAAGGTTTTCCGTTTTAAACTTGGCTGACATACAAACAGTTGGGGGCAGCCTACCACGACCCCTTAAAGTAAGACAGCAGTTGTGAAAGCGAGACGCCGCTCTACAATGTGTAGAGCGCTATCTCCCTTCCACAAGTGATACAGTCTTACTTCAGGGATGTTGGTAGGTGTCCTGATTAACATAGGTAAGTATTAATACAGTAGAATTGAATACAGTAGTAGCACTCAGCCGTTTCTAAAAGATAAATGCCTAAAGCCGCGCGGCACGTAGCAGCGATAGGGCTGCAAACATACAGCATACAGAATTTTAAAAACATCAACAAATAAATACAGTGGCAGCAGCAGCGCGGGACTTAACAGCGATAGGGCTGCGAACATACAACATTTTAATACATCAAAAACACGTTGTCCGTTCGTCACTGCAACACATTCGCACTGTTGGATGCTGAGCACGGTCCAAAAGCGTAACTCGTTTTATATGAAGACGCCATACTGTATATATTGTACTGTGGTACTACATTGTATATTTCTGTGTGGGTTGAGGGTAGGCATAAATCGTATCAAATATGAATGTGTTGTGTTTTACGTAAGTAATTGCTCAGCGGCACGCCACTGAAAATATTCTTATTTATCTTTGTGAGGTTGTTTCGTTTTAAGGTTAATATGACTGGAGCCTATTTGTGTGATTCTGATGTTTGGTTTTTATGGTTTTCGAACCTTTTTTTTATTTATGTTGATTGGTGAGGAAGATAGGTAAGTTATGCAACCTTTTTACCTGATATAATCGAAAATGAGCTAGTTAGCACCCAGAATTGTTAAATTAAAACTTTGTAGCGGTTGTTAGTTTTTTAGATTTTTAATGTGCTATATGTGCAAATAATCAGGTACTTTAAAAAAAAACGATTGACTTTTTTCTGTTATGTTTTTTTATAGCTACAACAAAGTGACTGAAAGCAAATTACATGATATGATTTTTGACGCCACCTCAAATACACATTTGTACTATATTCCGACAAATAAAATGATCTTAGCTTTATCTTATTTTTATCAAAAATAACAATAACTACCCAAAAAATGGGGAAAATTAATCACGATTTCAAAAAAATAAAGACACCTGCCTCGCCCACGTATGTATGGACAGTCGTTACAAAAACGTCGGGTACATGCGAAGCCAGCGACGCGAAAGTGCGGCGCCACCTGTTTCAGTTCAAACACACCGACAGTTCAATTTTACCTTCGGGAAATTGTATACCGACAAAGAATTCTGGAAAATTGTCGAACACTCTTTGGAATAATAGAGTTAAGACTTAGGGATTGGAAGTAAAATTTAAAAATATGTTTGGTTAATTTTTTACTTGTAAGTTGTACACTTACATTTTGTTAAAGAATTATTCTTTTGAAACGGTTGCCATTTTTATAAACTATTGAATAACAAAAAATAGTTAGGTAAGTTTTTGCACAGTTCTCTCTCACAATTTTATTCATAATATTACGCGTGGAAACTTACAACACACAAGAGTGTGAAAAAAATACGCAATTATATTTTGATTCACACATTCCATTATTTAGAAACAAAATTTGTATATATATGTTTGTAAATATTTTAATTTAAGTTTTATAAGTTTGTAAATATTGTGCATTTAATTTGAAATAAACATCTATACACATTAACAAGTTCGTAAAAGCTTTGATCCGCACAGGCTTTGTATTTGTTATCTAAACATTACAAAATTTTAATTACATAATTACATCCAACTTTAGTTTGGTCCTTTCCTTCTAACTAGCATTACGTGACACAACCCTTCGCCCGCGGCGTCGTCCGTGACTCAATATACATCACGTATACTTCAAAACCAAACCTTAACTGTGTTATTGTAAGGGGTAATGAGAAAGCTATACAAACAACGACAACGTTCATTATAAATTGATGGTTTACTCAGGCGTATTTATCGGGGCAAAAAAGGCGTTTTTTGGTTTAGGCTAGGGATTTCTCATATACATTTCGTTCCTCCTCGGGGGAGAAAGTGGATAGTGTCAGATTCTTACTGACTAATTCTGAATCACCGCGTGTCTCGCACACTTGGTCGGTGCGTGGCAATACATAGCGATTCATCACGCGCCATATTGAGGTAGCTAGATTAGTCACTGAGTCTACCGGAGTCCTAAATCGTGAGCCAACGCAGAGGTTGGTGCGCGAGCCGAATTTCTCCGCGTCAGCTAGACACTAGTAGGGCTATCCCATAAAATAAACGCGAGAGTAAACCGTTAAACATTGTATAATTAAAAACCATACCAATTCGATTCGCGACTCCGCCGACGCGTTAGCTCATGATTAAGGACTCCGGTTAGGTCCGAAACTTGTCGAGAATTCCCGATAAATACGCGTAAGTAAACCGTATACTGTAACAATTATGAATCCGCCTCACGAAAGTTATAATAATGATATTGCTTAAGTCAAATTAACGCTACAGAATATTGCGATATCGGTGACAAAATAATATAAACATTATTATTTTGTCACCGATAAAATAATATAAATATCCATTTTGACAGTGATGTGGCAAAATGTTTACGTTGCGTTGCTTTTACGACTTTAAATGGTTTGATTACAAACTTCCTTCGCGTATAAGATGTGTTTTGTTTACAAAGGCCTAGTTCTAAGAAGATATTATTTTGACTGCGGTACGGCAAAATTGTCGGCGGTGCGTAATTGCTTTTGACATTGGTTATATCGCAGTATATTTAATAGCTTTATTGCCCGTTTCCTTATTTATTAAATTATTGCAATTGTGAATATATGTGGATTATCGCTACATTTTAGTTGGAGCTATTATGACTTTGGTAACATCTATGTGTATTTTATGATTTTATTACTAGTTCTCCTAAATGTTATTTAATTATGTGTTTTGAAGACCATAATACATAGTTGTTGATTTTTCCTTTTGTTTAGGCGAAGATATATAAATAGCTGCGTATTTCTCACACAGCGTGTATAGTACATATAAACGTTGATAAGTGGTTTCAATTTTGATGATATTTGGTATGGAGTCAGCTGACATCCTAAATTAACTACTTTTTAACTGAAGTCGGAGACGGCGGTTATCTTTTTGCAGCTATAACCGACGTTCGCCGCTAAAGTTGCGGGCAACAGTTAATGAACTATATAAGACCAAAAGCAGTCAACAGTAAACTTATTGTTTAATCCGATATAGCGTCATAAAGACATTTAACTTAAAGATTAATTCCTAAATTCTTTTGTCATTGTATACACCAAAAGTACAGTCAACTACTATGCCGTTATCCGACATACCATCACTACCCGGTCCGCGTTTGTAATCTATCGTATCCGACATGCAGGCATGCGGGCCGGGACTATCCGGCTAATCCGACAAATGCCTCATGCGCTCACAGTTGACAATCCGCTTTTGTGCAGTTTGTCGCGTATCTATTAAGATACTTGTACATATGTATACAGTGTATGTGTTACCTTGTGAATGCATTAAATCTTGATAAATAAATGTGTTGTGTCGCTAGAATATTTGGTTATAAAGATAATTTAAAATACGATTGTGCAAATTGGAAATAGCTAAAAATAGCAGCAATTTATTTTCTTGTCAAGGTGGTGTTATAATTCAGGGTGGAGTAAGAATCGTATGCCACACAGACTTTTAGTCATTCTTTATCTCTCAAAGGATTAAAAGACGGTATCAAATTATTTAGTACGAAAGTGATTTTGATGATTGTGCTGTCTAGTCTGTTAAGATTTGCTGAATTTTCACGCGAAGGAACCGAGCAGGTCAGTTAGTCTCATACATGAGTACTAATTAAGCACATTACACTCCTGCAGTCGTGACTCTTGTAAAACATTGGTCCTTTTGCCCAATAAGGACCATATCTTATTCAAGTCAATTCTTTTAACAAATTAGACTAGCATTCCTGTAGCATTAGATAAATAATACAATTGCACCTCAACCGAAGCATTTAAAGTTGTATCCAATTTTCTTTTCAGTTTCCATCGGCAGAGGCATATTGAAGTCGGATATTTCAATGGTCTACCTACTGTACTGAAAACGTAATATTGCCGGCGTTTAGATATTGAAATTGGAAAAGAATAAAGAATAAACTTTTCTATTCGTGTGATGCTTCTATTTTCTTATAAAATAAGATTATTCTGAAGATTTTGCCGTCTTTAAAGCGATCGCTTCTTGTATTGGAGTCTTTGTTATTATTATTGCGAATAAGACGGTATTTATTGTAGCTATTTGAGCATTGTTTCTCGGGTCGTTTTTTCTGATGTGAACAATCGTCACAAATGTCAATGCTCTGGCTTTCAAAGCATCTTTATTTTCTACGAAATAAAGTTTATTTTCATAATTCAAGGTTACTATTGATGATCAATGGAAAGAAACACGTTTTAATTTAAGATATATCCCACAGTTAAGCAAAAACCTCTATCCTATAAATAGATTAGAGATTATTTTGAACAATTGTGAGTAAACGACTTTGGTTTAATATTTCGTCATCTGGTTTTCTCAACATTTTTTTTTGTTTATCAATTGGTATCTTAATGTATTGAATGAATAGTGGAATAGTAGAGAAAGAAACGATAACAAGGCAAAATCCTGGGTCCTTAAGGTGTTCGTAAAATTCCACGACGAATGCTAGACCTAAATAGTAACAGCTACAACTAAATAGTCTCACATAAACTTATTCTAACTCCAATGTCGAGAATTTTATATATAGGAAAACTTGGATTATGTACCTATACAAATTTTCTTAAATATAAAATTCTCGTGTCACAATGTTCGTTCCCGTACACCTCCGAAACGGTTTGACCGATATTAAAGAAATTTTGTGTGCATATCGGGTTAGCCTGAGAATCTGCCTACATTCATTTTTCATCCGTATTTTTTTATTCCGCGGGGAAATGCATACCAAGTCGCGGGCAATAGCTAGTGATAATATAAACATTGAATGAAAATGCACAAGTATTTAGTAAAACAAGCACGTTCCCTGTCGAGTATTCTGAAAGAGAAATAACGAACTGTAAGGCCGACATTTTTGAATCAAATCCCTTTTAAATATTTTATTTTACATTTCATTTAATTGGAACCTTTTCATTTTACAACAATATCTGTAAACTAGTTTAACAATGCGAGTGTTTGTGTTATTCATCGTGAATTTGAAATATATTTCGGTATGAATAGTGTTGTAAATTTATATCACAATTTTGTAGTAACTGTAATTAATTATAATGGATGAATGATTATGTTTTGTGAATATAATTAAGTAATAGTATTACCGTTTCAAAAAAAATATTTTATTTTCGACTTTTCTTAGATTGTTTTTTTTTCGAGCACTTTCTAAATATTATTTACATAAGGGACTCGAGTAGTTGCAAAATTCTATTGTATATTATAAGGAAAAACGTTAAAAAACCGAAAAAAAACTAAAAAAAAATGATATTTTTTTCAGGACATTACTGGATTACCACCATTATGAAAGGTAAGATCGTTGCAGAAAACATTTTTAAAATAGCTATAAATATAAATAAAACTCGCGATTCCCTAGGATAAGGCACATTCCGGAAAACAAACCGCTGTCAGGCTCATGTCCAATAAGCTGTGTTATCTATGGTTAGCGTTGATTACAACCGCACGTACTGACGCTTCCTTATTCCGTAAGTCACGATATAATTTTCTAAATCTTTTCTTAATGACTGCACCTGATCAGTTAGCCTGGAAATGTCCCGCTGTTAGATAAATGCCTTTTCTGTCCAGGTCCCTTTTTTGTTTTTGGTGTCTCAGTAGAAATCCTCATGGACTGTCCACCACCGGGGGTCGCGCCAAACTCTTACAGGCTAGTGCCACTGGAACGTCTTCGTCTGTCTATGGCCAGAGGCACGGGGTTCGCTTTCACATTCACCATGCTCTCTGTATAAGAAGCCTAGAATATCTATTTTTTTTTTTCAAAAAGTAACGCAGAAAGAATCACTCGAATTGGCAAGTCAAAGTCAAGACTTGTTAAAAAGGAAATGTCTATCCCCAACAATTGACCACGTTGATGAGAGCTTATAAAAAAGTCAGTCTTTCTTATCCTAAATGTATTTATTTCAGTATAAATCGCATAGTCTCGTTAAGCGAAAATGCGGCATTTGAACATTAATTGTAATCCATTTTTAAGTATTATTCTACAAGAATGCATTCAACAAAATCTCCCGTCGGCTTAAATGGTACGTCACAATACACAAGCGGACATTAGGACCAATGTGAGTATACGAGGATATTAAAACATCATCAGACTATTCGCTTTAAGTAAAATATTTATACGGTTATATTCGTAAGGACCGCAGTCACAATTCCTATTGTATTGCAAGCATTTAAATCTCCTTTAGAACGGTATAATTTATGAGTCCTATTCTTGAATGGAAGGTTCGTAAGCTGTACGGTTTGACTTGTATAAAAAAGAAGATTAGATTAGTTATGTAATATGTGGTCATTTTGTATGTTGTATAAATGCAGATATTATCAATATTATTATATTCCACGACTTTCACACCACGCCATCTAGTCTCAAATTAAGCAGAGCTTGTGTTATGGGACCCACGACCTCTGGTACAGCATACAACAGTTGGAGCCACTAACCGCTAGATCAACAGGCCAGTCAATTTGAGGGTTAGGGTAGTTAGTTTTAGTCAGATTAATTAACAGTTATCAGCGATTGGTTGAAAATATGAAAAAGTGTACAGTGCAGACCTGAGGTAAAGAATGACTCACTTTAAGAATATATTGGATTACGTTAATATATATTATATTGAGTATGCTCAGTAACATCTAAGTATCTTAAAATCTAGACTGGTGGTAAATATGTTTACATCAAAACCTTAACTTGAATTTATTTATTGAAGTTATAACAGTGAAGGCAATCATTCGTTCTACAGTACGATTAATGGTGCGTTAAAAACACTCTCAACTAGTACCTAATGACTCCTCTGCGAGTCCCTCGAAGGAATTGATTCGCAAAACTTTTAAAGGACTCGCGTGGGATAATTAGGAGGTAATCGCATTTTTCTTTCGCTTCAATAAAGTTAAATTTTCTAGTTCTCGAAATTACATTCTTTAAAAGTCTTGAGAACTTCTTAATACGGGATAATAGCTCAAGTTTTTGACGTCGCTGTCGAAAGTAATCTTACGAAAATGGTCCTTTGTGCTTGAGAAAATTTTGGTCCTTTCTACCCAATTTGCAAACTGAGAAGCTGGAAGGTAAAAGTTAATTAATTAATATGAAGTTGAACAACAACATTTTCGATTTAATTGTGACGAAATATTTTGATTGATTATAGCGAAAGCGTCAACAGGTTAAATCCTTTTTACGCTCAAAATAAGTACCGTTGGCATGGTAATAAAATACAAAATTAAATACAAACAAGACTACTTCAATTGAAGTGTAAAGCGTTTAACAGTGCCATAAATCGAAAAGGCCACGTTCAATTAATAGGGAGACAAAATTAGCATCCAGAAATATTATGGTCCCGGCTTCGTTTATACTATATCGTAGTAAAACTGCAATAAATTTTAAGATTGCAATTTTATTGGCCTCTCGTAAATCCTGGGCCTTTCTTAGAAATCTAATAAATTGCGTTTCATCCTCTCAGACATTGTAGAGATCGCTTAAAAAGTTAATTTCCTTAAAAGTTTTTGAATGTCTGCCTACGTTTTCGTTGTACGGGATTAGGGAAAAGATTTTCTGAATTTTCTCGGTCCTAATATTCGCTGACGATGGTTTGATTGGCTAAGTAATGAAAGAACAACATTGATATTGTAATTTTATCAATCACCTTCACTGTGATTTTACTTTTGTAATAGCTAGACTTGTATAGTTTGCTGTGTTGTACATTTTTGCTCAAAATATATTTTAATTTTCGTCATCATAATTTCTAATGCTTTCTTTTATTTTTTGAAGTACATAAACAGTTTACCTCTAACTAAGCGCAGGTGTTAAGTAAATACGGGAACACAAAGCAAGGATTTCAGTGCGAGGGTTTCTATTGTGTGTGCCGTGCCTATAATGCTACGATTAACAGGAATTACCGTAGCACTGCCGTAGCGTTACCGTAGCGCCATTGTAGTATTATTAAGTTACTATGTTTCTACACCTGCTTGGACTAACTTGCTCATGGTACTCAATAATGAGAAATGTATAAATATAATTATAAAACATATTTTAGTCGAATAATAGGGAAGTTGAGTTCAAATAAAAGTCAAAGCAGTAAGTTTCTCAAGATCTTGATAGGTATAAGTTGTTTTAAATTTGAATGTGGTCTCTTGTAACATAGCTTTTTAAATATATTAAAGCTTAACTAAAAACAGATACACATCCGCATAAGAACAAAGGTCAAGTATCTCCTGAAATTATGCTGAAGTGTTTTTGAACTCTTTACTAAAAATGAACCTTAAACATCGAGAGCCATAAACTCTACATACTCACATAATGATTAAAAAGAAATA
Source organism: Chrysodeixis includens (assembly GCA_941860345.1). Classification (NCBI taxonomy): domain Eukaryota; kingdom Metazoa; phylum Arthropoda; class Insecta; order Lepidoptera; family Noctuidae; genus Chrysodeixis; species Chrysodeixis includens. The sequence continues at coordinate 12,699,164 of OW796096.1, forward strand.
CCTAAAAATACCTTATAGATGATTCAAAAATCTTGAGCTGGACAAAGGTAAGTAACATACGGCGAGCGGCACAACGGGTAATAGATGCCATTCGTGGGCCGAGGGTCGATGCGACCATTGTTAACGGTAATGTTTCAGCTAAATGAGGGTTGGATTAAGGTCAATTCATTAGAGGGTTAACGGCGAATTTGAAAAATAAATTGTTTTGTGGGTTCCCGGGTAATGCTTCTGTTGGTTTTTGCTTTCCAGTTTTGTTTATATTAACAAATGTTTGTTGGAGTTTTAAGGGACGTTTGGGTTTTTTTGTGACACTGTGAGGTTGTTCTATCAATCAACTGTATGCGGTTTGCTGCTGAAAATGGTCTCTTAATTAAAACGTGGTTCAATGATTAAACGCAGGACTCTTGCAAGACGTACCACATATCTGTTTTCTGTATTTTTTAAAGCAAGTTGGTTAAAGACACTATCCAAAGTAAAGATAAAAAAGAACGAAATTCGTTGACCAGTTGAGCGCAGACAGTTCAGTTTAACGCCTTATCTCAAAAAGGGAGATCCAAAACTTTACAGAGATTAACGGTTGAAATATCGTCGTATGGTTAAGTAAATAATCAAATAAGTATTTGTAGTATTTGCATACTTGTTTACAATTTTAATTAAGGGACCAATGTAAACCACCCGTTGGTTTAAATTGGTCCAGAATTTGAAGCCCCTATCGAAATTTAAAGTTAGAAAGTTCAGAGTGAAAACAGCGGTTGACGGAATTTCGGTGACGTCACAACATGGCGTTTGACGAAAAGCTTCCAGGTTTTTTATTGCTTCGGCTTTCGAATTTTCGTGAAAATATTTTACAGGCTGGTCTTACCAAGGATATTGAATGTAAAAAATACATTTTAGATAAATAGATAGCATTTATTTCTGAGAATATGGCTTTACCTCTGTTAAAATATAAATTGCGGTTTGTTTAAATTCTTATAAAGCTAACTATCATCACTAACTTACAATTTACTTTTAAATAAATTTATATTTCGATAAAATGTAACAAAAACCGAGATCGCTGATATTCTGTCACGTTATGGTAAACCAATTGTTTATTTCTTAAAGTCAATATACATACCTAATATTTCTTTTTTTAAGTAAAGTCTTACGTTTATTTAGGCCGCAATCATTGCTAAATAATTTTCCAAATAAATGTTTAATTTCACAAGCCTACAATAAAGCCAATTCCACCATTTATCGTGCGCAAATTGTAATGTGGGTCTGATCAAACGGTTCTTTCAGTTGCAAAATATCGTCGCATTTATATTCCGCCCGCGTAATGCTCACAATGCGCGTAAAAATCTAGTACTGTCGGTAACACAAGCCGTTGGAAATCTGATTACTAAAGTCCTTACAGTCATGATGAGGTGACATTTCGAATGGTGATTAGGGAGTTTAGCTGTTTGGTAATTTTGTGGTTTTCAGAGGGGTTAAAATCGCTTAGAAAATGAAATATCGCATTAGAATAGACAGCTTTAAATATCAAACTCCAAAACTTTCGTTATGATTACAAGACAATTGATAAACATATTTATTTATTTCTTAACACATACATAGGTATGATATGTATGTATTTACTATGAATGATTGTGTGTCACCACACACATTCGTCCTGGGTGTAAATTCAACCCTCGACCTCCGTTACAGCAGTCAGGGTCACTAACCATTAGACCAACAGGCTAGTGTCACCGCCATCTTTGACACAACAACCACTACATTCCATAGTTTTGCAAGTGATTATATCATAACACTTTTCTTACCGACTGTACTTACGTGCGGTATCCTCAAGAGGTCGAACATTGTCCTTTATCGTTCACAAATTCCGACCTTGACCTTGAGCTGACTTTGTTTTGACATCCTATTTTTAGAAGACAGATGGGAATATCTTTTGACAGCGATGGATAAGATTTTGTGGCGTATTTTTTAAATTTGATTAGGGTGAATATTTATGGGAAGTAATCGTCCGAGAAAGTGGCTTTTGAAACTTGAAAATCAGAATTTTGACTGTGTAAGAATAGAAAGGAAAAAATAAAAATATAGAACACAACACTGGACCAAATTTTAAAATACCTAATCATAGTTCTCCTGACTAAAGTTTTTCAAATTTCAGATTCGTTATAGTTAGTAAAAATGTTCTTTAAATCATCATCATCTTCCTCCCCGTATCGTATTTTACTCGGGGACGGCGCAACACGTACAGTCCATTAATTTTTTTGGCCTCTCCTTCCTCTCATCACTCTCTTAGTCACATGAGTCTCATCCCTCCTCATCACATCCATACCAAAAAATCTATTATAAATACTTAATATAATTATAAATTAAGCCAATTATTCATAATTAAAGTATAAAAATATCAACTACAAAGTAACTATAACAATCAACTATATCAATTTTAGACGTATTGTTATTCCCTTTATAGGTCGTTAGGCGAGCCTCCGTTTCAATACGTTAGTTCCGGTATCAGTGCGGGTTCGCGGCTCAACGCACATGTACCTGATAGCTCACACACGACTTCACACCTAACAGTCGCGTGTCCACAGGGTGTAGGGTCAATGAACTATAGGGGTGATTCAATTGCTGTTTATTTTGAAATTTATTGTATACGTAACATCAATAGATAGTATGAATGATCTATATCAAAAATGAGAGGAAGGGCAAGGCCAATGAAAAGATGGATGGTTTGTATAACGAACGATATGAATGAAAAAGAAGTAAATGATGTTGTGACGTCTTGAAGCATCTATTGATGTTAAAACATGAACGAAGTCGCTACTATACTTTCTAACATACAACATTCAATTCTCTTCACAAAAAACATGAGAAGAGCTCCAAGATTAAAGTTGAAGCAAAAAGTTCTTTAATTAGCAAGTGACAAGTCACAATATTGATTGTCAGCGACTCGTGGAACAGAGCAGTCCTTGAAAATCAATTGGACTTGCACTTCAATGCCTGTACTATGAGAAGTTAAGGCCAGACTGTTGGTACTGTGGAAGTGGGATGCTATATGCTGTGTAGAGCAGTGTCTCTTTCCCACAACATCAAAAGTTCCGCTTTAATATCTCATGGTAAGAGAGCAGTCTTTGACGTCGTCGCTCTAAACAGTATATTACGTTACTTTCGGAGAGGTAACGGTTGTACAAGGGTAATGAAAGGATCCGAAACTATTGAAAGTGGCAGATAATGCTTGGTTTCAAGAGAAAATAAAGCACCAAATACGTTGAGGTATCAAAATCGAATTTCGCTTTGAGCGAGTTAGTTTTGAATTTTCGCATGACGGTTAATTTTTGAACAACCTTTTAGCTCAAAACTAGTAAATTTGCATTTCATTTTGAGACTTGATACTAAGTCTAACTAAACCTAACGTAATCTACCTATAAAAAAGTATGAAATAAAAATTTAGATGTATGAAATGAATCTTTGATTATTAATATGTCTAGATGGAGCGTCGCCCTACAATCATAACAAAGAAAGCGAGTCAACTATTTCAAATGCGGAACACTAAAAAATTGCGAATAATGATACCAGCTACAACAAATCTCCCATAAATAACATTAAAAAATAGAATAAATAAAAAAGTTGAGGGGTAGTATGTATATATCCTAGTGTTATTCAGGTTTAGTGTATTTTTATAAAGTTGTTACAGTTTTAAGTAAGGTAAAAAATTGAGTAGACGTAAACATAAACGAACTAATATTTACCCACTAAGTTGGGAGACTGAAAAACAGAAACTGAAAACACTGATAAGACGAAAAAATATGGCGTCATTTGTTATGCATAAAAACAAAAAATAAATAATTATAAACTTTTCTTGGTTAAGTACTTACTGATGATAGGTGATGTGTTTGGTATTGTTTACTCTTCCTTTATACTTCCGGCACACTTGTATAGCACATACCGTCATTATGTCGCTGTTATTAGTTTTTTACTTAGCGCGCGTAATGCGTAGTGACAGTAAAGCGACACGATATTATAAGTACTAATGGGCGGGAAAACACCTGTCGGCCAACATATGGCCGACACTTTATTACACGTCTGCGCGTACTTGACGCTCCATCAAGACATATTAATAATCGAAGGAAATGAATATAAAGTATGAAATGAAATACAAATAGTCCAATGAAGCAACGAAGATGAACTTAAAAACAAAATTAAGAAAATACTTTCAGCTTTCGAATTTGATATCAGAGTACTAGGACAGCATAAAAACGTGTGTCATTCCAAGGATTCTGAAGTCCTAGTAGGCAGTGAGTAGCACTATCAGCTTTCGAATTTGATATCAGATTACTAGGGCAGCATAAAAAACGTGTGTCAGGCCAAGGATTCTGATGTCCTAGTAAGCAGTGAGTAGTACTATCAGCTTTCGAAATTGATATTAGAGTACTAGGGCAGCATAAAAAACGTGAATCAGGCGGAGTATTTTGAAGTCCTAGTGGGCAGTGAGTAGCACTACCAGCTTTCGAAATTGATATCAGAGTACTAGGGCAGCATAGAAAAAGTTTGTCATTCCAAGGATTCTGATGTCCTAGTAAGCAGTGAGTAGCACTATCAGCTTTCGAAATTGATATTAGAGTACTAGGGCAGTATAAATAACGTGTGTCAGGCCAAGGATACTGAAGTCCTAGTAGAAAGTGAGTAGCACTATCAGATTTCGAAATTGATATCAGAGTACTAGGGCAGCATAATAAACGTGTGTCAGGCGGAGTATTTTGAAGTCCTAGTAGGCATTGAGTAGCACTACCAGCTTTCCAAATTGATATCAGAGTACTAGAGCAGCAAAAAAAAACGTGTGTTAGGCGGAGTATTTTTAAGTCCTAGTAGGCAGTGAGTAGCACTACCGGCTTTCGAAATTGATGTCAGAGTACTAGGGCAGCATAAAAAAACGTGTGGCAGGCGGAGTATTTTGAAGTCCTAGTAGGCAGTGAGTAGCACTACCAGCTTTCGAAATTGATATCAGAGTACTAGGGCAGCATAAAGAAACGTGTGTCAGACGGAGTATTTTGAAGTCCTAGTAGGCAGTGAGTAGCACTACCAGCTTTTGAGTTTGATATCAGAGTACTGGGGCAGCATAAAAAACGTGTGTCAGGCCAAGGATACTGAAGTCCTAGTAGGCAGTGAGTAGCACGACCAGCTTTCGAAATTGATATTAAATTACTAGGGCAGCATAAAAAAACGTGTGTCAGGCCAAGGATACTGAAGTCCTAGTAGAAAGTGAGTAGCACTATCAGCTTTCGAAATTGATATCAGAGTACTAGGGCAGCATAAAAAACGTGTGTCAGGCGGAGTATTTTGAAGTCCTAGTAGGCAGTGTGTAGCACTACCAGCTTTCGAAATTGATATCAGAGTACTGGGGCAGCATAAAAAACGTGTGTCAGGCCAAGGATACTGAAGTCCTAGTAGGCAGTGAGTAGCACTACCAGCTTTCGAAATTGATCTGATATCAAATTACTAGGGCAGCATAAAAAAACGTGTGTCAGGCCAAGGATTCTGAAGTCCTAGTAGAAAGTGAGTAGCCCTACCAGCTTTCCAAATTGATATCAGAGTACTAGAGCAGCAAAAAAAACGTGTGTTAGGCGGAGTATTTTTAAGTCCTAGTAGGCAGTGAGTAGCACTACCGGCTTTCGAAATTGATGTCAGAGTACTAGGGCAGCATAAAAAAACGTGTGGCAGGCGGAGTATTTTGAAGTCCTAGTAGGCAGTGAGTAGCACTACCAGCTTTCGAAATTGATATCAGAGTACTAGGGCAGCATAAAGAAACGTGTGTCAGACGGAGTATTTTGAAGTCCTAGTAGGCAGTGAGTAGCACTACCAGCTTTTGAGTTTGATATCAGAGTACTGGGGCAGCATAAAAAACGTGTGTCAGGCCAAGGATACTGAAGTCCTAGTAGGCAGTGAGTAGCACGACCAGCTTTCGAAATTGATATTAAATTACTAGGGCAGCATAAAAAAACGTGTGTCAGGCCAAGGATACTGAAGTCCTAGTAGAAAGTGAGTAGCACTATCAGCTTTCGAAATTGATATCAGAGTACTAGGGCAGCATAAAAAACGTGTGTCAGGCGGAGTATTTTGAAGTCCTAGTAGGCAGTGTGTAGCACTACCAGCTTTCGAAATTGATGTCAGAGTACTAGGGCAGCATAAAAAAAGTTTGTCATTCCAAGGATTCTGATGTCCTAGTAAGCAGTGAGTAGCACTATCAGCTTTCGAAATTGATATTAGAGTACTAGGGCAGCATAAAAAAACGTGTATCAGGCGGAGTAGTTTGAAGGCCTAGTAGGCAGTGAGTAACACTGTCAGATTTCGAATTTGATATCAGATTACTAGGGCAGCATAAAAAACGTGAGTCAGACAAGGATTCTGAAGTTCTAGTAGGCAGTGAGTAAGCACTATCAGCTTTCGAAATTGATATCAAATTACTAGGGCAGCATAAAAAACGTGTGTCAGGCCAAGGATACTGAAGTCCTAGTAGGCAGTGAGTAGCACTAACAGCTTTCTTTCTGGCACACGTTTTTTTATGCTGCCCTAGTACTCTGCTATCAATTTGGAAAGCTGGTAGTGGTACTCGCTGTCTACTAGGACTTCAGAATCCTTGGCCTGACATCCGTTTTTATGCTGTCCTAGTAACCTGATATCAAATTCGAAAGTTAATAGTCGAAAGTAATCTGACATCAATTCCGAAAGCTGGTAGTGCTACTCACTGCCTACTAGGACTTCAGAATCCTAGGCCTGACACACGTTTTTTATGCTGCCCTAGTACTCTCATATGAATTTCGAAAGCTGGTAGTGCTACTCACTGCCTACTAGGACTTCAGAATCCTAGGCCTGACACACGTTTTTTATGCTGCCCTAGTACTCTCATATGAATTTCGAAAGCTGGTGGTGCTACTCACTGCCTACTAGGACTTCAGAATACTTCGCCTGGCACACGTTTTTGATGCTGCCCTAGTACTCTCATATGAATTTCGAAAGCTGGTAGTGCTACTCACTGCCTACTAGGACTTCAGAATCCTAGGCCTGACACACGTTTTTTATGCTGCCCTAGTACTCTCATATGAATTTCGAAAGCTGGTGGTGCTACTCACTGCCTACTAGGACTTCAGAATCCTAGGCCTGACACACGTTTTTTATGCTGCCCTAGTACTCTCATATGAATTTCGAAAGCTGGTAGTGCTACTCACTGCCTACTAGGACTTCAGAATCCTAGGCCTGACACACGTTTTTTATGCTGCCCTAGTACTCTCATATGAATTTCGAAAGCTGGTGGTGCTACTCACTGCCTACTAGGACTTCAGAATCCTTGTCCTGACACACGTTTTTTATGCTGCCCTAGTAATCTGACATCAATTCCGAAAGCTGGTAGTGCTACTCACTGCCTACTAGGACTTCAGAATCCTAGGCCTGACACACGTTTTTGATGCTGCCCTAGTACTCTCATATGAATTTCGAAAGCTGGTGGTGCTACTCACTGCCTACTAGGACTTCAGAATCCTAGGCCTGACACACGTTTTTTATGCTGCCCTAGTACTCTCATATGAATTTCGAAAGCTGGTAGTGCTACTCACTGCCTACTAGGACTTCAGAATCCTAGGCCTGACACACGTTTTTTATGCTGCCCTAGTACTCTCATATGAATTTCGAAAGCTGGTGGTGCTACTCACTGCCTACTAGGACTTCAGAATACTTCGCCTGGCACACGTTTTTGATGCTGCCCTAGTACTCTCATATGAATTTCGAAAGCTGGTAGTGCTACTCACTGCCTACTAGGACTTCAGAATCCTAGGCCTGACACACGTTTTTTATGCTGCCCTAGTACTCTCATATGAATTTCGAAAGCTGGTGGTGCTACTCACTGCCTACTAGGACTTCAGAATACTTCGCCTGGCACACGTTTTTGATGCTGCCCTAGTACTCTCATATGAATTTCGAAAGCTGGTGGTGCTACTCACTGCCTACTAGGACTTCAGAATCCTTGGCCTGACACACGTTTTTTATGCTGCCCTAGTACTCTCATATGAATTTCGAACGCTGGTGGTGCTACTCACTGCCTACTAGGACTTCAGAATACTTCGCCTGGCACACGTTTTTGATGCTGCCCTAGTACTCTCATATGAATTTCGAAAGCTGGTAGTGCTACTCACTGCCTACTAGGACTTCAGAATCCTAGGCCTGACACACGTTTTTTATGCTGCCCTAGTACTCTCATATGAATTTCGAAAGCTGGTGGTGCTACTCACTGCCTACTAGGACTTCAGAATACTTCGCCTGGCACACGTTTTTGATGCTGCCCTAGTACTCTCATATGAATTTCGAAAGCTGGTAGTGCTACTCACTGCCTACTAGGACTTCAGAATCCTAGGCCTGACACACGTTTTTGATGCTGCCCTAGTACTCTCATATGAATTTCGAAAGCTGGTAGTGCTACTCACTGCCTACTAGGACTTCAGAATCCTAGGCCTGACACACGTTTTTTATGCTGCCCTAGTACTCTCATATGAATTCCGAAAGCTGGTAGTGCTACTCACTGCCTACTAGGACTTCAGAATCCTAGGCCTGACACACGTTTTTTATGCTGCCCTAGTACTCTCATATGAATTTCGAAAGCTGGTGGTGCTACTCACTGCCTACTAGGACTTCAGAATCCTAGGCCTGACACACGTTTTTTATGCTGCCCTAGTACTCTCATATGAATTTCGAAAGCTGGTGGTGCTACTCACTGCCTACTAGGACTTCAGAATACTTCGCCTGGCACACGTTTTTGATGCTGCCCTAGTACTCTCATATGAATTTCGAAAGCTGGTGGTGCTACTCACTGCCTACTAGGACTTCAGAATCCTTGGCCTGACACACGTTTTTTATGCTGCCCTAGTACTCTCATATGAATTTCGAACGCTGGTGGTGCTACTCACTGCCTACTAGGACTTCAGAATACTTCGCCTGGCACACGTTTTTGATGCTGCCCTAGTACTCTCATATGAATTTCGAAAGCTGGTAGTGCTACTCACTGCCTACTAGGACTTCAGAATCCTAGGCCTGACACACGTTTTTTATGCTGCCCTAGTACTCTCATATGAATTTCGAAAGCTGGTGGTGCTACTCACTGCCTACTAGGACTTCAGAATACTTCGCCTGGCACACGTTTTTGATGCTGCCCTAGTACTCTCATATGAATTTCGAAAGCTGGTAGTGCTACTCACTGCCTACTAGGACTTCAGAATCCTAGGCCTGACACACGTTTTTGATGCTGCCCTAGTACTCTCATATGAATTTCGAAAGCTGGTAGTGCTACTCACTGCCTACTAGGACTTCAGAATCCTAGGCCTGACACACGTTTTTTATGCTGCCCTAGTACTCTCATATGAATTCCGAAAGCTGGTAGTGCTACTCACTGCCTACTAGGACTTCAGAATCCTAGGCCTGACACACGTTTTTTATGCTGCCCTAGTACTCTCATATGAATTTCGAAAGCTGGTGGTGCTACTCACTGCCTACTAGGACTTCAGAATCCTAGGCCTGACACACGTTTTTTATGCTGCCCTAGTACTCTCATATGAATTTCGAAAGCTGGTGGTGCTACTCACTGCCTACTAGGACTTCAGAATACTTCGCCTGGCACACGTTTTTGATGCTGCCCTAGTACTCTCATATGAATTTCGAAAGCTGGTAGTGCTACTCACTGCCTACTAGGACTTCAGAATCCTAGGCCTGACACACGTTTTTTATGCTGCCCTAGTACTCTCATATGAATTTCGAAAGCTGGTAGTGCTTCTCACTGCCTACTAGGACTTCAGAATCATAGGCCTGACACACGTTTTTTATGCTGCCCTAGTACTCTCATATGAATTTCGAAAGCTGGTGGTGCTACTCACTGCCTACTAGGACTTCAGAATCCTAGGCCTGACACACGTTTTTTATGCTGCCCTAGTACTCTCATATGAATTTCGAAAGCTGGTAGTGCTTCTCACTGCCTACTAGGACTTCAGAATCATAGGCCTGACACACGTTTTTTATGCTGCCCTAGTACTCTCATATGAATTTCGAAAGCTGGTGGTGCTACTCACTGCCTACTAGGACTTCAGAATACTTCGCCTGGCACACGTTTTTGATGCTGCCCTAGTACTCTCATATGAATTTCGAAAGCTGGTAGTGCTACTCACTGCCTACTAGGACTTCAGAATCCTAGGCCTGACACACGTTTTTGATGCTGCCCTAGTACTCTCATATGAATTTCGAAAGCTGGTGGTGCTACTCACTGCCTACTAGGACTTCAGAATACTTCGCCTGGCACACGTTTTTGATGCTGCCCTAGTACTCTCATATGAATTTCGAAAGCTGGTAGTGCTACTCACTGCCTACTAGGACTTCAGAATCCTAGGCCTGACACACGTTTTTGATGCTGCCCTAGTACTCTCATATGAATTTCGAAAGCTGGTAGTGCTACTCACTGCCTACTAGGACTTCAGAATCCTAGGCCTGACACACGTTTTTTATGCTGCCCTAGTACTCTCATAATTATGAATTTCGAAAGCTGGTAGTGCTACTCACTGCCTACTAGGACTTCAGAATCCTAGGCCTGACACACGTTTTTTATGCTGCCCTAGTACTCTCATATGAATTTCGAAAGCTGGTGGTGCTACTCACTGCCTACTAGGACTTCAGAATCCTAGGCCTGACACACGTTTTTTTTGCTGCCCTAGTACTCTCATATGAATTTCGAAAGCTGGTGGTGCTACTCACTGCCTACTAGGACTTCAGAATACTTCGCCTGGCACACGTTTTTGATGCTGCCCTAGTAATCTGATATCAAATTCGAAAGCTGATAGGGTTTTTTATTTTTTTTTCAAATTTTCGCTGTGTATAAATGATAGTACGTAATCGGTTATCAATCGGCTAAGTGCGAGTTGGACTCGCGCACGAAGGGGCGCGAGTCCAACTCGCACTTAGCCGATTTTCTTTTGTTTCATAAACAACCAAGGAGTTGCAATTTATTCCTTCAAAAGTCTTCTTTTTCAAAGCCCAAACTGATTTTAGCGCAGTAGCGGCAGGTAACTTTTTTTAATTAGAAATATATTACAGATTCACGTGTCTCGTATTTTTTTTATTGCCGAACATGTGATAAGTATGATTTGTTTTAGATAATACAGTTGTTGGTAATTTAAACAAAGCCTGATCATGATTAAAACAAAAAATAACTTTATTCGAAATGAGTCCTTACTGAGCATTTATTTGAGCCCAGCGAGTCGGGGAAAATTACGGCACAATATGTAGGCAAGTATTTCAGCAACAAAATCTACGCTCATATACACTTACTTAAAATCACAAAATTGGATCAATTTAGAAGAGATTTCGCTTACACACTTGTCTAAATAAAACCTATGTAAACCTACTTGTAGTACATATAAATACATCCAAGAAAATAAACAGTTTACGCTCAATAACACTTTTTATTTCCCAATCCTATATTTATAGGCCGCAAAGAAAAAGCCACGTGAATACTAAAACGCTCCCCAAATAATGTATCGCAAAGGTAATTGTATTAAATTTCTATTACAGAGCCGAGGTATAGCATAATTTCGTGTTATTTACGTTAAATGCTTAGATTAACTTATTAGCATGATGTGTAGCGAGCGGGATTATACAGGAGAATTCTGTGGACTTTTGTAGGAGTATATAAAGCTTTTAATCAAAAGTCTATCCTATCGGGCAGATTGCATAAGAGGCACTTCTTTTTATAAGATAGATGTATAACTTGTTTGTAACTAGGTGGAAGGTGAAGAGCTCTCCCAAACTCTTACCGGCTAAAACCACCGGAATACTTCTACGTACCCTATTATTAAGGGAACGCTTTCACAAACTAGGCGCGAACGAACTATCAACACCGCGAAGGTTGTCAGAGCCAATTTTTTTCAAAATGGATTCATCCGTGAGACTTCAAAACGGTATCCTAAATTTCTACATACATTTCAAAAACTTTCGTCTTTACAATACTTGTCTTGGATGGAGTTGTTGGGAGGGGAAGACCACGACAGACGTTCCATGACCAAATAAGGAAAATCCTTAAAAAGGGTCAGGTCAGGAGTACCCTAAACCGACGGGCGTGTATGAAGCGACTGATGAGTGTGGATGAAGCTAAAGTGGTATGGCAGGATCGTAGCAAATGGAAAGATGTGATCTCTGCCTACCCCCAAAGGAAAAAGGCGTGACGTTTATGTATGTATGTAATACTTGTTTTGTGCGGTACATACAGAAAAATAAGCCTTTCATATTCGCATTTTCAAACGTCACCGCTCGTGATCTCGTCCCGTATATACCGCTAACACCACGAATCCAACTAGCGAGATTACAGCACATTACCGGGCTATATTCAGGTAACAGCCAAGTGCTTATTACACAGTCTGGTGCAAACGTATTGTTATGGAAAGACAAAATAAATAATATAAGCCATCTATACTCAATTTAGATAGTAATTTGTGTTAAGAGTAGGTAATAGCCAACTTATAAACATACATATATTTCTAAATACATACTACATGTATGTACTACAAATGTATATAAAATGCACCCAGACACAGAACAAATGATCGTGCTCATGACATAAACACCTATCCTGGGTGGGAGTTGAATCCACGACATCCTGTATAGCAGTCCAGGCCAGTAACCGTTAGACCAACAGGTCCGCCGGAATCGAATGGAATATCAACATTTGTGTTAAAGTTTCGATTTGTTTTATAGTTTTACTGAGTCCTTTGTTACGGAATGGTGGTGTTGGTTTCCAGTGCAGGATTTAACTTTAAGTGTCTCCCTGTTTTTGGCCTGGTTATTACTAAATTATGTAATTGAAAGCAAAGTCTGCAAGTATTCTAGTAAAGCAATGTTTATTTCTTATGAGTAGAGTTGTTTAACTAATAAAAAAATCGGCATAGTTATAAAGATTGATGAAAGGATTACTATGTGTGAAAAAAATGAGTTTAAGAAGTTAAAAAACCGATGCCAACGAAATACAAACGTAGGCACAACAGTGTACTGTAAAAATAAACAGAACGTAAATTTAAAAACCTTTTAAAAAAGTAAATCCAGGCACATTGTATCCTATATTCGAGATGGCATTTTCGTTTTTCAGATGCGAATTTTTCTGCGACGTTTAAATGCGCCAGACATTGTAAGCTAGGCTTAAGCCACTGCGATACGTGTTTCTCATTGTTTTCACATGTAATAAAAGAAATATAAAACATAAATTATGTAAATTTTTCTAGACGTTTCTCTCAGCGACGTTATTTTCGAGTAAAACCTGCAAGTTGACACTCGTTTTTGTATTATTTTTGTGAAGTTTTATTCAGAAGTGTAGTATATTTTACATTTATATTTATCCTAATTTAACGTTGAGGTTGGGTGTTTGACTAGATTTACCTAAATAGTCTATCAGACAGAGTTCCAACAAACTTTGAATACATATTTTTTTAAGTACCTACCCAATTCACTCACCATTGTGTTTTTGTTCTACACCACTATTATAGTATAAAACAAAGTCGCTGTCGCTGTCTGTATGTCTGGCTGTTCGCTTAAAACTTGAAAACTACGCAACGGAATTTAAACCAGTTTTTTTAATGGATATGTGGAGTGATTCAAGAGGAAGGCATATACATATGTGTAGGTATGTACATAAGTATTTACCCGTGCGAAGCTGGGGCAGGTCACTAGTGTTGTTTGAGTATTGATTTTTCATAAGATGTTTAATTCATGTAAAAATGTATTACAATTAATAATCATTTCTAAACTCCTCGAGATTCAGCCTTCTTTCAACAAAACCACTCTTCACCAACAAATTGTCTCACATGTATACTTCTAGATTCTCTATAAGATCAATCCAGCTTTAGTATTAAAACATATTAGTCGGTAAAACAGAAGCGGTGTAGCGATCCCTCAGCCGACGCAGTCTATCGCACTAATGGGCGTGACGTCAAGCGCGGGTGCGTGAAATATACGCTCACGATAAAGGTGGCTTGAGACCTGAAGCTTGCTTTAATAGTTATTTTTATTTTTTACTAGCAACTGCAACAGCTTCACATGTATTTCGGCCACGGCGGCTAGTGTTACTATGACACCAACCTGCTACGCGGGACATATTGTAGTGCAGAAGCGTGTGAGCAAACACAGGTGCACTCTTTGTTCCTTTACTTTCCTAGCCTGAAGGGACGGTAATCCGACACGACCGGTGAGAGATCAGTCACAAGACCCACATTTTTACGTGCCTTCCGATACAAGGAAGCTGTGATATTTATTACTAAAACGCACCCAACATTCAAAAAATTGGTGCGCGCCGTGGGGAGCAACCTCGTGACAATTGGCACGACAGTCCTATAGTCTTACCACTAGACTATCACAGTTATATTATACGTCATTAGTAACTATAAAAATCCTTGAATACTAAAAGTTCTATGTAATAACTTATGTGACGCATAAAAATTACAATAACAAAAAATACAATCATCTACAAATCGCAAAAGACTGAGAGGTTTGGAAGAATAAAGGGGAGGCCTTTGTCCAGTGGGGTCTTATAAAGGCTACATAAAAAAATGTGCGGCCAATATCATTCCACCTGAATTTAGAGAATAGTGAAAAAGAATGATGCGGGAATGTTTTGTTATATCGAGTACAAGGCTTCTTTTAAGACAGATTTGTGATAAGATAGCACCTTTAAAATAAGCCTACTTTTAACTTCTACTTACTACTACTATCAATTAACGTTGGTTACATTTAACAAATATAAAACGTCAACGTAAACGGTTAAAACGTCATGATTATAACAGGCTGCCCTTATTATTTCTTAGTTCCTTTACTAGTCAACATACTAAAAAAAGAAAACGAATTTGATCCTTGTAACGCAGGGATTCTGTTCATATACACAGAGACACCCAGACTCAGAACAAGCATTTGTGGAACGCACAAATTGTTGTCCTACCCGGGGATCGAACACGCGACCCGTTGCGCAAGTATTTAGCGTGGTGACCGTATTATCACAGTCTAAATATACTATTTAGACTGTGGTATTATCTATTCTTCACTAGTCTACATATAAATTATCGATACATTTTAGTACTTTACCCGTTTATTTTAACATGAATGTATTATGTGTACAAACCCAACATCCGTGGTTCCGAATTCCATAATTTACCTTTAATTGCAACCTTATCCAATCGAGTTATGGTTCTATTTTCCTTGCTAACAGCTAATTACATCGTTGTATACTATGTAGTGTGAATAAGTATTTGATGTTGTAATTACGAGGGTAAAGGCACAGTATAAACAAATTCAGTAGTTTAATTCGGCCGTTTCTAAAAAATAAAGGCCTACAGCCGCGCGATAGCGTAACAGATAGGGCTGTCTAACTACAACAGTTTGATTACGTCATCAACACATCGTCCATTTATCACTGCGATACGGTTGTGACTGTATCATGCCATGGTCCTGCCACGATCCGATAGTGTAGGCATAACTGGCGTTGTGACCGTTTACACAAAGCGTATGTCGATTAATACAAAGCAAAAACAAAAAAAAATAGAACAAAATTAAATTAAATAGAAATAAAATGTGCGAGAATTAGAGCACCATTTTAATAAGAACATTGCATAATTCACTGACCTGTGTTGTCGGTCGATTGAGATGGAGAGGAAGTTCTCAATTATAAAAACGAAAAATAATTACTGTGGCTAAACTTCTAAATGGATTTGGTTAATGTGTTAAGATTAAATGTGATTAGGTATACCCGAATGTAAAGACTTCATACTGTATATTATTATTATACTGTGGTAAAGGTGTGCGAGTGACATTTGTGCGGTATTGAATGAAGAATTAATGTTTTGATTGATCCAGAATAATCCAGAAGGATTGGATGCCTGAGGGAAATTATTTCTTTTAATCTTGAGGAGAATTAAGTACATTTCGGCGACGTTTTATTCGTAATAAAATCCAATAATTCATATTCCTGTTAGACTAGATATTATGGCAGATAGGGAAAGTAACTTTAGAAATGTAACAATTGATTTTTGTGTGTGTAACTCTGTCAGTTAAATCACTTGTTAGTATTTTTATAAAACATGTGACATCTATATAAAAGAGTGTTGTGTTAGTTACACTATTTGTAACTCAAGAACGGCTGAACCGATTTGGCTGAAAGAAAAAAATAATGCTAGTCGAGAACCTTAATTATAACTTTACTTTAATTTAGAATTTTATGTCAAAAACAAATCTAAAATTAATTGACCAAGCGAGCGTTACAATTTATCTTAACACGATCATACTAAAAATGATCATCTAACACACATTTCTCTTATTTTTTATCACAAATACTTTCTATTTCCTTTCGTATAGCCTTTCGGAACTCGCAGGCGGTAGTCGTCCAAATCTAATATCCTTGGGAGGAGCTCTCGAGCCTCTTCAACTGCCAACAAATAGAGCTACACATGGAAAGAGGTTTTATAACTATGCAGATCTATTTTGGACGTAGACTATACTCGTTTATGTATAAAAAATTGTTTTGAGCTAGTTACCCGCTCTAGCTTCGTACGAGTGCAATACTGATGTATTTATTATACATCTAAACCTTAATATCATCATTCCACTGCCCTTCACGTCTTCTAGACGTGTTGCTTAAAGTTTTGGCTATGGTTTTATAGTCGGCCGCCTGCCTGACACTAACCCTCTTTGGGAATGCGATTGTTGGTTGTTTACCCGCCACCATTCGGGTGACCCAAGGTGCTTGGTACAGTGCACTGGGTCTTAAGGTCCATTAGTGGCCTTTTACGACACCCAGTGGAGGATATGGGGTGGTGCTATTCTTTATATCCGGACACCACACAGAAAACATCTAAACCTTAATAATAGAAATAAAAAACTCAAAAAGCTTTATTTCCAGTAGCCCTATTCAGGCACTTTCAAAACGTTACTGACTCTAGTTGTGGTTTCAAAATGTCAGTCTTTTGGAGAAGAACCGAATCACTTTATTTAAAAAAAAAAACGCTTTAAATTCTGTTACGTAGTTTTAAAGATCTAAGCATCCGTAGGACGAATAGACGGCGACAGCGACTATGTTTTATACTATGTTGTGATAATCCATGTCAAATTGTTATGAATCTTACTTTTGTTTTATTCACTTTTATACTTATATCACTTTACAAAGTTGACTTTTTCATAGAATTAAAACAGCAAGCAGAACATACTACTTTTTATCACGATAACTTTACGCTTGCAGAGCCGCGGGCGAAATACTAAAAGCTTATAAAAAAATTATTTTCACGAAAGCATAAACAATAAGTATTTTTTACGTTTCAAACAATGGTACCAAAAGTGCTTGCAATTTTACAGATATATATACTTAGCAGCTAGCATAGCAGCGTGTAAATGGTTCCATCTCACGTATTAAGTATTGATCACCACGCTTGCTCTATAGAAGAACAGACATGAACGGCCCAAGGTACCTACGAGTCTTTGAGTTTATCGCGAACAGACGGACAAAGACGGCGAAGGACTTTCTTTACATGTAGTTAAACATAATAAAAAAATAATTAAATAAATACAATTAAAAATATTCCTTTAAAAAAAGTCACATTTGTACTTTGTCTGGGTGCCAAAAAGCTCGTGCATTTATTCGTTAATAGACCGCAGGGCGACCAAGACCACATGCAGTGGCATTGATTTTTCCTATCCGATCGTATAGTATTGATATTTAATGAAAATCGCGTTCATGATAATATGATTAGTGGTCTCTATAAACCGATATGAGTCACGCAATATAAAATCCATTACACTGCGTAATTTAATTACCGAACTATTCTGCAATATTCATTTAATATTAGTATTTGATGTGTAGTTATTAAATTTAGCTTTTAATATCTATTATGCTGTGGTTATCGTCTAATTGTATTCATTAATGTAAATTAAATTATTTTGAACTAGCTGTACCATCGACTTTCTCCGTGTGGAATTCAACAAAAAAAGTAAGTTAGTTTATCTTCTTTAATCAAAGTTTCCTTTTTTTTTTAATGATACAAAACTTTTTACTTTACAACCAATCCCAAGATGATTTTCTGTCATCTGTCATCTGATAAATAATATAATATAATAAATATTCCACGACTTTCACACAACAATGAGTACTAGACAACTGATAAATATACTTATATACTTCTAAATACATACATACGACAAATATTTACACCCAGACATGGAACAAATGATTGTGCTCATCAAACAAACATTTGTTCTAGGTGGGAATCGTACCCACGACCTCTGGTATAGCAGTAAGGGCCACTAACTACTAGACCAACAGGCCTGTCAAACGTTAATTGTAAGTTTAAAGCAAGGCCGTGGCAATAGCTTTACTTTAAGAGCAGGTGGTATGTCCAGAACGTGTCTTTCTGAATGTAGCCATGTAATAACACATTTCTGATTATAACCGGGAGTGTTATAATGAAGATACGATACAATGGGGAATAGAAAAGGATTGCTTCGATACCTTTGTATTTATGTTGTATTGTGCCTGAGGAAAACGGTAAGACTGCACAGGAGTATTTTATATGTTAGATAGGATGACTTTATATGTAACATAGAATGATTTAATTATAGATTACTATGGAGATATGCTTGCAGTTGCTAGATATATGCTATGTGATGCATGAAATAAGATTGACGAAAAATTACATCTAAAAGTTTTAGTATTATCACATGTACGATGTAAATTTTAAGACGGATTTTTGTATATAAATAAAAATAAAATAAAAATAAAAATAAAAATCGTTTATTTTCAGACAAAATAGTCCATAACAAAAAATAATTATACGAGTATGTGCACAATTTTATCATTTCGCTGTCTCACCCAACTCCCCGAACGTGAAGTTCAGTGAACCTTCTAAGAAGAACAGTGTCAGTCCTCTCTCCTATCCACTTAAGAGCACTATTTCGACTCCTTCGAACCCGACTTACAACAGACGCCACCTTCTTTCTCATCAACGCGTGAAAGTCTTCAACGTTCGCGTCGGCAAACATGCCGGATGCACTACAATATCGAGGGAGGCGAAACAGCGACCTGAAAATGTTATTATAAAGGACACGCAAGGCATTGTAGGTCCTTTGTGTAAAACTGGCCCACAAGCCACAGGTGTAAAACGCCTGACAATACGCTTTGAAAAGCGTAATTTTGACAGGCGCCGTACACCTTGCGAATCTATGTGCCAGCATATTTCCACGAACCGACAACGCCCTGCGCTCCCTCTCTACATCTTCATCGTCACTAACATTTTCTGTCATCATGTGACCTAAGTATTTAAACCTTGTAACACGACCCAGAGGCACTCCGTTGAGCAAGAGTGGTGTGGAAGAGGATTGTTCGACGTTAAAGATATTACTTCTACATTTAAATACCATGTACTCACTCTTACTCACATTGTACTCACATGCATAGTTTTCACATATCTTTAACAGTTTTGCGATACCACCAATTGAGGGGCTCAGCAGCACCATATCATCTGCATAACTAAGATTATTTACACAAATATTATCAATATGGCAGCCGACATGTGTACTGCTGAGCTCCTCAACTAATTGGTTTATGTATATATTAAATAATCGAGGAGAAGTCAGACCCCCCTGCCTCACACCGCACTCCAAAGAGTATTCATCAGAGTAGACATTACCCCATTTAACAGCATTTAGTTGGCTATTGTACCAGAAACTAAAGATATCAACCAGATCACCTGGAACACCTAAGTTTCTTAGCTTTGCCCAAAGCTTATTATAAGACACGCGATCAAAGGCCTTGGACAAGTCCAAGAAACAGGCATAAACAGGTGTCTTGCGCTTTATATAATAGTTCACTGTTTCTTTTAGACATAATATCGCACTTTCTGTAGATAATCCTTCCCTGAAACCAAACTGAGTGTCCCCTAGTGAAATATATTTAGCAAGTTGTTTATCCAACAAACCATCTAGTACCTTTGCTATTATGGTTGCTAACGATATTGGTCTATAGTTGCTTCTACTTGAGGTGTCGACTGTTTTATTCTTCACTATAGGAACCACAACCGTTCTCATCAGGTCAGGAGGTAGGTACGAATGCCGGATACAGAACGTAAAAAACATAGACAGTACTCTGCATAAATGACTGCCCGCATGCTTCAGGTGCTCAACACTGAGTCCATCGTGCCCAGGCGATTTCCCCCGTTTCATACTTTCGATAACACTGGAAACCTCTTTACTTGAGAAACCTATGGGGTGAGTGACCACCTGGAGTTCAGAATTCAGCACCCACGGCAATAAGGAACTCACTTGAAAATGCTGCTTAAAAGAGTTAGCAATTTCTTTGGGGTCGTCGATACCCTCAATGCTGACAGGTAGACATTTAGTCGTTTGGTACCCTTCCAAAACTTATGAAAACTCTTATCAGAGTGCTGTGTGGCAAGGATATCCATTCGTATTTGCTCCTGATTATGTTGACAATATCTCAGTCGCGATTTAAAAATTCTGCGACTCCTACACATTTGCTCAAATATAGGTCCACTTTCAGGTTTCCCTGCCAACAAATACCATTGGTAATCCAATCTGGCCTGTCTGTGCACTTCTTTTACATGTTTGTTTCAACCATATACACATTTGACATTAACTGGTTTTTTAACACTTTTATAACTTAATATAGATGCTTGACATAATGAACTGATAATTTCATTGTACATACAATCAATTATATCTCTATGACTAACATTTTGACACATTTTATCCGCGCACTCCCGGAAATCCGGTGGAAAATCAATATTTCTCATTTTATTGTTACAAATCTGCCGATATTTATCTATTTCCTCTACTTCCCTCACGCCCCATATTATCTTATTACATACATTAGACTTAACTATAATTTTAGATTTTATTAATTTTAAATTACATACTATTTCAATCGGCATATGGTCCGACCAATAACTATCCTGTAAAATTCTAAAACTACTAACCGTTTCCCATGCCGACTTGGAAACAACACAATGATCGAGCCATCGTTTGCAACCGTGTGCCTCACTCTGAAAAGTATAGTATGTATCAGATGACTCACCTGTCAATTCCAAGTCAGCACAGACCCAGTCATTTTCACTACAGAACTCTAACAGATCTACACCAAATGGCGCAGTAGGGTGGGCATTAAAATCCCCTAACATGAACACTACTTCTATGTTATTGTCCTGTATTAAAGCGTTCATCTCGCCTAAACATTGTGAGAACACAGGTAAGTTATCTACCTGATCTGTAGGCATGTATACACATGTAATGAGCATTTCACGTCCATCGTCTGAGTTGGTTTTAATTGCTACAATTCGGTCACTTAAGCACTTCACTACTGAAACTTTAGGAAACATACTTTTTCGCCATAGTAATGCTACACCTCCATGAGGCCTGCCACGCAGAACCCCTGCACTGAGGTCCACCGCTGACTTAGCCGTATATCCGAAATTTACATCAATATCTCCTAAAAGGTGCAAATCGTACTGTAATAACCATGTTTCCTGTAATGCAATCAAATCTGCTGATTTGCAAAGCTTTCTGACACATTCCATGCTTCTTTTAATATTTTTACAATTAAAACTTATAAATGTACTTTGTTCCGTGTTATTATTAATCATTTAGGTGAGTTTATGTCCGTTATTTCATTTTTCTGCGTCTGTTCTTTATTTCTGAATACAATAAACTGTCTAAATGATACGCCCTCAGGCCATATATTTTCATCCATAAAAACCGGGAGCTTAGTTTTTGGGATATATATATGGGTATATGTATGGCCATCGATTGCGGATAACTGTCTTTGAAATATTAAAGTTTATGGACTTATAGTTACTATTGTATACTTATTTATCAGATAAATAAATAATAAACCAGCCTATACACGTCCCATTGCTAAACTAGGTTTTAACGAAGTAAAGCTGTGAGTAATTTTACGTTTTTTATGATAAACACAATTATTACTTATCAACTTTTTTTTTTTTTATTAAACATTTCTCTAAGGTGTTGATGTTTAAAGATGGGGCAGACTAATTTCCTATTTAGGGATTCGATAATTAACTTAAATATATATTAATGTAATTGGATATAAAATAGCCCGTAGACGCTAGTTAAACCCAAGCCAACATTACGATACGATAGAATCATTCATCGATAATAGCTTAGAATTATGGTCCATTTACCAAGCGTAGCTCCAGTCCTGCCCTGATTTTATGTCTTTCAGACATTTGTCATTTCCTTCAGCTCATTTTATTACAACTATAATAAAAATAAAAATTTCTAGAAACGGATATTCTGTACCGTTAAACTTTTCATGACCCAATTGGCGCTTCGAATGGGTTGACATTTACCGATATAGTAAAAAATCTTAACCAGAAAAATAAACTCATTAATTGAGGACTTTTAAATCTGAGGGTCTGCTGAAAGACCAAAGAGAGAAAGGGGAGGAAGAGGTGAGAGAGGGGAGAGGAAGAGAGAGAGGGAAAAGGAAAAGAAAGGAAGAGAGAAAGAGATATATTAAGGTTTAGCAATAAGCAGCTTTTTTTAAATAAGCGGTAGAGATGTAGTGTTTTTCTTTTTCTAATTTGAAAGCACATGTCAATTTTTTATTACATAAATAAAACAGTATCAATTTTTTTAGCTGTGAAATTTTGATACTTTAAAGCGCATTTTATTGTGCGTTTTAGGTATACTGGCAGGTACGTATTTTAGTGCATTTCATTGTTATAATCTCGTAAAAGATAGAGGTTTTGTATAAAAAACAGTAATGAAAAGATATGGTGAAATGTATATGTTATGGACCAAGTGATAAATTGAGCAGTATACATAATGCCCGGGCACTATGAAAAATGCCCAATATGAGAGTGCACTTTGATAATAATTATTCAAATAATCAAATTGACCGGGCACTATACATATGGCCTATCACCTTTTGGGCAAAGTAATACAAATGTTACAGCCAAAGTGATCAATCTGGATATTATAGATACTGTTTAGCTTATTATAATATATAATATCTTCGAAGAATTAGATAAAGTAATAAAATAAGTAGATATTCGTTTCAGAATTAATTTGTATTTTAATTTGCCTTAAGCGTACATATCATAAAGATTATTTTAACAATTAAAATAACATTAGATGATATTTTCACCTCAATAAATATAGATTTTGACAAATAAAAAAAAAACCTAACCTCACCTAATTTAGGTTAGGTTAGGTTTTTTTTTTATTTCTTCCAACATTACGACCGCAATCAACATCGGAACTCGAACTCTTACGGTGTCCCCAATTGCAGCCATGGTTTATTTAGCGCTTGATACAACTTAAATATAGCATTAGTATCAAATTGCCCAACTATCATTTAGCAATATAATAATGACCTAGCGATATGATAATAATGAAGTTAAGATAGTAATTAATCACTTAGCCCGATAATGCTAGGCATTATTCATAATGCCCAAGCATTATAAATAATGCCCGCATTAATCACTTGGTCCATAACATATACACACAGTATAAATAAAAAACCAAAGTAGTTTTTCAAAGTTGTTATATTGTTAGGCAGAATTATAAAATGATCTCTCAACAAATGATTTCGTAAAGACACATCTTAGCACCCTCGTTTCGGTTAGCTTACGTTTCGAAATAGAAGCGACATGTAGGTAACTTCATTATTTAGTTAGCTGGCTCCCGAGGCTGCTCACTGCCGCTTTCTTATCTTAACTTGAGAGTTATTTGATCTTATTACTATCTTATTATTATTAACCTTTTCTAGTGAACTGACATAGCTTTGTATGTTTGTATTGTCAGTGTTCAGTTTAGACGGGTTGTGTGGCTCAAAAACATAATTATACAATAAGCTTTTTCAATTGGGTATTTGACCAAAAAAAACAATTAGTCCGTCAAAAAGGTTTCCAAAAAATATTGGACACGTAGGTATTCGTCTTTCATTAAATAAATAAAGAAGTCGAAGATGTAGCGAATAAAAGATGGTTCATCGTCATTAAATAGGGCATTGTGACGAGTCACACGAGATTTCAACTTACTGTATACGTCGTGTTCAATAGTTTTCAAAAATCGATAGGATGTACAAATTGGTGTTTCTTAAATATTCAAGTCAAGTACTTACCTGTCTATTGACACGTATTTGTAGAAAATAAATGAATGTATTACTTAATCGGCGCGACATTTTTACAGTCCAAGAGAGCTCTTATTTAATTCGCGAGAATAATATCTCTGACATAGCATCATTGTTTTTAAAGTTATAGCTGTAGTAGACAAATCTTACTACGCAAAATTGCATTCTAATGAACCTAATCCCTCGCCATGACCATTTTAGGTGACAACCGATTTTAATACTCAAGTCCTACGTTATCAAACTGGCCTTTTTACTCAAACAAACTTTCTAAAAAAACCTTTCCAATACTTGCCTATATCTAAACAACCAGTTCCGTTCTCAGCCGAATGGCCTCACAATAGTTTCCAATCACGGCCTCCAATGGTAAGGCTTCCAGCCTTTATAGAGCGGGCACAAAGGCGTGAGTTCTACGACCACTTAATATTGTTTCGTTATGTGTCGGAGCAAATAGGCTAAGAGGTTATGGTAGGTAAGGAACCTTTTAGAGTGTAGATGCTAAAGAAGTTGACTTTGACGATGTGCCATTGTTTTTTAATTGAGTGTGTGTATGACTGGTTCGAGGTGGCGGAGGACAGATAAATATGGATTTGGGCGAAACCTTCGCTCTGCAATGGCTAGGAAAAAAGAATGTGTGCTCACAGTAAAATATGAATGGGCGTGCGACAAACATTATAAGTGACATTACTAAAGGATAAAGAGGCTCTGACATGATCAACGTGTTTGACAAACGTTACGTATTTTTGTAACGCTTTGAAATCCATTGGAAGGTCCTGCGAATAAACTGCATAATCCAGTGCAAAAGGAGGTACACAAAAATAGTTTGTATGTGTTTTTTTTTTGGGTCAATCTATTCAACAGTGTTTCTTTACTTTTACACAAACTGGAAAATTTAGGTATAAGAGGTACTCAACTCAAACTGTTTGCAGACTATTTAAGAGATCGGTATCAATGTGTTAAGATAGATAATTTTACTAGCGATGACCAACAAAATACGGGGTTTGGTGTGCCCCAGGGTAGTATCTTAGGTCCAACTCTCTTTTTGGTGTATATTAACGACCTTTGCAACCTAAAAATAAATATAGGACGTAGTAAGATAATATCATACGCCGATGACACCGCTATAATATTCTCCGCTAAAACTAACACCGAATTATACGAGAACGCTCAATTAGGCTTTAATACTGTAAATAACTGGCTTCATCAAAACCTTCTAACATTAAATGCAGACAAAACAAAATATATTCACTTCTCCATGCGCACTACACCTCATCCTATTAACATGCACCTGTATGCACATAAATGTCACAACACGTTAGTCAGCACTTGTAACTGCCCCAGTATCGACAAAACAAACAACATAAAATATCTCGGCATTATAATTGATGACACACTCTCCTTTCGGAAACATATTGAGGGCTTGGTAAATAGAGTCCGCAAATTAATATACGTTTTTAAAAAACTAAGAACGATAGCAGATTCCAAGCAAATAAAACAAGTTTACCTAGCCTTATGTCAATCCATAGTCCAATATTGCATAACTTCATGGGGTGGAGCTCTAAAAACTATTTTATTACCTCTCGAACGAGCCCAGAGAGCCATCTTAAAAGTATCTAATTCCCTTCCATTCCTCTACCCTACGCAACTTTTATATAAATCCTGCAATGTGTTGACTGTTAGACAAATATTCATAATGCACACAACATTAAAACAACACACACTGCTTACCTACGACTCTAACATAACTAATAAACGACGGAAAGATATAGTTTGTAAATCTGCAACGACCTCACAATACGCCTTTATCAAGAGATTTTTCTCATTTCTTGGACCATTTTTGTATAATACTCTAAATAGACACTTAAGTATTTATAGCTCAAACTATTTCATGTGTAAGAAAACAATATATAATTATCTACAAAACATGTCATATGAACAGACAGAGAATTTACTCGTAGTATGTAAATAAACTGCAATTATTGGCCAACATGTCACAAAATCACTGTAACTGCAATTTTATTTTAAGTAAACATTTAATTGTTAATTTATGAATATAAATGTGAGTTATGTAAGCACTTCCGCGCCTGAGGCACAGGTTTAACCTAGTTCAGGCAAATATGTATCTATACCTAATGCTCTAGTTTTATCTTGTAAAATGTATGCACTTATATTCCAAATAAAATTTTATTATTATTATTATTTGTATCTCTTTCAATTCACGGGATAACTTCTAGGGAAGAAACCCGGTCCTTTTTAAAGGCTTACACGGGGACACAGGTCCAACATGCAGAGGCCTTGTTGAGAACTTTAATCTAAAATGTGATGGGGCACCTACCATGGGCCATCCACCCCTGCTCTATAAAAGAACAGACATGGACGGCCCAAGGTAGCTACAAAACTATTGCAAATTTTATATTATTATATATTATTATTATTATTATATTCGATGTTTACCGTCATTAAGGATTATACGGAGATTGTAGCGCATGGAAATTTACGGATATCTGAGACTTACGTTACCTCATATACAAATACCCTTAAGGCCTAAAACAAGAAGCACAGCATCCATTCAAATTACGTAATTCTAAGAGGCGTTTACAAATCTCCGGAATATTCCCATCAAGCTATTAGAGTATTAATAATAAATAGTGGCTGTCACTCCGGTTACACAGTGGTAACCGCGAAGCCAGGCTCCGTCATGTGTTGCTACTGGGAATCCACTGATGAGGTTTAATATTAAATGTCTCCTTGGAATGTTTTCATGGAATAATTTCGGCTTGTCATTTTTTCGGATGGTTATAATTTTGGTAACTAATAGTACTTTCTTTGACACGTTTGCGCTGATGAAGCATTAGCTATTTCCAATGTCAATTTAATACTGATAAAATATTAATTTTGACTGCACGGATAGCTGAATGGTATAAGTCACCAAGCAAATTATCATTGTACACGACGTGTCGCGAGTTCGATCCCCGCGTAGAAAAGAATTTGTGCGATCCATAAGGCTTGTTCTGAGTCTGGGTGTCTTTGTGCATGTGAATTGAATATCTGTAAAACGCCCCGCGATACAAGGATTCAGTTCCTTTGTGCGGGAGTCGATTAACAAAAAAAACGCAACAAACTCCCCAGCTCACGCTGTCTGATTTAACATAAAAAAAAACGTAACTACGTAAGACATTGACCCTCAAGCATCCCAAGGTTTCCGAAGCAATTCCAGAACATTACCGAACCACATTTACTTACAAAAGAATATAAGGGCATCAAATTAAAGTTTTTAAGATTAAGGGCGTCGATCGCTCACTCAATTTGGTAGCTTTTGTTGTCAAAACCAACGAAAATCATTTAACTTGAGAATGGTCTGAAAACTCGTGGAGATGGCTTATAAAAGGTTTGTAAGTTGAAGGCGTATCTGGGGGGAAGTTTTTACTAGAAAGTTGGTATTAATGATATTACGTGAGGTTTTCTTAATCATAATAGGTCTGTTCATGGATCCGTGTAGTGTCCGGATATAAAGAATAGCACCACCCCATATCCTCCACTGGGTGTCGTAAAAGGCGACTAATGGACCTTAAGACCCAGTGCACTGTACCAAGCACCTTGGGTCACCCGAACGGTGGCGGGTAAACAACCAACAATCGCATTCCCAAAGAGGGTTAGTGTCAGGCAGGCGGCCGATTATAAAACCATAGCCAAAACTTCAAGCAACATGTCTAGAAGACGTGTTGCGCCGACCCCAAGTGAAATGGGATAAGAGCAGGAAGATGATGATGAACGGGTCTGTTTATGGCAGTCATATAGACGAGTCGAGTCAGAGCCACGGTGCACTCGTACATGTTATCGCGTTTGCAGGTAATACGCATGACTGGCGGCTCATAGCCTAAGTTGAGGATAGATGCCTTAATATATTACGTAGTACTAACATGTCAAACAATTGTAACCATAACTACATATTATTATAAACAAATTCCCCCGTGTCTATCTAGTCCAGTCATTTGGTAGAAAATAAGGGGGTTACCTGGAAAGTTTTCCGGGAGTTTTGAAAATTGGGTATTTTGTAGATTTGGATATGCTCTTTTCGAATTTTAACTTTGCCACCTCGTACCTCCGCCGCTCGCGCCGCCATTTTGAAAAAATGGCGCCCAAAAACGTTTTTTTGGGAAAATCTCCTTTCTGAGGCATTTTACGAAAAAAAATATTTCTACAAAATTAAACTAGAAAAAATTTCCTACACTTTATGTTTAACTCACTTTTTCATAAAATCAATAGTTTTGGATGTACGAGCACCGCAAAGTATTACTAAATTCATCTGCACCACCACGTGTTTTTCGTATATTTTTCTAAAATGTTATATTACTGCCACCGGTTTTCAAGTGAATTGTCACAAATAAAACAATTTTCCGTATAAGAAGCCATAGCTCTAAGAAAATAAACAACACTGTACGACAATAAATGTACCCTGGTGATTCAGTCTAAACTAAATATTTCTCTTAATATAGCTTCTACCAACAAATTTTTCGTTGAAGTTTCGTTCATAGTCGAGAAAAAGGCCCCTATTCAAGGTGACGTATTACCCTGATACCTGCTTCTTGAAAACCGGCGGCAGTAATAGAACAGTTTAGAAAAATATACGAAACACTCGTAGTGGTGCAAATGAATAATACTTTGCGGCGCTCGTACGTCCAAAACTATTGATTTTATAAAAAAGTGAGTAAGACATAAAGTGTAGGAAATTTTTCTTAGTTTAATTTTGTAGAAACTTTTTTTTTCGTGAAATGCCTCAGAAAGGAGATATTCCCAAAAAACCGTTTTTGGGCGCCATTTTTTCAAAATGGCGGCGCGAGCGGCGGTTGTACGAGGTGGCAAAGTTAAAATTCGAAAAGAGCATACCCAAATCTATAAAACACCCAATTTTCAAAGCTCCCGGAAAACTTTCCAGGTAAAACTACCAAATGACTGGACTAATCTGTCTTTTCGCTGATTTTAAAGCGGTTTTTTATAGACAGTGTGATTCAAGAAGGAGTTTTATATGTATAATACACCAACATTTCACCTGTGCGAAGCCAATTCACTAGTTCATCAATAAAACTACGTTCATCACATATTTTTACCCTTGAAAAAAATGGGAACCAGAATGTCCGAACCTCGTCAATCTGACGCAGATAATGCAATGATTTCAAGGATTCTTGTATTATATTTGATGTCGCCCATCCATCCTGATGTCTTTATCTTAGTCAATGTGATGGAGACAGATCTTAAGAAGAGGGTTTTTAGGTTTTCTCCCATCTGTTAGTGTTTGTTCTATCTAGCTGTCATTTGTTTTGATCGTCTCAGTAAAATAGTAATTTTGTTTTTATTTGATTGCGCTATTGACGGTGACACAGTAATTATTAGTTTTCCTTTCCATTGAAATTATTACAAGTAACATTGCTATTTTTATTGAGTATATAGTTTCCTAAACGGCGAAAAGTTTAGTGAAATAACACCTATTTTAAAGACTCTTATACAATAAAGCAAGCAAGCATCAGAGCGTCTTGAATTATCTCACCCGTCCATTTTAATAATTCCTAACACCAACCTAATGGAATCCTTGCTAAAGTATACCATCTATGATCATTATCACCCAACGAATATCATTAACAAAACTCCAAACACACATCGCCTGCATATAATTTAATAACCAGGGTGGCAGGCGCGAAAATCCAAACACCCCGCATATCTAAAATAATTGTTTGTTTTAAACTTCAAGGCAAGTTGAAATAACAATGAAATAATACCCGAAAGTTACAACCTCATTAAAACTGGGAAGTTGGTACAAAACTACGGAGGCATTATTATTTGCTGGGGGTATAAAACCACCTCTTGGAGTAACAACTGCAACTGTGGGAGCGAGACAACGTTTTATACCGTGTATAGCGCTATCTCACTTTCACAACACTAACAGTCTTACTTTAAGTGCTATTGGTAGGTATTCTGAACTAGGTTGTATATTTGTGAATGGAAACAGTTGAACATTTCTCTCTTATTTGTGTTTTAACTTAGGTATGTGTCCGATTGTTTGCTGTACAGTACACACATGAACAGATGTTGTAATGCTAGTATTTGCTGTCAGCCTCTGTTATAGTCAGAGGGTAAAACTTAAGCTGCTGAACACACTTGTTAGCACGTACTGTTACCACGTTTCAATGACAACGACCTGTGCTGAATATCGGGATTATTTTTTGTATTATGTGGCGTAATGGTAACTCTTTGCTTACATAATATGCAATTTGTACAAAGACTTTTATATGAACCTGGTTTTTAGAAAATCGCTGGAATACATAAAAGGTCTTTTCTATATAATAGGAATGGCATTTTGGAGAGCAACTAGAGTCTGTAACATTTTGAAAGTGCTTCTCAGGCACTTTCAAAATGTTACAGACTTACTTGAAATATTAATTTTTGATTTTGAATCCTGATTTGTTAGGTTTTCCATACAAAAATATTAGCTAATCGAAACGTTTTTTCTGGATTAACCGTGAACAGGATTTTTCATAACACGTTGTCTATTTTCAACAAAGTATTTGTTGTGTTTTTTCCTTCATCCCAATAAATTATTAGATTGCCTTGTAAAACAAAGTGTGCATAAATAAAATTACTTCCTAATCTCGAAAATTTACCCTTGGACCGGCAACCAATTTATCTCAATCGTGATTTTTGAGATATTAGTTTAGCCGAACCGGTTTTCGCCGAAACACTTTCCGCCGAAGTCGGGAAGTCAGTTTTCTCCGCATTATTTTACGAGTGCACCTGATTTACCCTTAATCGCTTTTTACGACCCTTAAGGGACCAAATGGGTTACCTGTTTTGGTTGTGAACGACAGGGCAGAAAATAAATTTAATATATTATGCGTAGCTTTATAAAAAGTTATTTCATATGTAGAAGTAAAAGGGATTGTGGTTTTATTGGGAAAGAAAGGATGTAAAGACGTTTGATTTAATTATACAGATTTCGTATTACCTTAGGGGTGAACGAATATTACTTGCTCCTTTTTACAAGAGGCATCGCAAGTCTCCGACACCTATGAACTACCATACGTCGCTTAGTGTATCTTGCCCTTTATAAGTAGAAGGAACATTGCTATTATGGTTAAGGATTTTTTTGCTGTTTCTAACTCCATCGTATAAGTACAAATCTCCGACATCTGTCGCTTGGTGTGCCTTGATACTTTGACTGACCTGTTGGTCTAGTAGTCAGTGGCCCTGACTGCTATAACAGAGGTCGTTGGTTCGATTGGCACCCAGGACAAATGTTAGAGTGATAAACATGATCATTTGTTCTGTGTTCGGGTGTAATTTATCTATAATGTGTGTGTATTTAGAAGAATATTGTATGTTTATCAGTTGTCTAGTACTCATAATACAAGCCCTAGTTGGTTTGAGAATAGATGGCGTTGTGTGAGTCGTGGAATATTAAATAACAGCATGACGGAGGGTGCACCAAACGTCAAGCAAATTACCTTTCATTTAATAAATGATGTAGTGTTTCTCGGTGCACTATTCGAAGATCAATCATACAAATAAATAGTGATAAATGTGGGATATTGTACATTTTCTTGGGCTCTCTTTTTGATTTTCCTATAGTTTCTCATCCATTTTTGTATTTATTCAGTATTCACTCCATCTTTATATTAAAGAAGAAACTGAACTATTCTTACTTCTATGCAGATTATACATATCAAATCATGAGCTTTAATGCTAAACAGCATTAAAGCTCTTACATCAAAATAGAAGTTACATAGCCTCTTTAGGTTCGGCAATACATTTATAGGTATAACGGATTGAAAACACTTGATAACATGGAATAACAAGAAAATCCACAAGATGAAATCTGGATTGAATATTCTGAATATACCAGCACGCAATAAAGCAGTGCGGTGATCAACGTTCCTCTCTGTATGAGGAATAAAATGAGATATTTTTTATTTCTCTTTTATGTTGGCTACGCGGTTGGAATGGAAACTGATTCTATTTGTCATATGGATGAGAAGAATCTCTGTTCGTACTATAGAGATGACGGAAAATTTAATCAAAAAGTAGCAATACCTAGCCTAGTCTACTTGTCTTATTTGCGATGTAATTCGATATTTCTTTTCTCCGACGTTTCGACCGAATTGCACCGACCGTGGTCGCCGAATAAGACCCGTTTGTTGTCTATGTGTACAAGTCACGAAAATTTAAAAATATTTAGAGCCTGTAAAATGTAGAGCCTGAAGGCAAATTACAGTTCTCCGAGTCCTAACGTCGATGAATCGCTCAATTTTAAACTGACAGGTCAAAATCACGGTGCGTCGATCGACATATCAGTTCCATGAGTTTAAAGTCTTCGTACTATATTCTGAAATGCAACATCCTCTAGGGCCGCTACCACTACTTTAAGAAGTAATATTGTTTCAGTTGAGGAAGGAACACGCCGCTCTGCTCCACGAATTGTAGTTTGCTTGCAACTATAATTACCCAGATCTTTGAAAATCATGAAGTGACGATAATTCTTGTGGTGACATAGGTAGATGCTAATGGCTTTACGACAAAGGTGTAATAAACCTTTTAGAGACGTGATGAGCTGTGCTATAGTCTTAAGTAATTAGATGTTAGTATTGTGCTACCTTCCATGGAGTCATTTTGGTTTTGTTATAATGATTGTACATTATTTTTATTAGTTAGAGACTCCAACAATGATTAACAGGATTTAACATTGTTGTATGTAAGTTAAAACGCAACTGCTGTCTCAGTGGCTTAGGTATCGGTATAATATAGTACGACCCAATATAGTCAATGACTAATGTAACGTCACTGACTATTTTATAGGCGATGATTTAAACCAACAGCACATATTTCGATAATTTTTAAATTATATTCAATGACTTTCACACAGCAACATCTAATCTCAAACTAAGTAAAACTTGGTTTCTGAGTAAACTAAACAACTGATGATATGATATGACTATGATAAACAGTCATAATTATGTACTCTAAATACATACAAATTACAGATAAATCACACCCAGACACAGAACAAACGATAGTGCTCAGCTCATCACACAATTATTGGTCATGGGTGGAGATCGAACCCATGACCTCTACTATACCAGTCAGGGCAATAGGTCAATCAAATTGTTGTATTGAATATGAAAAATATCAAATTGGAACAAAACACAAACGATCGAATTGTATTAACAATTTGCTTCTAGTTCCATAAAACATTTTGTCCAAAATATTTCAACGCTTTTTATCGAACGCTTCACACGTCAATTGTTTTATTGAATAACAGACATCATACGAATGCCAAATGCCAAAATACTAGGAATACAAATAATTCTAAATACAGGTGTTTTGTTTTCGAACGAATCAACAATAAACGACTATTTGACAGAGAGTTCGTAAACATCGCTTTGTAAAGATGCCATTTTAGATAAAAGAGCAATATTTTATGGACAATTTTGAATATTCTTGATCGAATGTATAACTTTTGTAGAAGGTTTTTTTTAGTTACGATTGCTTTCACAATTTCAAACAACAAATAATATTTTTTTTAATATTTGAAAATTGTTTCTGCCGTTTCAGCGTGAAAGAGTAATAAACATCAATCCACCTTTTCATGCTTACAAACTTTTGAGTTTATAATATTAGTAGGATAACTTAAACTAAATCGTTAACACTTAGGTACTCGTTTATTCCAACTTTGCGTTTGTTAAATGTACTAATCTTATTATGTAAATTACCTAAGTTTTGAATGCAGTAAATCTTAGAGATCGGAGCTTGTTCTAAGAACTTCTGAAACAGTACTCTTTCCGTTGTAGGGAAAGACCGTGGTCGCCTGCCGCCACGATCACATACACCGTCTCATACTAAGGCAGTAAGTGCGCAAAGATACATAGAACTTCAAATGAAATGCAAGAAAGTTCCACTGTGCACGACAAGTTCCTGGGAGACTTAGTTACTACCTATGCATCGGTCATCGTTTGCATGTTTGAGTAGAGCATACATCTCACAAACTCAGATAAACAGCGCAGACGTCTAAGCGCTTACGAACGTAACAAACTTGCTCTTACAAGCAAGTCCTGAGAATTTTTAAGCGATAGTTAAGAGAACTGATATTTCGCAAATTGAGCAACGCCAGCTTAATTTGTACAAACATTCCGACTATAAATAGTAGCAATTAAACATTCTCATTAAACCCTTAATCAAGAACGAAATTCCTCCGAATCTTAAACTCTCCTAAGCTGATACAAACGTGACCTTTGATTTTGTAGTAATACTCCACCAAATCCTTCGGAGGCCCTAAATAAATCAACACATCCCACAACCAATCTAAAATTTATAGTCATAGAGTTCATATTGACTTACCTTCGATAAATCCTGGTCGGGGCGTATGTTGAACATCGGTAATTGAAGGAACATGATAGGATGTGGGAACTCGTGTGGGGAATCCTAATGATCCATTTGAAACCCTCTTTACATCTTTGCGATCTACCGCCGTTTTCATATCGACACTATCGGTTGTCCTGACATTTTTATCTACGGGAATTTTCGATAGGTTCTTGGAAATTTTTACGGTTTTCGAAAAGTCGTTGAAGATTTTTGTTCTAGTTGCATCGTCGACTCGGAGTTTCTCCATCGAGTTGTTATCGAGTCCGTCTGTATGATTATCATCTTCCAGCTCAAGATAAATTTGGTATTCATCATCGATATCAACAGTTTTATTAGCTAGTGTTGTGACCTCTGTAGTGTCATTTTTTCTTCTGAATCTATCGATAAGTGTTTGATAGTTTATGCTACTTACATTATTAATAAGCTCGTTATCATCATTAGTTTTTGGTGTTATTGTAAATTCTTCTACATTTGTATTATTAGGAATAATTTCGTTTGTGATATCTTTTGTTTTGTTTGCGAGTGTTATGTTTGGGGAAATCATTTGTGTGTTGGCTGGGAGGAGGAGGAAGAGGGCTAGGAGTGTTGAGAGTAAGTTCAAGGTTGGATCGTAGAGGGGTAAGTAGAGGGACGAGGAGGGCCGAGTTGTGCGCGTCATGCCAGGCCGGCGTTAACGCCGACTATCCTGTAACAAAGAGAACCATTAGTATCAACCACTTTCACTTAAGTTTTTAGTACATAATAGTTCCTTAATACATTATCTTTCAGCGGTGGTATTATGTTCGTAACTGTAAGTAAGTTTGTGAGATGAAATATTTCACTTATGTTATATCCCACTGAGATTTTTTGTTTGGGTTTTAAATGATTTATTATACATTAGCTAAAGTTTTGGTAGGTTTGGTAATGTTACAACGCTCCGGGGAAGCTAAACCAAAAGTTAGTTACGTATTAGGATCTTTCATTTTTCTGTGTTTAAATTAATTATGTTGGAAAAATCATAACATAATGTAGTCTATGATGAATCTTTTGTGTCAGACTTTTACTGAATGAAACCACTATGTTCCTCCTGGAGCCCTTTGAGTGCCGGGGTCGCGGTAACTTTTACGAACATCCCGCAGCCCCGGCAGGCTTGGAACCCCATGACTCCTTATATCTGTCCACTTATAATATCGCGCTGTTTATCTTTTTATGGTGTAACTCAATTAAATTCTAGATAATACTGGTTTTGACACTAAACCTCATGTCGAATTCGCCTTCGACGTAAACTGAAGACCCCTCACAATTTAGATTTGATTTGAACATTGACACAGTCATGTTTGGAGTTAGTTAATTAAATTCACGTCTCGTATGGCTTTCACTAAGGGTTCGACAATACCAATATTTGAATTTCATGTATGTATGTATGTATGATCCGTGTTAGTCCATTTGTAATTGTGTCAATAGCTGTGACTGTGTGCTGTGTTTTGGAGTAGTACATGTTGGTAAACAACGTGTTTAAGCAGGTGTCGGACATGTTTTAAGTATCTATGCACTGTATGAAAATTTACAATAATGAAAAAAAATAGTCCAGTATATTTTCAATAGACGTTTTGGGTATATTAAAAAAAATGCGATGTAGCGTTTAAAAATTGGTTTGGAAAGGTCAAATTAGTTTTTTATTTTTTTCCCATTAAAACAAGTTACTTAGTATCAAAAACTTCGTACTTTAATTTAAGATATATGTATGTAGACAAAATTACTCCATGAATACAACTTGCAAATACTCAAACACTTAACCAGCGAGACTTAAACCGGTTTACATAAATTGAAACGCGTGCTTAAACCGGTTTTAAAGCCAGCCCCCGCTGCGCGTGTCACTGAAATGCACCATTGTCATAAACAGATCCACTCCACGCTTTAAACCTACCCGAGAATTGCAAGGAAACTCAATTACTTTGCACGTTTTATACAATCATTCTTTGTATTCAACTTCCCCAAGATTATGTTCTAAAAATCCGTTTTCTCCATACAAATCCAGTATCCAGTTGGGTCTATTGTTAACTCGATCACAATTAACTGTGTCCTATTTCGAGCTGACAAAAGTAACAATCATTTGCAAGGCTTTCGGATTGTTGGCTGTGTGAAATGCGACCTTTTGTTGTGTGCGGAAGATTCAATTTTGATTGATTGTGTTGTTGATTTTCATTGTAAGTTGGAAAGATCTCTTTGCTTGATTTAAGGTTTTGTTCGACTGATTTTTCGAGAGTGTTTTTTGTACGAATACAAGAGAATAATCTTCAATCTTTGTTTATCTGAATTTCAGTATTGTAAGAGTTTACACCATCACCGAATTAACACCGACGGTATTTTTTGTATTGCTAAGCAATTCATATTCAAGTAAAGTTCATGCAATCAGGTACTAGTATAACGGGGTGCAATTGAAGAGAAGTACGCCATTAACTAATATATTTCTAAATTGATGATATATTATAATTTGGTTAAATAACTGACGTTCTTACTATGATTATGAAATTTTGCCACTCACCTCAAAAGTTGCAATTCATCTCAAACGAAATAGATAAAAAAAAGGTTAAAAAAAAGGCAATTTACTTTTTTACCGCACATATATAGTTTACAGCCGAACTGAATATCAGATCAGATATTACTAGTATATTTACATTCGACACTGATAGAACAACTTTTCCAACCGCAGTTCAATATTTCTGTAAGTCTAGCGTCATAAATATGTCGGCTATCGGCTAACATAGGCGTAGCCAGGCCGATAGAGATCGGCTAATTTCCTGGCTGTGTCTGACTGCAGTGGGACACAAATCCTTGCTGTATTTTAGAGCATACTGTTACTTTTAGTATGAATCGTAGAACTACACTACTGATAGAGAAAAAACAAAGATAAAGCAACCTTTTTTTTGTGAAAACTGGGTGTATATTGCTATGCTTTGTAATGTTAAGTGTTAAAGAAACGCAGTGGATGCGACAGACAGACAACTCCGTGACTCTGGCCATCTGCAGATGAGAATGTTCTAGTCGTTTTAGCAGGTAAGAGTCCAGTACGACATCGTGACGAAGAATAGTTCATGTGAATTACTACTCAGATACAACAAAAAGAAAAGAGTGTAAAGGAAACCGTTCTTGTATGTTTTATCTAGAATCGGTGTAAAAAAATAATGCGATTTCTAGGATTATCCACAGAGTTTTAATTTCACACTGGGGAGCATATTGTGTTGCTTATATTTGGTTGCTGGTTTGGCAACTTTAGTCTCAACGCGACGGTCTCAAGAGATTATCTTATAGCCATTGCACTGTGATAGCTTAGTGGTCTGACCAATAGCCTGCCAAGTCAAAGGTCGTAAGTTCAAATCCTGGCATTTATTAATCTATTTTCGAATTTATGTGCGTATAACAAAGTAATTATTACTTGCTTAAAACGGCGAAGGAAAATACTGTGAGGACAGACAGACAGCGATAGTGACTTTGTTTTATATTATGTAGTGATTGTTTTTTTTTTAGCTCAAATTATTCCGTTTAACAACCATCCAAATATAGTAAGCTTCTTTACAATAATATTATATCAGGCATAAGAGATACCATAGTTTAATATTTAAAATCGTTTAAGGTAAGGTACGAATAGTATTCCCACGCGGCGTTACCTTTGCCCGGCTCACTCTAAGCTTTAGCACAAACTTGCTAACTTGCCCACTTCGGCAAATACCTTCAGTAAATAGACTTTTCAAATAGGAATACGTATGACTTGCCGCCATATTAGCTGTCAAAATTAATTATTTGAGACAAAAGAAAATGCCGTTAACAAAGGCAGGTCTGACTACGGTTGATGATGATGACAAGTATTAAAACTTCGACGTTTTATACATCATAATAATTGAGCAAAAAAATTTTATTGTGCTGCAAATCGAACATGCAGTCCGATTACAGTTGAATTGCAGTCAGCGTACAGTTCTATTGCAGTCGTGTCCACTGCATTCAAACTACAATTTGCAGTTGAAATGCAGTTCACCTGTCTAGTGCCTTATTGTCTATACAACAAAGAAAGCAGTGACGCAGTGAAGAATGCAGTGAAGACGGCGTGCTGCTGCGTTCCGCGCGGCTGCAGGCAGTTGTTTTTTGGAAACGGCTGAGTTAAACTACAGCCCTATCTATCAAAGAGAATATTCACTACATTTTTATATCTATAAATATAAATAAATAAAAAATACTTGTAATATCAAATTATGTCTACAACAACTCATATCTCATTCGTCGGTTCGTTGGTCCGAACGATTAATTACTTTTTGTAATCATTCCATTGTCATTCAATTTTGTCTAGCAAACCCAATTTATGTGTGGCCGTGTGTATTAATTGGCATTTGCCGATATTAGGGTCAACCGCGCTTCAGTAATACTGAATTAGGAAAATCAATATTATTTTAATGGAAGATTTTTTGTGAGCAAACTTGTGGCATTGTTAAGTGTAGATATGAAACTTGACTATTGTGACCAAAGGACATATATCAAAAACGTTATTTCCTCTGACACAGATGGTTAAATAGCAGCCTATGTGTATCCAGAGTGTCAGCTAAGTCCGTACCAAATATGATCAAAATTATTTTAGCCGTTTGAACGTGAAAGAGTAGCAAACATCCATCCATTCACCCATCCATTCCGACAACCATATTTACAAACTTTCACTTTTATAATATTAGTAAGATATGGATGAACACTTACTATTAATTTACTATTAATTGTAATCCTATTTTAACATTTAAAACTCTACAAATCAAAGAATTCATTTAAACCTCATGTAACATTCGAACTGTAACGGACAACTAAAAAAAGTTTTATAGGAGGCATTTAAAACATGGAAATTATAAAATAAAATAAAGGTCTGGCTGTCAAAGCAATTCAAATAAAAAATAAACTTTTGAAAATGGAACATTATAAAAATGGCCACGTCACCGAGTGGCTGTCATTTTGTGACAAACTACCAACACAAAGTTAATAAACGCGCGGGTAACACATAATCTGTCTCTTGTAGGGTTGGCACTCAGTACATGTCGTTATTGAAATATTTTTTGTCTTTATTTATCATCACATATTTTTATCTTGAGCGTTTGAGCCAGCGTTTCCTTTTTTTTTGGTTTTTAGGGTGAAATTCTAATGATTTAAACCCGAGGGCACGGCGTGGGAATATGTCGGACTCACACCGACCAAAAACACCCCGGGCCCCTTCTGGCAAAATTCTGTGTTTCCTGAGAGAGCAATGGCTGAACTGGTTGCCCCTATAGCCCTCTATGCATCTTGGGAGCCCATCACTAAGCATTAGTGCTTACGGTGCTACGGTTTTTCTGTTGGTACTTAGGTACCAACAGAAAAACCGTAGCATTTAATGCCATTTATACATTTGAAATACAGCCGAACGATAAAACACAATTTATAGCAAACCCCAACAAAACGAATATTCGGATCATTAATAACAAAAACATCTCGTGCCAACCCTACAACCTTCACCTTTACGTTTTTTTTAAAGCCAAGAACACACCGACATCGTCCAATAAAATATTTACATGTCGGATTTAATCGTCTCGTTTCGCACCAACTCGTTAATTATTCCCCGATAGGGGGAAATTGGGAATTAAACGTTATGATGTGTACCTACGCTACGTTAAGATTTCCTTGTAAATTATTCGATTCCGATGAGATATTTTCAATTGGGTTTTTATTGATTTCTCGATTATTCTATTTCGAGATTCTTGGAATCGGGCTGAAATGTTATACTTGGGAAATCATTTGCGGGGATTAGATGACATGGGTTTGCCACATTTTGGTGTCCTGAAAAAATAACAATTTTGTTTCGTTCTTATTTCACATGTAGATAAGT
The DNA here is from genome assembly GCA_941860345.1 of Chrysodeixis includens. Classification (NCBI taxonomy): domain Eukaryota; kingdom Metazoa; phylum Arthropoda; class Insecta; order Lepidoptera; family Noctuidae; genus Chrysodeixis; species Chrysodeixis includens. The sequence goes on from OW796096.1 coordinate 12,739,636, forward strand.
AATTACACACATATTTAAAGTCAAATCTTTCAGTACACTTTTTTTGCCTTTTTGTCAAAAATACTTCTCGTCCGTCAGAAACAAATACCTATTATCAAAGTCCAAAAAAGTAACACAAAAAATTATGTCTAGGCTGAAATACCTGTATTTTTTCTGTAATGCAAAGGTTTTTACAATGTTGTCTTTATACTACGTATGTGGAAGAAGTTTGTTCTATTATTTCACTAACTATTTAAGAATAATAAACAAACTTGACAAGGGTTATATAAGTATAGTCAGATCTAATATGCTACTGTAGGCGTCTGCCTCACTAACCTAGTTATAGCGGTTCTATCTACCTTATTTAATTATTATTGGTTGCTCTTAACACAATATTATAAGGTGTGCAAAATTTACCAATGTTTGGAAAGTATTACGAATTTTAGAGGTCGTTGATTTCGATCGTTTAATCGCATGTTGTAAGAGATTTACATAAATATAAGAGAAAAGAAATATTTCATATGAATTTAGGTACATCATAGCAATTAAAGCTTTTTATCTGATATTGTCAGGCAAAGGTTAATCTTATCACGGAGCTAGCTTTATCTTTCGACTAGCCCAAAAAAATAACCAGATAGATAGCTTTTGTTTAGTTTCCATACTAGTTCACTATCAAATTTTTAATTTTTGTTTGCATTTTGACGTCTAGATTATTTTTTATAATCGTGTCTGTTGCTTAAAAAATAACATTAAGTAATGTACGTTGAAGTATTTTATTACTGTCAGTTTCACATTTACAATATTAGTACAGATTCCTACAATATATTACGTTTGAGGTGGTAAGAGGAGGGGAGTGACGTACAAACGTGAGGCTGAGGCTGTACGCCTACGCAACACTCGGGCACTTGAGCTTATGTAATTGATGTGGTTTACAATAAAATGGAATCGGAAATGTGTTACGACGGTTATAAGTAACAGTATGGTCTACTAGCTCATACCTAATTGTATTAATATCCTATATGCATTCACCTGCGTGTGTGTATGTATACACATGTTTATGGCAAATAAATGATTCTTATTCTTAGTTCACGACAAGAAAATGTGGAAGGACTTGAGGGAGGCCTTTGCTCAGTAGTGGGACACAACAGGCTAGAAAAAAAATAGCCCAGGGGATTTTTTTTTGCATAAGTCGATTAGATTAGGAAAAGAGTTAAATTTTGAGTCGCTACGTTTGATCTTAATTTTTTTATAGCGAATCAAATCATAACATTATATTAAATTAATATTTTTTTTTACAATAAATTCTACTAATATTATAAACGCAAAAGTTTGTAAGAATGGATGGATGAATGAATGTTTCTTACTCTTTCCTGCTCAAACGTGAAGCAATTTTAACGAATTTTGGTATTATTTAGTTGACACTCTGGACACACAGTAACACATAGGTTACTTTTTTACCGATAGCGTTAGACGGGGATAACATTTTGCATCTAAAATCAATATTGGCGCAAAGTCGTAAGCTATAAGCTATGTATTTAATATATAATACTTTACGAGATTCACACGACACTTAATACCAAAAAGCGAATTTTCTATTTTCATCAAATCAGCGAGAACCAGTATCGAAATTTTCTGCCTTCGTATATTCTTTAATAAAACCGGCACATTTAACAATATAAAGACGGGATTACACTTGAGCAGAGCACACAGTTCACTTGTCTCAGTGCGATGAATCGACAGCCAAAGAGATATAAGGGATTCTTCAGACATAAGTGTGTGTTCAAGCGTTAAACTGGAAAATGTATGCCTAAGCTGATACGATCAGATTTCGAGGCGATATTTTAGAATTTGATTATAGTTGTGTTGTTGGAATTTAGACTTTAAAACTGTTGATTAGGTTTGGAAATTGGTTTTTGGATGCTAGTTGAGATGATATTTGAGATTGCTTATAATATGTGTTGAAGGTCAAGTCGATAATATTAGCGATGAATTTAGCATTACTTTCTACTACAAATCTTTTTAGGTATTTATAAGTATTCAATTGATGAATTGTTACACGACTGACTGAGATTTTTTTTTCATGAAGCCGAAGGTAAATATAAAATAATCATTTCTTCTCTTAAATATCAATATTTAAGAGAAGATTATAAGATTAGCTACGACAAATGTAAGTTCATTAGAATACAATTAGTAAAAATATTTCGCACACTCAATCGTTTGAAAAAACGTGAAAAACGAATTCCTCAAAAATCATAAACCTGAAAACTAGACAAGATTTTTTTTTAATCCTCATTTATTATTATAAACCATTCACACGCGGGTCGTAAATCTTAGAATAAAACTTGTCACCCCGTAGCCTCTTCGTTTGTATGCCGACCTGGTAGTTGATACACACCCGTTATTATATTACACTATCAACGCGAGACAGATAACGATTTTTATGTGGATTTTCCTGATATATAGGATACTGTTGGGGTGGGTAAGTTTTCTAGGGTGTGAGTTTGAAGAAAATTTCCTTGCAAGATTTCATATATTAAAGTACTTAAGCGTTGACGAATATTGTCGCAACCAAAAAGATTTTAAGTGCTTCCTTAAATTTCTAGCTAAATTCATCGTAAGTTTTATTTTCGTTGTCTATTATATCCCACTGCTGAGCAAAAGGCCTCCCCAAATCCGTCCTTTAAGTTATATGAAAATTAATTTAATGTTGTGCCGTGAAAGCGACAAAAAGAAACAGGGTTACTTTTACTTTCATCATAAATACTACGATGAATAACAATAAATAAACCAGCCCATATACGTCTGACTGCCGGGCACAGGCCTCTTACCCTACAGAGAAGGTTATATTTATGGACTAAAGAGATGATTGCAGCAAAATTCAGATAAAAATAATAAACTAACGAGAAGTGGTTCGAAGCGGCGCAAAATAGGAAATCGTGGAAGAACTTGGAGGATGCCTTCACCCAGCAGGACACTACAGACAAGGAAAAAAAGAACGAAAATCCTATAATTCTCTATTTCGATGGAACGTCTCGTGTTACACTTAAAATATACATCATGTAACTTAATATGAACTTGAAAGTCCCTCACTGACATCGATCCAACACAAATTCAAGATTTTCTTGACACAGCCGACCACTAGTGTTGCCACTCCGTCCTAAATAAACTTTGGTGTAACAAGTACCGATTCTTTAGTGTCAAAATAAAGGACAGCTGAGGGACGAGACAGGAATATTAATGTTACCAACCTTTGCAACTTCTAAGTTTCATGTTACTCTGGTTATTTCCAAAATAGAAGTAGGCTTTCTGATGTAGGTACAAGGTCATCCTGACTTTTGGATACTAAAGCTATTATTAAATGTATTATGATGTAAAACTATTTTAGGATTTAAATAAAGGGTGTTCTGTAAATTACATAGCATTTACAGTTTTCCATTCATTACAATATTATTTATTATAGATTTAAAAAATGTATCTTGGTCACGGAGGTTATTCGAATATCTTTCTAAACTCTACTTTAATTGAGGAATTAACTACCGTGTAAATAAAACTGACAAAAGAAAACAAAATAATCGTCAAACTTTAGCCAAGAATTTTCCAAAAAAGCTACCAGCTCCGAATGAATATACATAAGAGCTAAAAAACGGGCATTCCCAACAATTTGAACCGTCACCTAATAAGATTTGGGCAACGGGATTTGTGAGGAGCGTACAGCTAATGAAGAACAAGGAAACTGTTTACGTAATGAATCTAGTTATATTTTAGGGACACGAGGAATTTTTGTAAGGTGAAATTTCGGCTAAATAGTTATTATTTTTATAAGAATTTCGTTTTAATGTTTAGATGTAACTTTATTTTTCTCTATTTTGGGATCTGGGGATCGGAGGGTGAAAAATAAATCTACGACACACAACGTCACAAGTTTGTACTGTTTTTTGAAATCTCACATACAGTTACAGGTTCAACACGCAAAGGCCTTGTGTAGAACTTTAATATAAAACGTAGGGGACATTCATTTACCAGAGATTATTCTTAATCTAATGACTTATTTGCATTGCATTTTTGTTTTGGGAACTTTAATTTATTCTCCTAAAATATTTGCATTCAGCTATTCTATATTCTGTTTAGGATACTAAATGACCATCTACAAGCCAGAGTTCTTCTTTGAAAGTAAAGACACTTTTCGTTTGACTTTGCAAATAAGATTTTTGTTCGTACGGGACTCGAGAAAGTTCACTTGAGAAGCGGAAATTACGTTCCTGTTCATCTCCTTTCGCATTTAGCGTTAATATAACACGTATTTACTTTTCTTATTTTTCTAAAAGATAGAGAAAATGTGTAGGAAAATTTTTGATTCTGAGGCAAGGTAGAGACTAAAATAAATATAATATAAAAATAAGCTGCTCTATAAATATCCCAACGCTGGGCAAAGGTCTCTTCTCGTGTAGGGACGAAATGAACATTAATCATCACCATTGTACGTTGGGGATTTGAGATATTTTTTCGTTGGCCAATTGTCACTATAGGCTAGGAAAAAAAAATGTCAGCTAAAGAAAAAAAAAAGATTCATTGTGTCGAGTGTTGAACAGGAATTTTTAGGCACCTTAAAGCAAGATTGAAATTGAAATATAATATTTTTTAGTGACTCAAAACGCAATTCTAAACAAAATTGTACAATATATGCTGACACACCTTTTGTTTATGGCTGTAGGTGTTAAGACGCCGATACAATGAATTAATGCCGTGCCGTGTGCTGTATAGATAAGAATAAGCGGGTTTACTCGTTCTCATAGAATAGACATAATAGATGCAGATGTATTCACGTATGCTTGGGAGTCTGCCTACTCTAAAACTAAGATTATTGCAGTTATGGAAGGGATTCAACTCATCGCCATGTAAGTTACCGTATAGGCTTCAACAACCATCTTTTGCAGTAGGCGTCTTACCACCCAACCAGAGTCACGGAGAGCATGCGTGAGCGATCCCGTGATTCTGGCATAGGTAGGAGAAGAGGGGCCAGGGGTGATTATAGCCAGTGGGAGTCAGACTTATCCCCACGCCGTACCCTCGGTGTTGGTTGAAGCCATTAGCGTTTCAGTCCGGAAAACAAAAAAATAAATAAAAATAGACGTTCTAGTACCTTAATTTAAAAAGAAGATTTTTACAGATGTTTTAATACAAAAGGCACGTACTTACCGATGGATGTTTTTGCAACTGTAAAGGTACTTAATTAAGTACTTTCTCCATGGCTTATCAAAGTGACGAAGGGTTTTTGATGGACAGGAAAACGGTTGCAAAAATAAACAAACGGTTATTTTGACATCAACAGTAACATCATAACATCAAGATACGCGCTCGAAATGTTACCATTTCAAAAAAAATATGTTAATACAGATTTACATACGAAAGGTAACGGACACACGTTCGCGATTATTTGAATTTAAAATTTAAATTTGAGGAATTTTCGTGACGTATTGTGGGATTGTACAATTTATGTTGCTATATTCAAAATCTGCATTTACAGCTGAAAGTTTACATTAATGATTATAAAATTAAACATTTAGAACTTACCACCACGTCTTAATAGTGAACCAGTAGAACTATTGCAGCTGTAAAAGAGAGACACCGCTCTATACCGTATATTGCACTGTCTCGCTTCCACATACCCAACAGCCTTACTCTAAGAAGCCTTGGTAGGTACTCTGTTTAACAAAACTTTAACCTTTGTGAAACATTGTCAATTTATTGTTATGATGTCTATAATGAACGTTCAGGCCTATCGATTCGAGCTCGAAATGAGTTTCAAGAAAATGATTTTGGAGAGTTTTAATAAGTGCCCTCATTATGTAAATGCCAATTAGCAAGTGATTGCCTCGCTTTCGCGTTTCGTTTATTCTCAGTAATGAAAGGAGTGAAACATTTTTTTGCCGAGACAATTACGTTTGGAGTTTTGCCTTTGAATTTTGACAATTGTGTCTAAATTTAGAGGTGCCATTTTGTAAACGTAGACTTGAAAAGGAGAGTTTTTTTTTTGCGCTTTTAGAGAATATTTTTATGTAAATTAATAGAAGTCTTTGATATTACTTTAATCCTATTAGATTTTATACCCGCATGTTAGAAGTATTTATTGTTTTAATGTTCGTACAATTTAGTAAATTCTCAAAATATGGAACTACAGTTTAGTGGTTTCGAAAAAGGCCTTTGCTAAACAGAAGGTAAATATTCAATATAAAGGGAAGATAAAAAAAAAAGCCGTGGGTATTATTTGTTGGCATCTATAGTATTAAATACCTGAGTAGTATATTATGTACCTATGCTTAAAAAAGTATAATATTAAAACTCAGTAAATGTTAGTAAATTCCCACCAAACTTTCCACGAACCAACTCACTAGGCAAAAACTAGATCAGCACTTAAGAAAACTATGACTAGTAACAAAACAGTCTGTCGGTCATCCCCCATTCCTCATTCTCTAGTAATGGCTGCTTGATTGTGTAATCCAGACAAGTAATGGATGCGCGGTAATTGCACGATTACTTTAAATTGGTTTCTCACAAACTTGGAAATACGATACGGTTTCAAAGTTCCAAGACTAATTAAAAAGAGAACGGAGGCTGTATAGATTCAGAGGCATAATTTATGGAGAATAGTGATTGAGATAATGGAAGCGAAAATCAATCGGAGACGAGAATTCTGAGACGAGTTTTCGGAATTGCGGTTTTCTGACAATTGAAGAGGTTGTAGTGAAGCGTTACATAATAATGTATTTTTGAACCATTCTGAAAATAGAACTATTTAAGACGAAAAGTTTTCGTAAATAGTCCTGAATTAATTGTTTTAAACATTCTTGATTGAGGTCAACTTGAGTTAAACACAACTAGAAACTAAATGTCTTATATACCAGTCAACCAAGGTGGGTTCTTTGCACTTGGCTTTCGGGATAAAAAACGAAAATATGGGCCCATTTTTTTTCTTTAATTTGTCTGACGGGCTAATTACTTCAAATACCCAATTAGTATGAGCTTAAAACAATCAACACAAATCTTGGCAAATCTAGACTCAGCTCAAACTTTAGTCAAACTTAACGATCCTTAACAGCACATCTAAAGGGAAATTAGTAGCATACATATCCTTATACATATAACCATTTACTTTAATTCCCTCGTCTCCATAGGGATTTCGTATAATTTCTGTTGGGCCATAACATAAGGTCCCGACGGCGAACGTTCCCTGAGCCGGTAATACGAGCCGTTACCCGTAATTGTTATATAACAGTAAATATTTTTTACCCTTATATTAGTACTTAGGGCTTTTATTTATTGTAAGTACATTTTCTTTGGAATTGTCTCGTATTTTCGTTTGTAATGTGACTGATATTGATTTTTGGTTTTGTATTTGTTTTGGTTAGGCGGATATAAAAGTCGATATTATGTGAATTTCTTTTATTTGCATAATATATGGTATAATAAAACAGCAAATATACGAGAGAGAAAAAAACATAGATTTTTCTATGTTTTTTTCTCTCTCGTCTCATCAGTTATAAAATGCACGATAAGTAAAAATAAGATTAGATAAAAATACAATGCCTTTCTAAAATGATAGATCTGACACGAAAACTTTCTTATAGTATAGACAAGAAGCTCTCTTATATTCTATAATCTCGAATATTGATGAAAATGGCACAAGATTTAAAGTATCGATTTAAAATAATGTTGAGAGCGCAACCGTTTTCTAAAAGTTTGGAAAAAGTCTAGGTATTAAACCCGGGTTAGTTAAGGTACCTTGTTGTTTGTACCTAATAATGTTGAAGTACATGTTTAAAAAGAAAAAACACGAAAATCTTTTCTAGGAATGCGTAAAATATTACGAGAAGAACATATACAGTTTGTTTCACAACTCTACACTGAATATCAAAATAAATTCAACTCGATTTTTCTCCCAAATTTCAGAAGAAATAAAGTCATAAATATCTGTTCAAAAGGGGTTCTCGGTAATATTCACATTTATATCTTGTGTACAGAGAGTGCAAGGATCACGCGTAGGTGTACACGTGTCAAATATTAGGCAGCTACGGGTTACGAGAGCGATGAAATAAGGCTACGATCGAACCAAACGTGTAGCTAGTCATCGACTACGAATAAACGCTACGCAGCTTATTGTATTGACATACATACTCGTATTTACTTTATCATTAAAACATTACGGTGATATGCTACGTTAAATTACTACGCGTAGTCGTAGATGTAGATTTCGTAGTTTCACATTGCCATTGTGGCTCGTAGTGTATCACTTAACGTTCAGCAGCTGACTATACGTTGGGTTTGGACAGTGCCTAAAAATACATTAAATTATTGTGACGAATAGTTCAAAGAAACAAAATTTATTATCATCTCTTCACTTGACGGAGGTGACGGGTAAATAATATTATTTTGCCGATCTGTGGCGTCCAATAGGTTGACCACTAAAGTGATAATTACTAGTATGTATAGGATTCTCTATTACCCTATAGAATGTCTAGTAAGAGTCAGGTAGGTAGTCGTTCCTTGTAATATACTGAAACCTAAGGGAATCTATTGAGGCTACCATGCGATTCAAACGTAGCATAGATTGGAAAGGTCACCACTGATTGATTTGATGAAACAGTCATATTAATAACATATTATGATTTAATTTTTCTAAAACGGGATTGTTTGTCATTGTCTATGTTTGATATCTATATTGATGATCATTTGTTCTGAACCTGGGTGTAAATTATGTAAAAAAATATGTATTTAGAAGTATATATGCATGTTTATCAGTTGTCTAGTGTTCGTAATACAAGTTTTCTTTAGTTTGAGACTAGATGGCGCTGTGTTACAGTAGTAGAATATTTATATACTTTATACTAAACTTCTGGACTAAATTCGATCAATTTGAAACAGATGTTGTTGATTAACCAGCTTGTATTTTTATGCCATATAGATGCAGGTATATGCATAAACCGCGTACTAAAACTAGAGCAATATTTCACAAAGAGTAAAACATTGTGTAACAGTATTACCGAAACAGTATTTACTTAGCGAGGCACTGTTAAAAGTGCCATTGTGCTTTAAGTTACGGAACAAATTTAATTTTGTGACGCCGTTTTAACGAACCTGATTCACTGCGTATTGTGTACTTTCAGACATTGTTTAAATAAGATTTTAGTTTTGAATTTAATGTATTAAATAACGGGTTTGTATTTGTCCATATATAACTGACTTTAATTACTTTTCGAACTACAAAAATGACACAAAAACTCCACATTTTTCTTGAAAAGAAATTTGGAGATATGCTCAATAGCTCTGGCTTCAAGACAAGATTAATTTTCTTGTTTTTCTTAAATCTGATAGTTGATCTAAATATGTCGACACAAGCGACCCGCCTCCGCTTCGCATGGGGTCGATTCTGCATATATTATAATTATTACATATGTTATAAAACATTTTATCTATATTTAGTTTTAAAAAATTAAGCGTACAGTCAGACGGGGAAAACGACTTTGTTTTATACGATATGTTGATTTGCAGGATAAAAGAACACAATCAGAAGAAAAATATTTAACCAACATAGACCTAATCATCGTCTTACAAAACAACACTTCCCACGTCACTTTTATCTCAATCCTGAAATACAAACACTTTTCAATCAATGAAGTACACGATTTCTCTAAATAACAAATACAGGATCGCACTTAAACAACTATTCAAAAAGACAAACCATTACTACGCAAGTTGTGGAACTTGGATCGCACCCCGAAGTTCTAGATTTAATGATAACTGTTAGCCACAGGGCATATCCGAACAGATCTCCTAATGGCTGAGTTTTAAGTGTTCTTGCGGAACCCTAATCTTAATGCTGGACGGAACACAATAAAAGGTATATTACTGAATGCTAGGGTTAAGTGATAGGGGATAGTACAAAATGTTAGTATTGTAATACATAGATTAATTGAATTGTAAGCTTTACATGATTTATATTACTGAACAATTTTAGCACAAGACTTGCATGCTGCATACTGTTTTATATTGCAGTACTCACAAAAAAACTTTTACTGAGTAGTTATTTGGACACACGATTGGCAAATATCCCGCAATTCTACAACATTTTATTCAGTATAAGTAATGTTATTGACCATGTCATCCTTGTTGCTATGTTTTAAATTTTATCAGAATCAGTATCAGTTTACAACTCGCGCCATACGTCTACCGGGAGGCGAGCGGCCACGTCCGCGCCCTTTTTGTTCCACACAAGTTATATCCATTACAGATATGTGCGATTGTACCATCGTCTGATTGTTTCCAGTACTTTCCCCTTTTACTCTCTTTATAACTACTTTCTACAAAGAAAAATCGCTTCCCGTGACCGTCTATTCCTGTGTATGCTTAGACCTTTGAAGCTGCGCAATGGATTTTGATGCGTTTTGAGTTTTGTTTAATAAATAGAATGTTTCAAGTTTCTAAGGACGCGAGTATTAAGTAATCGAAAAACAGTGAATTTAACTTTACCTGACATTACGCGTTTCTATATTATATCTAAGCAATCGAACGCCACTAAATCCAACTCTAAAACTTAAACAATAAATCTGTATCAACATTTATTGTAAATACCGAAAAAAAAAAATATTATGAAATTAAAAGTGTTATTGTAAAACTAGGATTAAATATTTATACTTTTTATATTCTATCAACATTACTATACTTAGATACAACTTCTTTAAACCACAAACAGCCTTCTATCTCTCTATAAATATGGCTGCAACTCCAGACGGTACCTGAAAGTGTCGGAGTGACGTGTGTCATGCTGTCTGGAGCAGGGCTGGGGTCTACCCACCACTTTGTATCGTCACTAAATATATACTGGGATAAAAATAGAGAGTGTTTTTGTATACTGTTAGCCTTGTTAGTATCAGCAAGATTAATAAAGATGCCTATATAGAATTTCCCAAAATTGGTAATTCAACGAAATCCTACTAATATTGAAAACGTGAAAGTTTGTAAGTATGGATGGATATTTGTTACTCTTTCACATGAGTCAACTGGTGTAAATTTTACGTTACACTTAGGATAGTGTAATTAAATTTAGACTCGAGTTTTGACGCCTTAACACGAGTAGGATTTTTTTCGTATCCTTTTATTCGGGTAATAGTTGTCTGGTAGAGACGTGTACCTAAAAAGGTTATTAAACAACATCGCTCATTAAGCTATATTGTGGATAATCTTCGATATTAACAGTTAAGGGTAGCTTTATTCTTTATTTACTGTTCATTACCGACGATACGAAGTTTTATGATGGAAGTATATGACGGTGTGAACCTATCCCATGATCAGTTCTCATGAAATTATAAGTGTCATTTGCTCTGCGTTTAAATTTTATGTTTTCTTTCGCCGATTCAGCAAGTAATATTTGCTTTGTTCTTCGCACATGAATTCAAAAATATATTAGTGCGTGCTGGGATTTGAACCCATGACCTCTGATTTGGCAGTCCAACGGTCTACCACTAGGCTATCACTGTCTCAGTGAGAGATCAACTATAATCTATTATTTAATTTTACAAAGGACAGTGTAAGCTATACCTACTTACTCGTTTCTTTCGCTTAAATATGATCTCGTCTTAGACTTACTAGATTTCTGATTACGTCCTAAACGCCTTTTTTATTATATCCCAGTGGAAATCCTGATGGACTGTGTTCCGTCGGAAAGTTGACAAGGGAGTGAGCCGGACTTATACCGGCTAAAACCACTGGAGCCTCTTCATCTGCCTATGACCTGCATGGAGTTCGCTTTTACATTCACCGCGCATGCCCGAAAGGCCTAAAGGCTTAACGTTATTTTCAAGGAACGGAGAAACTCTCGGTGTATTTACTACAGGTCACCTGTTTAAGAAGAAAGCGTCAAAATAGTACGTAGTAGTAGTAAGTCGGTTCCCGCATCTGTCTGTCCGTGCCTATGTTTAGATCTTTATAGCCACGCAATGGATTTGGATGCATTCTTTGAGCATATAGAGTATCTCAAGAGAAAGGTTTGTAATAATAATGTGTAAAATACATCAGTATTGAACCTGTGCCAAGCTGGTGCCCCAGCGCGTTCAATAAACTACCCCTCAACCAAGAAAACTTAAACGTTACTTCAAAACTATACAGGTGCTTAAATAAATTAAAACTTCACTCATTTCAGGCATACACAACATCCCCTTAACAAAAAAATTAAACACAACGCGGTTTTTACGACGCACTTAAACGTGGAGTTAACGGAAATTTAAAATGGCGGCGAACGATCGCTTTTTATGAAACACATCGTAACATCAGCATTTTTAATTAATTAAGCTTTTATTCATATCAGCTTAATAGTTCGGTTCGAGAGCGGAGAGATGTTGGATTTTTTGTACAACATTGGAGATTATTACGTAAACATCGGTCTTTGTTTGGTGATTACTTGACGGAATTTGTACTAGAATTCTATTTCATTTTACGCTAAAATATTATCATAAGCACTCTTCCATATTAGAGGGAAGGTTTTTCATTTTCTATCCTAATCAGACCGATTAATGATTTATCTGTAAACATTCAAAATCAAAATCAAAAGTCATTTATTCAAATTAGGCTACAATCACTTTTCGAACGTCAATAATTTTAATAGACAGCACCCCATCGCCCACTCTTCACCATTCATTCAAATTGACAATAATAAGGACAAAGTCACAGCAACATTTTGCTATGCGTTTGGTGTGTCGTTGCTATGTGCATTCGGCTGTAATAAGTAAGACTCAAGCGAGGTACGATATTGTATAGTAAATTTTATTGATACTCTGGTCTCGTCTACCCTTTGACTGATTTGAGGAAGCGCAGGACAGAAATACGTGAAAATGTTTGGGGGAGGCATTTGCTCAGCAGTGGGACACAATAGCTAAGGAAAAAAATAATAATCTACAATTTTTTGACGTCGAGTTGCATAAACGTGTATAAATTAATGACAGTTATATCTTTTGCAAGATATTATATTTTGACTTTCGAAAAATCATTATTTAACTTAACTCTTATAGAAATATTCACACACGACAGGATTACCAAAAATCACATCATCAACCGAACACAAAGTTCCACGTGAGCGGCGTTACGCAAGAAGCACGAAGCAGGTCAGTCTTGGCGCCCAATGAACAGGCCGGGAGCAGTTAGCAACAGTTTCCAGCCCACTGGCCCGCGTGGAGCGCGCTCACACAAAAATACTCCGTTCTTCATTTCACATGGATGGGATTGTGTGAAATTGGAGGTGACGCCGAATTTGATGGTATGTTTTAATATTTGTTTTTGGACTGTCGATGTCGTTGCGGATTCGATTAATAAATGTTGATGTTTTGCTGGTTGTTTAGGAGAGGTTTAGGTTTACTATAGTTAATATTATCTATTACACAGCGCGCGTAAAAAAATAGAAAAGGTAAGTATGGTATATTTTGCAAAATCTTATTTTATTTGATTTACTTTTCTGTAGACTATAAATAAACCATTTATTTTTCTTGATGTCTTCATCTAGAGAAATATAAAGAAACCTAAAATTTCAAAGTTACTGTCGCCCAAAAAATTGGACAAAGCAATTGGGCATCCCAAAGACTGTCCAATCGCTTTGCCCAATCAAAATAGGTTTTATATCAACCCAAAAACAAAAGCCGTCCTCATTACGTACAGTAAAAGCGAAGTAAATACGCAATTCGGAACCAAGATAGGATTAGGTCACATTGGAGCGATGCGATCAAACGACTTTACGAGTCTTATTTGGAAGTCAATCGTGTATGGGAGCCTGGGACCGATTCAAAGGTACCTCGGTACCGGTGGGAACGATACACACGTAATGGCTAAATCTAGTTTTGAGATGCCTCGTTGGATATAACGCAGATGTTACTTTGTTCTGAAAATTTTGTGCCCACTTTTTTGGAAACAAGAATTGTAGAAGAGCTAGTCAGAATACTCGTCTCATTTCAACCAAGACTTCTTGTACTTTTAAGTAAAAAAGTGTCAAATACGAGTCCTAGAAGAATCATTGTCAAAGTGCAAATAAATGTATGCTCTATTGCACACCAAAAAAAAATTTTTCTTTTTTCAAACCTTTGTTTTTATAACTAAGTAAAGGTCTTCCAATCCTTTCACTATTCCAATACTTTCAGAACCAGTTTTCATCAAAAAACGTCTTGAAACGGCAAGTAACTTCTGTATTACATCAGACTACTACCACGAAACGAATCATTCTGAGAGAGTATAGCGGCTAGTCTTATTAATGTGCCCGATTTTGGAGTGATTGCGATTCGGCCCTCGATAATAGCCCATTGACCGTATCCAGAGTTCATTTGACAAGGTTCTGACGATGTGTCGTATGCAGGAATGTAATTAAGATGGGTTGAAGATATGGGACACTAGATAGACTATTACTTGAGGCTGGTATTGACTTCCAGTAAATTAGTTTCGTAAATAACTTTGGTAAATTAATTTTCTTACTCTGTTTAGTTTATTGTTGTGGGTTGTGAAGATACGGGCAGTCGCTCTATGTAATTTTAGTACCAGAGAGACTAAAAATAGTTATTTCCCAAAAACTATGCCTTTATAATTGGTATTCAAAATTACTGGAATACTCATGAGTGTCAGTCGGATAAAATGTCCATAAGTGTTATGTTATCTCTGCCACCGTAAGGCAGAATGTAAACGTTTTCTGTTCCAAAAAAATGTATCATTTAATAGTAATGAATATCTTCGAGTTCAAATTTTCCAAACAGACTGGCTCTCTAGGCAGTCATTATCCCAAACATTTTCAAAATTCAAAGACCACTAGGGCCATTGAGATAGTAAAAACAAACCCTTAAGAATCTCCATATTGTAGGGTCCTGGTAATGGCGTGGCCTTGCCCCTACTCAAGCCCCGACCCTGATGTAACTAAGTCAATATCTGAGACAAGATTCCATTTTGATTAGCATGTCGGGACTGACTGTCCGGCGCACGGCTAAGGGTACTTAAAGGAGCAAGAAGGGTTTATTTTCTTAAGAAAATAGGAGCTCCCAATTTTATTTTGCAAATTTCAACTCATTTGTGTATTTGTTTTTACGTCATTCCATGCTGGACATGAATATGGATAGATATAAGAGAAGAGCACGACCAAAGAAACGATGGATGGATTGTGTAAAAGATGATATGGTTGCAAAGAGTGAGACTTGCGAGATGACGTTGTATAGAAACGTGTGGAAGAAGAAGACATGCTGCGCCGACCCCAAATATTAATTGGAATAAGGGCAGGGGAATGATGATTAAACTTATGTGGGAAACGGAACGTAAGTGTAAGTGTGAGATAGAAGTATGTGTGCGAGTGAGAGGATGATAGAAGAATGTAAAATTCAAAATTGAAGTGACGGACGAGTAGAGTGAAAAAAAAGTGAACGACGACGAGTGACAGCCGTAAGACGTTGAATTTTAAAAAGACGAAATACAAATTAATTTATTCAAGACGAAAGCTTTTCTTTTCCTGCCCGAATCCCACAAATTTGGGGGCTCGTCCGGGATAGGCGCGGGAAAGGATTTTTCAAGAAGACGAAAACGACGACACGACGGAAAAGATTTTTCTTTGAAGATATTTTTACAAAATACTTCAGTTGACCGAAAATATACTTACCAATCTACGACGAAAGAAGTTTACTACGTTCCTACGACGAAAAACAACGACGATTACAAAAGATGACTGAAGAAAGTTCGGCCAGGACTCGATACGGTGCGGCGGGCGGCGTTGAGTGTGAACCTGGAATGGCGGCGCTTTTTGTTGACGGCATCCCGAAGTTTAGTGGAGACGATAAGACGATATCATCCACTAGATGGGCGCAAGATCTGGAGGATAATGCCGAAATCTTCAAGTGGTCAGCTATGCAGAAACTCATCATTGCGCGCAGAACACTAGTCGGCACGGCGGCGTTATGGCTGAAGGGTGAGAAAGCATTCAAAACTTACGACGAGTTAAAGGCGGCGGTTCAAAAGGAGTTCCCAGAAACCGTTAATGTAAAGGAAATGCACGAAATTATGGCAGCCCGTAAGAAGCAAAAAGATGAGACCTATTACCAATACATGCTAGTCATGAAGGAGCTGGGTCGCAGGGCAAAATTCCCGGATTATGTCGGAGTGCAGTACGTAAAAGATGGTATACAAGACTTCGAATTAAACAAGGCGATTTTGTACGGGGCAACAACATATCCAGTGCTCAAAGAAAAGTTATTGCTGTATGAGAAAATGAAAAGCAAGAGAACACCTCATAAATCAACAGAAGGCTCGAGCGGCCAAAGGAAAGCTGAAAAGCAGAAAAGCCAAAGATGTTACAATTGTGGCGAAACCGACCATGTGGCGAGTGCGTGTTCAAACGGGATCAAGTGCTTTAGGTGCAACAAGTTTGGCCACATAGGAAGCCATTGTACCGAGGGCACAAGCGGCAGCCAATCGGGAGCGGTGACGTCAACAAATACGTCGGCCAAGCAGTCGAAAACTTTCAAAGAAGTATCAACGAGCAGTGGTGGCGCTGTAGGCAGCCGGTCGGTAAAGCAGAAGTCAAATGTCAGCATGGCGGCACGTCAAGACTATGGTCAAGAAATCTGTCAAGAGGACATTTGTGAAAATGACGTATCGATGACAGTGGCATTATCGAACCGGAACAACAACAAACCGATGAAAGAAGTTACCGCGAATCATTTAACGTTCGACGCGTTAGTTGATTCTGGAAGCGATGTCAATCTGATTACACAGCAATGTTGTGTGGCGATCGGTGTGGAACCTACTGCTGACGAGTTAACTTTCAACGGCCTTGGCCATTCACTAGTCAAATCATTAGGAAAAGTGTCAATTAACGTCACGATCGATCATATTGAGTATACGAGTGTGTTGTTTCATGTTGTTGATAAAAGTGTTATGCCATTTAACATGATTTTAGGGCAAGAGTTATTGAAACATGTAACCATGATAATGAGTGAAAACAAAGTGATGTTATTGCCTAAGAGAGATGAATGGATGTATAAGATTTCTTGTTTTTCAGATATAGTGGTTGATATTAGTCACATACTCAACCCAGCAGTGAAGCAAAAGGTGATACAGTGTGTTGAAGGTTATAATCCAGTTCAATTGAGGGAGGCGCCAATCCAGTTAAAGATTGTTCTTAAAGACGATGTGCCTATCTCGCAGCGACCACGACGTTTATCGCTGGTTGAACAAAAGTTGGTGGAAGAGCAGGTAAAAGAGTGGCTCGATCATGGAATCGTACAGGTTAGTTTTTCTGAATATTCTAGTCCATTAGTGCTGGTTAGAAAAAAAGATGGATCAGTGAGGGTTTGTGTAGACTACCGGTTGTTGAATAGGAAGATTTTTAAAGACGAATTCCCCTTACCTGTGATTGATGACATAATAGATAAGTTGTGTGGTGCCAAGGTGTTTAGTGTACTAGATCTAAAGAATGGATTTTTCCATTTGAAAGTTTCGGAGGAGTCTGTTCCCTACACATCTTTTGTCACCCATCATGGACAATTTGAATTTCTTAGAGCACCTTTTGGTTTATCTATTTGCCCTAAGTATTTCATGAGGTTTGTTAGCATTATATTCAGGGATTTGATATCTCAAGGTATTATGATGATATTTATTGATGACATCATAATTACAGCTGAAGACGAAGAACAGGCAGTTGACAGGCTGCAGCTGGTGCTGGAAGTTGCTTCTGAATATGGCCTACAGATGAACTGGAAAAAAGCTGTGTTGATCAAGAGAGAAATTGAATACCTAGGTCATATTGTGAGTGATGGAGAAGTGAGACCAAACACAGAGAAGACTGATGCTGTTCTGAAATACCCAGAACCCCGGAATGTTAAACAGGTGCACAGTTTTGTCGGTTTAACTTCATATTTTAGAAAATATATAGAAAACTATGCACTGATTGCAAAACCACTTACCGACTTGTTGAAGAAGGAAAATAAATTCATTTTTGAAGAAGAACAAAGACGAGCTTTTATAACTTTGAAGGAGAAGTTAGCCTCAAGTCCGGTGTTAAAGATTTTTGATCCAAAATTGAAGACGGAGTTGCACACGGATGCGTCGAATGTTGCATACTCAGCTATCCTTATGCAACATTGGCCTGACAGTGGAATTCACCCTGTTTACTACATGAGCTGCAAAACTAACGATGCGCAAAGTAGATATTCTAGCTATGAGCTGGAAGCATTGGCCATTGTAGAGGGGGTGAAAAGATTCAGACATTATCTGTATGGGATACATTTTAAAATCATAACAGATTGTAAAGCTTTCGAGATGACCCTTAAGAAAAAAGATCTGACTGCAAAAGTAGCAAGGTGGGTATTGTTTCTCAGTGAATATGATTTTGACATTGAACACAGATCAGGATCGAAGATGAGACATGCAGACGCATTAAGCCGCTATCCATATGCAGGAGTAACAACATTACATGACACACTAAAGCTAGCTCAAGATCACGATGAAGGGCTGAGAGCTACAAAGGAGATTTTACAAGAAAAATCATATCAAGATTACTGGATAGAAAATGACTTATTGTACAAGGGAGATAATAAGATGCTTGTGATACCTAAGGCTATGGAAAAAGAAGTTCTGAAAAGAGTCCATAGTATTGGACATTTTTCTAAGAAGAAGATGAAAGAAATAATTGAAAAAGAATACTACATAAAAGGATTAGATAAGAAAATAGAAGATTTTATAATAACATGCATTCCATGCTTGTTAGCTACCAAGAAGGAGGGGAAGCAAGAAGGATTTCTTCACCCAATTGAGAAGGAGAGCATTCCATTGGACACTATCCATCTGGATCATGTGGGACCATTGACACAAACGACTAAGCAGTACAACTACATACTCACCATAGTGGACGCATTCACCAAGTTTGTCTGGCTATTTCCGACCAAGTCTACAACAAGCAGAGAGACTCTAAACAAACTAGAGATCCACCAGCAGACTTTTGGGAATCCTCGAAGAGTTATAACTGACAAAGGTACTGCATTCACCAGCCATGAGTTTGCAGATTACTGTAAAGAAGAAAACATCCAACACTTGACAATAACTACTGGTGTTCCAAGAGGCAATGGACAAGTTGAAAGAATACACAGAATAATCATTCCATTATTGACAAAATTGTGTGTAGAAAACTCCAGTCTTTGGTATAAGCACATAAATAAAGTTCAAAGAGCCTTAAATGGTACATTTCAGAGAAGCATTAAAATGACACCATTTGAGCTATTAATGGGCACCAAGATGCGAACTAAAGAAGACATTCGAATACAAGAATTATTACAAGAAGAAGATATACAGCAATACAATGAAAATAGAGAAGAATTAAGAAAACAAGCTAAAGAACAAATACTTAAAGTGCAAGATGAAAATATAAAGAACTTTAATAAGAAGAGGAAAGATAGTTACAAATATCAAATAGGAGATTTAGTGGCTATGAAGAGGACTCAATTCGGTACAGGTCTTAAATTGAAGCCTAAATACCTAGGACCATACAAGGTGGTTAAGGTGAAAAGGAATGACCGCTATGACTTAGAAAAACTGGATTGTTCTACTGAAGGCCCTATGAAGACGTCCAGCTCTGCTGACTACATGAAGAAGTGGCCTGAGGATGGAGAAAACCCATGAAGTAAGTACCTAGTTATGCAAGATAGGTGATGAGTGAATGATGGTAACTTGTTGTACTTTGCTCATTGTCATGGTGTTTTCTTGTGCTTAACTCTGTTTTATTTACAGGTAAAATGAAACAAACACTCTGTTGTACTTATGTTGTCTTTATTTAACATGTGTCTCTTTTAAGTTGTCAATTATTTTAATAACCAAACGATTGTCCTAGTATGTATGATGAACTATATTGATATTTCAGTTGCTTAGCAAATGTTATTGTAACTTTGCAATGTATTGAATAATGTAGACTTAAAGTGTTTATTTTGGTTTAAGTTTTTATTTGGTTTATTTAAGATTGTTAGGAGTGAAATGATGAACGAAAGTTGACGATTTGTACTGAAGGAGGAAACATTATGGATGATGAAGGCATGTCTGAGGACAGACATATGGTCAGGAAGGCCGAATGTGGGAAACGGAACGTAAGTGTAAGTGTGAGATAGAAGTATGTGTGCGAGTGAGAGGATGATAGAAGAATGTAAAATTCAAAATTGAAGTGACGGACGAGGAGAGTGAAAAAAAAGTGAACGACGACGAGTGACAGCCGTAAGACGTTGAATTTTAAAAAGACGAAATACAAATTAATTTATTCAAGACGAAAGCTTTTCTTTTCCTGCCCGAATCCCACACTTATATTTTATCATGGGTGCTAAAATAAAAAAAAATGAATTAAAAGGATTAAAAAAAAAATATTTTTAGGCGATGTCAATCGAATTATGTTAACTAAAAGTATGGGTACTTACGAGTATACAAAATGGCGCTAAAAAAATCATTGTTATAATAATGGCATTTAAATTCTAACCTAACCTACTATCCATAACATATTTATATAGACACCGAGGAAGAAAATATACTTATACAAAAATATATTGAGAGCTGAGGTTGTAGCGGTTGTACCTTTTTATTACCTGCCAAAATTACACGTTGGAAAGAACCTACTTTCGCTTAACCTCTGCGGGAGTATTAAATTGCAGGGGATTAAAGTACCTCTTTAGTGGAAGACACTTTGAGGATTAATAGCTGTGTTCATCTTTTTAATTAGTTGGTAATCCTGGTCTGATACTATGTTTTCTTGGGTTTTGAGATTCCTTGTGTAGTAAAGATAAAAAAAATAGGATTAGACTGGAACTTGAAGCAAAAAACAACTGTTAATTAGTGTGACTTAAAACTAATTGCCCTATTTAGTAACCTTTATTTTTTGTCTAGCTTTTAGCAAATATTTTTTTTTGGATAAACAGTATATTTTTTAGAAGATTCTTTTCTAAATCTTTTATAAATTGCTAAGTAACGCCTAATTGGCAATTTACACTATAATATAGCTAATTTTATCAAAATCCTTAAGATCCCAAACTTAGTTTTAGTTCAACTGCCATTTTTTTGTACACGTATCTTTAAAAGAAACTTTTATTATCTCACCAACCAACTCACTAGTTCCTAGTAGACACCACAAAATTATGGTCACATTTAAACTGCCGTTGTTGTAGGTACCTTTAAAAAGATACTTTTGTTATTTCAACAACCCACTCAATAGTTCCTAGTAGACACCACAAAATTAGCTCTACATTTAGTCTTTGAACGAAATAAACTGAACAATACAAACCGCGGACCGAGGCTTTAATGAGAGCAATTTACTAAATAATCTAGCTGCTAATCGAACCCCAATGCTTTCGCAGCTAGTAATGGACCAATTTAAATGCAGCCGGAACATGAGAAACATGAAACTAGGGGATAATGAGCGCTCTAACAGTGCACGTCAGCAAAAACATCCCAAGAAATAACTCCGGGAAAAGCTTTGGCTCTACAAATGTTTAAAGCGTTGTTAGTGTTTTTTTGTTGGAAATTACTGTCTGAATGGAGTTTTAATTTTTGCGTGGTTTCTGTCTATACCTGTTTAGTGAATTGTTTTCGGTGCTAGTTATAAGTAATGCCAGAATAGCCAAGTTAAAGCCAAAGAAACTTTGGTCGATTGGGAGAAAAAAAGTACCTACAAAAAAAGTATTTTCAAATATTTTTCGGTTTAACGTCCTATAAACTACTTGTTCGATTTGTTTTTGTTTCGGAAACTGCATAAAACTACGAGCACTTAACTAGTCATCATGCTATGACTGATAAGAACGGAATAAAATCGGATGAAACAGCGGCTATAGAATTTGGCGTTTTTTTATACGTACTTATTATTGAATTTATATTATTTTGTACCGTATTTTATAAGATTTTTCAAAGCTTCACACAAACGAAAAACTTGTTTATATTTGCACCTAAAAATCAACACTTTCTTCCTGTTTCAAACAAAAATATCTCCATTAAATAATATCCCAGTTCGCATCGCACCCAACCTGAATGCAAAATACAAAGCCATCGAAAACAGGATTCAGTGGAAATTGAATCGTACCGTAAAGGGATTAGCGTTCAGATTGATTTGTTTGCTAGCGAGCAATGGATTTGGCTGACAAAGGCGCACTACACTGATTTTACAGCTCAATAGATCTATCGATTTTGGTCTTATCATTTATTTTCTCACTTATTCCTTAGGTGTTGGTAGAGCCTAAAATATTGAGGTGTTTTAATAACTCTCAACTATCCAACGGTTGCGTTGGCCCTCTAAATATACTAACTTTTGCCCGTGGCCTCGCTCGCGTTAAATTGCGGATAACACGGATCCTTTTCGTGATTTAGAATATAGACAGGAACTTGTACCGTTATCGTTTCTGTCTGTTGTGATCATAGACATACAGTTTCGGCCTTGTGAGAGAGACCATAATCGGGGGATCGTTCGAGTATCTTAAAAAAACAAAAGTATAATATCAGTGTCAGTCAATATACAGATTCTCGTGTAGTTGGTTATTTTCGTGCCTCCTTTCTGAGGTATAACAGAATCATAGAAGCTGTACCTACTAATGTTGCGAAGATTCTCACACAAATTTCCGTCTCCTATTTCAGGGGTTGGGGAACAGGTTTCCAACGAAAAAATAATTAAACATGTTATTTTAATTATTAAATTTCGGTAAATAATTAATGCATTGTCTAGTTTGTCAATAAGTTAACAATAGATTTTAATTAATCCTTCATTTACAAACGACTATTCCAAGTAAAATAATTACAACTTTAATTTCATTATCTCGGTACTGAAATTCAGCTGAAATGTTTTCACATTAAAATTTGTTTCCTACAAATATCTTTATTTCCTTTTATTTTTATATTGCATCGTCTGTAAAATGCGGTTAAGGCAAATGATTTTCAGCGTTCAATTCGGTTTTCAGCTGAACGGAAAATTAAATTATTCGTTGTGCATTGGAATTATGAAATGTGTTTACTTTTATTTTACATTCATTTTCTTTTAATTAACAAATGCTTTCCACATTGGTATTGCTAAGAACCTTGTATCAACCAATATAAGGAAAAATAAAGAATTTTATCACCTAATTGGCAATCTGTACATTTTGCTAATTTGCGTTGTTGTTGCATAATTATTATTGTAAAATATAAATTGTATTTTCTATTTTTAAAAGCGTAACTTATAGAGTTTCTTGCCGGTTTTTCTCCATAAAAATGACATTTTTGAACCGCGCAACTAGAGTCAGTAACGTTTTGAAAGTGCCTGAGAAGGCCTACTCAAAATAAAAACCTTTTGATTTTGAAAGTTTTACGTAAAAGAGGATTTTGTTTATATATTTGAAATAGCAATACTGAATGTTAGGTTAGCAATCCTAACCTAACTTCCAATTATTTATTATTTCGGTTCTATAATCTATTTAGTAACTTGAAAATATATTATTTTGCTGAAATATAAATTATGCCACCCAATCACATCAAATACAATTTTAACTCGTTGTAGCGAATGATTACAGAGTAAATCCAGTAGAGCACCGCAAATATTCAAAACCCGTTAAATTTCAAAGCGAATCGGAATCTCTGTGAATGCAATTCTTGTCAAACACAAATCTGATCAAATACGAATCTGACTAACCGCAAATAAATCCTATAAAACTAGTTAAATCTAAATAGAACTGGAATTTTCGTGTCGTTTGATAGTGGATTGAAAACTAGGGCGATATTATACTAGCGTGGCGTTTTAGGCTTGTACTATGAGACCTTACAGCAAAACTACTACTTTTGTGAAAGTGAGATAGCGCTCTACATTCCGTATATTGCCGTCTCACTTCTACATCAGCCTCAGTCTTGCTATACGCGTTTGTGGTACACGTGCAGGTGGTAAGTACTCTATCGAAGTGGGATCTCTTAAGTGCCAACGTCCGGAGCGCCCTATTCGGTTACATTTTGCTGAATAATCGTCAGTACATTACTGGTCAATATCTATACCTCATCAGCAGTATTTTGGGATGGAGGTACATTATTTTGTAAAAGACGTAGTTATTAATATGATACTGAAAAATCTAGGTGATAATAAGAAGATTTAGTTTCAGAATCTTGAATGTAACATAAAGTTTGTGTGTAACACGATTTAGGTAGATAAACTTTTTATAACACTTCTTTTTAATACTAACGGTTTAAGTTTCAGTTTGTCAGTAGCTTTTATCTAGCCCGACAAAATAAGACTCAAATAAATTATGATTCAAAAATTGTTAATCGATATGCAAACAAAAAAAGTAGGAAACAAACTTAAAAATAAAGTCTCTACATTTTGAACTGTTCTCAAATGGCAGATATACATCATCATCATCAGCCTATCGCAGTCCACTGCTGGACATAGGCCTGCCACTGAAATTTGTTTGAGATCTAATAGCAGACATTATTGATACTTATTAGTATTGCGTTCAGTGCTAGCCGAAATTAAAAGATATCCGAATCCTTCTCACATTACTCTAAGCTAGATACAGCTTCTTTCTTTTGTATTTCTCGATTTCCAAACTAGCCTAGTTATTCTTGATACCCAAAGCCCGCGGGAAATCACCGAGAAAGCGTCTGTCTGCAATCTATGTCGATAGTTTATAGATACAATAGTAAACATAAATAAATAGCACTTATTAAACACGTTTTATATATCTAGATCTTAGGTTTCTATCTAGGTCTATCACATTTTAGAAAAAATTCCTTTATTTGTAAAAAAAATCCTTAGTTTTTTGTTGAATGTTTTGTGTACGAGTTAATATAAGGAACCATAACTATGGATGAATTGAAAAAACAATTGATAGTGTTGCATAGTCCATTTATTTAGGAATCCATCGGTCAGACTAGGACGGATAGCGTAGAAAACGCGGGCTCAACAGTGGGGCTCTGCAAGTTGTTTTTTTTCCTCAACATTCCCACAACGCCATCTAGTCTTAAATTAAGTTTACAAGAGCAACTTGTGTTATGAGTACTAGACAACTGATAAACATAATTACATGTTTCTAAATACATACAGATTAAAAATAAATTACACCTAGATACAGAACAGATGATCGTGCTCATCACACAAACATTTATCCTGGGTAGGAATCGAACCCTCGACCTGCATTATAGCAGTCAGGACCACTAATCATTAAACCAACAGGCCCGCCTGTGTGTATGAATTTGTTTATGGTGTTACTACATTAGACATCGATTTCTTATAGAAAGAAAGAAAGAAAGAAAATACATAATATAGAATAATCAATAACAATTAATTAAACTTTTATCAATTTACTTGTCTAATTGGTCATTACAGTATTAAAACAGTATCACGGTATCCCATAATTCGACATAACATACCGGTATATTACAAACAAAATGAATACAAATTCAATATAACTTCAGACAAAGCATTTCTTATGCATGTGACATTCTAAAGAAAACAAGTTTGTTTCTCGTGTGTTTCTTAAATAAAATATATTCAAGAAAGAATATGAGAATTTTCCGTTTTTCCCTCTTACTGAGAAACGAATTTTTTAGCTTAAATTCGTTTCGAATAGGCAATTTATTTTTCTCTTGTTTTGGCGTCCCGTTTAGCGTTGCCATTTTTAAGAGTATTTTTAAATTGAAATAAATATCCTCTTGTGAGAGGTATCTTGGTATTTTTGGACCTTTTGTTGGATTAAATTAGTATTGTTATGACAAAGAATACCAAATGGTTTTTATATAGAAATTGAATTTGGTAATAAATTGGTTTCCAGCAGAAATAGATTTGTGGCTGAAATGTATTGTTGGTAAGACTGGTCTTTAACTCAATTGCTTGTTTTGTAGTGAAAATAGGTGTTTCTATTTATAGGTACTTAAACTATTGTGGTATTAAAGAGCTGACATTAAGTTGCTAAATCGTGTAAATATTATGATCAAATAATTAAAGACTGGTAATTTTCCCTTTTTTGGGTGTAAATCTTAATGCGGTTTTAATAGAGTTACAAAGATAAACAACTATTTATTAAGTTTCAACAGTATAGTTTCAGAAAGATGTGGCTGTGACATACGGACGGACAGACAGACATGACGAGTTTATAAGTGTTTCATTTTTGCCATTAACCTACGGAACCTCAAAAACACACAGAAATTTTGCCATAGGCATAATTTAACACCAAACTTCAGAAAGTTCACGTTAGACTGGTTTTTCTACACTTTATAATTCTAACAGCAAAACATATTTGATTAACCCTCCCTCACTTAGTATTCAGCATAAATAAATTAAGATACAGGTAGGCAAAATACCTACCAAAAATATAAGCTAAGAAAATACACGAGTATGTCTGTTAATAATTCACTAGGGAATGTTCTAGACCTTCGAACTTCTGGTGTAAGTTATTCAGGCAAGTTGCAAACTTTGCATAGTCTGTGCTAAGAGAGCTACGCTCTTTTATTAATTTAAATAAGTACTGTATCTTAGTATGGTTGATGTTTTTTTATTTTAATGTTAAGCTTTGGTTCTCTGTTGTTTTTTTGGGATGAACATTTGGTGACTTTAATGAAATTTTGTTTTGGTTAAATGTCTTAAATATAAAGTTTTGTACATGCCTTCTATATAATACCTGATATAATAACTGATATAACATGAACAAAGTTTTTTGTACTGCTTTTCCTACTGCGATTTGTGATTTGAATCTGCGATGTTTATTTTTTCAACTGTACAACAAAATCCAAAACTGTTTAAAAGTTTCAAAAACATTTTTAAGCCCTAACAAAAAATACATTAACAAATCCTTCACTTAAAAAAAAAGAAGAGAAATATTCTCCATTGATTCCCTATTAACCTAACATTACCTCAACACGTTTCTTAAATAATAAAAATCACATTAGAATTCCTCCAACTTCTTTTGCTGGCTGTACCAAAAGTTTGCCGAAGGCTTGCTTATGTTGCGGGTTACGGCCCTCTAATGTCTTTTGTTTAGTCGATAAGAAAAGAAACAAAAGGAAACAAGAAAATTCAGCGAATTCTTTGAAGTTACCTTTGTAAAAGGTCCATAATTTTGACCGATTTGTGCAATTTTTTTGTTAACGCTACGTGGAGTAGTTAAGGTTTTGACGTGGTATGTGTTTGTAGTATGGTTTGAATAACAAGCGCTTGTTTGATATTAAATGTGATGTATTCGATACTAATAATAAGAACAAAATACCTTGAAAGTTAGTTTGTGTGCTGCTTGGCCAATAAACGACAATGTAAAGTTTATGGTCAATTGTTTTTTTTTTTTGGGTTTAGGCATACATATTTGTGGACAGCGCGTACATTATGACACAACATCACATTATTTTATCAGTTGTAAGATTGTATAATGTAACTGTTTGCTGTTCCTAAAAAATAAAAAAAAATAAAATACGCTTCAAATTATCAATTAAGAAGAATTAAGCCTCTTCTTCAATTTAAATTTAAAATAAATTAAATTGCTTCCACATTTTTTTACAAACAAAAAGCACTTCATTTCTTAATAATTATGTAAAACCATTCTTCCGTAATTCACAATTCCTCGAGGAAAGGGTTACAGTCTTATCAGGCAGCCCACACGGTGTCAGTTAGCTACTGAGGCCTAGTAACAACCTGATTTATTGCGAGCTGAGCCTTATTCATGGCTGCAGGCTTCCAAGGACACGAGGAACCTTGCATATTAATGTGTCCCGGAAAATGTAACTCATACGTGGGAAATGTTTCTTTTTGGCATTGGTTGACGGTTTTTTTGAAAGAAAAAAACGACTAAGTTGCGGAATAGAGAAAGTAAGTAATTTTGAAATTTTTGAGCTGGATGTGAACGGCTGAAAATAGGCCTTAGTAGCGTGCACTTCAAGAGGCCTATGTCCAGCAGTGGACTGCGATAGGCTGATGATGATGATGAAGTATTTTTTTATTTTATGTGGTGTTCAGATCCCGGCCATATTAAAAAAAAAATGATCATAAGAATAAGTTACTCAAAGTGGGTACATAATGGGTAGATACTGATTTTAAATTGCTACTTGCCCGACGGGGTCCATATTGATCTTAATTTGTTTTATTTTTTACTGTCTCTGTAACATACGAAGTGCAATAAATAATTGAGTAATTAATAATTTAGCTTACCGTATAGGTAATAGAGTCGGTTAAGTCACACAGTTCTTGAAATTAACGCAAAGAAGAAACAAAAATGTTACTGGTTTCTAATAACTACAATATTAAATGCAAAACGTTTACTTTTATAAACAAAAACAAAAACGATGTTTAAAAGTCTTTGTCAATGTCAAAACAAGTTACAATACGAAAACGTCACTTTAAAAATGTATGTTCATTTATTCTTTTGTAAATATTAAAAAAGGGTACAAAACATACAACCTTTTTCGTCACGGCTGAAAAGAGTTTCAAGTGTCAGTGACATGGGTACGTTTCATACGCATCTGTGGTTCGATACTTACCCCATATTTTGCAAAAAATAGTGTAAATATAAAGGGAAAAAAGAAACTTCGACGTTTAGAGGAGTGGTATAGACAAGCAATAAGGAATGTGGATGACAATGAACAAATGAAAGTCGGGGATTTTTTTATTGAAGTAGATATCTCAAAACGCTTACTGAACCGTGTTTTAAAGCTATTTTAATACTGTAAAGATTCTATTCACGGGTAACAATGGGAGATACTAGACTAGTTATACGCTCGACCGCTAGTGGAGTTACGTGGGTACCTATACTGAGGAAATAGACTAACGATTTTAACACAATTATGAGTTACAAGTTTAGTGCTTATTGTTGTTCCTTTGCGTTTGTACACGCTTTAAGGCTCTTACCGAAGTTACAAACTGCACTATAGTTCGATAAAACAGACAACATTTGTGGCAGGCAGTGCAACGTGGAGACATGTTCATTGAACTTATGGCTTCCCTTCAGGAAGAGGTCCGTAAGTAGTAGTAGCGCCAGAAGAATCACTCAAAGAAAAAGAAATTGCACTTTATCTATAAAAAAAATTAACCACGGTAGTGTGGCGGCAATCCAATCTCTCAAAAGTAACCACGTAAATTTTTACCCAAAAACTCACCATAAAAAATATTATTCGACTTATTTTGAACGATCCTTTACCTACAATTTAACAAAGCTTTACTATTGGAGTATGTTAAGTGTGCGAGACTGAACTGCGAAACCTTTCCGGAGATATACGAGCCAACTTTACGGGGATTAGCACTGAACATGGAGGTATGTAGCACAGGGAGGGAGCGGGTGAATAAGTACGGTGTATTATGGAAAAGCTTGGATGTATTTTGAGAGACGTTTTTTGTGTGGAAATGAATAAATTTTTGTAAAAAATAATATTTTGTAAAGGGAGAGACCAATAAGACTTTTGAAGTCAATTATATTCGTCTAAAATATACCCCAGTATTTAGGAAATGAATAAGTTTTTATAATCATTGAATAGTTAGAATATGCTGAGAAAACTAAAACCTCATATACAATTCTTGATTTGTAAACGTGTATTTTTTACGGTAATATAATTTTCTTTTTTTTATGGGAAACGATTGCTAACAAAAATTATATTTAAGTAGAGTACAGAAGTACATTGTATACTTCATGATTTTAAGGGCTTTATAAAGGGCAGCACAAAAAAGGATAAACAATATATACCCAAGCGAATTATCTATTTTTATAAATCTATTTTTTATACTAAATACCGGCCTGCACCCGCGTGCTACCCTTCCATTGAGTCCCGCGCATCGCAGGCTGCCATCTATCGCGCCGCAGCGAGCTTGCCTTACATCGTGGCGAGCACTAAGTAGCTGGTAAGTGACTAGTACTTGTAAAGGGATGTCAATGTATGTTTAGGTTAGAGGTCAAAGCTTTTATGAATGTGTTGCAAGTAAATGGGAAAATTGTCAATTTTATAAAAAACTAGCTGTTGCCCGCGACTTTGTTCGCGAAAAAAAATGGGGTGTAAAATAGATAGCAGCCGATTCTCAGACCAACTATAAAAATAACGCATATAAAATTAGGTCAAAATGTTTGTGTGATGAGTACGGTCATTTGTTCTGTGTCTGTCTGTAATTTTAATTTTTCTATAATATTGTATTTGTCTAAGTACTCATATTGTTTATTATTGTGTGAAAGTCGTGGAATATTATACATATAATGTTATACATTAAAACCAAATCATTTACCCCCAAAAATATACCAACTTCACCCTCAAAAAACCAAAAAAAACATCATCCCTCACCGACAATTGAAATAGCACATTATTTTCGAAAGTCTTTCACTTTGAGTGAAGCGTTTGAGACAGTTCGTCGATACCTGTACGTCACCTTCATTGCCTTTAAACATATTACCTACTTATTGGCTTCTGCAAAATGTATGAGATAAACTAGGTTACCGATTCGACATCGTACGGAAAATACGTTTTTTTTTTTGTAAGACTGTTGATAGTAGACTATTAGTTGTGTGTCTGAGTTTTCAAATGGAATGGGGAATGGAAATAAAATGAAGAAAATAATTTGGCTATTTTTGCTATAAGGTGACAATCTTCTTATTGCATGGTTGGTTTAGGACCTTGTGTCATAGTTTTAAAGTCGCCCATGAGCCTCTGACTTTGCTTAACACCTTGAACATTTCTTAGGTGAGCTGGTTTCCTTACGATGTTTTTCTTCACCAATTATAGCAAAAAAATCTCATCACATATTATAGCAAAAAAAAACATTATTTCTATAAAATAATCAAATAAAACATAAATAGGCATCTGAAACTTCTTAACCTACTCTTGCATCTAAACTATATTAAAAATACTAAACTTAATGAAGTTGATGTGACTTTATCATTTCTTTTTATCAATGAATCAAGTTATAAGCAAAAAAAAACAAGCGCCTTAATTTCCAAATAAAAATAGGAATTACAAGACAGTGAATTAAAACATCACCTGCTTATAAGAAAACGCTCACAAGTCTTATTAAGAAGCGTCACAAAAATCCATATACAACCTACTTCGTTACATAGCGAGTACTTATTTCTGTTTTCGTATATTTTTGGCAACAGATGGGCCTAAATCTTAATATCCTGACAGCGAAACCAGATGTTTTTAATAAAAGCCTAATATTACAACATATTACGTGTTGTGTAGCAATGTGCGTTGTTAATCGTATGTTACGAAGATAGATGGAGTTATAATAGTAGGTTTATAAATATAAAACCTTTTCACGATATTGTAATAACATGGGTACTTATTTGTACTACATGAATTATGTCTTAATAGACCATGGAACTTTAAAAACGCCAGTTAATTCTTAGATTTTAAAATCGGTTGTCTCGTACAGGCTGTAATCAGCTAATTAAAATGTATCGAACGATATATTTTCCATTATTGCCAATTTCTTGCTTGAAAAAAGTTCTGTTTCCACGAGAGAGATACTTTGGATAGTCAAAATACTGTTTTACGTACTAGTGTGTTTCTTAAAAACTATAGACAACTTCGGTACCCAAAAAGGAGACAAAATTAATCAGCTTACGAGATGTAATAGAAAATTAGATTTCTATGATCTTCACAAATATTTAATTTTGTCTATACCGGAATGTAAATTCACTATACGTAAAAATTGTTCGCATGTTGCTATGACTTCCTACACTATTCCGCCATTCACGCAGAATACTTTTGTCCTACATCTAACAATAGGTCAAAAATAATCACGTAGATACTGAAAACTTTCAGTCCTACGCTCAAAGAATAAAAGTGCGCCCTCAAACACCTTTGATCCACACCCTTAGCTGTCGAATACAGTGCTCTACAAAAGTCTCTATGCAAAAAGAAAGTCACTCTAACGACTTTGAGATAAGGTTCATTTTAGTCTTGGCATGTTGGAATTTGTGTGGTTGATTGTACAAGGGATGTAAGAGAGGAATTAGAACTAGTTTAACGAGCTCTCCAAAAAGATTTTATGTCTTTCTGATGGCTTCCTTTGTATGGCGTGAAAATGATCATGTAATTAGGGCTGTTACCGAAGATGTAAGGAAGTGTGACATTTTAATTGTTTGTTTTGGTAAAAGTTTAGATGACCAAAAATACTTCTGACGATCACTGAATGTAAAATGAGAGGAGTTTAAAATTTTTCTTTTACTTTTTTTCTTGTAATAGAGTCGCATTTTTAATTTATTGGTGTAATGTTTTTGTGATAACTTTAAAAAGAGAAATCTTAGTTGCAGTCATTCATCTTTAAAATGATAATAAAATAATTAAGGTAAATGTTAAGTATGTAATATACAAAATGTTCTTACAAAAAAAAACTATTCATAGTTACCTAATCAAAGGCAAAACAAAGGATTATCATAATAAAATCTCATCTGACCATTAACTAGTGATCTTGACAGACAAGTGTTGTTAATGTGTCGTAATATTAGCCACCATAATGGACCCCATTGTCTCTGCCAAAAATATCGCACAATATTTCCTACCAAATAACCATTTTGTCAGCTGCGATCGATTTTCGTTATCCCATGGTTAGGGCTGGCCGAAAGTAGTAATTAAAATAAAATTAGTAAATGTTAGTTGAAAAGAAAATGTGCTTTTGTTAGGAAAGAAGATAAACTGAGATAACATATAAATAAAAAGAGTTGTGGTAGACAATAAAGATCATGGCTATCCACTTACACTAATAAAAACGAAAAACAAAATTATACAAGTAAAAAATAATACTATAATACGACAAGCATTCAGACAAGATCACCTTCTACCCATCCGCAAATATATCACAATCAGGTTAATTAAGCACCTCAAGATTTGTAAGACGTAATGGTACTTCAATACGAAAAAAAAGGAAAATGCCTACATTGCTTAACTACAGCATTATATCATTTTTTTTTAAATAATCAACCAGCTAAATACAAATTAAAAAAAAACTCATAAGACGTATATGTACTAAAGTAGTCTCATACTCTGCTGCATCAATTGCTTACTAACAAAGAATTTTCATACTCAAGTATTTCTTAAGCATAAAGCCTTCTAAAGTCCAAAACCAGTGGTTCGTTCACAAAAAATGCGCGTGACTAAATCGTAATACATACAAATAATAATTTAAGTACAACCAACAAAACAGTACTTCTAAACTTTTGTTGAAATGCGCTGAGGCATTACCTTCTCAATTCCTTGGGCCTGGCTTACCAACTTACATTATAAATTACTAGCTATATTCCCGCGGCTTTACTCACATAGAAGTCGGTAATTTAAAAAAATATGGGCCTCTTTTTACGTAATCGGGTAAAAATATGACTATGTATTAATCTAATGTGTTAGCTAACTCCAAACCAATTTTCTCGTGGAAGTTGGTTTTAGCTGTAAAAGGCAAAAACATCATTTTATGCGGTCGAGTAAATAGTTGACAACTAACCACTATCAAAATTGTTCTAGCCATTTGTGTTTGAAGAGTGCGGCGAAGGGTGGGCGATGGGGTGCTGTCTATTATTATTTTTACGTTCAAAAATTGCTACATTAGCCTAATTGTAATAAATGACTTTTGATTTTGATCTCGAAGAGTTAACAAACATACACTTTAACACACTCGCAAATGTTAACTTTTATAATATTAGTAGGAATATAATACGCGAGTGCCAACCCTAGTGACGTCACAATTGCGTCATCAGTCTACCGTCAGAAGCGTTGTATATTTCTCACTAAGCTAAGAACTCTTTTTGAATATTTATTTTATTGTTTTCAGGACATCTACGGAGCCGTTTGAAGAACGTGTGTTGTTTCAAATTGACTGTCTGTCAAACTGGGTGATGATGATAAATTACTGAGCATGCGTTAGACGAAATAAATAGAACTTTTTTCTACGACGATTTTTGCTTTAAAATGTAATCTTATGTATAAAATTCCCGTGTCACAATCTAAGTACAACAGAGTTATTCGAAACGGCTAGATCGATTCTCTTGAAATTTTGTATAATATATGCATTTAATAGGTCTAAGAATCGGCCAGCATCTATTTTTCATCCTTTTTTTTTCACGAACTTAGTCGCGGGTCACAGCTTGCGTAATATGCTTTGCATATTACGCTTGTAAAAATATAAAACAAATAGCCCATGTTCGTAAACTTACGAGTTATACAACGAAGGTAATTCGAATAAATCAAATTAATTGATTGAAAGGTTATAAAAATAAATATTGTTTACAATTTTCATTTGATTCCAACTGAAAAGATTAAAACTGCTGGCAATCAAGATAATCTTTTACAGAAACGTTTTTTTTGACAGATATAAACGATAGCATACCACGTTGATTTATCAAATTCTCGTCAACATTCATTATTAAAGTATATACTCTATGCCCATATATTTAAAGTCCATTTTTCACGTTACATACGTCTATCAAGCAACCTTTTTCGTGAGTGATTGCCGTTTGTAAAATGAACTCTAACCTTAAAATTTTAAAGGTGAAATTCAAATGTCTGTTAGATGAGTCGGCTTGTAAGCTATGCCTTTTAATCGGACATCTGAAACCCTTTGCCGGTTCCCTACTATTTGTATCAATTAATTCAATACGAAACGCAAACACATGTGAAAGTTTTAATTCATTTTCGTTCGAATTTTTCAAATAGAATTATTTCGTTTCAATATTTTTTTATTGTAGAACAAAATTTCATCAAATTCGTTGATTTTTATTTGACGCCGAAAGTTCGCTTTTAGGTTAAACGGATTATGTTTTTTTTTGGATAAAAGTTTGCTAATGCTTTCGATGTCATTGGTCTAATTGGTTGGCTTTGTGTGTGTAAACGCTTTTTTCTCAATAAAATAAACCAAAGTATACATGATTTGTATAGTATACATTCAGGTAATCGTAATTAGGCATCATGATTTTATTCGCCTATAGTGTTCCACGGTTGGGCTGAGGCCTCCCTAATAACTATTTGTTATTAAAAAATAAGGAAAGGCTTTCTATATTTAGGATTTCTATATTTCTAAGCTACAGATTTCCAGTATTACAAACAACTTTACTCTACCTGAGAGGGTTTCCAGTACAGTAAAACGTTACTGCCTACTGAAAAAAAAAACTAAACGTTAATTCATATGAAAACCGCAAGATTCTGTTCACACCTGTACCAGTGAGCAAATAACACATTATTACGGCTAAACACACACGTCACAAATTACAGCCGAGAGTGCGAATACGCGTCAGATACGACTGGGAACATAAGTACACACAGAGTTTGTAAGATGCGTTATAAATCTATGTTAAAGGATGACAGATCATCTCCGAAACTTTTAGCTCACACAGTTTGGTAAGACAAGTGTGTCCCACGGTGTTATTTGCAAGTCTTTAAATCCAAACTTGGTTTGGTCAGTCACATCAGGGCTCACGCTAGGATGAGTAAAACCAAATTCGTTAATATTATAAAAAAAGAATACATACAGATACCATAAAAATCACGTCATACTTAAATTTAATCGTACATTCTAAATTTTAACTTCATAATATATCATAATAAACGTAGAAATATATTAAAATTAAGTATCATTATTTTCAAATTACTAAAGGTGAGGACGGTCCAGGTGTTTTAACCAGTAAAAGTCCGGCACGCACCCCTGTCAACCTCCTGACAGAGGATAGTCCATGAGGATTTCCACAGGGACACAAAAAAGGGAAGTGGAAAGGTATCAAAAAGAAAATCAAAAGATAAGTAACTGCTTAGCAGCCGACTTAGGTCCAAAAGAGGACTCCTGACCTACACTCTTTTAAAGTAACCCAGTAAACTCGATTTATAAAGCGATTATAAAACCTTGACGTACAAGTATCGCCTATCAATGAAGCTTGAATAGTGCTCAAGATCGTCTCAAAAACCCATGACTCAAATTTATAGAGTGTGCCCTTCAACCCTATGTTAGCTGCCTCTTACAACCCCAAGTATCGTGGCCTATTTTATTAGACCTTGGACCCCCCAATCGATTCCAAACCTTAAGTTCTTAACACATGGTTGAATTTACAATGGATTGCCGTTTGTTAAGCAAGACGCGAAGTAAGAAGGGAAAAATGTTGAGCGCTTGTTTAATTAGAGAAAAAAAATAATTCGTTTCGTTTAGGGGTTGTTAGTGACGCTTAACATACTATCAAAAAGTTTTGAATTTGAATATTGAAGTATTACTATTGAAAATATCCCACTAGGCTTGTTTTGTAAATACAGATTATAGCACAAAGGCCTACACTTTCTTGATGTAAATCTTTACACAGATTTCATCATAATATTTTTTGTTGTCATGACAACAAAACAGACAGTTACTTTCGCATTACAAACAGGTACAATCTATTTCTACATAGAATAAAGCTCACAAAAACACATGAAAAACGGAAAACTCACTGTCGTTTGACAACACCTATATTCTCCGTACCAACGTTCAAAAAATTCAGGGGAGCATTATTTTTACGACGGTAGAATGGGAGCGACGGTACCGTAAAACACGTTGCATGAGACGTCATAATGTTATACAGTGTAGTACTGAGTAGATAAAGGTGTTTTAGTAGTGTTAGCAATGAAATAAATAGTGTACTATGAGCTTTTAAAGTAAGGCAGTGGATGTTGTGGAAGAGAGACGAAGTTATGTGCTGTGTAGAGCGCTATCTCACTTCCACTATGGTAGTAGTTTACTATACAATATAAACGTGCGATAGTAAATGTTACTGCGGTTATATACTCTTTTCAATGTCCTTTGTAGGTGTTAAATGAGGTCCAGTTTACAACGATCTTATCTCTTCGAATTATTTCGCTTTGAATTCGTCAGAACTTTCTAGTCTAAATGATAACGGTTTTTTTAGGATTTTCTAAATTATTAACTTTGTTTTGTATCCGAAATTGTTAGTATTATAACACAAATGTATTTACTTTAAAGAAGTATAATAATATAATGGTAATAAGTCTAAACAGAGTTATGAAACCTTACACAAAATACTCTTTTGATTTTTTCCTCTCTAAAAGCCTCTTTACAAAATCATCACGCACACACGCAGAAATTTTAAATTAAAAAATAAAATGGGACGCAACATAATAACCATGAATACATTAAATCAAGTATCCCTGTACCGGATTATGTTTTTGCGTTATAAAATTTTCTACATTACTGACATGTATATTGTACAGTCTCGAACAAATACACGACCAAATAATTGAAGTTTAAGTCGTAGTCAAATGATTTATGAAATCGTGAAATTTTCTTTCTAATTAAACATTTTATGTCTAGCTTACGATATCGGAAATATTCCATAACAGAAATTTCGCATAAGAAATCTTCTGCAACTGTTTGGTCGTGCATACATGTTTCTGCTCGTGACTGTACTTGTTAGTCCGAGTACATTAGGGAGCAATGAAAGCACAGTATAGATAATAGTCGAAGACAGCTGTTTCTAAAAAATGAATGCCAATATCTACGAGGTACGGAACAGAACACGTCAATCAAGGCCAGTACTTCATGTTTGCCATTCAATCAATGTTCCATCATGTAGGCATCGTATCGTATTAACAATTGCAATAACAGTTGTTTTTCAAAGCTGCAACAAGGCCTCAAAGATATGGGTGATAATTGGTAGGCCTCCAAAACAGTTTGTCATAATTGTAAGTAAAAACAAATTACTCCAAACCATGATTACTCGTACCAAACACTTACCCACAACATCCACGGGTAATTCGGTAAGGATAATCCGACAATACTTGGAAGAATTTTATCTATTGTGCACGCCTTTTTATGCTCGCCATAAAAGGAACTTTTATGGAATACGCTTTCTCTCTACCATTCTTATATCCGTATGTTTCAGAACTCGCAAAGTTTGGGAGTGTGGCTTAGAGGATGATTGAATATGATTGTACGCATTTGTGACATGTTTACTTCTTTTGTATTTATTAATAAAGGAATACCATGCATTCTGGTTTTCAGCTGAGTTCTAGATGTAGTTTTTTGGCAAATATGAAACTTTCTTTTCAATTAACGTTAAGAAATTTCATTTGAAATACCTTATGGGAGCTGATTTTTTCCCACTATATATGACGTCCCAAGCATAAAAACAGCCTTACAGCGCCATGTAATGTTTACATTTTAGCACGTAGCGACGCTCAATTCACGTAGGTACCAAAAAAAAGAGTTATACTTACCAAAGCAAAGGTCAAAATAAGGTAGGTACTACTGCAGAATAAACAGGTACTGAAACTTCAACAGAAAATGTACAACATTCTGACCTAAAATTCATAACGCTATCATACAGATTGAAAATTATTTCGCGACTGCCGCACTTTCCTGGGAGCGCACTGCGTTGTAAAACGATTTAGAGTTTCATATGATACAAAATGTGTTTTACTGCAGGAAAATGAGCAAAGTTCACTTTAGGGAATTTGAATATGTAATAATAATGACGACAGTGGCTTTTCTGGGAAAATTATTTATAATATTACAGCACAGCCATATAACATACAGCCTGTAATTACATCACTGTTGGCACATACAAAAAATATTGGACACAAATTTTTGACACGTAAATAAATATAATTGAGTTGAAATCTCGTGTGACGTCACGTCTCAATGAACATTTTATAAGTTACACTTTCTTAGTTTTATTAGAAAGTTAAAGTTATTTTGGAAATCTGTCTGATTTACTAATTATTTTACTCTACTCTCTCCCCTCTACTCTGCTCTACTCTACTCTACGGCTCTATTTTTTTTTTGGAAAAATCTTTAATTAAGTTTGGACCCTAAACGAAAAAGGTCTTTGTATCCAAAAAGTGCCCTGTGTGTTGTTTAGTCTTATTTTTTTGTCTTAGTTCGCTCCAGAAGATTTTTTACAAATTATGAACAGCAAAAATCTTGTCTGCAGTCTTTCCAACCATTTTTTTTTGAACAAAACGAATTAAAATATACTTAGCTGCAAAATTTGTTTCGTTCTTTTTAAGAAGCTTAATAAAACTAACAGTTGCTTCTATTGAAAGCTGTCGACATCAAAAAAATACGAACTAACTTCAAAAAGTGTGAAACCATTTTTTTATATTTTAATACTGAATAAATTACTTAGAGTGAGCAATTATTTCTAGCCATTATTGGCTTCGTTATAAATGCGGCTATTAATGGAAAGGTCGTGCTAAAAAACTTCGTAGATTTTTTGCTCAGCTTTTAATATTGCTTTAGTATTTAAGTATTCATGCTTAAAGCTTTAAGCCCTTAAAGGTTTTTACTTGAGTCTCCATGCGTAATGTTACTTGATTTGAGAGCCATTAGATGGACCTGAATACTTTGGATTTTATCGGTATGTAGGTATAATTATTTTCCATATGAAAGGTCAATTTTACCTTTTAAGTCTATATTTTGTATGGTCTTATTTTCTGTTTTAAGATTCTTGGACGTAAGTACAATTAAATATTTTTCTGTAAGCCACGAGGTAAGTTTATGATTCAAGACTCCGGTTGGGTCTAAAATTGGTCGGACTATCCCGATAAATACGAGGAAGTAAAACGTTAACATATATTTATGAATATACTAGCTGTTGCCCGTGACTTCATACGCATTAGTAATATTCCCGTGAAAAAACAAAAATATTTTTCCAAAACAGGAAGGAAAATCTGGTGTAAAAAGTAGACGATTCCCAGACCAACCCGATATTATACAATATACAAAATTTCATAAAAAAAGATTAAGTCGTTTCAGAGGAGTGCGGGAACGAACATTGTGACACGAGAATTTCAAGATAATAATTGTCACTTGTCACCGTTTACAACGTAGTCACTAACTGTTGGGGTCAATTTGTTCGAAATATTCGAATATAAAATTATAGAGACACATCTAAAACTCCCTTATACACGTGACTTGAAATTCTATTCACATTTTCCAATACGTAGAGCCTTTGTATTGTTGAAAATAGTTAAACGTATAAAGTTTTAACTCATTAAACGAAACTTTTACAAATAGTCTGGCCCTTTCTAAACTATTTCTGTTAGTTTTACTTTTGTATTTGAGAATTGGAACGTTTTTTCAGGAGAAAATGTATTTTTCTCTTTAAAAGGTGCGAAAGTTTATTTTTAAAAGTTGGGTATAATCAGGTTGATGTGTTAAAAAACTTATAATTATAAAATTAATTAATAAATATCACATAAAAAACCAACTTCAAAAACATACATACATAAACGTCACGCCTTTTCCCTTGGGGGTAGGCAGAGATCACATCTTTCCATTTTCTACGATCTTGGCATACCACTTTAGCTTCATCCACACTCATCAATCGCTTCATACACGCCCGTCGGTAACTTGAAAAACAACGGCGCTAAAAACTTAAAAATAAACTGATGTTATCATATTAGCTAAATATCGATTGATGTCGGTGTCAAACCCTAAGAGAATAAAAATACACAAGAGAATAATTCAACTGGCTGATTAGCACAGAATGCTAGTAAATATAAAATGAAGTGGAAAATTCTTTTCTAAAGAGATATTTTTAAGCGATTTAAATGTTCATAACTTAAACATCTTTATTTAGGCACGTGTATTGGTGCGATCGTGACCAGTAATATAAAAATGTACAGCCAACCACACATCTACGACTACCTCTATCTTTGATACAAAAATCACTCTTATTCCTAAGACTTAAGGTACACTTTTGGGATTTATTCTTAGTTGTTTTTGAGGTGGATTGTATAGTGATATCTTCTACAAATTTAGGTTGTACTATCATAAATAGCGCTTGGGTATGATAGTAATCTTTGCTTTATATTATATCTTAACAAAAATGTAATGTAGAGGCCTTGCCTTTTTTCTTTTTACCTGTAAAGTTTGTTACCTGTGTCCGAGATTGTGAATATTATAAATTCTAGCTTGTTGCATGAGAAAGTATTTTACTTTATTTTATCACTTGATTCTTATCTCATAAGTTCTAAGTTTTATTATCTACGTTTTATTTTGTCAGTTAAGAAATATTTGAAATAAGCCTGTAGTTTTCAATGCAACTTGCTTTTACGAGTGTTGATATAGACAGGCCCTGACTGCTATACCAGGGGTCGTGGGTTCGATTCCCGACCAAGGACCAAAATTTGTTCTGTATCTGCGTGTTATTTATCTGTAGTCTAAATGTATTTAGAAGTACATAAGTATGTTTATCAGTTGTCTACTACTCATAATACAAGCTCTGTTTAATTTGAAACTAGATGAAGTTCTGTGAAATACGTGGAACATTTATTATTATTTCTATATCATATACCTACTTATTGATACAGGGAATATTTTACTAAAATAACGCAGTTTTTTAAATCTAAAAATTAGAATTTGAAAATACGTAGTAAATTTACTTTACAATTATAGAACTAATTAATAAAAGCTTTACAGCACCTTAAACAACGTCTTAAAACAGCTTCAAAAAGGGCTACATTATCTAAACCTTCCTAATAAATACTAACCCAGCTTATATCTTATTGATTCTTCGCCTTATTCTTTCCGACAGTAATCTTAATCTTAAATACTAATACTATTAGCGATCTATCTCCGCGATACATGATATCGTCCGGCAATGCGGATGTGATCCATACATCGTAATAGATTAGCTGTCGGTATAAATGTCTTCTCCCAGATATGGATATCCAATAAATGTTTTCTTAGAAAAAGGTTATAGAAAATGTAGACCTAAATAGGTTAATACGTTGAGAAAACAATGAAACTAACAAATATCAGAAATATTAAAAATATTAGGTATGAAAAATGACAAATTATTAAATGATAATATCCGGACCGATTTCGGTTACGACGGCTAGTGTTATTATGACACCAGTGAGCTAAGCAAGACATATTATTATAGTGCACTAGCGTGTGCGCAAACACATATGCAATCTCTGTTCCTTTACTTTCGCAGTCTGGTGGGACGGCAATCCGACTTTGCCGGAGAAAGATTTTAACACAACAATTTTAAGTGCCCACCGAAACACGGAAGATGTGATTTTTATTTTCCAAATATCCAATGTATTTTGTTGCATATATCCAATATACGCCTGTCTATTATTGAGCGTTAAATATAAAACCATAGGGTTTTATAATATAGCTAGCTAGCTCGTCTTAAGGGCTATAACTAAAGTATAGATCTTTAACAAAGCCTT
This sequence comes from Chrysodeixis includens, assembly GCA_941860345.1. Classification (NCBI taxonomy): domain Eukaryota; kingdom Metazoa; phylum Arthropoda; class Insecta; order Lepidoptera; family Noctuidae; genus Chrysodeixis; species Chrysodeixis includens. The sequence goes on from OW796096.1 coordinate 12,781,759, forward strand.
TTACTTACGCCCAACTTATAATTGATTTTCATTTAAAATAGTTTCACTTTTACCGAGTTCACACAATCTGTGACCTTTGATCTTTGAACTAACGAGTTTAAAGTTATTTTTGCGCGGAAGCTTTTAGCTGCAATTTTATTGAAAGCACAATGTTTTACCGAGTGTAACGAAATATTCGCACTGATAGGATTTAATCTGACCGCTATCCAATTAACACGAAATGCGTATTTAAACGTAATTGTAAGTTTTAATTACATGTAATGCTTGAACTTTTGCATATATGTACATTTTTTTTAAGGATTCCATACTTGAAAAGGAAAAAAAAATACAGGATAATTGCGAGTCGGACTCGCGTTTTCGGCCCTATATGTTTCAAGATCTGTTGGTTTCGTAAGTTCGTAAATTTATATATATTTTTTCCATTATTATGTTTGTAGTTTCTAATAATGTTATTTGCCAAATTTAGCCTGTACCCTGTAGGTTTTATTTATTTTGAGAATTACAATATTAATATGTTTTTGTGAATGCTACAAAGAGCGCTATTCTTTTATGTAAAAATAGAAGGATTCAAGAAAATTAAACTACGAAGGGTGTATTTATACCCGTACTCTTTTCCATTAAAATCTCTCTTTTATAAACATACAGTGATTTGCATACTTTAATCCGTGTCGCGTAAGACAAAAGTTAAGAAGATAATCTCTTACTTTACATAAATTGCTTTCGCGATCATGAATCAGCGCTCAAAAAGATTACGAAGGGATAATCATGAAAATGTAATATGATGATATTTAAAAAGTGCTTTACTTTGCTCAAAGTCTTAAGTCCATTCTTTTTTGTATTTTGCCATCCGTGCCTGAGATGAACACTGACTAAAATAGTTATATGACTAGATGACTCAGTTTGCTTTTTTGGTCAGTCGCAATGATTAAAAAAATCCGAGAAAAAAATTGTCTTATCACTGTTGACTTAATTCCTAATTTTGATCGGTATACCATTTTAGTATCTGCAGATAACAAAAAATCCCCGCTTATGTTAGTGTGAACGCTACATATTATATCAATGATAGCAGCTCAAGGTTTTATCAACAAAAACTGTTATCGTAGACAAATTAAAATGTTCTTAAGCCGCACCAAGTAAACAATAATGCGAATTGTGTCGATAAACAGTTACCTATCAATTCTCATCAAAGATAAAGCGCCGGGTCTGAACTCAACAGTTCAGTCATAACGATTAAACAACAGTGCTGTGTGAACGACGAAACGTTGCCTGAACACATTTAATAAATAAATAAATAAATTGTATCAAAAATCTTCAAAAAAATACTCTTGTAAAATGGGAATCTTTAGTGAAATAACTATGGCCAAGCCATCAGACGGGACATTTCATAGTGGAGAACTTGTATCAGGGCTAATAAAGTACGCAGTGGATGAACCGACATCGCTTGAGAAAATTACCATATCACTCAAAGGTATCGGATATATTCAGGTGGTGGAACAGGTTAGAGACAAAAATAACAGTCAACGAAGTTATGGTAACAGTGAAGTGTACATGGACATGGATGAAGTCATACAGAATGAAAAAATCGTGTTACCTGTTGGATCGTATGAAAAAGCGTTTGCTTTCCGCCTACCTCAGAATATACCGTCAACCTTCAAATTCTACCATCGTGATTATAATGTCCAGATTATGGCCCGGATTAAATATTACGTAAGAATCAAGTTTGATAAAACTGGAATGTTTTCTTTCGCCAAACATTTCCGAAAAGAAATTCCGGTTTTGTCATCAATAACTCCAAGACTTTCAACGGAGCCCACTATCCTTGGCGAACAGAAGAAGTTGACTCAACCATTTTCATGTAGAAAAAGTATTGTGCACATCAAAGCCAATATTTTGGATTCCATGATCCCCGTTGGTGGGACCATAAGTTTTCAATACGAAGTTATCAATGATACAAATGTTACTATAAAAAGCGTTATAAGTAGACTCATGGAATTACACAAGTTCGTTATAAGTAGGCCGATGTTAACTTACGAGGATATTGAAGGCACTGATGCTAAGACAGGTGCATTGAAACCTGGTGAGTCTAAAAGTTTTGATGTACAATTCAGCGTACCATCTTATCTGGTATCTTTAGACCACTCAAAGATAATTTCGAGACAGTATCAAGTGGTAGTTACTGCTAGGATGCCAATGCCTCACAGGGATGTAAATCTGGTGATACCAATACAAATAGGTGATGCGGTTGTAAGAGAAGACATCACTGAACCTCCTCCGAGTTACTGGGAAACCATGGGGGAGGTCAATAAGGATGACACCGTAGATGATGAGCCATTTGAAGATAGAACAAGGAAATTGAATTTTAAGTTGTGAGTGCTAATCCAAGTAAGAAGATAGAAACATTATTCTCCTTTTGCGTTTTAAGTACATTTGTTTTGGTGCTTAATAATTGTAGTAATCAAGAACCTTTTATATTAAATTCGTAACCTTTTTTTTAAATGTGAATACTTTTTAAGTAATTGATTTCACTGTCGGCGGACGGCGGCTGATACAATCAATTTACAGTTGCTTTAACGGATGTTGTTCAAATAAAGACTGATATGGAATGTTGTTTTAATGATAATTCTTAAAATTAATCTTATCCTAAAGTCCTATCACTATTCAGCAATAATGCGGATCATATCAAAAAAAATATAAATAGAATCATAATGTCACATTATCTACGTTATACTACGATAAATATGCAATTTTCTGTGTCGCTAGATAACGTATTTTTTCAGAATTAATATCTTTTTCTCACTTTCGGAATTTTAACAAGATCATTGGTTCTGTTTCTGGACAAAGGACCTGCAGTAAATGAAGTTCACCTTTTTGGGGTTCTTTAAAATTGGTTATAGATTTATACTGTAAACTGCATTAAGATTTTCAAACAAAGGTACACATTAATAAAAGAAATTAAGAGAGAAATCCTTTACTTAAACGAATTATTTTTAACATGCGTGTGGGGTGTCTATGGATAGGTATTTAAGTATGCTATTGAGGTTTCTAATACCAAGATACGACGCTTAGCAAGGTTAAAACATCTTAAACTGCAACAAATATCTACAAAAAGGAAAATTTCAATAAATACTAGGTGATTCATGCAAATGATGATTTATACAATGTTATCAAATACTATCAGTTCACATCGAAGATAAACCGTACTCAACAACTGCCGCAACGATAAAACAAGCGTGCTGCTTATACAACGAAACATTCTCTGTAAATATTCAGTGAGTTGTGTGTCTGACTTTGTGAAAAGACTTTAATAATATGGGTATTTTTAGTGAAATTACTATGGCCACGCCATCGGACGGGACATTTCATAGTGGAGAACTCGTATCAGGGCTAATAAAATACGCTGTGGATGAACCTACATCGCTAGAGCAGATTACCATATCACTTAAAGGTATAGGATATGTTAAGGTAGTGGAAAGGTCAAACCAGAAAGACCGCCGCAATCGTCACACCAGTAGTAACGAGGTGTATATGGACATAGATGAGGTTATACTGAAAGACAAAATCGTGTTACAAGTTGGATCATATGAAAAAGCATTTTCTTTCCGCCTACCTCAGAATATACCGTCAACCTTCAAATTCTACCATCGTCACCACAGAATCAAAATTACAAGCCAAATCAAATATTACGTGAGGATCAAGTTTAATAAAACAGGAATGTTTTCTTTCGCAAAACATTTCCGAAAGGAAATTCTGGTAGTGTCATCGATTGTTCCAAAGCTTTCAACGGACCTAATTCTACTTGGAGTACAAAAGACGTTGACTCAACCATTTTCCTGTAGAACAAGTACAGTGCACATCAAAGCTAATATTATGGATGCAATCATCCCCGTTGGTGGAACTGTAAGGTTTCAATATGAACTTATTAATGATACAAATGTTACTGTGAAAAGTGTTACGAGTAGACTTGCGGAAATACACACGTTTGTTACAAGAAAGTCATTTACTACATATGAGGATATTGAGGGCACTGATGGTAAGACAGGTGCATTGAAACCGGGTGAAACTAAGAGCTTTGACATACAATTTAGAGTGCCATCACATCTGACATCTTTAGGCCATTCAAAGATAATTTCAAGACAGTATCAAGTGGTCGTTACTGCTAGGATGCCTATGCATCACAAGGATATAAATCTGGCGATACCAATACAAATAGGTGATGCGGTTGTAAGAGAAGACATTACTGAACCTCCTCCGAGTTACTGGGAAGCCATGGGTGAGGTCACTAAGGATGACACCGTTGATGATGAGCCATTTGAAGATAGAGAAAGGAAATTGACTTTTGAGATGTGAGTACTATTGGACTTATGGAATAAGTAAGAAAATAGAAATGGAACATACACTTTCTTCCAGAAGTTTAAAATATTCCAAAGTTTTGCAGTACAGTTGTACAGTTTTTGATGAAGGACTATTTAGTTTTTAAGTTTTTGTGTGTCAAGTTTGTAACATGTATTTCGATGTTTATACTTTGCTATGTAATAAATTATTATTGCTCTATCGGTTCCTTATAAAATAAAAATATCTCATGTAGAATGTTGTTTATAATGATTACAATTAAATGAAGTCGTAGTTTCGTATTATCTTCATATCCAAACTAATACTATAAATGCGAAAGTAACTCTGTCTGTCTGTCTTTTCTTCACGCCTAAACTACTGAACCGATTTGTTTGAAATTTGGTACAGACATAGTTTGGAACTTGAGAAAGGACATAGGATAGTTTTTATCTCAAATTAAAAAAAAATAAAAATACTGCAATTTTTTTGTGTGTGAAGCGTGGTTTTGAAGATTTGATAGGTACCTTAGATAGGTACTATCAAATCTTCAAAACCACTACAAAAATAAACACTACAAAATTGTGCACCAATTGCCTTTCGACATAAAAACTTTATTCTTTATTCAGTCCCGCCATCAGGGGTTGAGGGATGTTTGGTTTAACGTCACCGTAAACTGTAATAATAGTATTAAACTTCTTAGAATTTTTCACTAACCCTGATTTTATGAATCGTAGTTCCACTTTATAAGTTATATTTCCAACGTCATCCTTATGGGAAGACGGTATTTTTTCGGGAAGTTTGAAATTGAATGGATGTTCGTACGAGCCGGGTTGAATGGTCACTGCTTCACCTTGCTTTGCTTGTAACAGATCCATGTGCTGTACAACATAGTCCTCGTTTCCAACATGTATTAAAATGCTGTTAGCTAGTTGAGTTTGCCACTAGCAGAATCCTGAACCGATTAGCGAAAGTGTAGCACTTGTAAATTCCGTCGGTTTATCAAACACATATTTAACTGTCCCTGTTACCGTTTGTCTTGCTTTATAGTAAGAAACACCTTCATTTGCTTTTGTTAATAACAATTGACATGTAACATTTTGGCAATCGGAATTTAATTGTTCTTCTATTCAGTGTGATTGATTAGTGAAGACTGATTGCAAAGAATTATTTATTTTTCGTGTATTTGAACGAGTTATCGAAAAATATCTGTGATTAGCGTAGATTATTTATCGTAGATAATTCTTTGTTATCATTAGTATGTGAACAGTATTTGTCTTTTGTTGGCCTGTCGGAGTGATAACAGAATAAATATTTGAAGTTGCTGAATATAAAAAACCTAGGTTTAAACCTAAATGTTAGCTTGTCATCATTTGACGCTACTTTTTTTGTAAAAATTGGTAGGATAGGTTTGAAATAATTAGAAAATAAAATAGGTGAATGATTAAAACAAACCATTTTTTGCAAACTTTTTATTTGACGCTGACATACGAGTATTTTTATAAAAATATTTTTTATAACATAAGAATTTTGCTTTTTATTAAAATTAACATAAAATACTTCTTGTATTAAAACTATATCACTGTTTTTTCTTAAAAGTACAATAAAAGTTACAGTTAGTTCATGATTTTGTACAACAATTACACTAACGCAGTTGTACCACTTACATTGATTGACACAAATCACAGTATATTTAGCGTACGCTGTTTCAGTATCGAGATTACTTCGTTATCATCACTTAAAAATAATGGCATTTCATTGTCATTATATATTGGATTTCTCTTTGTCCACCAATCACTTTTTACTTAACACTGTCTATGATTTACTTGAATGAGCTTCATAATAATTGTGTTTCTTTTCTCCAACGTACTCTTCTTCACCTTCATCATCACTTCTATTATTATCTTCATTCATAACTTGCCAATATGATGGTGGCTGATCAACTGTTGACGTTTGAGCTGATGATGATGGTTCTCCTTCTTTAATTTCAATTTCTTTAACTATATTCACCATATTTATAACTACTGGCAGATCCAAAAAGGCGTTTATGTAAGGAAAGGGGAACTTAACTGTCACCCTCGCTTTGTATTCTTTAGCAATTATGTTAGAGTCTTGTATGGTGAATAAATGTGGGAATGATGGTATTATGTACCTGAATGTAGTCTCGTTCTTTTCAGTCATTCCTGGGTACTCTCTAACCGTTCCATTTACAGATATGCACTCCTTATGTGTATTGTTACAAGAAGAAGTATACGTCATAAGATTAACTAACTCTGTTTTGATTCCAGTGATTGGGATATTCGTCTCCTTCTTGACAGTTACCGTAAGCATAAGTTCTTCTCCTGCATTTATAAACGTCTTATTTATTTCACCTTTTATGAATACAAATTTCTTTTTAGACGAAAACAGAAAATCTTTTCTCACTCCAGCCATTAACGGTTCTGGCATGCTAGGCTTGGCATCGTTGTAGACTTGAATTATTGTGCTGAATTTTTCTGATGATTTAATGAAACCTGCTTTCTTAAATACAACCTTAATTTTGTACGTTATGTTACCTATTTCATCTACGTGAGACGAAGGTAAGTCATCAGGAAGTAAAAATTGAAATGGAAATTGATACGATCCTGTTTGAATTAGTACTATTTCGTGATTTTTTAATTGTAATATATTAATGTGTTGCTCAACATATTTTTCTTTGCCGGTGTAAACTCTTCTGGTTTTAGCGCTTCCTTCTTCCCATCTGCAATATCCAGTACCGACCAATGATACTGTAGCACTCCAGAAATCTGTCGGTTTGTCGATTTGATAATTTACAGTTCCTCTGACTATCCCTCCAGTCCTGTACAGGGAAAATCCTTCGTTGCTTAGTAACAATTGACACTTCACTCCCATTTCGTGTTTACAGTAATTAAGTGAGCGACCTTTCTGCGCGAATGTTGATTCCACACTGACGCTGTTTATTTAAAGGAGGCGTTTTCATATCGATATCTTATCTTCATCGATAGGTCTCTAATGGATTGTGTTGTAGGTTACATTGAGTCAGCTCGTTCAAACCGTTTTTCCAAGCAAAATCTTCTTAAACTAACATCATTGGTGAACCATCAGTGTCATCAAGAATGGTCTATTGTTAAGTTAATGTAAAAATGAGTAGAAAATTAAGGGAATCCGTATTAAATTTATCACGGATCTATCAATTTTGTCAGTGAGTCACGACTGTTTGTCAACTTTTGTTGCGCAATCTTGAATGAGTCATTCAATGTTATTGGGGATCTCTTGACTCTATCTATTCAGATAGCATGCGGAATTTAAAGCGGAACAAGTGTGTGTCTTAATTTCGCACGGCATTTTCATATCACACATACTTTGACAAAGGTATTCATCAGTACAGGATGATGGGCAAAATTATGTAATTAGGCTTAAAAAAGAAAAGCAATGCACCGTTGGAAAACTATGTTTGTAGATAAAGAAGAACCAAGGCGCCAGTCGTCCAGTTTTTTATTTTATTTTATCTATATTTTTGTACAACCTCTTGAAGTTAGTATTTTTTCAGGCAAACCGAACAACATATTTTTTTTATTGGACATGGGCATCAAAATGCTCTTGATGCCAAAAAAGGTGATTCATGATAGTGAAGTAAATCGTATGGATAAAACAAAAGAAAAAGTCTTTAAATATTATATCTACCTAGTTTATGAAAGCGACTTATTTATCTAAGATAAGTCACGGCAACTCGAAATGAACATATGGCTGAAAAGAATAGGATATATCTAATCATTACTTTATCACTAATTGTATAATTATAATTAAAGCGATAAGCGTCCGTACTAAGTCTGTTTAATTAAATCAGCTGAACTTTTTTGGTGGCAGGTGATATAAGCTAGAAAGAGCCGTCGAGTTGATAGGTAGCCGTAGTTATAGGAACAGTATTTTGATGGAAGTGCAAGTAAAAGTACCTAATATTTTTTTACGACAATGGCGAAATTGGATAAGGGAAATAAAAGAGAGAGGTTATTGAAAATTACATTTTACTGAACCTTTACTTTATGTTTACATTCATAATATTATAATTGGTAGTTAAACAGTTGAAAATATACAATGATAACATAAAAATCTTCTGCACTCAATTCAGATTTCAGATTTCATTGTCCTGAATAAAAATGGTTAGCAATTGTGCTAGATTACGTGAAACTGTGGTAATAGTTTAATTTAATATATTAAATCAAGCTAAAGGTTTGTATAGGTAAACTAAGAGTTTAACCACAGTATAAATATATACAGTAGTTTAACTCGGTCGTTACTAAACTACTAATGCATACAGCGGTGTGGTACCTACATAACGGCGATAGGGCTGCCCACCTAAACATTTTAATTACATCAACATCACCCCGTCTGTTTGTTACTACTACATGGTACGACTGTTTTATGCCACGAGCATGCCACGATCCGATAGCGTAGGCATAACTCGTGTTGTACCCGTTTATATGAAGACTTCATACTGTGTACTATTATGATACTGTGGTTTAAGCAACCCTCAAAAGATAGTAAAGTAACTAAATCATTATTACAATAATTAAATACATTATGTATATGTCATGTATTGAAAGGCAGGTTTCATAGTTTTCCATAGTGAAGGAAACACTTCCATTTAACAAATCCTATCAATAGCCCTAATTAGTTTAATGTCCATTTACAATATAGTCTTGTAGCTACCTTGGGCCGTCCACGTCTGTTCTTCCATAGAGCAGGGGCGGGTGGCCCTCGGTAGTTGCCACATCACAGTTTATATTAAAGTTCTCAACAAGGCCTCTGCATGTCGGACGTGTCCCCGTGTAAGCCTTTAAAAAGGACCGGGTTTCTTCCCTTGAAGTTAGCCCGTGAATTGAAAGAGATACATATAATAACAATATTTATCAATAAAGTGTTTTCATTACAAACGACGCCATAAATTTCACGTGCCATTACATCAACAGGTACATGCTGATATTGTTTTAAACAATGACTTGGCATATCAAGTATTTTATCGTCGATAACTAATCATAGATAAGTATTTAGTTCACAAGTACGTACATTTTTGTGCTATGAAAATAATTATGATTTTAAATGGAACCTAAAAGTCTGGTTTTCATCTCTTGGCAGAGAATTTGTCGTAAAAGTTTTGGATAGATAAACCGTAACAGGTTACTCATAGATGGAACAAATTATCCAATTACTAAAAAAAAAAACAGAAAACATGTTTTTAAAGTTTTTATTTGTTGTAAAATAAAGATTAACTGATATTATTATACAGAGTAAATTTATCTAAAAAAAAACAATGTTCAATAATAATATTGCTCTTGTAATCTGTATCACTGTGTTGATTTAACTACGATCAGGTAACGGGTTGAGATACAAATCAAAATTTCACGGCTTCCTCTGATTTAAACACAAGTCATACAATGTCTAGTACAAGCTGAGACAGTATTATTACATACACGCTTTTAATATCATCGTCAGGTACTTTCAAGTACTCCTCTAGCCAAATGGCATATTTGCAATCGATGACGTCAATAGAAAATGCTCAAATGTACGGAGATGACACGTAATGTATCGAAACAAAATGTCATTCCCATACATTTGATCGTTTTCTACTGTAAAGATTTTACTTGGCTTGAGGAGTTGCTTTTTCTCTTTATCGATTTGTCATTTATTTTTTATCTAACACTGTCTATGATTTACTAGAATGAGCTTCATAATAATTGTGTTTCTTATCTCCAACGTACTCTTCTTCACCTTCATCATCACTTCTATTATTATCTTCATTCATGACTTGCCAATAAGATGGCGGCTGATCATCAGCTGATGGTTGAGCTGTTGATGATTCTCCTTCTTGAATTACATTTCCATTAATTAAATTTCCCATTTTCATAACTATTGGCAGATCTAATGTTGAATTTATATGAGGGAAGGGAAACCTAACTGTTACCCTTGCTTTGTAATCTTTAGCAATAACATTAGAGTCATGAATTGTGAATAAATTTGGGAATGATGGTATAATGTACCTGAATGTAGTCTCGTTCTTTTCAGTCATTCCTGGGTATTCTCTAACCGTTCCATTCACACTAGTGTGATTTAGACGTTGTTTCTTACTATAATTATTACAAGTATACGTCATAAGGTTTACTAACTCTGTTTGTATTCCAGTTATTGGTATGTCTGTTTCCTTTTGTACAGTTACCGTTAACAGAATATCTTCTCCTGCTGTTATAAACGTCCTGCTGATTTCACCTTTTATGTTTACAAATTTGTTTTTTGACGAAAACGTAAATTCCTTTTTTGTTCCCGCAATTAAAGGTTCTGGTAAACATGGCTTGGGTTCATTGTACACTTGAATCGTTGTACTAAATTTTTCAGATGTTTTGATGAAACCTGCTTTTTTGAATACTACTTTAATTGAGTACGTTATGTTGCCTATCGGATCTACATGAGACGTTGGTATGTTTTCAGGAAGTAAAAATTCAAAAGGAAATTGATACGATCCCGGTTCTAGTTTTACCAATTCATGCTTCTTTAATTGTAGTATATTTAAATGCTGCTCAACATATTGTTCTCTGCCGATGTACGTTCTTCTATTTTTAGAGCTTCCTTCTTCCCATCTGCAATATCCAGAACCGACCAATGACACTGTAGCACTCCAGAATTCGGTGGGTTTGTCGAAACAATAATTTACAGTACCTGTGACTAGCCCCCCAGTCCGGTACAGACAACAACCTTGGTTGTCTAGTAACAATTGACACTTCACTCCCATTTTGCGATTACAGTGAACTAATTATACAAATAACCTTCTTGAGTGGATGACGATACCGTACTGACGCTGATTATTTTAAGAAGGCAGGCGAATTCATATCCGTATCTTATCTTTTCTTGGATTGATATCAATTCCCTAATTGCTTGTTATTTAGATGACGTAATGTTCAAACTGCGTTTGTAAGCAAAGAATAAATTATTGAAATAATTTAATTGATGGATCACTGATATCGTCAAAAGTGGTTGATTGGTTAAGTAATGTTTATGAGGAGAAAATAAAGAAACTGTATCTTGCTATTTGATTGCTTATCTATCAATATTGCCAGTCAGGATTTAGTTTATAAATTGTTGTGCAATGTTGTATGAGTCATTTTATTTTATTTCCGATACATTTCGTTTGAATCTAAGGTGGTTGACTTCCAAGGTTTGCACGACGTTTTAATACCTTCTGCCAGTTCTTGGTCATACGCATACTGAGGTATCCTTTTTGAATATTTATGGCATTTGTTTTGTCCCATTTTGAATGGTTACGAAAAGTAAAATTAGAGGCTGTTAAGATTTTTAGTAAATAATTCAAGTATGTAGGACAAGATTAAAGAATAATTAATGTGACGATGGACTATGGACAAGAAGATATTGAAAGGTATTTTAGACAAAGACCAGGCTTTGCCTGTAAAAAAGTGATCTATGATTGTCCATGGCTATTTGAAGAAACTGTTGAAACTGCATGTGAAGAAATAAATCTTATCAGTAAAATACAGGAAATACTTACATAGTTTCGAAATAGAAATATAAACATTTGTTTATCTATGAGTGGTCAAGGTACCTTTGATAGAACATATGGTTAAAGCAAACTTATCTAATCACTAGCTGTTACCCGCGACTTTGTCTGCGTGGTAATAACGTTGTAGTACTGTACAAAAAGTAAAGCTAAGTAATGTTTAACGCCAGCTCCTTAATCCATTCTGTTCCAAAATTATTTCTTAACTTTCTATTTCTTTACTTTATAGACTTTTACTGGCTAAAACTGCTGCAGTGCTTCTCCGTTTCTTCTCCCTTTTGTCGAGGGCCACGGGAACGCTTTCGCAAACTACCGCAAAACCCGAGGGGACCTTTTTTTTAACCGGAGCTTCTTCATTGACGTGGAGTCAGTTTTTCCCATCGTTTATTAAGAAGCCGTCTTTACCTTTATCCAGTACAGTAACCCTAAGACTACTGCCGTAGGTCATTTACGGTGGTTGAAGAAGAGCAAATTGGGCCTTGCGTCTACCCCTTGCTCGAGCACGGATCGGGTGGTTAGATAAGGCCTCCCGTGCTCTTTCCGCGTTTACTTTGAACTTCATCACTTCTTCGTAGAATTCAGTGACGGCGCACCAGCTGACCGCGCTTACGACAAACTAATACCCTCTGGTTTAACTAACGAAATCACAAAAATGTTATCGATTTTTCGAAATTTATTGCTGAAACACTAAAAATAATAATGCATTGAATTATGGTGTGAAGTTTATTGCGCCGTTTGCTCTCCATTTTTAAGTTGTTAAGTTCATTTAGAACAACCTTCTTCTTCTATTTGGCAACACCAATTGCAGCATCATTGTAAAATTATGTTAGATCCTCCGAATTACAGGTGTGCGGACACTTTAGCCACTCTAGGTGGTGTGGCTCTGGATATAAGTCAGAGGGGTCTGTATGCCCAAATTTGCTAAATTTTGTTTGCAGCTACCTACTTGGATTCGCAGATGTTTGAATGCTTTCCAAACAGGCCACTTCAAGGTACCTCCGGGCGGCAGATGTCCCTGAGGTAGGACATAAGTGGTAGGTGGTAGATGCTGATCTATCCAGATCTTGCACCGACCTCGAGTTGAGTTTTAATGGTAGCTAGGGTACATCAGAAGAAGCTCTTTTGGCTGTTAAGTCTACCCGAGTGTATAGGGGTGTCGTGTATCTGATGCTTTGACATGTTTTTTTGAGCGCGTATGCGACTTGTCTTCTAACGTCAGGTAGAGCAGAGAGAGAACTTATTGAGTGTGATGGGATTTAAACAGCCAGATATCATTCGACACGTTTCGTTGAGCGCTGTGCGCTGTGGTGCGGAGAACGTCAGGTGCTGCTCCTCATTTGGTGGATGTATGTATGTACAGCAGATTAGTTCGGGCACCGATCTTCTATTTCGTTTTCTTTCTACCTCTTGACGGACGAATTTTCAAAAATGCCTGGTTAGTGCTTACTTAAATGGTCATAAATGTTTCAAGTTTCTGATTCTAGTAGTTTGAGCTAAGACAACTGAGCCTGAAGAAGGTTAATGTTACACGCACATAACAAAACATTTGCGAGAGTACGCGTGCGGGACATACTCTTACGCGAGATTGTCGATGAAAGACAGCCTATCAACACACTTTTACCTATGCAACTACCATATACAATTGTGGTAGTGTATAGGTACTATCACATCTTCAAAACCACGCGTCACACACAACAAAATTGCAGTCAACAGCTCGTTCATAAAATATAGTATCATTCACCGTCCAAACTATATTTTTTTTTGTTTAGGTAATTGGTTTACTGTCATTTCAGTAAATATCCACACCTCCATCTAAATCGTATGAGACTGTCGTAGCTTAAAAAAATAGTTACCATATACAATTTTATTGGAGCAATTTTACGTTAAAAAAAGCCAAGTGCTTCTTACAATACTTTTGTACTACCAAAACTATAGAAGAAAATGTTATGCTTGACTGAAATTTGAATTCGTATTCAAAAAATATTAAAAGATAAATTCAAAAAGTGTGTGTCGAAATGAAATTTGAACTTGCAGTGAAAAAATACGAAGCTCGTTATTCCCTGACCCGGCTATTTTAATTGCTTGATTGAATGCCAAATAAGACGTTAATATTAATGTCAAAACATAAAACCATAGCAACAGTATTTTGGTCGCTATGGTGACATCTTCTGTCAGACCAGTTACGTGTACTTTTATTTACGTTTCCCTTGGGAATATTTAACCCGTAAATTTTAAGGGCAGATTTAAAAAAAAAGTAGCCTATGTCACTTTCCAGCCCTTCAACTATCCCCACACAAAAAATCACGCCAATCCGTTGCGCCGTTTTTACGTGAAAGACGAACAAACAAACAAACAAACACACTTTCACATTTATAATATTAGTATGGATTACATCGGTACTTGGCATTAAAGGAACATTATCAGTTTAGGAAAAATGTTACTCATAAAATCACCTTTTTGTCTCTACATACTTATAAATAATACATATTTGACGGGCCTGTTAGTCTAGTGGTTAGTGGCCCTAACTGCTTTACTGGAGGTTTTTTGGGTTAGGTTTATACCCAGGGTAAATATTTGGATAACACCGTGGTAAAGATCGGAATCTGAATTATAGGATAAGTATTTTGAAGTGAGACAACTAAAATAACTTGTTACATCAATTAATTTTATTGACGACAAAAGATTATTAGGGAACGGAGGTGGGTGATGTATTAACAATGGTATTATTTTCAATAGTATAAATGAAAGTAACCATCGATAGTCGTATACAATTTTTTGTGGTGTGGATACTTTGTTGCGAAACATTTTTTTTGATCTTAGTCCGTCAATTGCTTCAGTGTCACCTTAGACTCTTGCTCAACGCATTTTGGTCTTTTATTTAAAACTCTTACTTGAATGGGGCTTCAAATCGTTATGATTTTTTTCTCTCTCGTTTAAATATTCTTCTTCAACTTCATCCATAACTTGCTTATATGAAGGCGGTTCATTTGTTGATGATTCTTTTTCTTTAGGTTCAGTATTAACCATATGTATGACTACCGGTAGCTCTATTGAGGCATTTATGTGTGGATTGGGAAATTTAACTGTCACCTTTGCCTTGAATTCCTTGGCGATTATTTTAGAGTTTAAAATTGAGAATAGATGTGGAAATGTTGGTATAATATACCTGAAAGTGGTTTCGCCTCTCGCAGTTATTCCTGGATACTCTCTAACCGATCCATTAATAGGATATGGTTCTCGATGGGTAGTTTTACAACTAGCTGTGTACGTCATAAGGTTTACTAACTCCGTGTGAATTCCTTTGATTGGAATATCTGTTTCTTTATTAATAGATACTGTTAGGATGACGTCTTCTCCTGCATTTACAAACGTCTTTTCAATTATACCTTTTATGTATACGAATTTGTTTTTAAATGAAAATAGAAATTCTTTTTTTAATCCTACTATTAAGGATTCCGGTGGACATGGTTTGACGTCACTATACACTTGGATTGTTGTGCTGAATTCTTTTGTGGATTTGACGAAACCGGATTCTATGAATTTAACTAGTATCCTGTACTTAATTTCACTCTCAGGGTCCAGATGAGATGATGGTATGTCTTCAGGGAGCAGAAATTGAAACGGGAATTCGTGCGATCCCGGTTCAACCGATATTTTTTCATGTGTCTTTGTTTGTAATATATCGATGTGTTGTGAAATATATTCTTCTTTGCCATCGTAATATGATGTAGAATCTCCAGAGGAAGTTTCCCAGCTGCATTTTCCGTTTCCAACCAGTGATATTGTGGCACTCACCAGCTCCAACGGTTTATCGAAGTGGTAATGCACAGTCCCAATCACAGGTTGTCCAGGTTTGTAAATAGAAAAACCGTTATTACTTAGTAGCAATTGACACGTTATTCCCATTTTGTTACAATAGAAATAACGCGACCTCCGTACGCGGGCAATAGAGCAATACTGACGAGTCACTGGCGAAATATAATCTAGATCGATAAAAAATATAAATAATATTAGTCATGAATAAAGATAAGTTGCTTACATCGCGTTATAGCTGAGTTGCTAAACCGGTTTAACAACTTTAAACGTATTGTGCCCAAAGTGTACACTTAAAGCACGCTTGCACGTTGATAAATATAAACCTCACCAATTAAGCTGCAATTTGGGTATCAAAGGTTGCATCAAATTTAAAAAAGTCTATCCAATGACACAAAAACCAATAAATAAAAAAATACAAAAACATTAATTCAACCTTATTGATAACAACAAATACCTGTAATTTCGTTAAAAACAAGTTAATAAATGTCTTATTTTTATTGATCAAATCAGTTAACAATCGATTAGTAATTGAATTGATAAAACCTAATGCAACGCAATTTATTTTGTTTACACTTTCACTTATCCAGAAACATTCCAAATTGGCGACCATGACACGAATTACAGCTTTGTACGTAGCTTCTGAATACTCCAGAGGCCTGGCGACATTACCACTATAATGTATATGTACAAACTGCACCTCTCTCCAGCTACTACTTATTTTTCTGCGATGTTCAAAACAGTGAATTGCTTTTATTTCCATTTGAATCCATTCCTCACAACATAAATAATCTGATTGTAGACACGTCATGGTAGAAGGTCAACCGGTAATGTCGAAATGCATAAAAAAAAGAGCTACTATTATCTATCTGACGCAAAACTCATCGAATATGCAACACGTTCCATGTGTATACACATACATATTATTATGTATTCAAAACATTGCATAGCAAATATTATGCTTATTATGTAATAAGCAATATTTAATCGTGATAAGATAACATTATCTAGAAAGATGACTGCTGAGAAATGTGTTTGTCGCTAAACGGCTTATCAAGTGTATATTCCAATAACTAATAAACAAAACACTATCTACACGATGCTCAAGGAAATACTGTGTTATTATGAGGAATCGTAAAACAGAAACGTAGCACTGATTGCCAGTAATACGCGATCAGCGACGGAGCGTTGTCGCGTTGACAAATCTTTAAAAATGGTGGTGTTGTGCCAAATATTAGTCGATACACCGGTGAATGGTGCATACAGACCTGGTGATATCATAGACGGGACAGTGAAGTACTATCTAGACAAACCAACGAGGTTCGAAGCTATTAACGTATCGTTAATTGGCGAAGGTTTAGCCAGCTGGCCGGTATCAGACGACTCGTGTATATGTGATAAGCAAGAATACGTATCGTTGAACAAAAACATTCTTCAAGCTTATCGCAACCCAGTATTGGACCAAGGATGTTACTCCTCAGCATTTGCCTTCATCATACCAGAAAACATCCCATCCACATTCAGACATGCAACGTGCGACATCACATACAAGATTCTAGTCAACTTTCAAACGAAAATGCTTTACAGCAGTTGCAAAATGTTCGAAATTGAAATTCCTGTTTATGGGACCATAAGCCCAGATTTACCGGAACCGATGACGTTTCAACTAAAAAAGGATATCTTCACCCTTGGACCTGGACCTAATGAAGTAAACATATTAGTTGAAATTGAAAGAACATTTATATCTTCTGAAGAAAATATAAACTTGTTTCTCATAGTGAATAATAATTCGAATGTAAAAATCACTACAATAAAGACAGAACTGGTGAGATATTTTAGTTTAGTGATGGAGAAGAGTAAGAAACCATTTGACATAGAGCCTTTGGAGGAGACAAAGAATCGGACTGGTAGTGTAAATAAGTTTTCTATGGTGCGTATGAGCTGTGTGGTACCTACGTCATCAGATCTTTACTCGATACAGCACACAAGGAGGGTGCTGATAGAGTACAAAGTCAGAGTCACGGTGAAGTTCCCCTTTCCACATTCTCACATGTTTCTTGAGATCCCGGTGGTGATTGGCAAAGGGGACGATGTCAGAATGTATCGGAAAATTCAAGACTGTTACTAAAGACTGTTTTGCTATTTTAAATAAATAAAATTAGAATCAAACTCTACTTGTGTTTATCGACTTATAATTCTATTGTATCAAAGTGATTACTTATTCTAAGTTTATAATAAATGTTAAGTTATGTATTATTGTTTTTTTTTTAATTCAGAATAATATCTAGACAATTGATAAAATTACTTTTGTATACTTGTGATGCATGTTTGCCTAAGCCATTGCCCAGATTCATAATGAAAAATTATCGGGGTCTTCCCTTGATGCCATTGAAGATACTCAATACTTTATTGCTTTTAACATAAATAGTTTTTGTGTTAGGTAACAATTGTGAAGCCTGTCGGATACGGCAAAAGTTGAAAAAGATTCTAGATTCTAGATCACACAAACACTCAATTACTTATTAAATAATGTGATATTTATTGGCGCATTGTATGCAGCCAGTACGTTACAAGAATAATGAGATAATCCATGAATAAATGACGCAACTATGTCAAGCTAGGTAATCAATATTAATTATAAAATAGTTTTATTGTAGCAGTTATGGGTTATGGAACGTTTATTGACAGAGAAGTAGATTTTCTGAATCTCATTAACTTATGGCGCATGATTATCATTCCAACTTATATTATAGACGCGATTTTTTTTTGTATGGCTGTATGTCTGTTACTCTTTCACGCTCAAATGTGTAGATTATTTTTTGTAAATGAATCTAGCCGTTTAGCTGACACCCTAAATTAACACATAGGCTACTTTTAAACTAACTGAGTTCTTTTGAGCTTGACTGACTACTGAAAACTGTCATGGGATGGAGGGGGGGGAGGTGTTTTTGCAGCTAAAACTGATATTCCTGCGGGAAAAGTCGCGTGCTACAACCAGTACCTAATACTTTGTTATGTTACCAACATCTTTGATTAGTTAATAATATAATGTAAATTATGATTGTGTAATCATTGTTTGTTTCAAGCATGCATTTTCCTCGTTGCGTATTTCCTTATCAAATACCAATAGCGTTATTACATAGAGTAGTTCAATCAACTCACAAACGCACTCAGATGTTATGTAAAGCTGCTCTTTTACGGCCTTCACGTGTACGTGACGTTAAGAATTGAGCATAACATTAGTAAATGACGAGAATGATTTGCACTGCGTACTTTGTGATGATGCAATGTGTAATATCTTGGTAGAATTAAAATCAATGCGTCTGACATATTTATTATTATATTTTTTTGCAATAAATCGAGTCTCGTGCTAAGGAATTAATCCTTGTGTCACTGGGGGTTTCACAGATTTTCAATTCACATGTACAAAGACACCCACACACAGAACAAGGATTAGAGAAATGCACAAATTCTTGTCCTACGTGGGGATCGAACCCGAGGTACGTCGCGCACAGTGGTAATTGGCGTGGTGACCAATACCGCTCGGCTATCCGTGCAGTCAATTTCAACTTAAAGCTAATACTCCAAATCAAATTTATAAATTATGATGTAATGGTCCCAGTGAGGAAGTACTTTTATTTGAATTGTCTCAACACTAACGATGTTACGTCACTACTCTCAAAATTGGCAACTTGTTGTTCTATTTATCCCAATATTGAATTTTATCATAATCTGATAAAGACTGACAGATTTATGTATATTTAGACATGACAAGTTTAGAAAGATATGGTACTTGAGACTGATCTAAAACGTATGTTACCTTAGTTTGCGATATCAGTGCACGAAGGAAACACTTGACTTTATTTATGAATCATTTATTATAAATATTTAATTTAAATAAATTGTGATATCAAGATGGTGTTAACAGGTTCAATATTATTCGATAATAACGGAGAAGAGGTTTACAAAGCAGGGCAGTCTGTGACGGGGATCTTGAAATACAGTGTGGAAAAGCCAACTGAATTCGCAAGCATTTACATCTCATTGGTTGGCAAAGGAAAGTGCTCCTGGACTTTAATGAACGCAAATCCGAACATCCCTCCCATCACACTCATGAGTAATAAGAACTATGTGTACTTGACCAAGAATTTGGTAGATGACACCAATAATAAAGGACCACAAAACGGTAACTATGAATATCCATTCGACTTCATCTTACCTTCAGATATACCTTCGACATTATAGCATATAAAATTGTCGTGAAATTCGAGATCAGGAGTATAGTCAACAGTGTTGAAAAAATTAAAAATGAAATAACAGTATGTGGCAATGTCAAACCGTGTTCTCCTGAACCGTTCACAGTGGAATTTGATAAAAAGGTTTTCGCAGTGACAAAAAGAAAACGTGTGGAGATAGAAGCAACATTAGAAAAGACGTTAGTGGCTCCTGGTGAAAATATAACACTGTCTCTAATGGTGAATAATGATTCAAGTGTACCATTGACAATAAAAACGGAACTATTCGAGCATTTGACTTACGAAGCTTCCGGACGATACTACAGGTTCAAGAACCCCGTGAAAAATACAATAAGATATTCCTCAAGTATCAAAAAGAAGGAAATTTCAAAAGTGACGTGCACAGTCCCAACCTTACCGAAATTATACTCGATACAGCATGCAGAGCTCTTTACTCTAGAATACAGAATTCATATCACGGTCATATTTCCATTTCCGCATCGGAATGCTAGTATAGACGTACCAGTGGTGATTGGTGAGACCGAAGATTTGCTCGAATGCCATTTTTTGGACAACTACGAACCGGCAATTTCCATGATATTTACTAAAAGGAAGACTGAAGACAGTGTTGAAGAGAAATCAGGTTACTCTTATGAACGAAAGGCTGTAGAATTTGGTTCTATAGAGAGAATGATATAGCAATGAGATGTGACACATGTCTTGTTTATGATTCACGCGTTTTGTTATCATTTTCTTATCACGAAGAAAATGGTGATTCATAGTTGTTTTTTCCCAAAGATGTAATGTATTGCAAATATATTGAACGCTATCTAACTACTAGCAGCAAACATTAAGTTGCATGTTTTAAAATAAAATAGAATTAGAAAAACGCTTTGGAAAAAAACGTTTTGAATGGATTGTTATAAAGGCTGGTTTCAAAAAAATGATTACGAATAAATAATTTACGAATACATAGACTTTGTCAAATTGTCATTAATAGCGCACTGGCTTTTAATTTTTTTCTGCTTCAGCTCCATTTTAAGATATCATACTTATCTGTTGCGCTTTTAAAATCACTGCATTGTATATTATAAATTCATTTCCCGCTGACTGTCTTTCTCTATGTAATATGAACCCAGATCTACTCTTGATATTAAAAGATATTTAAAAAAATGGTTCTATTTATTGAATAACTTGTATAGCTTACTATAACACATTATAACTCACGGTAACTACAACATCGGATGAAGATAGGTACAGTTTTGTATGAAGGAAAATAAATAATATATTAATATAAATATTACGTTATTATTAATCATATATTTGATAATGAAACACAAATAATAATTATATAAGGCAATGAAATTAAACCAGTTACAATTTAAATTTAACATTTCGTACGACGTACGTGTTATGATGTGTACAATAAATGACTTTTTAAAATCATTACACTATTTGTAAAGCACATTATGACCCTACAGTCTGAAAGTATTGATCTTGAATCTGATTTCCAATATCTGTTCATATTTGAATGATTAAATTAAATTATTTAAATATAAAAAAAGACATGCACAAGTTGACAGTTGCCAGTAAATTGTTGGATAGTTACATAATTAGTTAAAGTATAAAGAGAGAAAAACCAACTTTGACGGGCCTATTGATCTAGTGTAGTGGCCCTGACTACTAAACCAGAGATCGTGGGTTCGATCCCCACCCAGGAAAATATGGGTGTAATTTATCCATTAATGTATGTATTTAGAAGTATACAAGTATGTTTACCAGATATCTCAATATTCAAATTCAAATCGTTTATTTTGCAAATAGGATCAATTTTATCACTTTTGCATGTCGTTTTCTTAAAATCTAGTAGTATCATCTAGTACTCATAATACAAGTTCTGCTTAAAAAACTAGATGACGTTGTGTAAAAATCGTCAAAAAAACTATAAATTTGGTTGTTTTTTTTGCCGATTTTCACACAACCATATTATACATACCCACCCATATTATATCAACAATTGACAACAGTCAAAACTATAGCAAAAAAAAATTTAATCACTCGTTACGAGTTCCTGATATTTTTTAATATACTATAGCGTAGATTATTGCCTCCTTTCATCTAAGGCTTTATTGATGTTTATGCAAACTAAACACAAACAACCGCCACCGCCTGAGTTTGTTCCGGTGGAGACGGCCTTACAAATTAGAGCCACTTACTGCGAACGTGCTGGGGTTAACCCAATCATTATCTCGATTAGCACTCGTTTATATTAACAAGTAAACAATAATGTAATGTTACTAAAACTAAGAATTTTAAGTGATTATTTTATTATTTAGCAATAGTATGTCTGGACCGATTTTCTCACCGCTACATTACATAATATTATAGTCCACAAGCATTAGCGCAAACACAGGTGAACTCGCTGTTCCTTTACTCTTATAGCCCGATGTTACGGCAATTTGAGGTGACATGACGTCACACAAAGATCTCACGAGATAACTGAAAAATGCACGTGTGAAACACAAAAACATAAGAATTCGAATTCAAAGAAGAAGTACACATGTGGTTAAATACTTTATCTGAATAACTAGTAATACAGGTTAGTGTAAAAGGTTAAGTTGCTATCATTATACGAGTTCAAGCGGTTGCACATTATCTTATCCATAATTTTCTAGGAATTACCGCGACTATACCGTGTGACAGCTATTAGCATTTGCGAGAAAGTGTAAGGCGTAATATTTATTTAAAATCAATGCTTATGTTCACACTAAAGAGTAGAAAACTGATACAATATGTACAAGGTCTATGTTCCTCAATGTCGAGAAATGTTATAAAATTTGGTATAAAGTACTAACTAACATTGTTTAAAGGTGCGTATCAGATATTTTTGTTTTTGGACTGGTTTTCATAAGCAAACGCGACATGCTGAAAGAAGGTTGTGGCACCCTGTAACTTTTTTTTTTACTTTGTCAAATCTGTTTTCATGTGGTGTGCAATAAAGAATATTCTATCTATCTAAAGGTTTTTGTCTTCTCTCCCCAGTACAATACTTGAAACTTTTATAACAAACTGTGGACATATCCTATTTTTACATCTCCGTTTTTACCCAAATTTTGTCCAATTCTACCACTTTTTGCTTCAAAGACGACAAATTGTTTATTGTTAAACGAATACTTTGTATGCTCAAAAACTTTTCGAAGGTTTTATCTTATGGATTACTTATAAGCGGCCGAGTGGAGGAAATGTACTCAATTTTATCAGGAAAATAATTGGAAATGTACGTTCAATTGAAGAAAAAGGAAAAAGAATAGAAATTGCAAAAGAAAAATGTTTTAACTGATTGAAAGAGGTTTTATTCAGTTCTGTTTTTATGCATGTGAAGCGATTACGTTGGTAAGAACATTTAATTACTATTTTTAGAGCTCTTGTATTCTTGCAATTCTTATATAGGCGTTGAATATAATTATATTCTGTAGAATGTATGCTTTTACATAATTGTTAAAAAATGTTGTATTTTGATAACATTTTTGCGTACTCAAATTGTCGACCTTAATTCGATCTGTATAAGATATTAAATCAAACATTTCACTTGACTAGCTTGCTTTAGAGCTATCGTCTCATTCGGTACCTACAAAGAACCTAATGCCACCATTCACAGTAAGTCTGCTGCAATTGTGCAAGCAAGACAACGCTCTACACGACATAGAGCAATATCTCTCTTACACATCTTCGATAATTTTCCTTCAGGAGCTAGAAGTAAGGCTCCTGTACACATCTGTGCAAATATTTACCATAAATTTAATTTCCTTCGCAAGTTCCCTCAGTAGGGCATTAGGCTTGTATAAGGAAGTCTATTTATGGCATGATACGCTAGAGAATTTAGGTATATGTTGTTACGTAAGTGTATTAACACAGATATGCCTAATAGAATATAATAGATACTCTTTATTAGACCGTAGTTACAGCTGTGAAAAAGTATATAACACATAGTATGTATAAGTAGCATTGTCAATATAAGAATACCATCATTTTCGCAAAATACAGATCATTAGTTGTAAGCTACCTTTTTTAAGCTAGATATCTACAAAAAAAACGGTCATGTTATTATGAGACTCATACCGGTAGAGTTCCGTACAAAATACAGTATGATTGTATGTAAATTTTGTAAGTTTGGCTATGCCACCAACTTAAGGAAAAAAAATACAACTTTGTAACTATTTTAATTCGTGAGATAACTGCCAACTTACGGATGTCACTTTTAAAAACATAATTTGTTCTGTAATTTGTTTTTAGGGTTTCACACCTGGATACAAAAGTACCTCAGAGACCTTTTATTACGTAACCCCAAAAAAATAACTTTTTGAAACCGAGTCTATTTATTTTAGCAGATATAACGTACTTAACAATTCCCAAGACACGTCTCCGTTACTTTCCCTCCGCGTTTGGGAATTTTATCTCTCTTCCAATATTGATTCATGAAATATTTATATTACTAGGCTTTACCGCGACTCCGTCTGCTTAATAGTCGGCAGTCCCTTAGGAATAAAGGGATAGAACTTATATTAAAACAACTACATTTAACAGAATTTTGTGGCACTTCAATATTATCTCTTGTTTTTCTTTAGTTTTTTTTATCCTTGTATCGCGGAGGGTTTCACAGACATTCAATCCACATGCACAAAGACACTCGGACTCAGAACAAGCATTTGTGGATCGCACAAATTCTCGCGGGATCGAACCCGCCACACTTCGCGCTCAGTCGTAATAGCCGTGGTGACCTATACCACCCGGCTCTCCGTTCAGTCGCAATATTATGATTTGAGTTTCCCGACATTTAACGTTTTTCCAAGGTAAGTAAAACGTTGATAAGGCGTTGGTATTGTTTTCGCCGTGTCGATCAATGGCATTGAGAATTGTAATGCAATCTCAGTTACGCCGATAATACACGCAGTCAGTGACGTTGTGAATATCTTCGTGTGCGCGGGCCATCTGGCCAAATGCCATTTAGACAATAGATAGCGCAAATAGAAAATTAAAAATGTATCGTAATTATATTTAGTTTCGAAATATTTTGACACTTTAATTCACACAAAAGACAGGGAGGTTTGGAAGGAGAAAGGGGATGCCTTTGCCCAGCAGTGGGATCTTGTGTAAACTACAAAAAAACACACACACTATGCCATCTAGTCTCAAATTCTGTATACGATAGTAAGTCGTGTTATGAGTACTGGACAACTGATAAACATAGTTATATTATTTCTCAATACATACATATCCTATGATATAATTTATCAACATAAACCCACACACAAACATTTGTCCTAGGTGGGAATCAAACCCACAACCTCCGGTATAGCAGTCAGGGCCACTAACCACTAGACCAACAGGCCAGTCTTGTCCACTAGCGCACGTGGTAGGCACATAGGGCGGCTTATTAAATAGGTTATACTTCGAGGAAAAATACTAAGTCGCATGGCTCAGGTGTATAAATATTATTATATTGTTCTCACAATGTGCAAAACACATTATCAACTAATAAGTACTAATAACCATCAACATTACATAAAGGAGAGCTCATATTTGCTCTTGCAACTATCAAGTACATGATAATACCCGTAACGACGGTCAATGACGACATTTCTATGGTAAATAAATCGTTTTTCTATAGTTATGGTATCGTTACAGCGCAGCTTGAATGTGTACAGCCATTTGAATATCTTCCTCATGTGTTTTAGTCAGATTGTAGATGGTGACCGTCGAGATTTTGTATAAGAAAGAGTTTATATAATGTAAGGTCCTCTAAGTGGCTTTGGAAAACAATATCTGAAATTCTATGAAGAAAATATCATTTTTTCATAAAGTAAATAGTACATTTTAGAAAAAAATATTTGAAAAGTACAAATAAAGAACTACTTTATAAATGTTACGAAGGCCTACATTAAATAAATTTTTTTATTTTTTACCTACCTACTTGAAAAATATTTCCGAGGATTTTTGCGCCAAGAGACAACAGATTACAAAACTTTCCTATTTGTAACATAAAGGACCCCAGAGACGATAAAATATATTGGTCTCAAACTTTACGTCTTTTTAGGAACCGTTTCATGCCCATTTGTATGTCCTGAAAACTAACTATTAGTCTATTAATATCAGTGCATAATGTGTCACACAACAAAAGAGAATAATGATGAAACAGGCTTCTAACACATAATTAATTAATGTTTGAAAAGCCTTTTAAACCTGCATAAAATATGATTGAACAAGTAAAAACAATGGCATGTTATAAAAAAACCAAGGACAAGTACGAGTTGGACTCACCTACGAACTGTTCTGTCTTTCGCGCAAACTGTTGAGTTTAGGAAAATAATTATATTAGCATCCTTACTTTCATTTTGAAATCTACATGTGTGATCTACCATCCTTTATCCTATCGTGAACAGGTCATGCATAAATAACCCCAAGATTTGAGTTACAGTTTCGGAAAAAAGATGGCTGTAATATACCGATGAACAGACAGGCATACAGACAAACATGACGAATGTCCTGTCTGCCATCTGTTCTAAAAGCTATTGTTTTCTATAAATCCGGTATGCTATCGCGTATTATCAAAATTTATCAAAAATCATATAGATTACATTGTTTACTTATATTCATAATAGATAACACTGCTATCTCCTTATCTGTCTAAGCTACCCCAATTTGTTCCGTGCACTCTTGATTTAAAACTGAACTGAACAACCAGCCAGTCACATTCAGTCAGGCATTACAAGCCTATATAGAGCTATAAGGATGAATGGATTGGGTGAAAGAGGATATGGCTTCAAAGAGTGTTACTAGCGAGATGACGTCAGATAGGAACGTGTGGAAGAAGAAGACATGCTGCGCCGACCCGAAATAATAATTGGAATAAGGGCAGGGGAATGATGACGATTGTTGAGCTATAAGGATCTTTTAATACCAGGATACTATTAATATGAGGGCGCTGGTAAGCAACAAGAATCAATTCAACTGAGTGTTTAGTGTTAATTAGTTCCGATCTCGGTCACATGTCTACAGATCCTTGTAACACTGTTAGGTGTTTAAGCTGTTCCCTGTTGTATATGTATTAAAATAATTATGTGTCCGTGTCAATATCCCTTGAAACAATTAGTTATTTCCTAGAAAGTTTTTGACATTTTTTTTACTGTTTTGATTGGTTTTTGAAGAACTTTTGGAGTTGACTTCGACAGAAAAAAAAATGTTGTTTTCCATGGACAAACAGTAATTGCAACGATTTTTTACATACGTTAAATATAATATTGGTGGAAAACGTCCCAAACAGAATTACACGAAGTTAAAGTCGCTACCGAATATCGTACCAACTTACAGGAACCTAAAACAAACTACAGTACAAGACCCCCATAGTTAGTACGAGCACATAACATTGACAATACCCACAAATCAAACCAGTATCCAATTCAGCCACAGAAATTCCATGTACAGTTCCAACTATTGTAAACTCGCATGTAACAGGAACACGAACTGCGCGCGCACTCTCGAACAAATCTAATAGTCAAATACCGTCTATATAATTACTAGATGCAGTATTCAATGTTCGGTAGTAATGTAGTTAACTCAATCGGCCGATAGATGGCGCTTACCGCGCTCCAGTACTGTCACCTAGAATTAATTACTTTATGAGTGGACTGCGGCTTCGTTTCATATAGGAGGACGTATTTAATGGATAATAGAGTGTTTGTAACGGTAGTGTGTATGTTCGAATATCTACTAAGTACTACGCCTATTTGATTTTCCAGAATCACTACAGGCATGGGCCTCACCATTCCTTTTATCTCTCTCTGTATCCTCTGTCTGTTACGATATTATTATGTCTGCGGAATAGATTTCAGTTAGACTTGAAAATATTTAGTTACTTTATTTCAAGAAAGGAAATTCTTGGTGGATAGTGGACCTATTACCATCAAGAATTTCCTAGTCATCAGATAAGTTGAAACATATAAATAATCATATAATAGTAATATATGTATAGAAAACGCAAATTTACTCCAAATACAACTCACTTCAAGTGGTTTAGACGTCTAGATGTAACAAGTTGCTACAAAAAAACTAACGGTTTTTTGCGTAAACAATATTTGTATGTTTTCAAATCTACAATCCACCCATTTCAAGATTTGTTATAATTAATGTACGTAATTGTTAACGAGTAATCCACAATGGTCAGACTGCGAGTGACAGGTTACAGTTAGTTGGTACAAGACGCATATTATACAAGCTCTAAGTAATTAGGGTTAGCACTATTTAGCTAATTAACAATGGAATTTGTAGCTCAGAGGTTTAAGGACGGGATTTGTTTAGAACTTAGGTACTTAAGGTAATAAAACTTGCATGTAAAGTGCGATTTACCTCTAGGTTATTACTGAAAAATTTCAGTAATAACCTAGAGGTATGGCTGTTGGACTGCCAATTCAGAGGTCGTGGGTTCAAATTCTGGCAAGCATCAATGTTTTACTAAACTCATACGTATTCTATTAAGTAATTATCACTTGTTAAAATCGGTGAAGAAAACCGTGACACCTGAGAAATTTCTGAAGGTGTATGTTGAAGGAGACTGAAAAGAAACAAGCACTCAAACTTACGCTACTTGCGACATACACCACACACGATGTGTGACAGTCAATTTTCAAAACTGTAACAGCAATATTAGCATGGGAAGAAATTGGACACGTAGGTATATGCCGTGAAGTCGACAAAGATATGCTAAAAAGAAGATCAGTCAGCTAATATTTTTTTTAGTAGTACCAAAACAGATTTTCTTATTTAAACTGAAAGATACGAAAATTGAAAACTGTCTAGAACGAAAACACATTAAATCTGTGTTTAGGTGTACCTAAAAACTGGCACCAATCTATAAAACATCGATCAAAGAGACTAAATAGGTAAACTATTAAACAAGTTGTAAATCCTAAATCCCTGACCAGTATCTTAAGGCTTTCCCTTTCACAAATTATTAGCTGACAAATTACAATATTCTGATAGCCAAACAGATTCACGACACCATTAATATCGGTATTCGCCATTTGCCTACCAACAGTATAATAGGCAGAGAGGTACCACTGTCTCGAAGTAAAACTATTGCAGTTGTGAAAGAGCGAGACGAAACTCTACATGGTAGAGCGGTGTCTCTCTTTCACAATTTCGACAGTATTATTTTATGAGATAGTATGGTAGGGTCTTAGGAAGCTATTACGATGAAACATCTACATATAACTGACAATATTGCCAGCCAGATTGCCGAACTGCTAATGGTGTAATTGGTGCTAGAAATTTGAACTGTTTTTGGGTAGTAGGTATTCTATGGAAGTGTGTGGGTATATGGGACAGTGTGTTACCGTGTGAAATGGTTTGTAAAGTCGCGATATGAACTTTGAACATAGTACGTGAATTTAGGTTTTGTTTTTATGAAGCTTCTATTATAATGTAGAGTCGTGGTGGTCTCTATGTGTGTATTTCTATGCACAAAGTGTAGATCTTCACTTGTAACAGCATCTTGCTTCCACAGCTGCAACATTCCTTTGTTAACACATACAGAGACACAGGTGATATTGTACGTTACAAACTTACCGCAAACCACATTCACAGCTTACTCTCTCTCGCTTATACAATCGTTTAATTACTACTTAAGGCTTTTATTAAAATTTCAAAGCTGTGAAACTACAGGAGCATAGCCTGGTAGTGAGATTGAAGGATTGCCAAGGCAAAGGTATCAAGTCCAAGGCAAAGGTATCGAGTCCGATGCAAAGTATTTCCGTATGTTGTGTGCGTTTTAGATATAATCCAGCTTCCGAGTTTCAGAAGGTACGTGGATTATTCGTAGAGATTTCGCCTGATCCTTCTTCGGTCGTGTCGGATTGCCGTTCCATCAGCCTACGAGAGAAGAATGGAGAGTGCTCCTGTGTTTACGCACACACTTGTGCAGTTTCATGTTCTTCGTAGTTGGCTGGTGCCCAGTGACACTAGCCACCTAACCGACATCGGTCAAGGACATTATTATTATGGGTCAGTAGATAATCTTTTAAGCTGGATACTAGACTAGTAATAAAGTTTAAGTTTTAAGATACTTTTATGGCTTACAAAGTCATAATTGGATAACGCTTTCTTTTAGCGATGTTAATAGATAAAACAACAAAGTTTTATGACGATGTTGGTACTTATCTTCGTTTTATTGATTATAAAGTTTTAATAGCAACAGGATACTTGTTGAGTTTTTGCTCATTTGTCAGTGACAGTGAAAGAACATCCAATCAAAAGTAAATTTGAAAGGATTGATGATGATGATGTCGTCCTGTTATCCCTCATCAAGGACATAGGGCTTGCAGAAGATTTTTTCTCTAATTTTGTTCATGGAAGAGTTAAAAGTTTGAAATCAAACACTTCTTATATCCATCTTGCGTACTCATTTTCCAAGTTACATTGTGTTGTAGTGTGATAGTATTGACAAGGAAACCAACCCAGATTAAAGATTTACCGTATTTGTAACAACCTGCCATATAATTTGCAAACTAGAACCATGTAAAAATGTAGAGTTCAATCTATGCATTACCTATATATTAATATTATAAACGCGAAAGTTTGTGAACTTGGACGGATGGATGTTTATTACTCTTTCACACTTAAATTTGGTGTGCGGGTAACTTAAACGCGTAGAATTTCACGCGGGGTACGTCTACACGCTTAAACAACAGGACCAATTTGGGTGAAACTTAGTGTAGAGTTAGCTGACACCCAGGATTGATACATAGTCACTTTTTACCTAACTGTTTAAAAGGAAGTTGAAATTTTGCAGCTATAATCGACAACCATGCGGGGCGTGGGCGAAGCAGTGGGAGAAAGCTAGTATTATAATATATTACATCTGTATACTTTTACTCAATTTCTTAGACCCTGATTTTATTCTAAGTATAAAAACAAACACCTAGAAAAAAGTGATCATTAGTTTCTCGTAAGTTCTACAGTATTTATTTTATTTATAGACACTAATCTCGTCTCGATGTTAATGAGATATTTATTTATAACTTACTTAGTATACGAATAAAGTTTCTCAGAAAATTCCTAATTAATTTGTTCAGTACTTGCTGTAAAAACTAATACATTTTCTAGCTATTAAAAAATATGATACTATGTAAATTTACATGTTATAAGCGAGTTTAATCAATTTTCACTATCCAAGCATCAAATTGTTTTTTGAGAAATGATTTCTTGATTCATTGACCCTTTACTGTTCTCTAAGATCTCTGACTGTAATGTAAAAACGGTACCATAAACCCCACACGTTTTATTTATCAATTAGGCAGCATCAATAAGTTAAACCTTTAAGCCAAATCCCTTTTTTCTTAGTCACACCATAGCTTGTGGAACAGTTTACCCGTTTCATACCTATTTTTCTTTCTTCTAGAAAGAAAGTGAGATAAAAACTACAAAGGTGGTCAAATTGTATTTCACAATTAGTTACAATATTAACATGATAGCCATCTATCACCAAAATTTCGGCATGAGATATGCAGTGGAACTACAACACAAAGGCTAATAACTCAGGCCGCAGTCAGTCCAGCCGATATTAATATTACATTGATCATTAATCAATTTAGTGTTAAAGCCTTCTCTATAAATCTTAATCATCTATCAGTTGAAGCTGAAGAGGTTCTCACAAAAGAATTTAGAGAAGAAAAGGAAGTGGTACTGTCGTGTCACTAGTAAGAGATAAATATCAACATATAAGTTAGGTTTTATTCTTGCAATGGCTACAAGATGGCCAATTGGTCTGGTGAAGCAGTCAAAGCCACCGCTTAGGCAAACTGCAAAGGCCGTTTAAAAAATCTCTTAGCATAATTCATTTTGCAGATTAATATATTTATTAATTCAGTTGCACACAACATACGAAAAAAGTTAACACATACAGACAGAGTTGGTACGAAGGTACTTGTTTCTAATGAAATTTCAACCAGCAGACCTATGACAGGAAGTGATAAAATTTTACATAGACACAGTGTTTATAAAATTTGATGCTTTTGTAAGTTACAATACAATAGAATACATTATTCTTTTTGCGGTAGTTTTTGCTTATCAAAATCAAACAATCAGTAAGAGATCTTAAGCATGTAACCACAGCGCGCGACGAGTTTCAGAAAGTGAAAACATCAGTTTAGAAACATCTCTCAAAGTAACATTCATGCAGTTGTGGGAGCATTACAGCGCACATCATGTGGAAGAGCATCTCTCTTCCACAACCACAACAATTAAAAAGATAGAGAGAGAGAGAGAGAGAGAGAGAGGTAGAGCCACTTCCCTCTTCTCGTATGCTCCATGACCCTATCAAAGGCTCTATCATTAAAATGCCGTGTGATGTCACAGTTAATATCAGGCATTGCTCAGATATAATTAAGAAATTCCCCTTTGCATTCTCTTTTCGAATAATTAAGATGCCAGATTAAGAACGCAAAGATTTAATCTTTGAATGGGTGTTATTTCTCTTGTTAATGTTTAGAATAAGATTTTATATTTTTTTTAGTAAGTGAGATAATGTATTGTGGTAAAAAAGTTGAATTGAACTAAAATAAGCTAGATTTAAAAATAAGGAGCATCGCGTGGGTAATATTAAAAAGGTATATAATGTAAATTCTAGCGTAAATTGGAAAATGATTTCAGGTAGCACATAATTACATTCTCTTTAAACCAAATAAATACAACCAGTACCTCTCCAGTAACTTAAAGTTTCTGACAAAAACTCGAACATAAAAAGAGTTTCAGCAATTAATAGTTTTGGTAGAATAAAAGAACACTACTCTGAAAATTTAGTTTTTAAGTCGTAATGAAATGTTTCTTGAAACTTCATTGTGTCTTAGATCAAATTTGTATTGTTGTAAGCAATATACTATTAAAATGAGAGCCAAATAGTTATGCCTAGCTTATGCATGTAATTGCTACATCAGAAACCTTGTCTAGTCAGAAAATGTGTACGAAAATGTTCCAACGTGCAATCATTGATTTCGTTGAACTATATTATTACTTGACTACAAAATATTAGATACAATTTATTTAATCCTTTGCAATAAAACTAAAACTAATATATTGACAAAATTACATACATATAACCAAAACCTTAAAAAATGCTGTATAAAATTCGGTGCTAAACTAATAAATTAATTAAAAACATTTCTGTTATTTGACGGAGTACTGTTCGTCTGTTACTTTGAGGTTCGCATCATTAAGAAAAGAGGTTTATTCGTTCATAAAAAAGACACAAAATCAATAATCAATTTCACCTTTATTTTTGTCAGCGTGTCAAAAAATTCTGAATAAAAATTTCAACTAAAACGTCTACCTTTTCCTTGCCCTGCCTTGTCCTTACAAAATTGTTTTAAAAAGTTATCGCGTCACATCAGGAAGGCGACTAAATTCAAAGGGCAGGAAATTGTGGCGATTGCTCTTCACATCAAAGCCTTCTGATTAAAGGACGATAAGGTTTGTAAATTTTGCAAAACTTGCCTCTTGATGCAAGTGCTGATTCAAGTATTGGTGATAAAAAAGTCTTCGTTGAAAATAAACCTTTATGGTGAGTCTTTACTTAGGTGATATTAAATCAACCAACAAAGTAGATTGAAAAATAAAAAACAAATATTTTTAACACTTCGGAATTGGGACTCGGATTTATAGGTCATTTTATTTTCATGTTAGAATAGTCAAAAATATATGAGAAGAAAAATTACGCGTCATTTGCATAGCAATGGTTAAATTGTACACCGGATATTGTTTCAATTGCCTATATTAGAGACTTATACTTGTATTAGGTTTATGAAACATTATACTCGTACAATTAAAATAACGATTGTTTTACTAAAATGCACTCAAAAACATACCATTCTTCCGCGGTAAAATCACAAATCACTTTGTTTTTGTCATTGTACACGCACACACACACACTATTCGTTTACATTTTTAATAAACCACAAAATGTATTGTTAATTTAGTACATGAAAGATTAACTTTAAACAACTCTGTATAATTTAAAACTGTAGTTTTCGTAGAACATCCATAACTAAAACTCTACATTTTTTAAGAATAACTTTTACTATTATTAATTAAAGATATTACACTTAATTCATTCGAAATAACTATGTATTGAGAATTTCAACAAATACACTGTAGCCTGAAAGTTTTCGCGTAGCCCGTAGCGCGTAGGCGGCGTAGCGTTCGTCCGCTACGAACTCTACCAACCGACTGACTGATACATTAATGCCGGTAGCTACAATTGGACCGGGTTACAGCCGGTATTAAAAACATAAGCCGTTTAAGTCGCAATACGATAACCTTACTTAACGTACTGAACTAAAGCCTTATAAAATGCACTATAGTGTTATTTGAGTAAATTTTTCTCTCTCTACATTAAAAATATCAAAAATTTTCTTTTTTTTTAATTCTTTATAAACTCATTCAGTTTTAAATAGTCACAAATATAGTAAATACCAATATTTTTACTTTTATCACAGTGCAGGGAATTAGTAAACAGATACACCGGTTGCTTGCAGTGACGTCATGAAATCCTGCATCGCGCAAGCAAAATTCTCATGACCTTTCGCGATAATTGTTGTAGGTGACGTTAACGGGTTGGCTGTGGTCTGTTACGTCATGCGTGGTTGCTGAAGTAGGCTGTGGTGTTAGGATCTAAGTATGTTGTATAGTTGGAACATTAATTAAATTATTGTGTAATAAGATGGTTACGTTCAAGGTCTAAAAGTTTGTGGTTAAATGGTATTGATTGCTTTTGATTACGAAATAAAGAATTCTCTAAAGCATAACTGTGTATATTCTGATCTGATCATTTTTTTAACAATATACTCATATCACTTGTCTTGCTAGTTTGTTTATTGTCATTTTGGCTCACGAAAATGTTTTATTGACATCAAATTTAGTTTTTACGATTGAATTTTAGCATATCTTCGTTTTCGAATTTTTAGCACTTTACATTGAGATAATAAATTTGTTTGGTATAATTTGCTGCTATACTATATTTATT
The DNA here is from genome assembly GCA_941860345.1 of Chrysodeixis includens. Taxonomy (NCBI): domain Eukaryota; kingdom Metazoa; phylum Arthropoda; class Insecta; order Lepidoptera; family Noctuidae; genus Chrysodeixis; species Chrysodeixis includens. Next base: position 12,816,767 of record OW796096.1, read on the forward strand.
ATTTTACCTGATGTCCATTTTTTTTCGTGTTTGTCTGAATAAAACAAATTAGAATGGACCGATCAAACAAAGAAAACCGAAAGGTATGACCTTAACCCTTCAATTATAACTCAAAGGATCTAATTAATAATTAGGCAAATACTATAACATTTATAACCCATTATTAAATAATTGTTTGCAGATTATTAAATGAAGCAAGTGAAAGTCTTTCGTCGCAAGTGTATTATGGATTCCGAAACTTTTTGTTTTACCTATAAATATTAAAATGGGCCGGAATAAATTGAATGTTCAGCTGAAGTATTACATGGACCAGTATTTCAGGAAGTAAAGGAATACTAAGAAAAGTAATCGTCCGTTTTGAATAATTTGAATGCTATTAACACTAAATGAGATAGGTACCTAGACAATTATTTAGATAAAAAATATTATTTATGTTTAGGTTTAGTCTTATATGAAAATAAATCGTTCCTTTAATATTGAAAGGAGGTTTTAATTTAGTTATTAACCTTGACTCTTCTTTACACATTATCATGTGAGTTAGCGATATTTCCCTCTCGTTTCTTCTACAAGTTTCGTATTAAGTAGGTAAACAGTTTTACTTAAGTCATAAATGTAACTTTGATTTTTTTTTAATGTATTCTTCATGTTTTTGTCTCTATAATTATGTATTTCTATTAATAACGAAGCTGAAAAAGGATCAAGATTTGGTAATAGAAAAACTAAACCACACCCATCTTATTATAAGTCAAAGGCTTAAAAAGTAGGTACCTCCTTTAAAGAAGAATATTATTTCAAAAAGGTTTTACATTAAAAAATAAAATCTTCAGTTTCTTTACAATCTTCTATTACTTACGTAGTGCAGTAAGCTAAAGGTTAAGTAGAGCTCGCGGAACCAATGAGGTGACCCAATTAAATGAATGTAACGCTGTCTTTTTATCAAGACTTAAGGAAAGATCAGATGTCATTAAATTGATACTGCAGGAAAATGTAAAGCTAAGAGCTGTAAGAAAATATAAAAATGTAGAGCTTAAATATTTATGTTAAAAAAAAAGTGTTATGTATAGTGTATTTGATATTTTTTTGAGGTCGCTTTATTTAAAATTAATTGATAATAAGCCTTGTAACTTGTAACTTGATTTTTTGTTACGTATTGCCCCGCATAAACCCCGCATAACATAAACCAAAGAGAGATTGCACGGCTGTTCACGTTCAATAAGTAAGAATGTGACAGTACCCATATCCTTAACCGGGGAAGTGAGTATCAATGAGGATTTCCACACCTTACCATAAAAAGCATAATAATATACATAATTGAGACACCTACTTCTTTTTGAAGTCGGTTAACAAAAGGACTCGAACTTGCCATAACAGGTCAGCCGTTTTACCGACAAAGCTGCATATTGGCCTCTTTTTTGCGTTTTCAACCATCCTATTTATATACAGGCTATCATTTCGATCTAAATATTGGTAGTATAGTCGGTATCGTAAATTTTATTGTTAACACGATGTTGTTGAATATTTAAATATCTTGTAAAGCTTTATGAGAGTGTCAGACACAATACTTTCTTGTCATGTACAGACTTAGTTCATGTAGACGACATTTTTATAACGAGAGTCACTCGTGTTTATTATGACATCTGTATAAGACGTGAACTTTTCAAATATGTAAAAAAATATGTTTTATGCATATAAATAGCAGGTTTTTTTTTACTTCATAAGAATAAAAAAAATGTTACAAACATATTTCATGTACTAGCAGAGTAAACATAAAAATGACGCAAATTTTCGTGATGGGTGCGCTTCCAAAATTTCAAATTTGAAGCCAACTATCTATTTAATCTTCATGAAATTTTTAGGATATAAATACTTATAGATAAGCATAGAAATAAATAAATTATCCGACATCATAGAATATTAAACTCTTGTTTACGAATCTTATTAAATAGGTGCTCTACAATCAACGCACTGATTTGATTTTTCAAGGGGTTGTCAAGTCTCAAAATTAAAATCAAAATGGCGGCTGTCCTTGACATTTGAAGTGAAGAATCTACGAAGGGCATCCTTCCCTGTTTCATTACTGTCTCAACAGATAATAAATTATTAAATTATCGGGTGCTATTAACCGATTCGATCTATTTCTGTTCGTCTTGAGCTTTAATTTTGAAGGATTTCTGCTGAGAATATAATGTTATAGAAGATTTATTTATAATTTCGGTGAGACAATATTTGGCGTTGAGATACTGGCTGAATTAAGCTGTTCCTCCGAAAATTATAACTGAGAAACGACAAAGCAAAATGTATTCACAAATTAGACGATTACTTACATAAATGACACAACGGTTTACTCACGCGTATTTATCGGGCTATGCCGATAATACGTATGAGCGGCGTGTTGTATGTACGTTGTATCATTTAAATATGAATTATCTTGACTAAAGTTACAATAAAAATACTTACATAAACCTTCCAAAGTTGTATCCATATTTTTTACTACATCTCTGAAGAATTGCTATGTTTATGGGGTAAATATTATAGCTACTATATTCAATAATATCGTGCAAATTACCTTACATTACTGTTAGTGATAGATCATTTATAATAGCTTAAGCTTGCGGCTCTATGCATCCAAACTAGCACTATATTCATAATGTATGGTCGGTTATAGCTGCAAAATATTAATCTTCTTTTTCGCAGTCGAATAAAAAGGTGGTCTGAGTGTTGTCCATGGTATCAGCCAAATCCATACCATACATAAATTAGTTTAACGGTTGATCGTGAAGAAGTAACTCGCGTGGAAGTCGGTTATGGCTTAGCATCCTTTTTTCGTTGTCTGGTAAAATTAATCCATGTTAATATTAATTCAGGATGTCCGCTAACTCCATTAATTTAATTTGCATTTGGTATAGCTGTCTCAACGTGATAGAGCAACAAACGTCCATCCAATCATCAATACTTACAAACTTTCACGTTAAAAATGTTTACAAAGGACAGAACATAATCAGATGTAGGTACTACAACAACCACCACCACTGACATTTAACATTTTAGGCCTCGCTTTAAAGGTCAAAAAACCACCTTTTTCAACAACGCTATAGCAGAGTACATTTTAAAACGGTTTCGTGCCCACTAAGGGTGCTTTCCACGAAGATTTAGGTGTAAATTGAACGCTGTGCAAAGCCGCTGACAAGCCAGTAATTACGATGCAAATGACAAAGTTCCCTTTAGTACCCGCCCTTTGGCATTTCTCTCCTATTTTACTGGTACACAGATATGATAGGTCGGATTGAGGCCTTCGTAACCGTGATTTTATAACGTGCTCGAAACGACCAGTAATTCTTCACAGAAATAGGTCAATACTAAAAATGAAAATGTTCTAGCGCCAACAACCCACTCTTTCTTATTATTTTGGTTTTTTTTCGTGGCATTGGCTTATACGATCATCAACTGATCAAATTTGAGACGGTACTGTTTTTAAATTTTGACTACAGTTTTTTGAAAATTATAAGGGTTATTTCAATTTAGGTAGAGAAAAGATGTTTGAATTATGACTGACTTTTGCCTTTGACTTTTTCTCCTAAAAACACAAATAACACAATAAAAAAAAACTGTTACTTTTAATTTAACTTGCAATTGTTTTATAGCCCGTTCCTGTATTCGGCCATCACGTTTTCAGTGTTCATTTCAGAGTATTACATCAAACGCTACATTTATAGAAACCACAGTTTTAGATTGAGACTGACCTTTAGGATCTTCAGAGTTCGAACAGTTTGAGGCCAGGTCACCTTCAAATAGAATTAGTTATAGATTAGCCCCACGTATTTATTCACCATATTATAACAGGCATCTTCACCTTACTAGTGTTATCTAACCTTATTTCTGTTTACATCTTACTTTTATATTTAAAATTCCCATGTCAACATGTTAGTAACCGTACTCCTCCGAAACGGCTTGACCGATTTATACAAAATTTTATATGCTTATTCAGAAGGTCTAAGAATCGGTTACAATCTATTTTTCATCCCTGTCTTTTTTTTTCGCGAACGAAGTCGCGGACAACAGCTAGTGGTACATAATCAATTAAATACTATAAGGCTAAAAATCTTTCATTTATTATATATGAAAGTTTAGCTAAATTTGTAGTAATACAAGTACTTAGGTACCCGTTTATCGGCGATCAGAATATTTTAGGCGGGTAACACATGGGATTAAATTGCGCATTTTGATTTATAGCAACATTTTGCTAGGGTGACGAAGTAATAACGTTGAAATATTTGACAAATCAAAAGATCGTTAAGATTTTAATGTTTCCATATAATAAGACAAAGATTTTTGTAGACTAGCTGTTGACCACGGTTTCGCTTGCTCGTTTCATTGCAAGATATTCTTAAAAAAATATTTTTGTAGTCTTGTTGTTAAAGCGAAAACAGGATAGAAAAAAAAACGTTTTTTTAATGTTTATAGGGTGTTACAATTAATATAACTTCCTTAGTAAGCTTTTATTTTCATAAGGCTCTATTCTTCATTACAATCATGTTGAGAGAGGACCCAGGAAGAATAAAGGAACCCAATTTAATTATGTCGCTTTCGCTTCGTCAAAGCAAATTAATTCTGATTAATTTAAACAAACTAATTTCGGAAAGTTTTTTTTCTCTTTCTATTGGAGGCCTGAGATTGACAGGTAATATAATTATTATAATTACTTAAAGACATCTTTTAATGAAGAGAACTTGTGTTCATGTTCTGGCTTTATGATTTTTGTGAAAACTTGTTAAAATAATGAAGGTATGGTCTAGATAGAGGAAATGTCAGAGTAAAGATTATTTTTTGAAATTCAACGATGAAAAGATGCTTGCTTGACCAGAAATCTCGCATTTCCCCATAAAAATAGAACAATAAGTAGTCGCCAATTTGCTTTGTACTCGGATCTTAAGGAAAAAAAAAAATCATGGCATTATTTAAATTACTTATCGTACCTTATTTTCTATAACATATAGTGTAACAAAAAGCAACAAACAATTAACAAACGGAAGGAACAAATTAAACTTTAGATTTCAGATACCGGAACGTTCCTCTACAATAATCTCTCATGTACTCTGGCCACTGTATGTGGGCGGGGTCGCAGGGGAACTTCTCCTGGTCTTCTTCAGATAAACTGGAGATCAGGTCCCTGGCTCGGTCGGAGTTCATCGGCCAGACGCCAGATGTGAAGTAATCCACGCCATTGCGAATCGCGACGACATTGTGTATTAGTTTGGCGTACCTGTCAAAAGATGAAGTTTGGGACGTAATTATTACATAATATTTGCAGTCTTTAAATTTCAAGGGTCAAGACCTCTCCCGTATAGAAACGGTTGGGCATTGATACTGGGTTTTCAAACTCTATTCCATATTTTAATGTTTGCTTGCTTCTTCAGTGATATCTTAGCAAAGGTCTTGATAGTTTAGAAAACAAGAAAAAGACAGAGAGAGAGAGACAGATTTTAAAAACATTAAAAACAAACAGTTATTGGAATATAAAAAAAATCAATAAGTATTATTTTACCTAGGTTCTCGTCCCGTCATTTTCAGCCACCAATCAGCGGCGTGCGCAGGAGCAATTTGACATAATATAGACCAAGCATTTACAACCGCCCATGATTCCGTAAAAAAGACAAATGGAGAAGGTAGATCGTCTGAAAAAATTAAAAAACATCGGCTTGAAAATTGTACAGCCAATTGGTGCATATTGTTAAGGTAGAGACTAACTGATTCCACGTTTAAATCGTGGTCTTATTGACCCAAGTTTTACTGATGTTACAAGGAGAGACGGAGGGAAGTGCCGGGCTCCTACTGGCTAAATCGACCCCGGCACCCAACCCAACTTAATAGTCTTGTGTAACCCAAGTTCTTAATTGACGTACTAATTTCACAGTTTTCACTCCTTTCAAATACTTACTTTTACCAGTCTTTACCGCTTCATCAAGGAAATATTTATAAGTTTCCCTCCACGTCATCGGGTTTTCAGCAGATGAGATTGAGTTGAAGACTTTGACTCCACGTGAACTGGAAGCATAACAGGAATCAAAAATCTTAGTTACTACTCTTATCCTTTTGCAATTTCAGAATAGCGTAAAAGTGACAGAAATATGTCTCATAACTTAAAAAAAAATATTTTTCGCAATCACAGCAAATCGAATTTTCAACTAAACATCCTTACAATAATTGGTATTTTTACTATACCTGTAGTTTCCGCATACAAATCAATCCATAAAATATGGTATAATGGCTAAATATACAGTCATTTCATCATCATCTAAATTAACATTGAGTGTGATTGAAAACTGAACTTTTAATCAGAAGGTAAACTTACTACTTACTCTTTAGCCCTGGCAGCGGCAATCACACTCAGATTAGCCACGTAATCCACCGGGATATACTCGACATAAGAGTCAGGGTCAGCTCGAACGACTCTGTTCCAACCTTTGGCAGCATTATATAGAATAGGAGTCATACCAAACCAGTTGTCCAGCCATCCTTTGGCGTGCCCATCTTTGATTGGAGTCACTGTAATAATTATAATTTATTTATTAGATTAGACTGGCCTGTTGGTCTAGTGGTTAGTGGCCCTGACTGCTATACCAGTGGTTCTGGGTTCGATCCTCACCCAGGACAAATGTTTGTGTGATGAGCACGATCATTTGTTCAGTGTCTGGGTGTAGTTTTTTTCGAGTAGGCCTTTTTAGGCACTTTCAAAACGACACTGACTCTAGTTGCTCAAATAAAATAACCCATTAATTTTGAAGAAAGTAATTTTCATTCTACCACATAAAGCAGATTGAAGAAGAGAAAAATAATGTAAAATTGAAGATAAATAATATGCTATTACCGACTGAAGGCCTGACAATCACAGTAGGTACTTTTCCATGGTTCTTCCCAATATAAGCTTCGGATAAAGCCTTAGTGAACGTGTAAGTGTTTGGTCTGGGGCCTGAAACACATGAAGAGTCAATTGTAGTACAGTTTATTAGTATTGCAATGTGTGAAAATGACAAGGAAAATTTAAACATATTAACTTTTGGAATAAAGCGAACTAAGTAATCTATGTACACTTAAATCTGTATATATCGAAAAAATAAAATTCCTATCATCCTTACTATTAATTTAAGTGCGAATAATAATATGTGTTTGTTTGCAACGCTTCCTAACTTAACCAATCAATTGATCTTGACGAAATTTCGTAGGTTTGAACTTTGAGCTGCCAACGCCAAAGCTGCAGGAAAAAGCCAATAAAGAAAAAGTTTGGACTTACTTATAAACTTTTCAGTTTCGTTCTTATCCCCTCCATTGTATTCAATAAACTTGTAAATTTCCTCCACCGTTTTTGGTGGCGGGTAAACAGTTTCCATAAGCATTCTCTTATCTGTGTGTGCGAAAGCTGTTGATACGTAGACAAAGGCCTAAAAACAGTCAAATGCTTTAGTATAACTATTGTATATTATCTAAAAAAAATACTCCCGCACTAAGGAATGAATCCTAGTTGAGTTAGTAAGGTTTCATAGACATAAAATTTACCTGCACAAAGACACCCAGAAACAGAACAAGCAACAGTGGATTGCACAAATTCTTATTCTACGCGGGGATTGAACCCGCACACTTGTAATTAGCGTGGTAACCTATACAACTCAGCTATCCGTGCAGTCACAGACCGCGATAGGCTGAGTCAATTTTAATTGACTCTATCGCAGTCCACTGCTAAACAAAGGTTTCTTCCAAATTGCTCCACCAGACAGACAAAGATACCTATTACTCTTTTCATAGACTTAATTTACTAAAATGATGTAACTTAAGCTAGTCACTTCCAGAATAACATAAAGGATTCAAAATGGAACTTTTCTAGAATGGCCAGCAATTACCAAAGTATCTTTCTTTTTTATGTCACATTAACGTTGTATCAAAATATGGCACGACAAATTGCCACTCCTCATTTTTTTCGTACAAAATAGAGGCATTTGCCTTCACAAGACGGTCAAGGGCTGTTATTACAAAAATGTCATAATTACCTCGACATTTTTCATACGCTGACAAAGGTTCAGCATACTCCTGGTGCCTTCGAAGTTAATGCGCATGGCAACCGGCAAGGGCTCGTCGAATCTTATCGTTGCCCCGGCGTGGAATACCACTGACACCTGTGGTGAAAAAAATTTGACTTAGTTGAAGTTCTATAGATGAGAAAATTTTGATCTTGTTGTCGCGTGAAATTTGAATAAATTACCTCATTTTTTGGAAGACAGTGGAAGATAATTTTATGTATCACAAATACCATGATCAATGCGATATTAACTATCTAAGTAAAAATATTTGGATATAGTTACAACACAGTATCGATTTAAAATATCCCTAAATTGTCATTAATAATAGATAATGTCCAGACTTTAGATAGACCGGTTTTTAGATCTAAAAAGTGTTACTCACATTATCTATCAAAGCTTTTTCATCTTCCGGTTTAAGTCCAAAGTTTGGATACATGAGGTCACCGGTTACTGGGACTATCTTGTCCAGAAATTTGGGGTTCGACTCCTTGATCTTCGAAAATAGCTGTAATGAGAAAGAAAATAACGTGAACACCAACATTTTTTTTTTCCTTTAACACAAGATCATTTAACATGGAGATTAATCTGGCAAATCAAGTATCACAAAAGTCGGTTAGTCTGTACTACAAAAATAATGAAATTAAATAACTAAACCGAATTATTTTTGTCTTAAATATACTTACTGGATTTTCGAAGACTGATTTTAATCGCTCATTTACTTTTTGCCCTTTCTTGTCTCTCACAAGGATGTAAATTTTATCTAATTTTGAACAGGAATCTAGTAGCCTTTCAATGAACACCTGAAAGAACGTTTTTTTTCATCAATCACACAACGCCATCTAGTCTCAAGCTAAGTATACAAAGTAGCTTGTGATATGTGTACTAGACAACTAATAAACATATTTATATATTTCAAAATACATGCAATTGTCATACATAAATTACACCTAAGACAAATGTTTGTATGACGAGCAGCGTGCTCGTCATACAAACATTCATCTTAGGTGGGAACCAAAAGCACGACTTCCGGTATAGCAGACAGGTTTACTAACCACTAGACCAACAGACAAGTCAAAATCTTGTAAGACGGACTTAATAATGAACGTATGTATTCCTCTGTTCGGGTTAAAAAGTAAAAAAAAAATGTATACGTAAAATACAAAAAATATACCTTCCCCAAAAAACCAGTTCCTCCGGTTATGAAGATCGATTTTCCCGCGTAAAACTCCGATACTGGCTGATAGTTTGACTGGACATTTTTATCTTTTGAATTGATACTGAAAAAAATAACATAACATTATAAGTGCAGTATAAAGTAAATTTGCATGTTACATTACAGACATCATCATCATCTATTATTCTAAATGCAGTATAAAATATATTCGCATGTTATTTTACAGACATCGAATTATTTAAATGAATACAGATAAAAAACATTGCTAGATTCAAAATAAATAATACTAAATTAAAAACATAATTATATACTAACAGATAGAAAAAATGTTGGTCGATTGAAAAAAAGAAAAAAATTGTTAGATCAAAATATAAAGCTGACGGTTTTTTTTAGAAACATGTATATTTAAGTTTATATAATCTTATTTTCACCATCTGCAAAATTCTAATTGAATCGCAAATATACTAGAGATAACCTTACCTTGATAAAGCAGTTGTAGCTAAACCTCTATTGGAACCAAGTTTACCATTTCCAAAAAAGACAACACTACATCTACTTAATAATAAACGTCCTGACATTTTGCAAATTATTTTCTACTAACAAATTATTATAAAAACAATATAATTTTATGTTTATTTATAATATATAATTATAATAGATAATTATAAATTAAACGTTCACTTTTAGTTCTTTACATTTTAAGCCTCAGTAACGAAATGAGTTTAGCTTTCAATGTGCTTATATTTAAAGGTATGTTCTGACGTATTTACTGGATTGAAGAAGTGATGTGTTTAAACACACATCATCATTAAAATTTGATTGTTTCTCCGTATTGTAGTAGTAATGTAACTTATCAGCATTTTGTAAAAAAATCTGGATAGGTAAAAACCAATAAAAATGTACGTTTTGGTGCTTTTACTAGTTTTAGTTCACAAGTTGTCAGGTTTGAAACCCAGCTGGTAATGTTTACACTAAACTTGTACTTACTTTGTCATTTTTAGACAAACAAGTCAATTGAATTTGTAATATATAATGCTCTGATCGATTTTATATTGCTCACGCGACATACTCGTGTACAGACACAGGTGCACTCTCCATTCCTTTACTCTTATAGCCCGATAGGACGATGATCTGACACGACCAGGGAGAGATCAGGCATATTTTAACATGCCTTTCGAAACTCAGAAGCTGTGGTATGACTGGCCTGTTGGTCTAATAGTTAGTGGCCCTGACTGCTATACCAGAGGTCGTGGGTTCAATTCCCACCCAGGACAAACGTTTGGGTGATGAGCAGCACGATTATTAAAATTTGTTCTGTGTCTGGGTGTAATTTATCTACAATATGTATGTCTTTAGAAGTATATAAATATGTATATCAGTTGTCTAGTATTCAAAAATGGACGCAAAATGCACACGATTTCCAGTGTGGAACAGAGACGCCGCTCTATGCCTCGTAATGCGCTATCTCGCTTTTAGCTGTGCTGTTAGTAATGCTTCTAGCTCAAATAACCTACTAGTCTAAGTTTATAGTACTTCCATAGAAATACTCTTGCCCATAGAAGGCTAGTAATTAAGAAATAATGTCAATTAAAATGTTACCTGAGTTTTTATGTAAAAATGTATAAAAAAGAAGACAATGCACAATGCATGTTTAAACGTTATTAGACCGGTTTGACATAAAACCGTTTTGTTATTATCGATTGTAGATGCCTTAATAGCTCTAATAAAGGAACATTTAAAACCAGAACTGGCTTTATACGATCTTGCTGTATTATCAGTATGTGTATTAAATTGTTCAAGAAATTAATATTCAAGGAAACTGTAACGGCAGACAAAGTATTTTTGGAAATCTTATCTTTTTGTTTTGTTGATTTTTCAAGTCGCACAAACAAAGTCGCTTCCCGCTGTCTGTCTGTCTGTCTGCCTTAAGTATGCTTAGTTCTTTAAAACTACGCAAGGTATTTTCAAGATTATGGTTTATATGCATAATGCATTAGTAGTAATAGTAGTGCACCTGTGCGATGCTGGGGCGGGTCGCTAGTCATATTTCTCTTATAATATACAGAAGTTTAGGTTACAAACTTCTGTTGTAATGGGTTCGGTATAGAATTTTAGTTGGGACCTCTAGTAAGAAAATGTGCACAAATGAAAGGCATTTATTATATCCTGTGCTAGATATTAAATTTCAAAATGCCAGACATTAAAAAACCAAGTTTGTTTTCTTGCAAATAAAATGGTAACATCCATAATTGTTTGGTTTGACAACACACTGCGACTTGACAAAATATTGAATTAAATATTGCTTCATAATGACGCGAGTATTATAATTTTAAGGTAAACCGCACGATAAAGCCTTTTTAAGTCCATGTGACATTAATAGGTTTTAAAGATGATTATTTTTCATCACTTATTACAACTTACGCTGATAATGAACATGAGTACATACATTGGATGGTAAATCACATAAATTGTTGATTAAAAATGGTGAATGTAATGATAACTACATATTATCATTGTACGTTGTTAAGGTAATTGGTACATTGGTAAGATTGTGTGTTAAGGTTAAGGCTGGTGCCTCATTAGTACGTAGTCCGAGTAAAAACATGTATACGTGACCAAACAATTGAAGTTTAAGCCCTAGCCAAATGGTTAATGAAATCGATATCGTTCTCAGTATCAAGCTCATCCCGCCATCTCCTCCTGGGTCTACCGCGAGGTCTCCTTCCGTTATTTGGCACCCAATGTGTGGTTGAAGCTAGGCAGCCATTTGCCCTACGTCAGCTATTTGGGTTTTGGAGCGCAGTACCGAGTTTCTGATACGATCGGTGAGCTTTACTCCTAGGATACTGCGCTCCATCGCTCGTTGGCAGACCCCGAGAGCGGACTTTTGAAGTTGTGTTAGTGACCATGTCTGCGCTCCATAGGTGAGGGTGGAAAGAATGCACATGTCCATGAGTTTTCTCTTTAGTGAAAGCGGTAGCGGTCCTTTCATGATATGTTTCATCGACCTATAGCTCTTCCAGGCATTGTGATCGTATAGGTAAAAGTTCCGTTTTTTCTTTTAGACGTATCTGAATCCCTAAAAGTAAGGGGTCCATAATTCTGACTTTAGTAATTTAGAAACCTTGTACGTACAAAAATGTCCCGGAAGCCCTAACGTTAATTTAGAATATCATCACACATTTCCTTTTAACGGTATTGGAATCATGACTAATTCTAAAACTATTTGTGGTCTGTGGTCTCCCCTTGCACGACCTTAGACCACAGTTTCAGCGTTATAATGAAACCACACCATTCGAAAGTGTCAGCGAAGGTTAGGTATAAAACCATTGATATTGTACGTGATTAGTTCTTCTGTTAAATAACTAAAAAAAACCCGGCCAAGTGCGAGTTGGACTCGCGCACGAAGGGTTCCGTACTATCATCTATACACAGCGAAATTCGAAACTACCTGCTACCGTTTTTAATATTGAGCAAAAAATAAAAAAAAGCACGTTCATTGTATTTGGACCCCATAACATTTCTTTTTTAATTTTTAGTAGCGGCAAGGGGAATATATCATTTGTGAAAATTTCAGCTATCTAGCTATCACGGTTTATGAGATACAGCCTGGAAACAGACAGACAGCGGAGTCTTAGTTCGTAGAGTCTTAGTTTAGGGTTCCGTTTTACCCTTTGGGTACGGAACCCTAAAAACTATAATATTTAAGGGCGCAGCGCTGTTTAATAAGCTACCCACAGAAACAAATGACTGCGAAGACATGAATATTTTTACATTTAGGCTTATTAATATTTTTAAATGTAAACTAAGAAAATATGTAACTTCGATGTGAATAATAATACTATTTTATTAAAAATAACAAAATTTAATTTACAAAATTTGAAGTCAGATTTTCGATAAACATCACAGTAAACATTAACTAGCAAAAGAATATATATACATTCATACAACGTTATTTAAAGAAGGTTTAGAGTACCCGAATATAATTATTTTTGGAATTGTTGACATTTATTGAAATTTATTATTTAATTTCCTAGTTGTTAAAACTCGTTCTTTGGCCTAACTTATTTTGAATTATATTTGTTGTTAAGAACCTATTATTATTAAAATTAATATAAAAATAAAATTAAATACATTTATTTAATTAAGATGTAGTAATTAAGCGCATGCCAGACGTAAATGAATTAATATTAATGTAATTATATGCTTCTTATTGTTAATTAACTGTAACGTTTTTATAAGTAATAAATTTCTTTAAAGCGGAATTCACACTGTAGTTTTATTATTTTTGGACAAGATTTAAAAAAAAAGCGATGACGCTTTAATATTGCTCTGTACTGGATCTCTCTTCCAACCAAAAGTTCCTTATAATGAAGCTAAATAATTAAAAACGGTCTTGTTTGAAAAAAAAATCGGGATACGCTAGTCTCTTGTATATCTTAAAAAAATGTCTTTCTCCAATTGGTTCATTTCAAAATGTGGGCGAAGGCTAAAGTGGTAAAGTGTCTTCTCCATCCATCTGTCTCGTTCCCTTGTATTTTACTGCGTCAAGCATCAAATCCATTAAATAAATAAATAATCCTATATAGCTATCGTTAAGTGTGTTGGGTTGGATTACAAAACCTCTTATACTTTTGGACTGTGATATTTTACGTCGAAAGTGACGGAGCTAATGAAAATCAAACAAGCGTTCGTTAACAATTATTATTACTGTTTGAGCAAATCTCTTTTATAAGTAATAGGGTTGGTGATTAGGTAAAAAAGTATACTTCTGTTTAATAGTTTAAAGAAAAATAAAATTGCACTTTAAGTTTCCTGAAGGACAAATTGGGTCATTATTATTGCTATGACTAAGGGTACATTTTTGCAATGCATTATTGAAAAAAAAGCTAGAATTTCGTTGTTTAAGTCATCTGTGGTCATAACTATGTTTTGCGATGAGTACGGACTAAATCTTGATCGTCGTTCAACTTTTTCCTAAGTTTTCATATCTCAAAAATGAAAAGAAGAATCTTTTTTATATTGACGTTCTGTAGTCTATATTTAAAAACAGAGTGGGAGTATTTGTTGAGCAGAATACACAAAATGTTACTATTTCCAACTGCTCTGTAATATGCACTCACAACAGGCTATATTTAGAGAATGCAGAGTTCGAGCGTAGGTGTACACGTGTCAATATTAAGCTGTTACATATATTTTCATCTGAAAAGGGATAAAATAGTGTTGGAGCGAGACCAAAGTATATTTTCTCGATGTGTCAGACAGAGGCTGCTTATTGTTTGCATACATTATGTCTTTAGGTAAATCAAACAATCGAGTATTAGAGTTTGGAATAAATCCTACTAATATTATAAACGCAAAAGTTTGTAAGTATCCAATGGATAAATGTGCGTAAACTTGAAGGGACCTATGTCTAGTGGACTGCGATAAGATGATGATAAATGTATGAATAAAAAATTTGCAAGTATTCAAGGATGGATGTTTGTAACTCTTTCACACTCAAAAGATTAAATATTTTTTTATTAAGTTTGGTATGGAATAAGCTGACTTCTTAGACACATAGGCTATTTTGTTAGCGACTGCGTCAGAGGTGTTTTTGGAGCTATAACTAAAATTGCGTGGGCAAAGTTGCGGGAAACAGCTAGTGATACATAATATCTTAAATTATAATAAAGGGTCAACACAGTCAAACACCTTTGTCTGAAATATAAAACTACGGTGGATTCTAATATTTTTTAAAGTCATAGGCCTTTAAATACATAAAGAAATGTGCAAGCGAGTATTGTAGATTTTTTTTTGTAAAGGCTTATTTAAAGAAAATTCCTAAATCATGGAACATTAAACAAGTTTTAAAAGTAAAAAATACATTTCGTGACTTCAATCTTAGCAAAAAAATCCTATAAAAGATCGTCTTGGAACCAAGATAAAATTTATCATTGAATATTATTGAGAAAAATTGTTTCTTATTTCAGCATCGTTCTATTTATTATTTTTGCATGTCAACGGAATCGAAAGGCGTACAACAAAGACTTGTTTCGTATAAATTGGAGAAAGGAAAGCTTTCGACGTTTTGTGCAAATTGTGGAGTGAAGGTGCAAAACTTAAATAAAGAAACGATGACAATTTTCGATTTAAATTATTGAAGAAATAAAAACTTGTTGATAAATATATTTTTGAGATTTAATTGAAACTGGCTTTCATTTGATCCCTATATTGCTAGAGAAAGAAACCCACCCCCTCCCCCCCCCCCCCCCTATTTGCTGGAAACACCTCACTAAATATACACTGGAGTGTGAGAGTAACCAATGACCACTATGCGCAATAATTATAGTACCATAGGTTTGACCACCATAGGACGTGCAAAAAAAGTGAGTAAGCGGGCAGTGCACTACACTACATAGGATGTCTCTCTTTCACAACTGCATTAATATTATTTCAAGACGTGATGGTAGGCCGTCAATCTTATAAATATTATTAGTATACGACGACTGCCAGAGATCATGACAGCAATTAATAAAAGTTAGAGGTCACGAACATATACATACATTTTATACTTATATACCTACTTACATAGTAGCACGTCCATTTCCTACTGACATTATGTATTTTATAACACGACACAATTCTAACTTTATCAAGTAATTTGAATAACAAATCGATTGCCGGTATCCTGTGCATTCAATTGCACCGCGGTTCTGCTTGACACTTTTATTATCGTATCATATTCGGAAATACACGTGAGTCAAACGTAATATAGTAACTGGTTTATGATGATAATTAATTTTTTGGCTTTGTGGTTAAAACTCCGACTGCTAAGATGGATGTCAAAATTTGGGCCGGGGCCATAATTTTTGTGATGTGTTTTTAAGTGTTTATTATGTGGCTTAGTGTAAGTTATCTAATAAATGTATGTGTTCAAATAACTTGAATTCAAATGCTATTTCACTTATCCATCAAGGATCTAACAGGCATAATTTCGGTAGATTATTGTTGACCAGGAGTGCCACGTGGGATGTCAAACTATAATAACTTCTATAATATGTTTCATTCATGTTTAAACTGCACGTAAAAAATATAGACAAAGTACAAAAAACAACTTTTAATTATCATGTGCGAGTCGCGAAACCAATTAGAGAAATACGAGATTCCACGATTTTGGAAATGTCACCAGACTAGGAAACTTTTGTATTAAACATTTTACTATTCCTTTTTTTTAAGCTTGTTCACTAGTGCACCACAAAATTATACACAACTTATGTTTTTTTTTCTTTATTCATAAAAATAAGTACGTTCAACAGCGGAGTTATTGCTTGAGGCATTCTCTACCAGTCAACTAAGAGATAGTGCCTAGAAACAAGCAGTAGGTGTGTAATTTCGTTTTTAAGTTTCTTTAAAAAGATGAAAGTAGAAAGGGCTTAGAGACATAAGATAGGCTACGTTTTAGTTATTTTTTATAATAATATGCAGGTGGAGTTGCAGCAAATAACTAGTTTACTTTCCTACTAAATGACGTGATTTTCATGACACTTACGGACATATTGTTTTATTTCATTGTGTTACAAATCAATGTTGGTTTTAGTCTAATACGTTGCACATAGAGTTAAAACTATAACAATTAGTATTATTACGAGGTTGCATTATTTATTTTATAATTATTATTTGCATTATCTATACTAATATTATAAAGAGGTAAAATTTGTAAGTTTGTATGTAGGGGGTAATCTCTGGAACTAATGATCCAATCCTAAAAATGTTTTCACTGATAGAAAGCTACATTATTCCTGAGTGCTATAGGCTATAAATTATTTTTATAACATGTATATTAACCGAGATATCACAACTTTTGTCTAGCAAGTCGGAGAAAAATTGCTCATAAAACAGAAACATATGCATGCGCTGCCTAAACAGTTGCTTAAAATTGAAAACAATGTATGGCAATCTGATTTGTCTTAATGATTTCTACAAAAAAGTCCGCGACACCATATCTCTATCTTTTATATTTTACCTTTTATACGTCTTTTAACGTAAAAAAAAAATCGGCTTACTTACTTTGGTTGATTATTTAAGCAATAAAATATTAATTATGATCAAAATAAATTATTTCAGTATCACAACGACATCATACAGATATGATTTGCCATTTACAGTATATCAATAGGTCATACAGTTTGCACCCCCTCTTTTTATTAAAGTCGCTTAAAAAGTACTATGTAGTTAATATGAAACAATGATATTTTCCAAATTCCACGCGGACGGAGTCGCGGGCACAGCTATGTATAGTAACTTAAGATGATCCGCGGGTGAAACCGCGGGTGACAGCTAGTTTATAAAATATAAATGTAGGCAGATTCTCAGACCCACTGACTATGCGTATAAAATTTTATAAAAATCAGTCGGGCTGTTTCGGAGGAGTATGGTAACTAACACTGTGACACGAGAATTTTATAAACACGATATGTTTTTTTTATCTTGCAATTACTATAAACAAATTATAGTAATTAATAACGATACTTATCATAATTCACAACGTTTCGTTATCCAAAAAATGGTAAAAAATGTTAATAATAAAAAGTCTATAAATACATGATTTGCAGCAACCTTTTGTCAGCTTTTAATCTGAAGGTTAACGTACATTTTAACTGCACTTGCTGCAGTATTAGTAAGATCAATTTCGAAAAGAAATTGTAAGTAGGTAGGTAATATCTTTTTTAACAATACAATTTGACAAATATTTACCTTCAAGTTCAAAAGAGAAAGCCAGTGACGTGATGAACAAGCAAAAAAAAAAACTACAAAAAACCACACAATTTTAATACGTGTGGAAATTTTAGATAGACCTTTCGAGGCACTAAGTATTCGTTTTGGGATATTTTTATACCATTACGTAAATATTTAGTCTAAGGCTATCTCAACTTACTTTTTTCTTAACTTTCACTAACATAGTTACGAAACATCATTTTGACTGACTAATATCGTAAGTCCAATAAGTACTTATACATAAGTGTTTATGCAAAGTTAGTAAAATAAGAAATTGTCTGCATTCATAATACAGCTGCAACATATAAATACACCGGCATTATAAATATTTATCATAAGAAACTTCAGTCAATAAGCTATTGTTGTTTAGATAGTTTTGAAACGCAGTTAGTCATATTAATTGTATTCGCAAGAGTAAGCGCTCGCTTCAAAGTGTAAAAGGAGAGAGGAAAGAGTTTTGGAAAAATGACGGTGACGTCACAAGAAAAGGAGGCTTCGATCGTGGATTTCTATGAAGGAAAATCCGTTTTTATTACTGGAGGGACTGGATTTCTCGGAAAGGTAACTCGAAGATCTTCTTTTTTACTCTTAGATTAAAAGAATTTTCTTCTACTTTTCGTGTTGCTAGTGTTAAACCTGGTGTAGGAGTTTAAGCAGCCCTTTTGTCGTTTGTGAAACAACTTGAGGGACTAGAAAAATAGTATGCAGTCCTTTTAAATGTTAATCAGATGGAATTTATTATTTTGAATTAATAAGTTTGTTTTTTTCAATGAAAGTGCGTTATTAAAAATGTGCGTAAATAAAAAAATATTAGCGTATACCTACATAAGGAATGTTTGAATATGTGCAGGCTTCCTCGAAAAATTGTGTTTATGTATGTCCTATATCTAAAAAAAGACATCTTTATCAAAATGTTTTTAATTACGAATTTTGATCTTAATCTCTGGATTGTGTCGAGAAATGTACAAACAAACGTCAAAATATTTGTATAGAACTAATACTTATTTTTGGACGTCAAAAAAATCTTATGTCTATTAAAATTTATCACTCTAAAAATAATCACAATTTAACAGACCACATGCTAATAAAATAAATGTCAATCTTCAAAAAAAAGTGTAAATAAGTTGCACATTTTTTATTTAAATAAACATTTGTCTTCAAGGTCACATATATTGACATAGCAATAGGAAATTATATGTCCTGTGCAGTCATATTGCATCAATCATCATAAAACAATCGTTAAATAAATAGATAAATGATATCATTAAAACATTTTATGATATAGTGCTCATATTTAACTACATTTAAAACTAATACAAAAAACTACTTTAAATATAACATGATATTCACAAAGCGTTAAAAAATATGTCGTTTTCTTTCAATAGTGGCAAACATGCCCAGGAGACTGGCGGCATTACCACATTGAATAGCAATGCCAATTCATCATTCCCCTGCCCTTATCCCAATTCTTCTTCCACACGTTCCTATCTGACGTCATCTCGCAAATAACACTCTTTGCAGCCATATCATCTTTTACCCAATCCATCTATCGTTTCTTTGGTCGTCCTCTTCCCTTATATCCATCCACATTCATGTCCTGCACCTTCCTTACCATGTGATCCTCTTTTCTCCACATAGCAATGCCAATTATTTGTGCAAAATACAGGCCAGCCTTCTGATCACGGGAAGAGTCGACCAAGTCCTTTGTAAGTTTCCTTACATAGATTTAGTGCACCTGGCCCTCATATCCCGTTTTAACCCCCAACGGGGTATAATATTAATTATTACCAAAGATTAGGAACAGATGAAACTTCGATATTCCTGTCTCTTTTTGCTGATTTACTTTTTCCATACTCCAGACTTCAGGGGAGGGGAGGCATCTCGGAAGTATTCATTGACATTTTTGTAGATTTTTTCCCGGTATTGCGATGAAAAGCATATTATTATGTCCGTTCCTGTTGAAAAAAAAACTAAATCTTTGTAATTTTTCAGGTCTTTATAGAAAAGTTGTTGTACAGTTGTCCCGGTTTGGTCAAAATGTACATGCTTATACGAGAGAAGAAAGGGCTCACCATCAAAGAAAGGATTGACCGATTTGTTGATGACCCTGTAAGTTATTTTCAAACTTCGAATTTTGTTATTTATAAACATTCATCGGGAATCGAATCCACGACCTCCGGTATAGCCGTCAGGGCAACTAATCACTTGACCAAGAGGCCCGTCACCATTTATAAAATAAATACATATTTTATAGCATGGTACGTTGAGCCTCATAAATTTTGCCTATGGGAATTAAAAAGTGACAAATATGGCATATAACCTTAGGCCATAGTTCATGGGTTGTATTTTTATTAGTTTCAATATTATTTGTATTTAAAGATGAGTTATGTTTTCAGCTCTTTGACAGATTAAAAAACCAGCGACCAAAAGATTTAGAAAAAATAGTACTAATACCTGGTGACATGACGGCTTCTAATCTAGGTATCAGCCCGGAAAATGAAAATCTACTGATTGAAGAAGTAAGTATTTTTATTTTGCTTACAAATTACTCGTAATACGAGACAGATCATAAAGATGCATTGGAACACCAATCATATTACAATAGTAAAAATGTCCGGACCGATTTTGGCCACGGCGGCTAGTGTTACTAGGACACCAGCCAGCTACACGGGACATAATAATTATGATGTTTCGTCACCATTTTTGAGGAAACTGTATTTATACCACCAAGTTTATTAGCAGGGAATTTGTTTTTATTTCTAGATCATTATAAACTTTTTTTTCTCGATACGTTTACTTATTTAATATTATAAGTTACATTTATATCAAACTAGAATAAAAAGATTTACAAGCTGATTAAAATTTACTTGTATGCAAATGCTTAAAAACAGAAATTCTGCAGCTTTATTTTCTGGTAGTTTGCTCAAAGAAAAAAATGATTTAAACTGAGTTTTCATGCTTTTGTAGGTATCAGTGATAATCCATTCGGCGGCAACGGTAAAGTTCAATGCCCCTCTTGAGGAAGCCTGGGCCATCAACGTAGATGGCACAAGAAGAATACTGGCCTTGTGCAGAAAAATGAAGAAAGCTGAAGTAAGTGAACGAAATATAATAGAAGAAGAAAATGGATTTTATTATTAATATTTTCAAACAGTAATTTTGTCAATTTACCAATTGCTCTGGACCCAATCCAGAGCAATTGGTAAATGTTGGCGTTTTGATGATTACTTCATAGGCTAACAAAATTAAATATTATTATGGATTATTTGTTAGTTTTGATCGTTGTTTAGATTGTTTAGAATGTTGTTTAGATTAGTTAATCAATGAGATTATTACAGTTGTGATTTGATATTTCGAGGATCGTATAATGCTCCAACATCTCACTTAAACAACTGCACTGATATTCGAAATTAAAATAACATTAAGTTGCATTTCTCAACAGATTTTTCTTCATATATCCACTGCATATGCGAACACAAATAGAAAAGAGATAGAAGAGCAACTGTACCCGCCGCCGGCTGATATCAATGAGCTAGACAAAATGGACAAGCATGCTGTGACCGAGAAGCAAACTATGAAATTACTGAGTAAGGAATAGCCAATAATTATTATTAGTTAATCCCTTCCAATTATAAGAACCGTGTTGATTTCTATGGAGGAGATAATAATACCAGCTCTGATATAATCGTCAGATATAAATGTCCCACTGCTAGGCACGAGCGTCTTCCTAGCTTACTTGTGATAGGCAATTTTAAATGTCGATATTTGAAATCCAGGTTTCTTAACAACATTTATCTTCAGAATTTTTTAATTCATTTAGTTATAGATGTAGATATTTCTTGTGTAGTATAGTTTCTGTTCAATAAAGATTTAAAGAGGTGCTTTAATTGTCAACATAAAATGCTGTGGTGGCCTTGCAGTTATATAGTATGTATGGATTTGTACAAAAGTATCAATATGACTTTTTTAAAGTTATATTTAGCTTAATTATTCTAAGACACTACTGACAAATGGGAAAGAAACATGGTGTGGAGACCTGGATTCTAAATATTGGAATCTGTAATCGCCAATCCGCAGTGAGCTAGCGTGGTGATCAATGCTCAAACATTTCCTATACGCTTGTGCGCAACAGTGGGATGTATGTAGGCTGGTTTATTTATGTTATGTATTTAATTTTGAAGCGCTTTTACAGATGGACTTCCAAATACTTACACGTTCACAAAATCCTTGACGGAACATTTGGTAGCTGAGAATTGTGCCTACATGCCCACCGTCATTGTAAGACCTTCAGTCGGTGAGTATTAAAACACTAATAATTTAGGCCCCCTAAAATATTTGTTACCTCCATGCTTTACTGCAAACATAAACTTTAAACTTTAATTTGATTATGATATTATGAACTTGATTCACACCTGATTATGACAGTTTCTGAATCAAGTCCATAATTTCGTGCTTGAAATAAATATTTTTTTTTTTGGTTGACCAGGATTTGTCTTAACACTTTTTTTGTTGTATAGGTCTCTAGACATGGGTTGTTCTTTTTAAGAGGTAACAAAACTTTCACCTTGTGCTGATGATGACAAATGGGGTGGTTTTCGTGAGGTAAAAATCCCACACTCCCCGGTCTTATTAATCCCCATAAAGCCATAAGACTGGCCGCTTTTTGAAGGTTTCCCACGCAAAAAAAGTCTCTAAACATTTATGATACAAATTCAATCGCAAATCCATCTTTTGTTTTCTAGTGGCGGCTATTCTTGAGGATCCTATAAAGGGCTGGCTGGAGAA
The DNA here is from genome assembly GCA_941860345.1 of Chrysodeixis includens. Taxonomy (NCBI): domain Eukaryota; kingdom Metazoa; phylum Arthropoda; class Insecta; order Lepidoptera; family Noctuidae; genus Chrysodeixis; species Chrysodeixis includens. Next base: position 12,839,552 of record OW796096.1, read on the forward strand.
CTGGTTCGGAGCGACTGGTATCAGCGTGTTCACCGCCAAGGGTCTTAATAGGGTCTTCCTTGGGCACAAGGATATTGTCGTGGACGTCATACCAGTAGACTATGTCACTAATTTGGTGATCATTGCAGGAGCACGGAATAGCAAGTATGGTTTTTTTTTGTCTTTTTTGGAAAAATATTACTTTGAAATTTGTTGTCTCATCTAAGGAGCACAATGCAGAATGGAACGCACAAATTATTGTCCTAATTGGCGTGGTGACATGTACCACTCAGCTATCCGTGCAGTCAAAAGTCAGTTGACTTACTTAGATATTCAAACCAACTGTACACAAATAAACAATCAAATTCAATGCGTTATAAATTGTTGAGCTATTATTTAACAAAATAAGTTTGACTCAATTATTTAGTTAAAATATTGTACAAATCGATACGCAAATGTTACTGAAAATTTCTAACTTTACTGAAAAGTTTGCAAAAATTGAAGGAAGAATGGTGAATTTTAATGATAACTTTTTTTTGAACAAATGCATGTGTCAATTGGCTTTCAGTGCTAAAGATCTGAAGGTCTACAATTGCTGCAGCAGCGCCTGCAACCCTCTGACTCTTGGAAATCTGCAGAAAGCGTTTATTGAAGATGCGATCAAACATAAAACTTGTAAGTAGAACAACACATGCACAACTTTTACTAAATCTGATCTAGTTTATACATCGGACGATGTAACGTACCTATGCGTTATCAATTACGCAATTAAATGTATTTTTATTCTATCTCACGTTCTAAAATGCGGTAGAAAATGAATAATTTGCTATTTAATATAAATAGGCTATAAGAAAATTATTAACTTCGGAGAGTTCCACCAATCGTATTTACCTACAAAGCGATCGAGTTCAATGACCGAGAGTTAAAATTTATTCATCTTATTATAATATTTAAAATTAAATAATTATTCATTTAAATTAAATTATTACTTATTTTTTACGTTTTACAGATCTCATGCCTCTACCAGGCTGGTTCATCTTTACTAGATACAAGTTTATCGCCACAATAGTGACGTTCATATTTCAAGTGGTGCCAGCTTACATACGTGACTTTTACCGCCGGATCATTGGAAAGAAACCAAAGTAAGTAGCCTGGATTTGTTTTTTTGCACCTAAATGCCAAAGTATTAAGAAGGCCTTTCAAAAATGAGTTTAACTTGACCAAAGTCCTTGACGTAATTGAGTTCCGTCATTTCGCGTTAATTTCTATATACAAGTCAAAAAGAGTTCAATGTGCGAGGTATTGTCAAAACACTTTCACCACTGCGAGTTAATGGCTAGCAATAAGAATTATTTTTTTAACCAATTTCCGCAGCTTACTGCATAAATTATTTGCCTGTTTTAGTTTAATAAATATTTTAGGAATATCGTTAAGTACTTACCTGGCATATTTCTTTTACAGATACACTAAAATTGTATACCTAGTTGTTCAGACGCGGTTGGCGCTGGATTTCTTTTCATCTCATTCCTGGGTGATGAGAGCAGACAGAGTGAGAGAATTGTATGCATCTCTTTCTACTAACGACAAGCGCCTATTCCCTTGCGACCCGACGCATATAAACTGGCCTGAATACCTAAAGGACTACGGAGCAGGAGTGAGACGATTTTTGGAGAAAAGGAACTAGTTCTTCCACTAGTCAGTTTTTTTTAGTAAATTGAGCCTAAGGGTGTTTTTAATTCGTGCCAATTTCACGCTTAAGGGATTTACTATGTCTGTCACATTATAAACGTGAAAGTTTGTAAGTATGGATGGATGTTTGTTACTCTTTCACGCTCAAACGGCTGGACCAATTTTGACGAAGTTTGGTATGAAGTTAGATGGAACCCTGGATAGCACATGGATCTTTTATCCGACTTTGTCACAGGGGGTAATGTTTTTGCAGCTATAACCGACATTTGCGAAGTCGCGGCAACAGCTATTTGGCCTATGTCTAGCAGTGAATTGCAGTAGACTAATATTGATTGATGGACGTTTGTATTAAAAACACCTTTAGGCCTGGGCTACAATAGCGGTAACAGCAACGCGGTAACGCCGAGAAGAACAAAACCAAATGCCCAGTCTTCTTTGGAGTGAGGCGACGAGTTGTTGGGGTTTATTTTCAGAATAACTGAGTCGTGTCGGTATAACCCCGGTGTTAAAATGAAAGTAAATTTTATATTTAATTCAATGTATTTAATATCAAATAATGTAAAACAGTATTAGACTTCTAACGACACATTTATTTACAACTTAAATTATTTATTTGATTACTTGTTATTTATTACCTCGATGTCATAAATGTACTAAGAAACTTTGTTTTGATATTAAAGACTAACTTTGTTGGTAAGAACAATTTTGAAATCAATCGTTGCTAACAAAATTTTTACTTTATTAGTAAATTATGTACGACGTCCAATTGAATATGCATTGTCTGTGAATTATATTAATTAATCTCTTTTTTATATTTATTGTCAGTTGTGGAATTAGATCTAAATAAAACAGTATTATACATTTTGATGGTTGATTACTTCACAATTAATTAATATTTTAAAATAGTTTACTCAACCCTATTTATTGGGATAGCCCAACTGGTTTTGGACTCAACCGGAGTCAGAGAATCAGAGATTAATGAATTTATGCGACCGTAATATAATATTTATTTCATTAGAATTTTCTTTATTTTGGAGATCTCTTTTGCTAAGTGAGTTACTTCATAATAATAGGTAGTGCTTAAAACATAATTAATATATTAAAAGTGAACATCAAAGTTTTTATTTAAGATCTTTAAATAAAATTATAATCTTTCAATTTCAGCTTAAGTTTAAAAAACTTCATCAAGATTAATTACTTAATATAATTGTCACTTTAATTTGATTTAAAATTAATATCAATAATATATTCTAATGTGACGTAAGTATTATTTTTGACTTAACACTTTCCTTCCTTATTTCTTGGAAGTATGTATTTCAAATGCGTATATGTATGTGCCTGTTAAAATTTTGCGGCTGAAACGGTTAACCGATTTTGTAGAATTTTGTTATAGTAATGTGGCCTTGTAGATCTACAAGAAACTATGGACAAAATATATGTACGAGGTGCAGATTATAGCCCAACGGAGGCAAGTACCAATGTAATAATTTAAAGAAGTTTTATTTACGTTTTTATTTATTATTTAAGTTATTACTTTTTTATTTATGAACACCAACAAACGGCAAAGGAAAATATCGTGAGGAAACCTGGATACCCAATATTGTAATCAGTAATCGTCAACCCGCTTTTGAGATAGCATTGACCACCACTCTGGTGGTCAATGATTAAACCTTTCATACCTTATTTTTCATTGCAATGTTTTGATACCTACGATGCCAACACGAATTCTGAAATTACAGTTTTTCGGTAGTCTTTTTTTAAGTAAATTTTCAGACTATCTTTGCTTATTAACAACCACAACAAAATTAAACAGAAAAAACAAGCTGTTAGTTTCAACTGTAAAAATATTTACACCTTGTAAAAGTTTTACAAAACTTTAATGAAGTCGGCTAAACTCGTGGGCAAAGCAGCTAATTATAATATAAGGAGCGATTTATTATGCAGATGTAGCGATTTTTGCTAGTTCTCTTGTGTACCTATTCAAACTTAACAAACATTGCCTAACTAAAAACATAGATTGAGTAAACTCCTTTGCAGACTTAAAAAGTTTTGCTATATTAGGATAGTGGCGTAGGTTTGACCAGGCTTAATTTCATAACGCTACAATGTTTCTGATCATGATAGACGGCGCTTTAATTCGTCTCTAGTATGATGTTTACCATTGGATGAATCCTAAAAACTTGTGGTTGATATAACATAATTTATTGTAACTTAATCACTTCCAATTTCCACTCTGTTGGTTTTATTTTCTGCATAAAACACGTTACACTATCTTTCGGAGTTTTTCTCACCTCATTGCCCCTAATAAAGAGGAAATCGCTATTGCTTATACAATGTGATTGCAGGCTTATATCATGATTTTTATTTTCTACGCTGTTATCTTATAGAGGAAGTTTATTAAACGATACACTCTTATTATAATAGGATTAAGGATTTGTAGAGTTCGTTTCACTTTGGTTTAGTGCATATACAATATCTAGGGAGGGTCGGTTGATATGAAAAATACTAAATAAATATTCAGGTTTTAGTAGAAATACAATAGTTTTTAATTGTCTAAAATACACAATCTTTGTCAATTGAACTTTATCATTTCGACTTAGATTCTAATTAGAGACATTAAATGGGTTTAATAGACTGTAACTGTCGAGTGTAACCTGAATTGCTTAGGAAATTTATTTTTATGTTACATTTAGACACCTATAAATTCATCAGATCCCACAGTAGTGACAGAATAACTTCTTTTACTTCACCAATGGTTCAGAGTTCACATGAAGAAGTATTAAGGCTTAAAACTTGTTAATTGTAGACTTGTACAGTGAAGTGCTGCGCCGGCGCCACGCTGAGCGTGACGGTGTCGCCGCGGCATGCGCCTGCGACGCGACGAACTACACCGGCTACATTCGAGTTTACAGTTACGCACTTCATATTTGGTAGGGAGAGGCCGATCTGAAAGAATAAAAATAAACAATGTATCAATAATATTGACCTGTCAATATCCAACAGTTAGTTAAAGGTCTATAATTATAAAAAAAAAATAAGAATCCTGAATCAACTCTTTAAACACTTAAAAACTTGGATACTTGCAATGACTGGTCTGTTACTGACTTGTCTAGTAGTTAGTGGCCCTGACTGCTATACCAGAGGTCGTGGGTTCGATTCCCACCCAAACAAATGTTTGTGAGATGAGCGCTCTCATATTTTGGTCTGTGTCTGTTTTTTGAGACTAGATGGTGTTGTATTAATGTTGAGGAACATTATTTATTATTTAATTTTAAATTTTCGAGATTTATTAATTTAAGAACTGTTCTAATAAAAGCAATTAAGCTCTTACCTGTATATCCACAGACTCGTCAGTCATCATTTCGTTGTCAACATCATTTACTTCAGAGTACACGAGGTTAGATTCTTCTAAGTTATCACATTGACCACATTTCCAAACGCCCCCAGCAAGAACAGGCTCTTCACCTGAAAATAAAAATATTTAATTAGTTTTTATATCATTTTGCACTGGAGAGTTGTTACAGGAATTATTGCAACTGTGGCCGTTTATAGTGAAAATGATATCATCCACCATATTATACAGTCAACAGGAAGTGTTTATAGTTATTTTCTTCCAAAAAATCTAAAGTTCGCAGTCGAAATAGCAGTCTGTTTATAAACAAAAAGAGCGCCTATTTCTACATGTAAACAGCATCGAGCGATCTTGTAAACTCGTGAATCGTTAGACATATTATTAAGGCGAGATGTACATAGTATAACATTTAAAAAAAGTTCACACGACCGACTCTAAATTCGAAAACTTACTCACACCAAACCGGTCAATGAACTTTGAACCAAAACATAATTCTTTTAATTTATAGCATTGTCTCCTTGCCTGTAATACGTCACGGTACCTTGACGGTATATCAATAGTATTTATAGTCATAAATCGTATTTATATTTTTGTCCGCAATTTTGCCAAGCTACTAGCAATGTCGCATCTTTTACAGAAGCGACTGTGGTATTAAAACTCACAAATACATGCACCCCGGGCAAAAATTACTAAGCAGCAAAAAAATAATGAAGTCGGTTAAAATTGATTAAAAAATACCTGAATACTGGCAACAATCATCAAATCAATCAAATCAAAAGTCATTTATTCAAATTAGGCTACAATGTAGCACTTTTCGAACGTCAAAAATTACATTATAGACAGCACCCCATCGCCCACCCTTCACCGCTTCCTGTGCTTTCACTACGGGAGAAGAAACGGCGCAACAAACTCCCCAGCAGCACGCTGTCTTTCTTTTACATTATAATAATATTATAGAAAGGTAGAAACCGTGCCAGATAAATCAATGTTTTAGGTCGATAAAACTACAAAAAGAAAAACAAAACTCTTAACTACTGAGCCCAAGGTCAGCAGACCGACCAGCCACCGCAAGCAGCACCCGTTCACGAGTATGACGCAGGGGTCAGCCATCACCTCCCTCGCCATATTTGAGGGAAGGAGGTGACCCGACCCAAGACGCCACCGCAGGCAATGGCGACTAAGGGAGCATGACGAATCTGCTGCCGGCCTAATAAATGAATACAAAGTAAATCTAGACCCAAACACTGATTCAATGCATAATTCCTAACCATTATAAACAAGTTAGGTACATAATTAAATTTTATAATCAATATAATTATACATTCCAAGATAATAATGTCAAACAATACGTATAATCGTATTAAAAATAAAACAAAATAGGTAACACTATGTTACATACACAGAGTATGCCTATCAAATTAATTAATAAGTAAGGAACCAAATAATACATGTCAAGTATCCATCCAGAGCCGTCTTGTGCATGTCATAGTGGCCAACTATTTTTATCGTTCAAATAATCGTTTACCGTATAATAAGCCTTTTTACAAAGATTATTTTTTTGTAGACTTAAATGAGTTAAACGTTAATTCTAATAACCTGAGAGGCAGTTTGCCATACGACATGATACTATGAAAGTAGCTGAAGTAAACAAGGCGAGCTGTGTCCACATCAGTAATCTGTCTAACCTTTCTAACTGCATAAGCCGCTGAGCTTAGCTTACCCGCGAGGCACGCAATATGTGCTGACCATTTCAGTTTGGTATCTACTGTAATACCCAGAAAAACCGTTGACTCTACTGCCTCAAGCACTTCACCATTTAAAAAAATATTTGGACCAAGATTTTTTACATTAGGCATTACAAATTTAACACATTTGGTTTTTTTCGCGTTTAATACTAAATTGTTAGCTGAAAACCATTGTGTCACCCGAGTGAGAGCACTATTTACTTCATTAAAATCATCACTATTCCGATTTACTTTAAAAATTAAGGAAGTGTCATCTGCAAACAAAACTACGTTACAAGTTTCTTTTAAAAAAAATGGTAGGTCATTAATATAGACTAGGAACAAGAATGGGCCGAGTATTGAGCCCTGCGGTACGCCTAGTTTAACAGGAAGGCCAGTGGACTTACTTCCTTTAACATCAACGCATTGATACCTATCACTTAAATATGAATAAATTAAATCCAGTGATCTACATTTTAAACCGTAGTACTTGAGTTTACAAATTAGCGTATTATGATGGACGCAGTCAAATGCCTTGGATAGGTCACAGAACACTCCAATAGCATTCTGCGAGTTCTCCCAGGCATCATAAACATGCCTAAGTAAAGCTACACCGGCGTCGGTAGTAGAGCGTCCCTTAGTAAAACCATATTGCTCACTATGAAGGAGGGTCTTCAGATTAAAATGTATTAAGAGCTGTTTTAATATCAATTTTTCATAAATCTTGCTGAACGCGGGTAAAATTGATATAGGTCTAAAATTACTAATGTCGCTTTTATTACCTGACTTAAATAATGGTATGACTTTACTATGCTTCATAAGGTCAGGGAAGACCCCTGCGTCTACGCATTTATTGAAAATTATAGCTAAAGACGGTGCAACAATGTTTATTATGTTAGCTAAAAGTTTAACGGAGAGGCCCCAGAAATCTTCGGTTTTCTTTTGATTGAGTGACTTAAACGCGTTTATAATATCAACCGGAGTCACGTGTTCAAAACTGAAAGTAGCATCACATCCAGGCGCACTATCACGTAGTAAGTTTTCAGCGTCAATTGTCGATGAGTTAAGAGAACTAGTTGTTATTATTGGTATATTAGCAAAGAATTCATTAAATATTGAGGCGATCTCTTCGGCTTTGTTTATTAATTTATTATTACAAATGATCTCTATATCATTGTCACGTGTCGTAGTCTTACCAGTTTCTTGGTTAATGACATTCCACGTGGCTTTTATTTTATTTGAGGATCTTTTTATTTTCTCGCTAATATATTTAGACTTTGCTGCGTTGCAAACCTTTTTAAAAATTTTTGAATAATTCTTAACATAGTTTAAAAAAATTACATCAAGTTTATATTTTTTCATACCATATAACTCATAGAGCCTAGTTCTACTTTTGTAAATACCAGCCGTGGCCCATTGGTTAAATGAGGCAGAAGTGCATTTGACCTGCTTGGTTTTACACTTAAAATTAGCTTCAAACTCACTCTTGACAACATCCAGAAGTGCTCCATAACCGACATTAGGATTAGCAGATTTTATTATCGATGGCCTTAGCTTTGACATGATATTGTTTTTAAAACGGGTACACTGATGCGCTGTGTAGGGCCTACTGACTACATTACAATGTTTGTGACTTATTAAACGTGGAAAAGTTGCAAGTTGACCACAATGGTCAGAGGTAACATCAGTTAGAATTGTTGCAATGCTGCAACAGCAGCAAAAAAAAAATAAAACTTGCAACTCTACCATTATCAACTTCACCAGACATCTCAAACTCTCTGCTGACTCCATTTAACAGCATATCAATGACAGCATCCACATAGTCTTCATCAGTCACATATTCACACCGACACACACTCACTATCACCAGAACACATAAAACTTTCGTTAACATCGCACCAACTTGAATCACATTATTTTCTTAATGTTTTCTCTTAAGACGTTCAGTGTACTTTGCTGGTATATTATTTGAAACTGTGCGTATAGATTATTTAAAGGATCAGCCATTAAGTATGTCAAGATAACACGGAATCAGAAAAAATGTTTTGTCTGCAACTATTCGTCTGCTTGGACTTAAATTTAAAAAAAAACTGTCCTATTGTAGTAATCTTAAATCTACTAAAATATAATCTACTTGATTGATTATTATTAATATTTAATAAATAATAAAACACGATACTTAAATTTTTCGCTAAAAGGAACGATATGAGTGAAAAAAGAGTAAATGATAGTGTGACGTCTGATAGAGGAAAATGGAAGGAAAAAACGTGTTGCGCCAACCCCAAGTAAAATGGGATAAGGGCAGGAAGATGATGATGATGATAACTTTTCGCTAGTTAAAACGAAACGACATAACTTGGATTTTTTGGACGCATAGTGAAGAACATGCGTAATATATGGCTACTCCCTACAGTGGAAGTCTTTTATCGCGTATATCATTGACCCCACAAAGATAAATGTTAACATGCGATCGAGTTCAAGTATTCATTGTGTAATATATTATATAATAGGTATATATGTAACGGAAAAACATGGCTGTTTTCTTTGTTACACACACTACACGTATTGTCAAACAGAAATGTATGAACTAAAGGTAGAACACACAAAATAATAGTTAAAACAATATTTATATAATATATAAATAATGTGTTAAAATTATGGTAATACATGCATGAATCTAAAAATATGAATCTTTTTTTTGAAGTCGTGTAGACGTATGCATGAGAGACTAGCAGTACAAAAAAAAAACAAGTGAATACATCACTTTTTTTTTGTAAATTTGAGCATTACGATGAGTTTACTACAGAAACTTGTATATTGAAGCTGGCAGTAAAGATTACTGTAGTATGAAATGACGCTTAGTATAATAAATCATATTTAATTGTGACCATGAACTTTCATTTAACGTCGGTATCTTCAACCATATTGTTATGACATTATTTTGATGCGTTATTTTCCTTCTATAATAATATATTAAAGTCACATATTTTTATACATTGTTGTAAAAATATCCACCACCAATATTTGATTAATAGACGACTGCAAGAAATATTATGAAAATAAAGAGCCTTTTAAAACTAAATCCGAAGATACAACTATTTGTAATTTACATTTTTTTTTTGTAGCTATGGACTTCGATGTAGGAGAAAGCCACGAGAAAAAGCTAGTGTAATACAAACAGAAAAATAAATTAAAAATTACAGTATAATACTTTAAGATTTGGAAACCTATTTTCATCATTTAGAGCTAAAGTCAAAACGTCTGAAATGCTGCAATATCCTTAATTTGTATATTTAGGAAAAAAGCTTAGATACATCGCCATCTTTCAGATAAAATTCTTTTGATCCCACTTAACAGAATGTGTCCACAATTTATAAAACAGGCCATAATATAATGCCTGAAATGAGATCAGCTTACCATCCCAAAAGTGTTCAAGCAAATTTACTCCGTACGTCTCCGTGATAGAGTTCAGAATAAGCGCATTTTATAACTTGGCACAATAACCTTAATGCAGATTGGTTTTCTAAACAAATCCTTTGATCCAGAATAAAAATAATCCGGCTATTCTTTTAATACGGGAGGATATTTTTCAGACATTTTTTTATACGATCGGATTATTTCTATACCTCGTGTGGAGCTTAAAACAGATCAGAATGGGTATTTCAAATATTTTTTTTGGAAACCATTGCGCTGATGAAGAGTTTTTAAAGCGGGCTCGTGGGAATAGGACAGCAATAGAATGTAGTGCGCTATCTCGCTTTCTCCTGTGAAATAGCCTCATTTTAAGAGATGTTAGAACGCCCTCTGACTGAATACTTTTGAACCAACTTTTTTATAATTTCTAATTTACTTACCGCTTCTTTTGAATATAATTTCATGATAGTGATCTCTTTAATCATTATCGGTTTCTGTATCGTCCAATTTATTTAGAAACTCATTAAGGCTTAGACGACGCTTCGTAACTTTGATGTAAATTCATTTGAGGTGCGTCTTAAAGAAATCTCATTAAGGCGCTAGAACTATAGTAGGTATAATTATTTTGTAAAGCAGTTACATTAATTGATTCGTTATTGATTAAATTTGTAAATTTTGAAGGATATAGTATGAATTAAAATAATTAAACGTAAATTAAACATACGAACAACTAGGTTTATATTTTTTGGTAATAAAAGTTAAGACATAATACTAGACAAGGAATATAAGTACCTAAAGAATCTTTGTCAAATAAATGTTATTCTTAATTTATTAGTGGATAAAGCTAGCAAAATCATGATTGTGCACATTAATCAATCTTGTTCGACTATATTTAAATATTCTAAAGTTACTCTATTCTATACTTAGACACTTAATCTTCAGTGGGACATTGTCTCTGTTATCTAGAATTCAACGTCAAAGATTTTAATCCTTACAAGGCATTTAAAAGGTTTTCTTTTTAGTTCAGACACTAGTTTTAAAACTTGAATAAAATTGATTGCTTGTTGGTGTGGATGAAAATGTTTTTGAAATAAAATTATAACTATAGACAGATTTTTAAACAAATCAAGATCATTTTAAGTATTTGAATGGGATTCATTAATTAAAGAGTTTGCACAAAAAAAAGTTAAGGGTTTATAGACCTTATATTAATTTAATCATCACATTGAATCTTTGCTTACTTACGCATAACATCTTCTCTATTTATATTATGTTTATAAAAAAATAATGACATCACATTTTCTTTAATATTTTTTCGTAATCCGTATTCGGTCAGTAGGCCATTCGATTTGAGTAATATATTCAATAATATCGGTTCGATCAAGACATTTATTCTATCTACTCGCACGTCACACCCTCGTCTAAACTGAACATGTAATAACATACGTACCCCACGTACATATTATGGTAAACGAGTAAAATATATTATGTCTACGTTGTTCCTTAATAGAGTAGTTGAATAAACATCACCTTTTAAAAGAAGTTATTAAATATAAGCTTGGTTCTTTACTGCAATTGATGAATGAATGTGTCTCCGGACCGATTTCGGCCACAGCGGCTAGTGTCACTATGACACCAGCCAGCTACGCACGAGATATTTATTTCTGAAAAGTTGGTGCGAAAAGTGGGGATCGAACTCGAGACCTTTGACTTGTCGGTCCTATGGGGTTACCACTAAGCTATAACAGCTTCCATTTTTTTACTACATTGTTTTATTAAAAGTATAAATGGCAATGCAAATAGTGCAATTTTCAGGCAAAAAGCCTTTGCAGGCACAACACAACCATTGCAGTCACGCAATGCATGCACAAGCAATCCAGTGACTGGTTTAGATAGTAGATTGGACCCGTTTGTATTTAGTCATACAGTATAATTATTGTCATACATAGTCATATTGTTTTTTGATATATCCCCACGCCATTCCCTCAGCGTGGTTTAAAGTCATTAGTGTTTACCGTGTGGTGTCCGGATATAAAGAATAGCACCACCCCATATCCTCCACTGGGTGTCGTAAAAGGCGACTAATGGACCTTAAGACCCAGTGCACTGTACCAAGCACCTTGGGTCACCCGAATGGTGGCGGGTAAACAACCAACAATCGCATTCCCAAAGAGGGTTAGTGTCAGGCAGGCGGCCGACTATAAAACCATAGCCAAAACTTTAAGCAACACGTCTAGAAGACGTGTTGCGCCGACCCCAAATCATAATAATTGGGATAAGGGCAGGGGAATGATGAGTGTTTCACCCTGAAAAAAAAACTAAGCAGAAAAAAAAAGATTTTTTTTTAGCCATAATCACCTCGTGCTAGGATGAGGCCTACTTCAAATTATCTTTGATTCACTTTTTCAAAAGTAATTACTCACATTAACCTACACCTCTACCAATCCTCTTTCACTTAAGACCTTGAAGACTATAAATATGATAAGCTAACTTAAGTACAGTATCAATGCCAAAGAAGATTTATCACAAATCTCTAATAAATCATATAGAGACGTCGATGATAAAGTTGTATTACTCATTAACGTCAGATAACGTCAGATAATGGCTCCCATTGACGCAGTGACGTAATAACGAGGTAATGACGTCACCGTCTTAATTGCGTGCTGAGGTGTTATTTATAGAAAGTGTGGGCATAGTTGTATTAACTAGTTTCCTATTTTACTACGTATTGGGAAAGAGTTTGCTTTGGTGATGAGTGGTGCTAATCAATATGCAGGTTTAAAAAAAAAGATAGACTACAATTCATAGGAGTTGAAGCAGTGTAGCAGTACTATTGTGTAGGGCTGCAGAAGTTAGCGATGATGTACAGACGGAAAAAGGTTTCGTTATTACATAAATGTTTTTTTTTCGTATCAGGTGCCTCAGTTTGTTTTAAAAGTGCTAATTAACCGAATTTTTAAAATAAATTATTTTGATTTGATTGATTCGCTATTGGGCTTCGTTTCCCTCATGACCAAAGTTGATGTTCCGGAGTTTTTGTTACTTAAAATCAGGTTTTTTTTTAATACTTTTATTTAATTACTTAATAATTTTCCGATAAATTTTCTTCTGCTTTGACCTTAACCATCAAAGTCTCCACTAAAAAAGTACAGGCTACTAAAATAATCCTTTTACTTATTCACACACGAAAAGTACCGCGTATTAGCTTTAAAGGTTTCCTCAAAGAACGTTGAGGGTTCAATAGCATTTGTCTTGTACCATTAGGTACCAACTGACGGGTACTGAAGATGCTCTTAAATTGAGTGGCTCCGGATAAATCTCTTGTACAAACAAGATAATTGGGAAAAGCCTGTTTTAGTAAATTTTCTTGTTTTATGTAAGGATTTCGACGGCTTAATATTTAATTGGTTAAATGTTGTTGTTTTTTTTACGAATGACTAAATCACCTAATAATTAAATAAAAAAAAAATATGCGCACTGTTTTATTTCTTACACACGTTTTTAAGCAAACAGAAAAAAATATTGAATTTCCCTTATGTTGACGTTTATTTTTAACATAGTGATTTGTTTTTTACTTGCCAACATTAAAGTTGACCAATAAATTATTAAACAATATTTTTTTCGATTGGAATGTAAGTTGGTCTAGTGGTTAGTGACCCTGGAAGACTTACTGGAGGTCGTGGGTTCGATCTCCACTCATGACAAATGTTTGTGTGATGAACGCGACCTTTTGTTCTGTGTCTGGGTCTAATTTATCTACAATATGTATGTATTTATTTAGATACATATCAGTATATTTATCTGCTGTCTAGTACTCACAATATACTTAGTATACTTAATCCGAGATTAGATGGCGTTATGCAAATTTTAAGGAATATATTATAACAAATTACATTATACACACCAAGACATCATTAGCTATACGAACGGATTGTCAGCATCTCAAAGCATACTTAGGCCCCTACAGATAAATTAATAGCAACCGCAGATCTATGATCATTGGCCCTTGCAATACGCAAAGGTTTACGCCAATTATGTCTGAGGTAGGGCCATCGTTGACACACCAGTGATCTTGTAAGTAGGCTGGTTAAGAGATAGATAGAGATGGTTGTTAGTACTTGTTAGGCAAATAAGTTGAAAAGAAAACACTCATATTTTAAATGTGAAAATTTGTGAGTATGGATGTTTGTTACTCTTTCTCTCTCTGGAACAATTTTAAGGAATTTTTATAATACTTAAACGTTATAACGGTTTACTCACGCGTATTTATCGGGATAGCCCGACTAGTTTCGGACCCAACCGGAGTCCTTAATCATGAGCTGACGCGGCGGCGGGGTCGCGAGTCGAACGTCGTTTAAAAGTCGTTTAAGTAATTTTAAGGAAATTTGGTATGAAGTTAGATGACACCCTGGATTAATACATAGGCTACTTTTTAACCGCGTTGGAATGGGTAATGTTTTGCAGCTATAACCGGTATGCGCGCGTGAAGTTGCGGTCAACAGCTAGTTTGACATAAATAATACTATACCATGAATAAAAAGTCGAATATGCATCTGAAGATAATGTAATTATTTTTATGAATATTGAATAATGCTATAAAAGTGTAACTTAAGGTTTGTTAACCTGTTTTAGCGACAAGTTTTTTTTTTGTCAATATCAATCTTCATCTATCAATTTTTAACCGACTTCAAAAAAAAGGAGGAGGTTCTCAATTCGTCGGGATCTTTTTTTTTTACTTAAAATATTTTTATCGATTGAATGCAGCAAGTTCAAAAGACGTTTTATATTCTTAAATAAATTAATAATGAATAAACTCAATAAAGACATTTATCATGAATGCTAGGATAATCATACGTTCTATTAATTCATTCCTTTAGACCTAAATCACCGAACAAGGTAATTGGCCAGCAAAAGGGTTTCTACAAACTGTATTCAAAACCATATACTTAATAAATTAAATTTCAATCGGTGCGTTGATTATCCAATTTATTTTCAGTAGTTAAGTAAAGGGTGTAGACACACTGTAGTAAGGGATTGGCTGTTAAGGATATATCCTATAACCACCACCACCTCCTGAATAAATATTACTGAAATGAAATGAAATCATGTTTCTTTTTGTAACTAAGATAATTATATCACTTTTACATGTCTTATATATTATTATGTTTCGAGCTCGCTGGATTCGCTATTTCCTAACTAACTAACCTAAAAAGAAATGTCTAAACAAGCTCAGGGGTCCCTGTATCTTTTAAAGCATAAAATAGAATAGCCATTTATCGACACTTTAAGAGGAAGATATTAAAAGGGACTTCCAGTTTCATTAGGATATGGTATCTACAACAAGAGTCCATGTAAAACTTACATTGATCGAACTATCGTTTTCACATTGTCCGATCCGATATCTATTCTAGATCTATATCAATTGTACAAAATATGCGTCTGTCTTTCTCATTGTCCGACTCGATATCGGATATCAAAGCTAGGTAGCTAGCTAGCTACCTACGTATTTCATATATTTTACTTTCACCATTATCAGTACGTCGTCCGATGTATCGTATCGGATGATGTAAAAACGCTCTTACCATGTTTCAACTAGCTAGATTCCAGTCTGTGTCATAGCAATCACTTTCAGCGTAACCATTGAGATAGATGACCTTACTCGTCAAGCGATCTGTCCTCAGCCTAACCGATAGTCCTCACACTCCTAACAGATTCCCGTTGCGAATGGTATGTCATGGACATTGTGGGATTACTGAAGCGGACTGCGATTCAGTTCATTATTCCATCCTTATTCTGGTTTATTATGAGAACTTTTATATGAAATGTAATGAGATGTAATGGGGACTGTTTGGTAAAATAAATGTTGTTGGAAGAGGCAGGGATCAACTGCAAATGAGTGTTATTCACCTCGCATGGCGTATACTGAGCTGGTTTCCTAGTTACACATTCATTTGTTATTAAATGTTTATTGTACTTTTTACTAATATATTTAGGTATGTGTGTGGAAATGGTTTAAATTGATACTATTGTTATTTACCTTTACAATTGTAGGTAATTATACATTTAAAAGGAAATTTGTTACTTTTAGATGAGTAATAACCGAGCCTGAAAATGTTACTTTACTGTTACTTTAGTTGTTATAACACAAACATAAATAGTTAAAAAAATAATTTGACTAACTACGAAATGAACTAAAAAAAATCCATATTTATAAAGTCCATCACAGAATAATCCCGTGCAATCCCTTTGAATAAACATGTCGACATTCATTGAGCTAGCGACTACCCTCGAAATGTGATCGGTCACAAAACAGAGAACCTACCACTACTTTTCAAAATAACATTCTCGCGTGTGTGGAAGAGAGACGTCGCTCTACGCTGTGCATATCGCTGTCACGCTTCCACAATCGCAATAATATTGCTTTGAGAGCTATTAGTAGACTGTTAGATCACAGTGTAATTATACTAGCTGTTGCCCCTGTCTTGCCCGCGCCAATGCCGGTTATAGCTGCAAAAACATTACCCATTCCAAGATAGTCGGTTAAAAGTAGTCTTAATCCAGGGTGTCAGCTTACTCCATACCACTTTTCATCAAAATTGATGAAGCTGAGTGTGAAAGAATAACAAATATCCATACTCAAAAACTTTCACATTTATAATATTAGTAGAAAGTGGGATATAGAGTATGAAGTCTTCATAAAATAAACGGGCGCAACGCGAGTTATGCCTACGCTATCGGATCGTGGTATGACAATTATGGCATGATACATTCGCGAGCGTGTCGCAATGACAAACGCACGGAGTGCTGTTGGCTAGTTAAAATGTTTTAGGTGGGCAACTCTATCGCTCTTACGTACCGCGTGGCTATAGTCATTTATTTTTCAGAAAAAGCCGAGTTAAACTTCTGTATAAATCTATACTGTGATCAAATATTCGAACTAGTTTCGTTAATGTTTAAATGTATTACATTTGTATAATACATGAAACAGTTAAAGGCTGGACGGATTTGAAACCGTTTATTCATTTCACACGAATTGTTTATTATATTGAATTAGTGAATGTGCTCAAATATTAGATAGGGTTTATAATGGTTGGTGGAGCGGAGTGGCGACCTAAATGGCGGACAAGACTTGGTCTGAAAAACAGGCTTATAAAAATACTAATAAAAAAAATAAAAGCTCTACTTTCCATGGGCAATTCTTCTGCCTATGAAAAGTACCTAAAATAAAATAAGAAATCCTAACACTGGCCTGTCCATCCTAAAAATGCGAAAGTTTGAAGTATGGATGTATAGATGATTGTTACTCTTTCATGGTTAAACGGCTGAAGTAATTTTAATAACATTTGTTATGGAGTTAGCTGACACCCTAGATTACAAAAGCTGTTTTTGCACCTATTATAACACCGAGACCGAACCAATGACTAGTATAACACCTTTTCACACTTGCATTGCAAATTAATTCAGAATAGACCAGAATATTTGTTTTCAGGTGTGACGTAACTGGCCTTAGGCGGTCGCCGGACGGGTTGAAGTGTTTTAGAGCAGGGTACACCCCCGAGCCCTTTCTAATTTGCTGACCACAAACCGGTCTCACAGTTCGTAAAAGTTCCGCATTATATGGAATCCGTAAATCCATTTAGATAGTACATTAAAATTGAAATCATTTGTAAATAAAGAGGTTTAAGTTATTAAGTAGGGGAAGTATTTAATAAGATAATTAGTAAGCTAGTCTTTGCTAATTTTAGCGGGACCTAACCAAATTACTCGAATAAGATATGTTTTTTTTGGCTTGTGACATTTTAAACTTATATTGAACATAATGAATTATCCGTATTCGTACAAGTATTAATGTCTTTAATACTACTCAACCTAATGCTACTAATTAATCGATTCCGGGAAGGTTTTACACAGAATACTAATTTGGAATGTTTCAGAACTAGTGACGTTACAAATATTCAAATTCAAAATCGTGGTTTATCTATGAGATTTTTTCTTGCTATACCCATCATTTTCACACTATTTTTTTTTTGTTTTACGAATACGCAAATACAATTGTGTAAGAAATTGACACAATTATTGTAATAAGGGTAAAAAACAATCAGAAAATTATTTCTTTTTATTCTACGGAATTTCACAATTTATCATTAACTGTCATTAATGAATAGGATGAACAAAAATCATTTAGACCTGTTCCTGGAAAAATAATAAGATGACTTTGTGAGATATAGAGATCGTCGATAGCCTGCATTGCATAACATCTGATCTAAGCATCTGATGGAAATGACTGACATTCTGACTGAGAACTGCATTGAATTAAAATATTTCAACCCGCTTGTTGGTCTAGTGGGTAGTGGCCCTGACTGCTATACTGGAGATCGGGGGTTCGATTTCCCAGGACAAATATTTGTTTGATGAGCACGATGATTTGTTATGTGTCTCGGTGTAATCTATCTACAATATGTATGTATTTAGAAATATATGAGTACGTTTATCAAATGTCGAGTACTCATAATATAAGTTACTCTCGTATACTTAACTTGAGACTAAATTGCGTTGTTGGAATGTTGAGGAATATATTTATTTATTTAATTAGCTTATTAATTAATACCGTATGTACAAGTCTGCATCTGCGGATATAGATTAATTCGCTACGTCACTATTCGGTACCACAATAGCTGGGATAGCGGTGCGCCCAACTTATCCGAGGTTGGGATAATATTTGCCGAACGTGATTAGTTCAGTATTCTAACATTACCGGCTGGGATTTGGTATCTACCTAGAACTGTGGATTGTGGATCTAAATGGTATTGATTATACCTTTCACATAGATGAGTATTCATAGAGCTTTGCATAGTAATCATAGTAATTTCTTATATCGGAAGACTAAGAAAAAGGTGGGCCCTGCGCCTGTTCTCTCTCCGGTTCCATTCTTTCGCCGGTCGTGTCAAATTGACTGCTCAGATAGTTGAGTGGTATAAATCATCACGCTAATTACCACTGTACACGTCCTGTCGCGAGTTCCATCCCCGCCTATGACAAGAATTTGCGCGATCCACAAATTCTTGTTCTGAGTCTAGGTATCTTTGTGCATGTGAATTGAATGTCTGTGAAACCCCCCGCGATACAAGGATTAAACAGCTTACTGCGGGAGAATAAAAAAAGCCATCCCACTGGGTTATGAGAGTTAGGGAACAGAGACTGCATCTGTACTTGCGTACACGCTTGTGTATTATAATTATGTCCCGCATAGCTTGTTAGAGTTTAGTGACACTAGCCACCGGTGCCGAAATAGGATATCATTATTAATCATGGTGAAGGTGATGACATCAGTTGATGAATCTTAAATGATGGGACACCAAATATCGAGTCTAATGATTTTAACTATCGATAAGACGCAGAACGGTGACGTAGGCTCAACCCTTTGTGCATGAACAATAGCAACGCATAGCCAATTAGCCATGCACTGATACAAAACGCAGATGACGTAGCATACCGGTTTAGGTTTAATCAGTAAGAGTCTCCTGATACTACCCACCTGCTTCGAGGAGGTACCGTCCACGAAGATTCCAGACGTTTTTCAGAAAGAGGTAAAATAAAATCCTGCCAATAACATTCTTTACAAAACTAACTCGATGGAGTTGCTTGGTTATCTTTAAAAACTAAGAAATCTGGATCAAGTCGTGCCAAGTCTAAATAGGGACCAAAAAAGCGGCAAAATGGTTCCCGTAAAGCATGGTACGGCGGCAGTCTTTACTTCGCGTTCGACTTGGCAGGGCATTACCGTGCCCCCGATACAATATTTTTGTCATTTGGTTTGATATAACATCAAAAAAAATATGTATGATTTTTAGAAATCTAAACATATCCGACATGGTCATTTCAAGAGTAGTAGGCATTCGGATGTAAGACTCGACAATTTAAGCAATCGCATTGGACTTTACTACCCCTTATCTGATTTACTAATTATTGCATTGTAAACACGTATTGTGTATAATAATCTCTAGCCAACAAAGAATGCTAATGACCCACACCTTTGTTTCGCTCTAACTTATACGGCATTTTAAGTCAACATTTTGACAATATGAAAAAAAGAGCAGAACATTTTCTTAACAATAGTTTTGTTTCAAGATGACGATGTTGAAAGTATTTGAAAAGAAAACAAATTACAGGAGCAAATAAAATAACAATTGGAACAAAGAAACGGAGACCAAAAAAACAGCAGCTGTTTAAAAAAAAGATGAATAATATAAGAAGAATTGAGTTTACTCATCGGTCTACATTGAACCGTACAGTCCACCGTTACTAGGCTAAAAGGTACTACCAAAGTGAACCTTATTGCGTTTTAATAGGGTCTAAGTTACATCAAATAGCTCTAATTGATATGCGGAACTGTATTCACTGTATGACTTTTATCTCATTGCACGGGAAGCATTTTATCACTTATTATAAATATTATGTTATTTTTTTTCTCCAATATTATGACTAAATATTATATCAGAAATAGAAATGTCATTAAAAGATATTATCTGAACTATATAGTATGTGGTTGTTATTTTTTGTATTTAACTTTTTTTTTGTGTTTTTGTAACGTGAATAATGTATTTCTTCTTATTTTGAATGTTGTGCACATATGAAATTGACGTAAACGCCAGCCATATCTCTGTTTTATAATTTTTGTAAATATTTCTGTTTATGTTGTTAATGTGCCTATTACTAAATAAGTATCAGAAGTAGGTACCTTTGACATATTTTTTAATACATTTTGTTACCAAAACCTACTCTAAGACATAGATTTGTAAACAAATGGAAGTCTACAAATAGTAGTGGAAAGAATTGCTTACAAATTCTTGCCTAAGCTATTGACTGTTGTCTTTAAGAAATATTATAGTCCACATACCAACACATAGTGTTAAACAAAATCACTTCCCGCTCTTTGTATGTTTAGATCTTTAAAAGTGCGCAATGGATTTTGAAACGGTTGTTTTTTTTAGATAGAATGTTTCATGAGAAACGTCGAGAGAAAAGAAATATTGAATTACATCGCGAATAAAACCGGTTAGTTGTCTTGAAAGTTTAAAAACATTAATGAGGAAAGTTTATATGGATAACGTACCAGTGCAAAGCTGTAGTTGTAGCTGTAGTGTAGTTTACACAAAAGTAAGATCTTTGAATCATTATTTAATCCATAATTATTACAATTTGTATCTATTTAATTGCCCAGTAGCTATTTCTGATAACAACAAGTTTAAATTTCAGAGGATAACCAACTTTAATCAGCTAAAAATAGAGTTCGTATTCGTTTAACTGAGTTATTGTTTTAAGAAAAACATTGTAGCATTGAGTTCATTACGTGTTTTGACACCGAGATCAAAGCATGCATTAAATGCATTATTATTTTATTCTTAAATACAGTTTAAATAATTAATTAAATAATAGTGCGGGTGTAATTATTCCAAAGTGTTAATAATGTGTGAATTGTAAGTGTATTAAATAATGTTATAGTAAAAAGTGATGAGTTAGTGTTCGTTGTAAATCTTGAAAGGTAGGCAATGTGCAATATGATAGTATTATTTTTATGATGCGATCGAATATTATCCATGTCATTATAAACCTTCGGAACAATTTTAATATGTCTTAATTGTTAATTTCATCTGTAATAAAATCTGTTAACTTTACGCTCTATAATCCTACATTGTATTTTATATTACTATTGTTATGAATTACATGAATTAATTAGAATACGTATAAATTAACTATAGTTTTAATTCACACAAAATCCTTGGTTTAAATTGATGCATCCGTCTTGTATTTTAGTAAAAGAGAGACGTTGCTCTATGCCGTGTAGAGCACTCTCTCGCTTTCTCAACTTTAACAGTATTAAGTTAAAATGTGTTGGTAGATCCTAGATAGTAGATATTTTATCAAATAATATTTAAACTTTGCCTATTTTTTTCAGATAAGGACGTATCATGTCTAAAGAAGCAGTATACTGTATTTTATTTATTTTAAATACGATTTCCACACAATCAAGCTATGTATTTCATGAAAATACTAACATTATATTCCAACCCCAATATTCTGCCGAGTATTTTGGATTTTCTACATTGTTGACTACAGATGGGTTTGTATTTAAAACTTTTAGTATATTTTGTTTTGCATGTATAATTTTCATTCCGTATGGTGTCCGGATATAAAGAATAGCGCCACCCCATATCCTCCACTGGGTGTCGTAAAAGGCGACTAATGGACCTTAAGACCTAGTGCACTGTACCAAGCACCTTGGGTCACCCGAATGGTGGCGGGTAAACAACCAACAATCGCATTCCCAAAGAGGGTTAGTGTCAGGCAGGCGGCCGACTATAAAACCATAGCCAAAACCATTAGCAACATGTTTAGAAAACACATGTTGCGCCGACCCCAAGTAAAATGGGATAAGGGCAGGAAGATGATGATGATGTTTTGCATGTATAATTATTTTTAATAAAAAATAAAAACCGACTTCAAAATAATCTAATTAACAAAAAAATATCAGCATGTCATAGGTACTGAATGAATTCGGTGTCAAATTAGTAGGTTAAATATTTTCCTTAATTATTATCCATACATAAGGAAAATATTTTGGAAAAGGTTTTGACACCACCACTTCAAAAAAAGTCTAAAACTGTTTCACAGGAAGTATGAAATGTAAAATGCGTTTTAAAAAAGCAAAGCGTTAGTAATTAATAACGCAATTATTGCCATCACAATTTTAATTTGTATGATGATTTATTTTTTCCGTAATAAATAAAAAAAAATATTTTTGTAGCAATAATTTTAAACATTTGTAATCATTTTACTCTTGCTCGATACATGTACATATTTATTTCTAGCGTACATGAAACACCTGTTCATCATAATTCTTAGAATATAACAAAAATATTAGTCATTATTTTATGGTGAATCACAATATTTTCGTCGAAAAAAAATATTCGGAATTTTCTAAAAAACTTTTTCAGGAGCTGATCATTACTCCTCGAATAAAAGCAGTATTTTTAATAATATCTGCAGTGTCCTGCCACTACTGGTACCAAAATAAGCTAATGTAACTGTTATTTGCAGAGTCCTAGTCGGAGCACCAAAAGCTCACCATCCCGATTTGATGAAGAGCATAAACCCTGGCGTGGTGTTCTACTGTTCGTTACACGAGTTAACAGAAAAACACGTGAACTGTATACCACTTAGGAGAGACAGTATATTTAGACGTAAGTAAACTTAAACAATATAGCCTTATTCTTACCTACACTTGTGGAAGTATGATGGCTCACAACACAACCTAGAGTGGCGTTGCTCTGCCACAACTGTAATCACTTCGAAACGTAACGAGTCCTAGTTCTGAAAAATGGAAGGAGAATAAATAATATCTTGGGACAATATCCACACACGGCCATCTGATCCCAAACTAAGCAGAGCTTGTGTTATGGTCATCACACAGCTAATAGACATACCTATATATTTCTAAATGTATACATATTACAGATAAATTACACCCAGACACGAACAAATGATCGTGCTCATCACACAAACATTTGTCCTGGGTGGGAATCGAACCCACGACCTCCGGCTTAACCATTAGGGTCAATAACCACTAATCCAACCCGTCAAATATAGAGAATCCTTTAAGAATAGAATATCAATAATAGATACTTTGCCCTGCCGTTTGGCAAAAATAGATTGATAAATAAACTTAGGCCCTACTGTAGTGCACAAGCGTGTGCGCAGGCACAGATGCACTATCTGTTCCTTTTCTCTCATACCTCGATAGGACAGCAATTTGTCCCTACCGGAGGCGGAAAACAGGCGCAGAACCTTCATTTCATTTGCCTACACAATAATGTCGTAATACCAAAAGCGAAATTATATGTAAATTCACAAACATTTAGGTATCATTTTGCTTTCCGAAAACAGGAAATAAATCAACAAAATGTTGTCTCTTCATTAGTTTATACGAATATACCTAATTATAAATAGTTTTTACTGTCACTTTCTACATTACTTTATGTTGAATTCAAATAAAAAAATGGTTGAACTGTTTTTAATATTGAAATAACCGTTTTTTACATCATGGTTTTAAATATATACGGTATCACCAAATTACCATTTTTATCATAATCTGTCTGTTTGTTCCCGTTAATCTCTGACATAGCTGGACCAATTTCGACGGGACTTTTTTGGATTGTAGGTGATATAATAAAAACTAACTTTGAGTACTGTTATTTTAGTAAAATCTTTTATTTCAGAAAATAATCGAATTATTATTTTTTGTAAATTCCACAAAGTTGTGGGAACAGTTAGTACTATCATATTAACAGTTTGTTGATCTATTTCGTGACATTCAATTTACTCATTAAAGTCCCATTTTCGATTAAAAAGGGGGGTTTTCCCTATTAGTACCTACCTAAAGTTTAATTAATAATTATGATCATCATAATAATATAGTTACAATAACATTTATTAAAAATAATAATAGCAATATTGGAAATATGACTAACAATGATGATTCATTCAAAGTGATGAAACTTCCGTAGTCAGTGCATTGGTTCCCATTGTTTTATAGACACTAATACCACATATTAAGTAATAAAATACTAATAATAGAGTGGGTGATAATTGTTTAGTTAGCTAAATGTGATTCAGAGGTCAAGTTGCATATTTGTCAGCAAGTTCAATGTCAAAATGTCTTATAATATAAAATTTCCGTGTCACAATGTTAGTTACCGTACTCCTCCAAAAGGGCTGGACCGATTCTCTTGAAATTTTGTATATGCGCTCAGTAGGTTTGAGAATCGGCCAACATCTATTTTTCATTACTATTTTTTTTAACGAACGATGACGCGGGTTACAGTTAGTATATTTTTACTACATAGTACATTTCTCTGAATAATTTTTTATTCAGAGAAATGTTTTAACTGTGTCCAAATTGTTACATAATATCATAATTTATTTGAATTCTTGAGTAGGTACCTAACTAGTGTTATTCTTCGATATTCTTCTTCAATACTTCTTAAAAACCCTTGCATTTGTGGAAGCAAGACTTCATACTAAACGGCATTTCACTTTTACAATTGAAATTCTTGAAACGGTGGTGATCAAGTTGTTAGTAACTGTAATTGCTAGTATGCTGCCAAAGGTCGTGGGTTCGATTCTCACCAAGGACAAATATTGTGTCATGAGGTCGATCATTTATTCTATATCTTGGTAACATAGTTATCATCATCATCTTCCTGCCCTTATCCCATTTTACTTAGGGTCGGCGCAACACGTAACATACTATAAACTTAAAATGTCTATTAAATTACATATTCTTTAACTTAGTATTTTTTGGTTTCAGCTAGTGATGTAAGAGACATATACAGATTAATGCCTCCGGATTTCCTGAAAGATGACGTGTGGTTCGGAGCCACCATGGTGCAGTTGCCTAACGAAAGATTACTGGTATGGTATGATATTTTGAATATGTAACGGTCTGTAAAATTAAATGTCACACAGCAAGGAAGCTGTTTACATTCTAATGTTTTTGTAAATTTCCGTTTATAGCTGAAAATGTCAATGAAATGGCTGACGCATAGGAATTTAGTTCTATCAGCAGTGATGCTAGACAAATTTAAGTTTCCATTTGTGCATAATTGTAATGTGTTTTTTTTATCAGAGCGGGACGGCTTTGTGTTCAATGTAATCTATTCTATACTATACTCTACTGTAGTCCGGTCTCAAATAAAAAAAAATAACTCAATTTCCATTCTGGGCCGTACTTCGTCCCCGAATCCATAATAACGATTGGTTCCTCCTTTAGCAATGACATTTGCGCTAATTCCAGATAAATGCACCAAGATGGACATCACCGTACGGTCGAAAACATCTCCTCATGAATGGTGCTAGCTTTCTACACACAACGAGAGGCTACAGAGTGATATATCCTTTAAGAGAGATCAGTAAGTATACTTTACTTTAGACACATATTTTAGTCCATGGCTAGTTGATTCATATTTTTTTTTCTTCGACCTATGAAATTGAGAAGTCTTTAAGATGTTGTTTTGTAAAAAAAAAAATTCCTTCGATCCATGAAATATAGAAGTTTTAAAGATAATGATGACGATGCACAAATGACGCACATTTGGAGAGGCATTTGTCCAGCTGCGGACTGCAGCAGGCAGTAGTATTTGTTATTTAATGAAATTGGTGTGGGGCTAGATTATGTGAGGCATCCAAGAGTACTTATCGAGCAGCCAGTATGTGGCAGAATCTGTGTGTTGTCTAATAAATTAGATTTTCGACTGCACCAATAACCGATTAGATTACGTCACCATGCCAATGACTAGACACTGTGACCGCTGTGCTCCGGTTTCGAATCTCACATGGTATAAACATTTGTGTAGTTCAAATTTTGTTTGTTCCATAAATAAAATGTTTGTGAAACCTCTAAAGATTTCATACCTTAGTGCAGGAGTCACTACAAAAAAATAGGAATTAAGTTGACATTTCAACAGTTAAAGAGTTGGAGTCTTTGCCCAGCACTACAGTTATAATATAGTATAGGCATAGGGAAAAAAGTAATAAATTAATTATAATAAACAACTAGTTTTCCCTTCTCTCTGACCTCCAGGTCGTCAAGCCTACATGACAGATGGCGAGAGGAGAGAATACGGGGAGTACGGAACACATCTCAACTACTATGCTTATGGCCAGGCCGGGATGTCGGCAGCTGTCACCAAGGCTAATACGGTCATTCTAGGAGCACCCGGGCTTTTGCAGTGGACTGGTAATAATTATAATAATGTTTATTTGTTCATAAAACAACAACGGAGTACATAACATACAAAAATAGCAGGTTGTACAATAAAGACAATGATTGATGTCAGTTTTCTGAGCTCCTAAACTAGGTACGCAGACCTGTATCTTAGGAATCGGAGAAACGGAATAATGGAAAAATTACTCTTGGAATTTGTACGCTTTGATAATGCTACAAGACAGGGAGGTTTGGAAAGAGAAAGGAGAGACTTTTGCCCAGCAATGGAATCTTATACAGGCGATATAAAAAAATGCCACAGTGAATGTAAGATTCTTACACGTACTAAGCTAAAGGCTCGTTGCAAATAATGTTATTGTTTGTGATAACATCTTTTAAATCAACTGAAGTACCTAGTGGATAAATCCTACGTTGACTTTGTAGGTTAATATCTCAAAGATGTCGAAATTAAGGCATTAATTGGTACTGCCCGGTACACTACAATAACTACAAAACAGGAACAAATAAAATATACTACTTCGCGCGTGTTTGGGTTTAGAATTAAAAATATCTTAAACGAAAAAGAGGTATACACAGAAGAAGAACAATAAATAACAATGTAATTTTATTTTTTCAGGCGGAATTGTCAGTTTATCATTTGACCCGAATGATTCAAACGCGAACTTGAATAGGTTACCGACCGCCAACACATATAATACTAAAGACTTGGGGCCTGATGATTATTTCGGTAAGTTTTTATTTATCGTTATTTATTTTAAAATTAATAAAAGAAAATCACCTGGAAAGAGAGATGCCACTACGGCCAGACAAGTGAGCTATCTTTCCTCTACAACATATTATTATTTGGTACCCAATGTTAGTATGCGAATTGAAGAAAAACACTTAAGGCAACAGACATACAAATATAAATAAATAAATATTTCTCAAAATTCCCACAACGCCATCTAGTCTCAAATTAAGTATACAATAGTAAGTTAGGAGTACTAGACAAATTTTAATGATAAACATACATAATTCTTAATACCTAAATATCATCGATAACTTACACCCAGGCAGAAAAAAATGTCGTGTTCATCATACAAACATTTGTCTTGGGTGGGAGTCGAACCTACGACCTCCGGTATAGTAGTCAGGGCCACTAACTACTAGACCACAGGCGTCGGGCCTGTGGTCTGCAATACAAAAAAAACTCATCCATATTTTTTCAGGATACAGCGTGGGGTCTGGTATCTTTGACAGAACTGGCAACACTTTATACGTGGCAGGAGCACCGCGTAATAATATAGCGTCTGGACAGGTATGAGACACTGATTTCAATCCATAATCTTACCTAAAAATACTTATAAACTGCTGGCTTATAGCCTCCACTAAGCCTCTTTATAACATGCCATCTCCTATTTCTTCAAACCAACCTCCACAATGATATACAACTACACTACGAATTCTTACTGCATCATCCGCTTATTCTCACTTATTCTGACTTCACCTAGTTTTTCCTGCACTCGCTATCAAAATAAATAAACCAGCCTATGTACGTCCCACTGCTGGGTACAGGCCTCTTCCCCTATAGGGAAGGTTTGAGCATTAATCACCACGCTAGAATCTAGGTTTCCTCACGATGTTTTCCTTCACCGTTTGTCAGTAGTATCTTAGAATAATTAAAAAAGCACATATAACTTTGAAAAAGTCACATTGGTACTTGCCTGTGCTGGGGATCGAACTTGCAACTCGTGCATTCGGATCCACACATAGAACCACAAGGCCACCACGACACTGCACTCGCTATAGCCGCAGATAATTATGTAATCAGTAAAAAGAATAAAATGAAAATGAATGAAAGAAACTTTTCAGAAAATCCTGTCTAGTGTCTATTGTACTAACAGCTCATTGATTACAAAAACTATAGTATAAATAATAAACTAGAACTACAGTCCTCATTCACATATCAATAATTTCGATACCGTTCCCACTGAATATTGCAATACTTACATAAATATTATCGTTCATTTCCGATACATTATTTAGTATGCAATCAAACTGTGCTTATTTATGTGTAAACATGCAAATGTTTATGGAAATAAGTCGTGCTCTTCATCGCTATGATAATGACTAGATAATAGTTAAATAAATAAAGGCTCATAGTAATATTCAAATTGTTTTGTTTTAAAAACGAACATAGAATTCATTTATTTAGAGATATCCGATTTTTGAGCCAATTTTGGGTGCTCTTTGAATAAATAAATTCAATGTTTTTGAAACCAGAATGATAAAAATTGAGCAAAAAAAATATACTTACAGTTAATATCATAATAGAATTTTGGCTTTTTTCTAGTAGATACGTAATTGCGTAAATAAACTTAATATTGGTATTGAAAATATAGTTTCAGTATCTAGAAAATTTCATTCAACGTTGAAAAAAATCAAATTTACCTAGCCTGTAATATCCCACAGCAGGGCAAAGGCTTCCCCCAAGTATTTCCACGATTCTCCATCTTGCGCCGCAAAAACAAGTACCAAAAATATGTCAGAAAAAAATAGGTAGTTACTATAATTTACTTCATCGTTCTCTCCAGGTGTTAATCTTCAAACCGCCAACACAAGAATTAGACAGTCTAAAAATCATGGCGAAGGTCAAAGGAACTCAAAGTGGCTCATACTTCGGAGCCAGCGTATGCTGCACAGACATCAATGGGGATGGGTTTGATGACCTTCTGGTTGGAGCTCCGACGTTCGTGAATACTGAAGATTGGCTGCCTTATGATCAAGGAGCTGTGTATATTTATTTGACAACAGTAAAGGTAGGTTAAAGGTTTTGCATTTATTTATTTGCCAACAGTTAAAACATTGATATTTACATACTAGGTTACAAACATATTATTAGTTTATACCTAATACTTAACCAATTATCAGCAAACTCAAGTTGCAGGATGATAGGAAATTATATCAATTTGTTTATTTTTGATGGGTTCTTTAACTTACATTTGCTCTGGGTGAGATTGTCCTTACTTGATGATATACTTACTTACATGATGCTATACTGCCTGTATCATTGGACTTGAAAAAAAATCACATCACTTTTTATACCATAAGATTTTTTATGATTCGAGTATTGATTTTTATTGCACGGATAGGTCGCAACCCTAATTACCACTGTAGGCGACGTATGGCGGGTTCGATCTTCGCGTGGGTTATTTTGCAATTCACAAACATTTTTTCAGAATCTGGGTGTCTTTGTGCAAGTAATATGAATGTCTATAAAACGCCTGCAATAAAGAATTAAAATCTTTACTGTGAGATTATACTTTTCGCAGGAAACTGGATTTATTTTGGAAGAAGCTGGCTACGTGACTGGTTCCGGTACTAATGGAGCATGGTTCGGTAATGCTATCACAGATCTGGGTGACATTGATGGCGATGCTTTTCAAGGTAGACACAATATAATAAATGTATACGACAGTCAATCGAAGGATGCCCCGAGAGACCATAAAAAGTTTGGGAGATGCAAATAATCGCAATTTATAGAAATCTTTTCGACGAGTCGTGTCATATTAGCTTCTAGTTTCATTACATTTGTATTAGAAGTACAACTTAATCTTTACGCCAACTATTATACCTACTATATAGACGACGTGAAGGCAAGTGCAAGGCTGTAATAGATAAAGCCAATGCAATAGTGAATGCTGATCACAGTTATCATAATATGGATGATTTTACAGATGTTGCAATAGGAGCGCCGTGGGAGAACGATGGAATTGGTGCAGTTTACATCTACAGAGGAAACTTAGAAGGGCTATCGAATAAAAACGTTCAACGCATACAACCGGCAGGTGGCAGAGGATTCGGTTGGTCGTTATCTAAAGGAGTTGATGTAGATCATAATAATTGTAATGGTAAGTTACTTAAACTAGAAGTATTTGAATTATTTAAAATAGACTTTCTTGTGTAGACGCACGATTTCTTTATGACTAACGTTAGATTTGTGATCAGTCCAAATTTGAAATCGGATATAATTGGTTGGACACTATTGATGGGTCTTTAGAAATATATAACTATGTTTATCAGTTGTCCAGAACTCGTAACACACGCTACTTTTTGTTTATCTTAAAGTTTTCAGACTTGATGACGTTGTGTGGATGTTAAGAACTATTTATTTATTTCTAAAAGTACTATATTCTATTTTCAAAAGTCTTTTGTAAGTAAAGGCCTCCCATATTCCCTCAAATCCTTCCACATTTTTTATCCCATGCTACCCCAAACCAGTCCTGAAAGATTGTTTTGAACTATATTTTCAGACCTAGCCGTTGGAGCTCACAACAGCCAAACTACGTACCTGTACCGGTGCGTTCCCACAATGCAAGTGGACGCTATTATAAGGGTGCCAGACGCCATCAACCTGCCACAAAACACCACGAACTTCACCGCAGTGTTCTGTGCGTCTGCCCCAGTAACACACTTATGGCCAAATGTTGAAATAAGTTTGTATATTTCTTAATTCTTACTTGATGTAAAGGTTAACTGGATAATTTGCAGATCCCAGGAAAGGGGTATTGAATTCTGTTGAATTGTCTTTAATGAATGTCATGAGTTTTTGATTATACAACTTCTAGCACGAGCACTATTGAATTATCAAAACATCTATTTATGTATGTATTATAGAGTAAAAAGGTCTTACAACAAATTTTTAGTCGGTACCACTATCTAAACTTACGCATTAGATGTTTTTATCGGAAAAAAAAACAAATAAAATTAATGGCCTCTTTTCATCGCAAAACGTTGAACATAATAATATATATTGCTTGTCAATATAAAGCTGTTCTAATTGACTTATACCAGTTTATTTTGGACGGCTAAATTGGTGGTCTATTTCTTAAGTACCTTATGGTAGAAGAGCTTATTTCAGATATGATTGGAAAAATCGAGGCGGACCCAGAAAGTAACAGAGCAATGATATCGGGAGATTCAGAAATCGCTTTCCATTTGATGCCGGGACGAGAAATATGTCACGAGCAGACTATTGAAATTAATGTAAGTATTTTTTATAATTTTATAATTTTTCCCCGGTTTCAAAAAAAAAAAACATCATGATATGATTTTTATCAAATTTTCGATTGTTTATCAGATTGGTCTGAGAATCGACCGATATCTACTTTTCATACCCCTATTTTTCGACTTGTAATGATAAATATAATATCATTTACAGTTAGGTTTTACGAAGTTTATCAGGTCAACTCTGGTTTATAAGGACTGCCAAGTCAAAGGACTCGAGTTCGATCCCCACGAAGCGCACCGACGTTTCGAATGTAGTATCGGTCTGAACATTATATTATTATAATAAATATTTGATTTGTTTCATTAAACATGCGCATATTATTATGATTGCTATTTCTTAATTTATTTGCTGTATTAATATAATACAGCAAATAAATAGCACTTTCTGATAGCCAATTAACTTATTTTGTAAGCGCTTGGTTATCTTATTAGTAAAATTATTTAGCACTATTATTGTCTCCTTTTTCAGCCGCTTGCAGATTTATCAAAACCTATATCTTTGGTATTTACACTGGACCCTGATGAGCTGATGAAAGGTATGAGCTTAATGAGATGTATTTACAAAGAAAATATGAATGGATTGTATAAGGAACGATATGAATGAAAAAGGAGTAAATTGTGACTTCTAATAGGGGAGAATAGAAGAAAAAAACGTGTTGCACCGACCCCAAGTAAAATGGGATAAGGGCAGGAAGATGATGATGATAATTTACAAAGAAAAATTATATATTCAAAGTTAGATACTGCCCTATATACCAGTACTCAAGTATAACTCATAATATATTATGCTAGTTTTCTAAGGTCTTTAAATTTTGCAGAAAACTCTACAATATTCCTCTTAAACGCGGCGAGGTTATCTGACAATTCGACGTTAAAAACTTCATTCCTCATCCAATTGGTTAAAGATTGCGGCGAAGATTTGATTTGCACTCCATGGCTTATCATGACATTAAAGGCTTTTCATTCGTAAGTAGATAATCTTATTATTATTATAAACGCGAAAGTTTATGAGTATGGATGGGTGTATGGACGTTTGTTACTCATTCAATCTCAAATGGCTGGAGGAATTTAGAATGGAGTTACATGAGACATAGGCTACTTTTTAATCGACTGCATCAGTCGGGAGTTTTTGCAGCTATGACCGACGTTTGCGGGCAACAATGCGACATTGACAAAGAATGTTATTCTCACACAATTGCAGTTCTTTATTTACTTTGCCTGCATGGATAGCCGAGTGGTATAGATCACCACGCCAATCACCACAGTGCACTCAAAGGCTTGTTCTGAGTCTGGGTGTCTGTGTACATGTGATAAATGTCTGTAAATCTCCCCGCGATACGAGGATTAAATTCCTTAGTGCGGGAGTCGTTAAAAAAAGTTTCAAATTTTCCCTTAGTAATTTTTATTATTGTTTTCAGTCCACATGTGCCAGGATCAAACACAACCCTCGGTTTGCGAGTCACAGTGACAAACAAAGCTGAGCCTGCATACGGTGCTGAAGTTTTAATCTCACAATCATTACCCCTTAAAAGAATCCCTAGTGAGTGTACATACAAAACATATAATCTGACTTGCAAAATAAACAACTTGCTAAGAGATGAAGACATTTCTTGGGATCTGGAATTAGATGATACTAATGAGAAATATCAAGTGGATGCTTCATATTTCCACGTTCGTGCAGAGCTCAGTGATCCTTTATTAAGAAACGTTACTGACGAAGCTAAAAAAGAACTAGTTCTTGAAGTGATCCCTATGTCTAATTTTAGTGTCTCCGGGTGAGTTCAATATTTTTTAGAGTATATTGTATCCTAGAACAGCCGGTAACCCAAGTAACATTTTTACAAGCACGTCATTAGGAAACGCTGAAATGTATGGAAATGACATTTCATTTCGATAAATCACGCTTAGCAGTGACTTACCTCCGGCACTGCTAAAGTCAATGAGCAGCAATTAACACTTATCTTTTCGTGATAAAACGCTAATGACTTCAACCCGCGCCGAGGGCACGGCGTGAGGATATGTTGGATTTCCACCGACTAAAAACACCCGGGCACTATCTAAGCCAGCGTCACGGAATCGCTCGCGCATGCTTTGCGTGACCAGACAACGGAGAATACTTCGACCTGTCATCTTAATACATTTATGCGTTTTCTCTTGACGTTTACGATGGCTAATGATTGTAGCAATGTTACTTGGCTGGAGGAAATGCCATTGGATGTGACGTTACTATCAACTTAATGCATTTTTTTTACTTATTGTTTTAGTAAACCAATGCCAAATGTCACCATATTAGTTTCAAGAGAAAGCTTGGAAGCTGGTGCCAATATTTCCTTCAAACATTATTTTGAGGTGAGAAATGAGTTTTGTATCTGCTTGTGTAATTTATTTTCTTAATTCCTATTTAGTTTTAGCTCTTTTCTTAACTTTTTCAGTAAGTAACTATTTTTTTTCTTCACCTGTAGTATCCCACAGCTGGGCAAACGCGTCCCCCAAGTTCTTTCAATATGAATTATTATTAATTCCGTTTAATTCCAGATAACTAATCTTGGACCATCCGATGCGCCAGTTTTGGCTGCAGATATTATTCCACGAAACAGGGTGAGCAGAACTACCTTTATAAAACATTTCAATTAAAACTACAATTTTCACAAACTTATACAAGTATATCACAAAGTGCAAGAAAAATATAAAAAAAATTACGTCATTCAATTTTTTATACTTTTATTGGTGTGTTATTATTAATTATTTTTGCCGTTACTTCCAGACACGTATTTCTGCTAACATCAGTGGTTGCGAACGTGACGTCGACAAGGATTACCCAGACATCGAACTCCAAAAGTGCGTTTGGAAAATACCAGCCAAAGTCTCTTACCCAGTCTATGTTCCATTGCAATTGGATTTAAGTGTAGAAGGTATACTATTAATATTATTAACTCGAAAGCTTGTTAGTGTGGATGGGATGGATGGTTGTTTGTTACTGTTTCGAGCTTAAACATTTTAAGCTATCTGGATGAAATTTAGTGTGGAGTTAGTCAACACCCTTTTTTATCCAGGGAAACCCTGGATTAACACAAAGGTAACTTTACCTAACTGCTTAAAAGATGGTTAAATTGTACATCTCCACACTATACTATGATGAATCTACTGAGAATAATATTTAAATTTTCAAGTTTCTAACTTCAAAAACATATTATTATGTTCTTGTTATTTACCTTTCTATTTATTTTTTTGGCTTACAGGTGATTTTCTAAGAGAAAATAACACGTACAATGCAACAACACTCATCATCGTCCATAGGAAATCTTATGGTTACCCTAATTATATGTAAGTTTTTATTCGATATCCACATTTTTTTCAATTGTAATATTACTAGTAACGTCATTTGTCATTAAAAAGTGTATTAAGACGTGACGTTATACAAGATATTAACTGACTGTATCGTCTCCATTTTTTCTATGTCAGCAATAAAATAAAAAGTCCTGTCCGATATTTTTTTGTTTACTTTTTTAGTTTTTCCAAATATCCAAGTCAGTCAAATACCTAATTACATCACATTTTTCAGATATTATGAAGTGACTACTACATTTATTCTGGAACCAGAAAGCTATACTTGGAAGTTAATTCTAATCTGCGTGCTACTTGGCTTACTCTTACTGGGTGTAATTGTCTACATACTGTATAAGGTAATTTATGAACTTACGTTTTTAGAGAAACATCTTCTTTATGTACCTACTTGAGAATGACACTGACTTAAAAGTCTTCGTCACTACCAAATGGAACGTGGAGATACAGTAGGTATAGCGCTACAAGGATCTTTTGGCATGTAGACAGGGGCGTAGCTACCGCCGTATCTGCCGTATCAATTATACGGGGCCCCCGGGCCACGGGGGCCCCCAAAGTGATAAATAATTATTTAAAAACTTCCAAGAACGTCTATCAGACCTCTCACTATTGTTCATAAGGGCAGAAACTTTAGAAAATTATTTTGTGATAAATAAATATTTTTTTTCTTTTGTGAAAAATCTTTACCCCCTTATAAGGGCCCCCAAACATTTTTTTTTATACGGGGCCCCACGAATGCACGTTACGCCACTGCATGTAGATGACATTAATATGAGGGCGCTGGTGTGCATATTCGCAACGAAAATCAACTCAACTGTCTGTCAAAAGTAATGATTTTCAAATATGTCGGCATTAGTTCCGATTTAGGTCACGTGCCAATAGATCCTTGTAGCATTATACTATTACATACAATAAGTCCTTTCTCAATATCTTCTCAAATCAAAATTACTAACGTATAAAATCTGTATTTCCCAGCGAGGATTCTTCCAAAGGACCACACGGAAGATGCTGCAACTTCAGAAAGATAAGGATCAACAGTTGATACAAGAGAGCGAGTCATCATCCTCTCACTATGAGACAGAGGGAGAAACTCAACGCGAAGAAGAGAGTGATGATGTTGATTACCATGAGTTATAATAGACAGTGTAATATTTATGGCTGAAGTTGTCAAACATCAGACAGTTTATCTCATAAGTAGAAAGGCATTCGTTCGCCCCATCGATGAGTGTTTTGTACAGGCGATTTGTGACTTGTGGAAACCCCTTTTGAAGTTACCGTACCGTTACCGTAAGGTAGAATGTGTTGGAACTCCTTTGCAATATGTTAACATCTTATTTTGTACACATATTCTCTGCAAAATAAATGATTTGATTTGATTTGATTTGATTTGAGTTTTAATATGATTGTAAACGCTTAAAAATATTTTTGGAAATATTTTAAACTGTTCGAACCACCTCCGGTTTGAACAGTTTAAAATATTTTTAAGCGTAAGCCAAAGAGCCTAAACATAGTATTAATAACTGTATAGTGAAATTTAAATTAAGTAGTAGGTATATTAAAAATGTTTAGGAATTTATTTTAAGCAAAATACGTTTATAATAATTTAAAAATAAATTTGTACATATTTTTATGTCTGATTGGTAATGTTTTTACTTATTTCCTATTGAAAATAAGGAAAAACATATAAATTATAATATTCATATTAATTATAATAGATATTGTAACGTAGGTATAATTGTAAAATCAAAAATCAAAATATAGTGAATCAAACCATACGATAAAAACATTAAAATAAAGTTAATAAAAAAGCTACAGAATATGCGTAATGCATCTTAAAACAACGGCTAAAATTAAAAAATTACAAAAACTGCTTCTCAAAAAAGAATTAAAAGGTTTCATTAATCTGAAATCGCCTTTTGCAAAGTAAAACTTGAGATACTCGTTAAAATTTGGGCACTCAGAAGTAAGTTGTATGAGAAAAAACCACTTATTTACTAGTGGATAAATGATATATATTTACTCAGATATTAAGTTCACCGTTGTACATATTTTTAAAAAATAATTATAATCACATGCACTGAAAAATTGCACACAAAAGAATATTCATAGAAAAGGACCCAGAAAACAAGTTTTTTTTTCCAAAATCGTTTTAAAGAGAAAAGCCCTTCACTATAATTATTAATATTAGCAAAAACTCGTTTAACTTTAACGCTACAAGCTTCTGTATCATTTCTGAATGAAATGTATCCCATTTAAGTTTGAATAGACATTTAGTATTTCACAAACTGCCCGCTACGAATTTAGTTTCGAACATAATCTGCTCCATACTACGATGTACGAGACTATTCAACAACTCATGTAAGGGATTATACACACCTGCTTTGGTAAACACGAGATATTTCTAAATGCGTCTGTAATAAATTGCTAAAATGGAAGAAATATTTCTGTAGAATGGGAATCGTAACACGGTAAATAAAACTTCAATTTAACTTTATTTTTATAACAACTTTCGTGAGGATGATTCATACTTAAACGTTATGACGGTTTACTCACGCGCATTTGTCGGGATAGCCCGACTAGTTTCGGACCCAATCGGAGTCCTTAATCATGTGCTGACGCGGCGGCGGGGCCGCGAGTCGGGCTATCCCGATAAATACGCGTGAGTAAACCGTTATAACGTTTAAGTTCAATTTAACTTGTTTTGAGTACATTCCTGACGAACTTAAATTATAAAATAATAATTTTATTAAACTGAATTTGACTTTACGTCTTGGCGCTCTTTCTTTTCTCTACTCATTTATGCTCTGTTCCTTTCTCTCTCTCCTTCTTCCTCACTCCATGACGCACATTCAAGTTTACGGTTTAACATGAATCCTACATTTGTTTTAATAAAATGTGACTTAGGTTTGTCACAATATTGTGTAAACGATTCCAACAACAGAACAATTGGATTTGACGAAGTGAGATGCTGCACTACAGTCAATGTTGTGGCGTCTCTCTTCCTCAGCGAAATCAGTCCTTCTTAAAAAAAGGTAAGTAAGGATCAGTAAAAGTCCTGTATTAAAGTAAAATTTGTCCACGGTTTATAATGTTAAAAGTATAACGTTTTATGGCATGTACGCATATTACCCAACAACTTACATAATTATATTAGAAAACGACATTAACCAAATTATAAAAACAAAAGAACTAGTCAATAATTCATCCCAATCAATAAGTCACGCAAGCCAATTCATACTTTATTACAACATACGCAATAAATTGCATTGACAATTAATATCAGAATTATATTCTCCCTCTTACCAACCAGTGTGTTCACATCCTATCTATCCACGCTTTCAGGTAAGTACTCTTCACATCGAGTTAGCATAGTTTGACTAGAACTTGTTAATTGCACATGCAGTTAACTGTAAACAATTTTGTAGATAGGTACGTACTATAGCCACTTCATTGAAGCAGTTTTAGGTTTTATCTATAGTTTGGTGGTTATTTTGTAATCGAAAATAATTTTAGGTAATAATTTTAATTGATCGACCGCAAACTAATATTTAATATTCACTTGTTTCCTTTTTGAGACTGTTTTATTTTGAATACAATGAAAAATGGATGGATAAATGCTGCTCGTTTTTACATAACACATTCAAATATGAAAGGATTTTAAAACCGCGCAACTAGACTCTGAAAAGTTTGAAAGTGCCTGAAAAGGCCTGCCAACTCGAAATCAAACGGTTTTGATTGAGATTTTGAATTTGAGATATTCAAGACTCTCAATGGCTGAAATTAAGGCAATGTTTAGCTCATCTACTAAACAACTAGCTACCGCAACTTATCGACCGCAAATAACACCTACAATTCTGTCATAATACCAATACTAAATGAATGAATCCACACAGATTTGTGTAACAAGCACCAAATCACTCAGCGAACATCTGCTCTAGTAGACTAGTACCAATAACTTCTCCATTCACAACTTGCGACGAGTAGCTTGCAATTTATCCGTACCATATCTAGTTGTATTAACACGTTTAAAACTTACGACGCTGTGAGTTGAACACATTCGTGATCAATTTAACTTTCAGAATCTCATTCTGTGTTCATTTAATTTGTTTGGTGCATTTTGGAGATGGTTAACTTTTGAGAGATGCGTTGAGATGAAAATTAAATGGACGGTCGATATTAAAATACATTTGATTATATTTAAAATTGAGACATATAGTCTCATACTAGTGATACTCGAGCGAAAAAAAGTTAATAAAAACCATGAGAAATAAATACTGGCCGATTGTCAGACCAACTCGATTTGCACACAACGTTTCATAATATCGATTAAGCCGTTACGAAGTAGTCCTCAATGGCTTGATCGTATTTTATGAAATTTTGAAAACGGTTTTGTATTCAAAAAATTGTATATATAAAATGAGAACAGAAACACTGTATTAATAAAAATCAAGTGGTTTGTCAATCTTTTCGAAATGAAATATACTAATTCATTTGAATTCATGCTCCGATTTTCTTCTGTTTTGGCAAGAGTTACTAGAAAGCCAAATGGACGAAAAATATTTTGTTCGGTTTCATTTCAAAGTAAATTTTATTTTGTTTTAGCAAGGGATTGTTGAGACTGGCGATCAGACGAGTGGTTAAGTAATTTATTTAAATTTGTTTGTATGAGGAAACACTGCATTGTTGCATGTTCTTGCCAGTACACTTATTATCGGGTAATTTTTTTACTAATAAAGATACAAAATTATCATCTTACACTTATTCAAAGGTTATTGCTTATTTGCGGACTAGAGTAGGAATAGGTATACTAGGAGTATTTTGCTTGACAAAATGTCTAATTCTCTATAGAATAGAATAATCTTTACTTGTAGGATGGTACAGGAAAGTTGTTACAGAAAATTTTGTTCCATTATATTCTGCCGATTCCGGCGTTCAAATATTTGAGTACAATAGTATCTTATTAATTTGTTTAATCTCATGAATGTTTATCGTATACGTACAAAAAATATCTGAAAAAAAAAGGTAATACTACAAATTGGTAGAAAGCATTAAGATGGATTATATCAAATAGCCCATACGATTTCTGACCCTCATTTTCACGCCGGCTCTCGTTATTAGAGGAAGCCATAAAATATTGAGACCATCAGTATCCGTATGTATGTCAGTATGTGTATGGGCCTAATGATCGTGATAAGTATTGTGTTTTTATATAAAATACTAAATGTTGCCCGCGACTTCGTACGCAAAAAATAGGGATAAAAAATTTATTCTAAGACCTACTGAACGCATTTACAAGATTTCAAGAGAATCGGTCCAACCGTTTCGGAGGAGTACGATAACTAACATTGTGACACGGGAATTTTACTTATTTTACATAATATAAGATACAGTTTTTGGTTTGTTTTAAAACTTGTAAGTAGGTGAGGTATTAAATGTGTGTAAAAATTGGCGACAATGCATTATTTATTTTAATTTGCTTCGATACCTTAGTCATAGTAAAAAATTGGAATCTTCAAAATATATTTTACAATAAACAACAGCCGGACGAAATCAAAAATCTCTCATCCCACTTTAATTTTCACGAAAGCCTATCACGAAAAACAAATCATGAATCTCCATAATCGTTTTCCCAACGTTCGAAAATTACACTTTTACTAACACAATATAATTTCATCTCAGTCCCGGAGCAGGTAATCTGTAATTACAAGGGAAATGCCCTCGTTTCAGACGCGAGGTGAATAACGCTGAAACGAAACGTGAAATTTGAGATAAGGGCTGTTATCACGTTGTATCGTCTCGAGTCGCTGTAATGACAACCCAATTGTGAAATAATTAATTTATATTTTGAAGTGCCTTAATTAATATATGGAGAGCTTGGTGATGACAAAATTAAATGGTGTGTAAATGGGGTTTTTGATTGTTCAGATTGATAAAGATATATTTGATATTTGGTAGGGTGATCTAATCTGTTCTTGTGACAAATTTATACGTAGTATTGTTCATTCAATTGTAGTATTCAATGAGGTTTGATATTTGATTAAGTAATTTTATGTTGATGGCTAATAATCGCAAACCTAATTAGTCGGAAGCATAGCTGAGTGATATATTCACCACGCCAATTACCACTGTCCGCGACATGTCGCGGGTTCGATCCCCGCGTGGGGTGCATGTATTGCATTTTTGCCTCTTATTACATTCTGACTGTAAAATCCGCCTACAGCATATCGAAGCTAAATTGCCAGCTGTCGAAAGTTAGTAACAAGCTTGTAGCATCTAAATTCCTTTCACAGCTTCAAGGATTCACGCATGAAATGCGAATATACCCGATAGGAGCGTTACATTTTCTGTTTGACAGCACAAAGGTATCACATCTACTATCCTCTACTATTCGTACGGTAGAAAATTCCTAAACATCGTTCATTGAGATGCGATACAATCTAGTTTCGAAAAATACGCAATATAGAGCATTTTTTAAAGTGTCGTGCAGTTTTGCGCATCCTTAAAAACTTTTTTGTATTTGTGTTGACTGTTAAGTACTGGAAACTATTTTCTGGTAAAAAGGAGAACTAAACATGTTGCTAACAAAGAATTATTTCGTGCAACTTGCTACTCAATCACTTGGCATCTGCGCCAAATGGGTAACATTTTCTTCTGTGCTAAATGTTATATTTTTAAACGTAATAAGATTTAGGAATCCAACCTATTATCTGGGATCTATGTAACTATAGCAAGCAAAAAATAACAAAACACTACACTTCAAAAAAAAACAAGGAACTACAAGATTTGCTAATTTATTCTAATTTGTTTAAAGTTTTCTTCACTTGAAATTCGAGCGGTGTTCAAATAAACTTACCCAATTAGATAAGTTAGAAACTGCTTATTTTGTCTCTTTTCGTGACTTTTAATTTCGCAAGTGATAATTTCACCTAGATGTTTTCTGAAATCATGTTTTATTTTTATCAACCCAAAACTCTTACCGAAACAGACATCGTTCGGCAATTACCTCATATCCCAATTGAGAGTTTTCAATAAGGGTGTATCCCGTGATACATTTTAGTATTTTCATATGGTATGCCACGGTCTCATATGGAACAATGCACGATCGTCGAGTGCCCAGTCCATTGTACCAGACCCATTGTATTTTTAGAACAGTACCGCTTTTGTGGGCATGTAATACAGTGCACAGTTTGTTACTTTTTTCCTGTATTCTATTTATTTATTGTGTTTTTAGCCGCTGCATTGGTCTGCTGTTTGTTGGACCAATTCACAGGTTTTATTTTAGAAATATGGTGATACGCGTATTCGTAACAAGATTTTATTGGTTAATCGTTGTTACTTTATTTAATATACCTCCTCCACATCACATATACCACATATTATTCACATCTTC
This sequence comes from Chrysodeixis includens, assembly GCA_941860345.1. Lineage (NCBI taxonomy): Eukaryota > Metazoa > Arthropoda > Insecta > Lepidoptera > Noctuidae > Chrysodeixis > Chrysodeixis includens. The sequence goes on from OW796096.1 coordinate 12,882,274, forward strand.
ATAGAACTGTTTTTTTTTGGTATTCCTGTGCAAATTATCATGGACTTATAACCGTCGGGGAGTCTTTACAGGCTTATTTTTGTAGCCCGAGTGGGAATCCGCATGAACTATCCACCGTCAGAGGGTCAACAGGGGGGGGGGGGGGGCGTGTTGGACTCGTACCGGCTAAAACCACTGGAGCGTCTTCATCTGCCTGTGGCCAGGAGCACGGGATTCACTATTGCATTCATCGCGCCCAGTCTTTTCAGACTTACACAATCATTTCTGTCGATGTACAGATGCTGATAAACGATCACTGATCATCTCTGAAACTCTTACAAAAACTACCATTGTTATTCTTTTGTTCTACCAATCACCATAACAATCAGTAGAATAAATAAGACGCAACATGGAGTCATGGAGTTTCTTGCCGTTTCTTCTCCATAAGGATGACATTTTGGAACCGCGCAACTTGAGTCAGTAAAGTTTTGAAAGTGCCTGAAAAGGCCTACTCGAAATAAAAAAATGATTTTGGTTTTTTAACATATATCTACTTAATGACTTTTAAGAGACTGGGTTAGTCAAACAATCTTCACCCTGATAGGGATCACTATAAATGATCACTTTATTTATGTACCATCCCCAATCCCACATTTTCTAATTCCTTATTTCTGCAACTTAATCTCCTTCTAAACCTTTTCTGAACTATAATTAATTTTCAATCTTGAAAACGTCTTGCAACGAAATAGATACAACCGTTTTTCTAATTTCTTCGGCTTTACCATCGTTTTTAATTACAGCAGTCGTCTGCAGCTAAATATCCGCAGCTTATCCGCCTTGGACGGAACTTCTGTGGTTATTGCGGTTCATTATTAGAGCTGTATCTTTAGCTCTATGAAGAATGGCATCAGCACTTCTAGCTACAGTATTTGGGATTTTTATTTTCATCTCTCTCTCGTAACAATTGAATATTAGGTTTTTGCTCAGATCTGGAATTATAATTTGACACATTTTAATATAAATTTATATTAAAAATTTCCACCCGGTGTTTCCGCTTTAATAATTTTCTCTTTGTATTAAATATAAGCAGATTCGACAGGAAATAACAAGCAAGTTTAACATTAAATCTTCTTAAAATATTGGCTGTTGGTAAAACAGTGTTTTGAATATAAACATAATTAAAAAATAAATTATAATGCAATTTTACAACTCGTAAATATTGTACTATTATTATGAGTATAAATTATTAAAGTTTCCTACTATTATTATAAATGTGAAAGTTTGTGAGTATGGATGTTTGTTATTCTTTTAAGTTCAATAGGCTGGATCATTTTTTATAAAATTTGGTATGGAGTTAGCTGACAACCTGGATTAACACACAGGCTACTTTTAGGCGACTACATCAGACGGAAAAATGTTTTTTTTTCAGTTAAAACCGGCATTATAACATTATTTAATTTTATTTAAATATATGTATAAAAGTGAAATAGTACGCACTGATCGATCACGAAATCTCAGAAATTATAATGCCTACTAACTTGGCATTAGGCAACTACGGATTGTACGAAACTCCACCTAATGGAGAATGGAAATAAGGTTGGAAGTGCGTATAAAACTCCTGTTTATGGAGTAAGACTTGAAATTTAAAATGTATTTATTTACGCTGTAGAGGTGTGACGATGTTTTTTCATAAATCATACCCCTTTTGAGATTAAAATCAAACATCATTATCTACGCAAGTGTAACCTCAAACAAAAGATAGGACAATGTAATTGGATTCTTATGAATTCAAGTTCCAAGTTACAGTTTTGCTTTACATAATTCGAACAGCTCACACCGTTCCAAAATTTCAGATATCTCCGAGTTGCCGTTCCAAATGACGTTCTCATATCAAGTGGATACCGACGACTATTTGTCGTAACGGAATCCGTTTTGGCACGGTCGTGTCAAGCTTGTGACGTCAGTGCTCTGATAAGAGCCTGGCAACGGATTGAGATGCATTCGTGTTACGTTGGTAGAACATCAGCAAATTTTATTTAAATAAAGTAACATTTTGATAGCAACCTAATTGCGCACGAGTGAAATACTGATGTCTAAAAGTTTTTTCAACAATAGAAATTGCGTAAGTTACTCTTCACTACATTAACGACCTGCCAAAAAAATTCTTTAGGAATCGGTCCAGCCATTTCAGAGATAAACCGAAACAGGCAGATAAACAGACACAAAAAAAATGAAAGAAATGGACAAAATGAACGATTTGAATGAAATCAACGAAATGAACGATTTGCACGATTTGAACGATTTGAACGAAATCAATGAAACCAACGAAATCAACGAAATGAACTAAATGACCGAAATGAACGAAATGAACGAAATGACCGAAATGACCGAAATGAACGAAATCAACGAAATCAACGAAATGGACGATTTGCACGAAATGAACGAAATGAACGAAATGAATGTGGGATTTGGGCAGGGAAAAGAAAAGCTTTCGTCTTGAATAAATTAATTTGTATTTCGTCTTTTTAAAATTCAACGTCTTACGGCTGTCACTCGTCGACTTTCACTTTTTTCACTGTCCTAGTCTGTCACTTCAATTTGACATTCCACTATCATCCTCTCACTCGCACACATACTTCTATCTTACACTTACACTTACGTTCCGTTTCCCACATGAATGAAATGACCGAAATGACCGAAATGAACGAAATGACCGAAATGACCGAAATGACCGAAATGACCGAAATGACCGAAATGACCGAAATGACCGAAATGGACGATTTGCAAGAAATGAACGAAACAAAATGACCGAAATGACCGACATGACCGAAATGACCGAAATGACCGAAATGACCGAAATGACCGAAATGACCGAAATGACCGAAATGACCGAAATGACCGAAATGACCGAAATAACCGAAATGGACGATTTGCACGATATGAACGAAATGACCGAAATGACCGAAATGACCGAAATAACTGAAATGGCCGAAAAAACCGAAATGGACGATTTGCACGAAATGAACAAAATGTCCGAAATGACCGAAATGAACGAGATGGACGATTTGCACGAAATGACCGAAATGACCGAAATGACCGAAATGACCGAAATGACCGAAATGACCGAAATGACCGAAATGACCGAAATGACCGAAATGACCGAAATGACCGAAATGACCGAAATGACCGAAATGACCGAAATGAACGAAATGAACGAAATGAACGAAATGACCGAAATGAACGAAATGGACGATTTGCACGAAGTGAACGAAATGAACGAAATGAACAAAATGCCCGAAATGAACGAAATGAACGAAATGAACGAAATGAACGAAATGAACGAAATGAACGAAATGAACGAAATGAACGAAATGAACGAAATAGCAGAATTACCGAATGACCGAAATGACAGAAATGACCGAAATGACCGAAATGACCGAAATGACCGAAATGACCGAAATGACCGAAATGACCGAAATGAACGAAACAAAATGACCGAAATGACCGACATGACCGAAATGACCGAAATGACCGAAATGACCGAAATGACCGAAATGACCGAAATGACCGAAATGACCGAAATGACCGAAATAACCGAAATGGACGATTTGCACAATATGAACGAAATGACCGAAATGACCGAAATGACCGAAATAACTGAAATGGCCGAAAAAACCGAAATGGACGATTTGCACGAAATGAACAAAATGTCCGAAATGACCGAAATGAACGAGATGGACGATTTGCACGAAATGACCGAAATGACCGAAATGACCGAAATGACCGAAATGACCGAAATGACCGAAATGACCGAAATGACCGAAATGACCGAAATGACCGAAATGACCGAAAGGACCGAAATGACCGAAATGACCGAAATGACCGAAATGACCGAAATGACCGAAATGACCGAAATGACCGAAATGACCGAAATGACCGAAATGACCGAAATGACCGAAATGACCGAAATGACCGAAATGACCGAAATGACCGAAATGACCGAAATGACCGAAATGACCGAAATGACCGAAATGACCGAAATGACCGAAATGACCGAAATGACCGAAATGACCGAAATGACCGAAATGACCGAAATGACCGAAATGACCGAAATGACCGAAATGACCGAAATGACCGAAATGACCGAAATGACCGAAATGACCGAAATGACCGAAATGACCGAAATGACCGAAATGACCGAAAGGACTGAAATGACCGAAATGACCGAAATGACCGAAATGACCGAAATGACCGAAATGACCGAAATGACCGAAATGACCGAAATGACCGAAATGACCGAAATGACCGAAATGACCGAAATGACCGAAATGACCGAAATGACCGAAATGACCGAAATGACCGAAATGACCGAAATGACCGAAATGACCGAAATGACCGAAATGACCGAAATGACCGAAATGACCGAAATGACCGAAATGACCGAAATGACCGAAATGACCGAAATGACCGAAATGACCGTAATGACCGAAATGACCGAAATGACCGAAATGACCGAAATGACCGAAATGACCGAAATGACCGAAATGACCGAAATGACCGAAATGACCGAAATGACCGAAATGACCGAAATGACCGAAATGGACGATTTGCACGAAGTGAACGAAATGAACGAAATGAACAAAATGACCGAAATGAACGAAATGAACGAAATAAACGAAATGAACGAAATGAACGAAATAAACGAAATGAACGAAATGACCGAAATGAACAAAATGACCGAAATGGACGATTTGCACGAAATGAACGAAATGAACGAAATCAACGAAATGAACAAAATAAACGATTTGAACGAAATGGTCGATTTGCACGATTTGAACGACATGAACGACATGACCGAAATGACCGCAATGACCGAAATGAACGAAATGACCGAAATGACCGAAATGACCGAAATGACCGAAATGACCGAAATGACCGAAATGACCGAAATGACCGAAATGACCGAAATGACCGCAATGACCGAAATAGCAGAATGACCGAATGACCGAAATGACCGAAATGACTGAAATGACCGAAATGACCGAAATGACCGAAATGACCGAAATGACCGAAATGACCGAAATGACCGAAATGACCGAAATGACCGAAATGACCGAAATGACCGAAATGACCGAAATGACCGAAATGACCGAAATGACCGAAATGACCGAAATGACCGAAATGACCGAAATGACCGAAATGACCGAAATGACCGAAATGACCGAAATGACCGAAATGACCGAAATGACCGAAATGACCGAAATGACCGAAATGACCGAAATGACCGAAATGACCGAAATGACCGAAATGACCGAAATGACCGAAATGACCGAAATGACCGAAATGACCGAAATGACCGAAATGACCGAAATGACCGAAATGACCGAAATGACCGAAATGACCGAAATGACCGAAATGACCGAAATGACCGAAATGACCGAAATGACCGAAATGACCGAAATGACCGAAATGACCGAAATGACCGAAATGACCGAAATGACCGAAATGACCGAAATGACCGAAATGACCGAAATGACCGAAATGACCGAAATGACCGAAATGACCGAAATGGACGATTTGCACGAAATGAACGAAATGAACGAAATGAACGAAATGAACGATATGAACGAAACGAACGAAATGAACGAAATAAGCAAAATAAAGATTTGAATGAAATGGACGATTTGCACGATTTGAACGAAATCAACGAAATAATGAACGAAATCAACGAAATCAACGAAATGAGCAAAATAAACGATTTGAACGAAATGGTCGATTTGCACGATTTGAACAACATGAACGACATGAACGAAATGGACAAAATAAAAGAAATGAACGAAATCAACAAAATTAACGAAATGGACGATTTGCACGATTTGAACGAAATGAACGAAATGAACGAAATAAACGAAATGAACGAAATGAACGATTTGAACGAAATAAACGAAATGAGCAAAATAAACGATTTGAATGAAGTGGACGATTTGCACGATTTGAACGACATGAACGACATGAACGAAATGGACAAAATAAAAGAAATGAACGAAATCAACAAAATTAACGAAATAGACGATTTGCACGATTTGAACAAAATCAACAAAATGAACGAAATCAACGAAATCAACGAAATGAACGAAATGAACAAAATGAACGAAATGAACGAAATGAACGAAATGAACGAAATGAACGAAATGAACGAAATGAACGAAATGAACGAAATGAACGAAATGAACGAAATGAACGAAATGAACGAAATGAACGAAATGAACGAAATGAACGAAATGAACGAAATGAACGAAATGAACGAAATGAACGAAATGAACGAAATGAACGAAATGAACGAAATGAACGAAATGAACGAAATGAACGAAATGAACGAAATGAACGAAATGAACGAAATGAACGAAATGAACGAAATGAACGAAATGAACGAAATGAACGAAATGAACGAAATGAACGAAATGAACGAAATGAACGAAATGAACGAAATGAACGAAATGAACGAAATGAACGAAATGAACGAAATGAACGAAATGAACGAAATGAACGAAATGAACGAAATGAACGAAATGAACGAAATGAACGAAATGAACGAAATGAACGAAATGAACGAAATGAACGAAATGAACGAAATGAACGAAATGAACGAAATGAACGAAATGAACGAAATGAACGAAATGAACGAAATGAACGAAATGAACGAAATGAACGAAATGAACGAAATGAACGAAATGAACGAAATGAACGAAATGAACGAAATGAACGAAATGAACGAAATGAACGAAATGAACGAAATGAACGAAATGAACGAAATGAACGAAATGAACGAAATGAACGAAATGAACGAAATGAACGAAATGAACGAAATGAACGAAATGAACGAAATGAACGAAATGAACGAAATGAACGAAATGAACGAAATGAACGAAATGAACGAAATGAACGAAATGAACGAAATGAACGAAATGAACGAAATGAACGAAATGAACGAAATGAACGAAATGAACGAAATGAACGAAATGAACGAAATGAACGAAATGAACGAAATGAACGAAATGAACGAAATGAACGAAATGAACGAAATGAACGAAATGAACGAAATGAACGAAATGAACGAAATGAACGAAATGGACGAAATGAACGAAATCAACGTCGTTCAAACAGTCGTTAGTCTAGTGGTTAGTAGCCCTGATTGCTATACCAGAGGTCGTGGTTTCGATTCCCACCCAGGATATTTTATCGTGTGATTAGCACGATCATCTGCCCTGCGTGTGGGTTTAAAAATAATGAGCTGATTTTGCTTTTTTAAGGAAATACATGATGCACACCAAACTCCTCTAAGACTGCACAATGCATATTATGCTCCAATACCAAAACTCAGCTGTTATGAGCATAATATCATATCTTCCCATGTTATTTTTTGCCCACACGAGGGCATTGTATCGACCTAATTATCAGGATGCATATACAATACATGTTGCAACTATTGGGCACAAGTAAGGGGGACGCAATTCGAAAGAGAGCTATTCTGAAAGTTTTAGGGAGTTGAATTTTTTTAATACTATTTGTTGTTAAAATCAAATTTACTGTGACGTCTGATAGGGTAGAATAGAAGAAAAAAACGTGTTGTGTCGATTCCAAATAAAATGGGATAAGGGCAGGAATATGATGATGATGATGTCAAAGGCTGTATTTCGAACCCTTCTATGAATCCATGTTTTTAAATGTCTTAAGTCTAGCGAAGGAAACAATGAATGTGCTTAGAAGCAAAGGCCTTGGCGACGCTTTTTTTGCTGGCTTCCATTGTGAAAAGTCAATCCAAAGATCAATCACTACATAGTATAAAACAAAGTCGCTTTCTGCTGTCTGATTGTCTCTATATACGCTTATATTTTTAAAACTTCGCAATGGATTTTGATACGGTTTTGAAAGGAGGTTTGTAGGTATACATACATCTGTATTCTATCGGTGCGATGCTGTGGTCGGTCACTATTATCTGCCCTAAATAAATCCATGAAATTACCAAAAAATAAATGGACCTTACAAACAAAACGCTTGTTTTTTTTTATACAGTTTAGTTCGTTTATTAAATAGAGAATAACAAATATTTTTAAGTCTCTTTCTTCACGTTTGAAAAGTTGAATAGACATAATTTGTTAAGTCGGTCTAAAATTTTACATAACTAAAATATTAAAACCTAGTTTAGCTAACTTACATTTTTATCGCGGATATTACCTACTCGTAAATATTGAAAGAATAATATTAATTCAAGTTATACTCAATAAAAAAATATATCGATGTAGAATCATGAATACATTTTTCTCATAAATGTTTGCAGAATGAAACTGAGCGGTCCCCCCGTCACAATATTGGTGTGAGGTATATTATCACACGACCTCATACTCTACATACGATTTGTTGTTATACCAGCAATATTGCAAGTTGATTTATAAAAAAAAGTTAAAAAAAAAACAAAATATTTGGCAGGCCAGATTTTTTTTTAAGTTTTGTATAGTAAAAATGTTTTAAAATTTATGAATTGATTTATGAAATACAAGTAAAATCATAGTGAAAATGAAGACAATAATTGTTTTGTGACGTTTGTTTCGAGATATTACAAGCTGGTGAGTTTTAAGTGTTTAAGTAATTTTGCGATGGTTTTATAAATGTATCTTAAGACTGAAATAAACTTACGAAACTAAAATAAAATATAATACATTTTATAAAGGTAAACATAATCCTTACACGCGTGCTATGCGACAATTTAGAAATTATTATCTATACTAATATTATAAAGCTGAAGAGTTTGTTTGTTTGTTTGTTTGTTTGTTTGTTTGTTTGTTTGTTTGTTTGTTTGTTTGAACGCGCTAATCTCAGAAACTACTGGTTCGAATCGAAAAAATCTTTTTGTGTTGAATAGACCATTTATCGAGGAAGGCTTTAGGCTATATAATATCACGTTGCAACTATTAGGAGCGAAGAAATAACGGTAAATGTGTAAAAAAAACGGGGAAAATTTTTCATCCTTGAGGGCTTCTGTTGCGTGCGCTACGAAAACGGTTCAAGATACACACAATATATGTATATAAGAATTATTCCTATTGAAATGATCTAAAAAAATGTCCGCGACAGTATATGTCTATCTTTTAAGATTAACTCACTAGAACCGTTTTTATGGTAATCAAATTCGATCGAAATTAATGCATCAACGCACAGCCCAAACTACTGGACGGATCGGGCTGAAATTTGGCATGCAGGTAGATGTTATGACGTAGGTATCCGCTAAGAAAGGATTTTGATAAATTCTACCCCCAAGGGAATAAAATAGGGGATGAAATTTTTTATGAAACTTTGTCAAAATTAAACCGATCGGGCTGAGACTACATGCACATAGGTAGGTACTATAACGTAGGCATCCGCTAATAAAGATTTTGATAAATTCCACACATAAGGGGATGAAATAGGGGATGTTTGTAGAAATCTTCTTAGATTTTTGACTAGCCATGACTATAAACAAGTCTCAGGGGCAAACTCTCAAATTTGCGGGTATTGACTTGAGAGAACATTGCTTCTCTCATGGGCAGTTCTATGTTGCTTGCTCACGAGTAAGTTCTCCCAGTAGCTTGATAGTTTAGACAAATTAGTTAAGAATATTGTGTACAAGGAAGTTCTGTAGGCCCTAATTTTTTACACTAACTTGCTAAACAATAATACTTCTTAACGCGTGCGAAGCCGCGGGCAAAAGCTAGTAACTTATAAATTAGAAAAACAGATAAAGACGCTTATGCCTTTCTTTGTTTTTGCCATGCTCCCTGTCTTTACTGCTTTATGTCCATCCTTTCTAAATAATCATCTAACACAAAAACAAAACGATTGCCTAGTAATTTTAGTGGCATAATTCCAAAATAATGATCTATTTACCTACTAAAATGAGCAAATAATCAAAATCCGCTATGATTAATTACGCAGCTAATTTAACTTAAATAAATACTTAGTTAACGCGAAAACACGATCAAATAATTAGATTTATTTGTTAGATATAAACAATATGAAAACCTGGATCGCGCTGAGTGTACAAATACATTCTCTACCTGCTAACAACCAGAAAATCGCTGAAATCTACGTGATAACGCGACTACACGAGGGACATACGGGCTGATAGTTAAATACTTTTTGCTTTTATAATTAAAAACTATGGTTAATGAAGGCTGAAAGAAAAAGAATGGAATTACAATTATAGAGGTACAAGGATCTTTTGAAACGTAGATGACCTAAATAAACATGAGAACTTTGGTGTCCACATTTGCAATTTTGCACCAATAATCAACTCAATTGTCTGTCAAAAGTGTATTTTTTTCATATGTGACGGCGGATTTTTCATTCGTTACGATTTCCGTGTGGTGTCCGGATATAAAGAATAGCGCCACCCCATATCCTCCACTGGGTGTCGTAAAAGGCGACTAATGGACCTTAAGACCCAGTGCACTGTACCAAACACCTTGGGTCACCCGAATGGTGGCGGGTAAACCACCAACAATCGCATTCCCAAAGAGGGTTAGTGTCAGGCAGGCGGCCGACTATAAAACCATAGCCAAATCTATTAGCAACATGTTGAGAAAAAAAAAACATGTTGCGCCGACCCCAAGTAAAATGGGATAAGGGCAGGAAGATGATGACGATTTCGGCTACATGCCAAAAGATCCTTGTAGATATGTAGGTAATGTTGCATGACATGACCCTGGTGTATGCCAAAAACTAAGAAATAAAATAATGCAGCGTCCTACCAATTTCCTAAAACAAGACTATTGAAGAGAGACAGTGGAGTTCGCCTCTCCAAAGAAACATTGATAGTGGAGTGGAAAACGACAAATTTTGTATTAATACGCCTTTTGCAGGATAGATTCAGTTATATTAGTTTGGCATTCTTCCATTTGATTGAAGTTAGACATTGCGTTATTTATCGCATAAAATGCCAACATTTAATTACACTCCTATATCCGTAAAAACAAAAAAAAAATCCACTTACGCATCTCACTTCATGTTTGTCAAAAAATAAAATTTCACTATAGGGTATTCAAATAATAAAATCTAATTACTTAGTAAAAAAAAAAAAAAATACGTAGTCCGTCACATAGACTCAAAAGATATTGGATTCGTATTTTTTCTTATATTACGTTAGCAAAAAAATAAGGTGATACAGTAAGTTGAAATCTCGTGTGACATCACATACAAGTACTTACCTACACTTTTTACTGGTAAGTGACGTTGGTAGCCCCCACTTCCATATGTTTCACCACCTTTGTTGCGTTTTATCTTTGTATTTTTTTATTGATTTAATAAAATAAAAAATACCTGACGGACCGATTTTTTTTTATGGCCAAACAGCCTATTTTACTTCTCCGTATGTCACAGCTGTTGTTAGCTCGGGAAATGCATTTCGGCGTCTGCTCGGCATCCCACAAATTTACGGATTTTCTACAAGAGACGGGAAAACGGATTCCCGAGATTTAAATGTTCAGCAGTTATTTGTGGTGATTATTTTAATGGTCTAGGTAACTATTTTTTCTACTTACGTGGGTACCTGTTTGCTTTCAATTTTGAGGAAAGATTTCAAGTGAAAATAATAATTTTGAAAAAATGAAAATAAAGTTACTTACTCTCATTTAAGTAAAAGAAACTACCTACTTACTGGAATACCTTTACATCTCAAAATTGAATGTCATATTAATATACTTAATTCGATAAAAATAAATACAATTTTTTTTTATGGTTGTAATCATTGTTGTACAATTCTGCTCTTTTTTGTGACATTCGGATATTTTAAATATGTTACGAATTTTAGTAAAGTTCTTTAATGTAACAAAGTCCTGCCATCTGTTGGTAGCCACAATAACTATTAGGTATACCAGGCATCCGCGTACTTACAGCAAACGTAAAGTCGAGTTAGTTTTACAGATTTTTCATAGATGGCGCTGTGAACACCTTTTTAACATAAAATATACAAACATTATTGAAATAATGTTATAGGATATTATATTTAGCAATAATGACGACAATGACCATTTTTAAGAACGAATAAAATAACAATCTTGATTCGATAGTACTTAAGTAAGTATACTAACTAAGTACCACACGTTTTAAGTTGGGCTAATGTTTTCAATTGAAAATCATAACTTGCTTTTCATTGCTGATTTATAAAGCTTCGGTTAGGTCTCCAGCAGACCCTCAACATGAAACAAGTCAATAATAATTGTCCCTGCAATAAAAGTTCAATAAGTAATGGCGGCCGATTAAAATAACCTTGATGCAGATGCAACGATTTAGTTGCCAAGAAAAGTCGGAAGACAGAGCTTGCTTTAGATTTAACATCAATACAATCGGCCAAGAGTTACTTAAAATATTAAACTTTGTGAAATGAGAACAGTGTCAAAATTCCGCCATTTTAGTTTAGTGACAAATTTGGCAGTTTGAGTGATTCCGTTGCCTTTGCGTTTTTAAATTCTTTCGCGCGTTTCTTTTACGAAGCATTCCAAATTCGAACATGTTATGTGACATTTAATTTATTTGTTCGTTTCAAATCTGGAAATTGGTTTTTGTTTCAATTTGGCGGGAAAAAAGTGCAAATTTAAATTTTGTTACGTTGAGTTTAAAAAATTCCAAAATTAAGCAACTCAAAGGTAAGTCTACATTTTTACAGTTATTTATTATTTTTAGATGCGTTCATAAAAGAGTTTGTAATATTTTATTTTTCCCGTATTAATCTGAGATTCTTTTGTGAGCTAACAGAATTTGTAAGATTTTTGTTGTGTCTGATTACCTGGTGCTATTGAAACCAACTAAATTAAACCTTTTAAATACCACCTATAGTAGTTTTTTTGTTAAAATATAATATTTATTGTAGCCTAGCTAGCTATTCAATTCTATTTAAAAAAAAAACCTGTATTATTTTATGAAATACCTAAAAAGTAACATTACTTTTTTATTATAAGGTGCCTAAACAGGTAACATCGTCAAAGTATTTTTTATTGCATCTTGTAAACCGTTCCCTAAGAAATAACTATGGGGTGTATTATAAGTAGGTAACCTGGGTAGTTCGCAAAACCACCGAACCACTATGAAAGGTCATAAAAACTTCAATGTCAAGTACTTACTGACACAGAAATAGGCTATTGATTGTCTTACAAGTGTTCCGTGCTAAGTCGTACCAGAAGGCATAGCCATAAACCTTGAAACATGTCTAACCATTGATCTATAAATAATTATAAGGGTTGCACTTTCTTTCCGATCTAAGCATATAGCTTTAAAGCCTAAAGGAAACCGTGGATATTAATAAGTATGACTTTCTAAGGATAGGATTAGAAGATAGGTTTGGAAGATAAAGAGGGAGGGTTTGGCCGCTGTTGGCTAGAGCAGTGGGGTTTTAGTCATAAAGGGAGATTTTGGCCAGCTGTAGTATCTTAGAAAGGCTGCTAAAAAAACTACTTATTCGAATATAAAAGTTAATGTTTGAATGAGTTCTGACTAAAAGCTACCTCAAATTAGGTGGCAAATAAAGGGAAGACTTCACGGTAAGCCTAACAGAGATGGTCTGTTGAGCTAGATTTTTTTTTTCACAAATCAGGCCTGTAAGACATAGATCGGGATAGGTAGAAGGAGGGAAGGAAGGCCTTGGGCTAGTGGGACACTAATGGCTAATAATATAATCACTTTCATGTTAGCAATAACGGTCATGAATAATGCTCCATCCATCTATGATTTCAAAAGTCAACGTTCTCATTAACCAGCATTTACAATTTTAAACTCTTTACTGGTGTCATCATCATATTATCATCTACTTTATTTGGTAATGCTATTCATAAAAAAGGAATCTCTTGTGTCAACCATTTGACTCACGGAAACCCTCTTCGAGGGAGAAACTGGGTAGGTAGTGACAGACTCTTACTGATTAAAGCTTATCGCCGTACAATTTCTTGAACTGTGCATGGCAATGTTTTGTGGTGTGTTATGCTTTATTTGCATAACACACCACCCATTCTACTCCTGCTTTTTTACATCATTAGCCCATCACATATTTTATAGAACTAGCAATAAAAATAAAATAGCATCTATAACTAGCAATAAAAGTAATTCATTGTTTTAAACGGTTTCCTGATTTCTTCCTCATTGTGTGTAATGGAAGATTGTGTTTATGACGGGAATAAAATAGTAAAGTTCAAGTGAACTTCAATCACTATAAAAACTGCTAGTACTAGTACCTATAATAAAAGACAATGAGGAAGAATTATTAACTGCTGTTACATGGTTCGAAAGATTTAACCTTTAAATTAACAATACTTAACTAAACGTAATATGTTACCGCCTATAAACTCTATAGTTTAAGTTTTTCTGGTAAGATTTCTTTGGTTCCATTTATGAGTAAATTTACCCAAACTTGACTAGAAAAATTACAGGAAACTACCAAATTCTATTCGAAGTTCAAATCAAATCAAATTAAATATTTTTATTTGTAGAACATAGGTTTACATGGTTACATGAGACGAATTATTAATACGTATTGAAGTAATTGACTGCTTTGTCTAGCCATTATAGACATAAAAATTCTTATAAATTGAAATCCTTTCCGAATAAATCTAGAAGTTAAGGACAATACAGCTTATAAATAATAAAAAAAAAAGAAAAAAAAACAAAATTAAAACCATCGAATAACTAGGTATAACATGAACATGTTCGACAGCCATCCATGGAAATCACACGTTTATTGAAGGTATTCATTTTGTTTTATGAATTTATACTAGTGGCTAGAGCATTAACTCCGTGTACAGTGACGTTCGTCTTTTAACTATCTCGATGTCATCGAATCAGGGTCCATAGTAGTGACAATAATTTGACCTGTATTACTACCTAATGTTCATTATGCAACGATATTATTATGAATACCTGTGCCATCGGCCGCGCTTGTAGATATGCTCGACGAATTTTAGTTTGTTTGTAAGAAATCGGCGAGCCGTTTGACATTCAATTCGTGAATGACTTTTACACTAGCACATTCTACGGAGCAGCTATTTGTTCTGTTACACATAATTGCTCTAGTGTATACTCACCTCTACGTATATTTCATTATTTAAATAAGCAACAAATCTTATACTCTAAAATCATATATTATTATTCCAATGTTGAGCTGTCGTTGTTATTAAATTACGCTTTCAGTCAGTGACATTTGGTATTAAAATTATAATCTCCATTCAAGAACATTTAACAAGATATTTATAATTTGCACGTGATTGTAAAACATCTTTTGGAGATGATGCCATTGTCATATACATCTTTATTTGTATGTTATTGTCTCTTTTTGCACGTGGCCAGAAATCGCAAGAGACAGGGACGTTTGGAAGGAGAAAGGAGAGGTCCCACTGCTGGGCAAAATGCCCAGCAGTTTATGACCTTATATGGGGCATAAAAATGTCTTTTTATGACACAATTTTTATTGCCAATAGTGTTATCTACTGAATATCTGTGGTGTATCTTTTTACTGTTCGATTACTCGCAAGGTTAAAACTACTATTTTGTTGAATATCTATTAAATTTAGTTTTAAAGAAAAACCAGCTATTTTTTTTACGATTTTATACTGATATACCATGTATTACAGTTAATATAACAACTTCAGTATCAATTAATTAAATCCCATTTCATTTCCTAAAAAGAAGAATATTATCTTTCATGTACCTAATACCTTTTTTAAATTCTAGCGCCTAAGAAGTAGGCACTCTTTGCTTCCTAATGTGACCTTTTTATCGATCGTTTTATGGTAATAAATAATTTATGAGGTACTTAAAGTAATGAGGCGATTTTCCTAATTACAAACGACAACTGTTACGAACCACTAGACTAAAACACATTTACGAAGAACTTAAGTGTCAATTTGCTACAAAGCACACAATTGTATTTAGAATTATATAAGTACACAAGCTACTTTAGTATGCTTAACTTGAGACTGGATGGTGTTGTGTGAATGTTTATTTATTTTTATTATTGTAGACGCTATAATTAAACTAATTTCTCTGTAATAAAATGTACTCAAATAATCGTACGAAGAAGTAATACAGTTCTTCCAGCAATTCATGACAAGTACTAGATTAATTTGAATACATTGTTAGGTTCATGTCAATAAATGCTTATCTTTCATGCGACTTAACATTATCAACCTTCAATCGACATTCAGTAGTAGTATTATTTTATGATCGCATGTTCAGGAAGTTTTGAATTGTTTCAGTATCAAGGACTTGGTCTAAAATTACTTCAAAATCAAGGACACTGAAAGTAAATCTGATTGGCTGTTCTATTGTGTAAACAGTGGGCTCTCCTACTGTCGAGTCGAATCGAAATAGGTTTTGGTATAAATAGTCATCATTTTCATTGATTTAAGAGCTTAAATCTTGTCGGTGCAGCTTCTTTCATCACTCTATATTTCATGCCAATTCTTGGACCTCCTTGTACGTGTAGACCTCGACTTTTTCTTTTATTTGTATAATGAAACTGTATCTCGGCGTTTTATTTCTTCTTCTTTCTATTTTCTCTCCTATTGTATTATTTAAAGAGTATAGTATGTATCCATGAATACAGTAATTTGATTTAAAATTCCCACATGCAGCTGCTAAAGTGATAGGCTCACTACGAAACATCGATAACTGTTCATGCAAACACTTGCAGGGTGAATTTGAAATCATAGAATTTTAAGGCGGTTTTTATCATGAAGATCTAACTATCGTTAGTCTGTGAAATCGTATAAAATAAATCTAAAGCTGAGTTTTTATGAACCCGATCATTAAACCACTAGCTAGCTACTACAGCCTAAACGCTTTGATTGTACAGTGCAGTTTTTAGGATCTGACTTTCAAATCGGACAGCTTCAAAGCTTTATACCTATTTATTGCCATTTACAAAAATGATGCCAAGTCACACTAAATTCCGTCAAAACTTCTATTAAAAAGGCTTAAAAAAATTACAGCGTCTAACAACAAATCCAATATCTCATTATCATAACACCTACATGTGATCAGCCTAATAATAAAACGATGCATATTGTTTCCACGTTGTTATGCCATTCAAATATTTACATAGCATATCAGTAGCTGTTTGGTGTTGCTTAGAGATACCGAGGCCTTTGCCAAGACTAGAAACATTCATTTGAGATAGAATACTAATCATTGAAGGAAATGTAAGTCAATTTGATTTAAGTTCATCTCTTTCATTATTATCATTTCTTGTTTCATTATCATCATCGTCATTATTGTGCTTGGGATCGTCCAATGCTGAATGTACGAATCTCCATTTCTTAGAAATTTTTGTGTGTTCTAATTCATCAATTCAAATCTATTTTCTTTCGATAATTTTCTTCCAAGTCAATTTTATAACTTAAAACTTTAAGTTTTTGATTTGACATTCATAAAGTCACTAGAACTTCTTTACATTGGATTTATTTAACGGAAATGATAAAGATTTTATCCCTTCAGGAAAATATCCATATTAGCAAAATTGTCTACAATTTGTGCTAGATTTTGCCTGAACTTCGCTTCTTAGCTTACAATACCACCACCCACATTATTAACATTAGTGGGCGTTTGATAAGTAGTCTTAAGTCAACTTCAACTTTCATATATTATTCTATAGAGTTTACGCCTGCTATTCTTCAATATTCATCTCCGGTCTTTTTAAAGTTTTTACTTCAACCAGGTTTCTAGAAGTGGTTAGTATTATTTTTAATGTTTTCTATACTAATATTATAAAGCTGAAGAGTTTGTTTGTTTGTTTGTTTGTTTGTTTGAACGCGCTAATCTCAGGAACTACTGGGTCGAATCGAAAAATTCTTTTTGTGTTGAATAGACCATTTATCGAGGAAGGCTTTAGGCTATATAACATCACGTTGCAACTATTAGGATCGAAGAAATAATGGAAAATGTGAAAAAAACGGGGAAAATTATTCATCCTTGAGGGCTTCCATTGCGTGCGCTCCGAAAACGGTTCAAGATACCAAAAATATATGTGTAAAAGAATTATTCCAATTGAAATGATCTAAAAAAATGTCCACGACAGTATATGTCTATCTTATAAGATTAACTCACTAGAACCGTTTTTATGGTAATCAAATTCGGTCGAAATTAATGCATTTTTTAAGAGTTGTATCATCGTATCAGGTTGTGGAGAAAATCAATATGTACTTCTGCCACAAGAAAATAAAACTAAAAATATAATTTACGCAGAAGTAGGTACTTTAAAATAATTACGTTCTTTTAATAATTTAATAACTAAATTGTCTAAAATAATAACAGAAAATGACAAGGACAAAGTCGTGGGTAGCAGCTATAATTTATAAAGCTAAGGAGGTTGTCCGCAAAAATAAATGATGCCCAAAATAATTATTTCACGCGGACGGAGTCGCGGGCACAGCTAGTCTTAAATATGGCTTCTTATTACCTTTATATTTTTGCTAATTTAAACTAAATAAGAGTCTGTCTTTACACGGGGAATCAAGTTAAATATTTTAAAGCTCATTTACATCTTAAAGCCAATTTCGAATATGATTATAGTCATACATTTTATTATTTGTAACTACAACACTTTACCTAACTTCACCAACATTTACCCCTTCAAGTAATAAAACATGAAGTGAAATTCAAATAATAAGATCATTGATCTTGTAATGAGTTTCAACCCGCACTATAGACCGTTCTTCGTCTATTATTGGCTCTTCGAACGTTGGCACGTGCTCTTAATAATAGCTGTGTGTAAAGCGCGTTCAATATTTCATTTAGATGTGGACACTGACCGAGTGCATCGTATGCGCAACGATTTGACTGGGAGCATGTCTTTCATCTGTATTGTCTTGCGCCAGTATTCTTCTGATGATTTTTTGTCTTGCATTTTAGTATTGAATAGAAGTTAGTACTATAGACATTTATATACTATTATATATTTTTTAAAATATTGAATTTGAATTTGTGATTCGCCCTAATTCTTGTCAAATTTTAACTTAGACTGAATATCTCGTACATCAAGTTAAATTAAGTGACGAATGGAAAAAGAAGTTTGAGTAATTTCGCACGATGAAATTTAGTTTTTATAATACAAGGGGTTTCACAGACATTTAATTCACATGTAAAAATACTCCCAGACTCAGAATAAGCATTTGTGGATCGCACAAATTCTTGTCTTACGCGGGGATGGAACCCGCGACACGTCGCGCACAGTGGTAATTGGCGTGGTGACAACCACTTGGGCACCACCACCGGACTATCCGTACAGTCCAATTTTGTCATCGAATAGCAGAAATATCAAATTGTTTTATCTTTTTTATATGGATGCTAATGGTATAATGAAGAAATTAAATCTTTCGAGATGCCACGTTCATATCTTTGATAAGAAAACCTATTAGGTTGTGATTACTGGATTAATGAGTTTATAATCTTTTAATTGGATGCTTGAGATTGAGAATGATCTAGTCGTTTCGTAATCCGAGTTAATGTAAGTAGATGTTGCATTTTTTTTCAGTTTTGCCGGATTCCTCATTAACGATTGACAAATCAAATGACAATCGTTTTTGTCCCAAACTGTTTTTTTGTTTTAATGTTGGTCTCTAACTCACAAATGTATTCTGGACAGTTTGTTATATTCACTTTATAGTATAACGCAGTTTAAGTTTATGTAAGTAATTTAAATTATTATTTTTTTCAAGTACTGGTTAGGTACATTTTAGATATTTTCTCATATAGTTATAGAATGTATAACTGACAGCATTATACTAAATTTTCGCGGTACAATGCATAAATTGGCAAATGTAGAACTTCGACCGATTTTGGTCACTTAACGGTAATCGTCGCCAGATGCAAATATATTTCTAGACTACGCCGAAATTAAAACAGATATCATCAATCATATACATACCTATTTGTGTATTAAAATATTTTGTCAATCTTATAACATTGCCCCAATTTTTGTTGAAAAAGCGACTCCTGCACTAAAGAATTTAATTCTTAGTGCAGGAGAGGAGATGCACGATTTCGATGAAATTCCAACCCTTTGCGGCTAACATTTTAGCGCGATACTCAACTTCCAAGCAGTTGCAGTTGCAGGCAAAGGATATTAGGTCTTAATACGCATAAGGCGTAACAACAAAATGGACATAGAGAAAGTTCTTAATTTTAGCATAAGCTTGCATTTTATTTTACACAGTCAATATTATTTTTATCAGGCAAAAAATAGTTTTTCTTTTGTCATAAGCCTTATTATAAACGCATTAGTTTTTTTTTTTCAAAAAATAACCGCTCTTTACTGGACCTTCTTCTGGTTCATCATATTAAATCTTCTATTTCTCCTTGACATATAAGCAATCATTTCGGTTTATTATTCTTAGGTATGTCTATTTTCTATTTAATTTCTATTCATCCCTTCTACTCAACACAATCATTCTTAGATAATACTGTATCTAGATGCACATCAGCTGATTATTTTGGCATGTTATCTATCATAAATTGTTAGGAAATTATTTATGGTATTCAGGAGCAATAGACCATGAACATGGCTTGTTACACATGTGTTAATATGATTTATGTTCGGATCTGTATTTATGAAACATTACGGTTAATTGTGATATTGTTTAAATTCTTTAGTAGTAGTTTCTCAACAGGGTTTTCGAATGCTAATCAACAGAAAAAAAAATGTTCAAGGATGTGTTCAGCTACGTTAGTTTCCTAGTTAGGAAACCAGTTTGTACGTAAACCATACGAAAGGAAGAAATTTCCGTTAAGCGGTGTGATTGGTTACAAGTCTTGTGAACAACTTATCAGCCTTGATCAGTTGCTATGATAACATATTAGGAACTGGAACAAAGATACGCGTAAAAATAATTAAATTTAATTGAAAAATATTTATTTCGAGTACCATTCAACTCATAGTGTTAGTAACAATTTTATCTTACAATTCTAATTCTGGTTTATCTGAAATCAGAAGCTTTGTACTTAATATATACTTGAAAATAAAACATACAGATCCTCAAGTAATTACAGAGCGCAGATATGAACACTAGTTGAGAATAAAAGCTATAAAAACTTTTTTGGATTATAATATTCAATGGCGTCTATTGATTTCAAACTGCATAATTCATGCAGTAATTCTGTTTAACAATGCATAACTTAAGTGCTAGACCTTCCACAGTTTAGACCTTGGAATACAACAGTTCGAAGCCAAGGTCTGAACTAAGTTCACTTACTAATCAATATGAACGATTGCAAGATTTCCACTATACTCCCACGATTTACCTTTTAAAAATTCTTGTAAGAATTCATGGCAACTCATCATCTTCCTGCCTTTATCCCATTTTACTGGGGGTCGGCACAACACGTTTTTTTCTTCCATTCTACCCTATCGGACGTTACGCTATCATTTACTTGTTTTTTATTCATATCGTTCCTTATACAATCTATCCATTTTTTATTTTTCCTGCTCCTTCCTCTTCATCCATCAACATTCATACTCATCACTCTCTTAGTCATAGTTCATAGCGACTAAAAACTGAAAATATTTGTAGACTTGATAAACATTTATGAACTGTTGATAAAGGTTGAATTAATAAGGGCTTGTACAACAGCCTCGCGCGAATCCTTCTGGCTCATCATTTACGAATATAACATAAGTAAACAATAGGCTATTTGATTAAAAAAATCTAATTAGTCCGTCAGTGGATAGTGGATACGGATTTTTTGTTATATTAAATTAATAAAAAATACAAAGATATTACGCAACAAAGGTGGCGAAACGTATGGAAGTGGCTACCAACGTCACTTGCCAGTAAAAAGTGTACTTGTATGTGACGTCACATGGAATTTCATTCCACTGTAATATCACCTTATTTTTTTGTTAACGTGATAAAGAAAAAACACGTATACATTTGGGTTGTGCTTCCTCAATTAAAAGAGAACACAGCATTCGCAAAATTAGGTTTCGCGTAGACAATTAGGTGAACAAACTTAATATTAGTGAGATTATAAAATGCTGAAATTAAAGTTTTGAAGACAAAGGTTTAAACAAAAAAAAACTTATAAAAATTTGTTGCTTATCTACTAACAAATGTTCGTACAAAAAAAAAAAATCGTTAACATAAAATTTAATATACTAATTAATTTACTAATTACAAGTATCATAAACAGATATCAACTACTATTAAAAAATAATAATAATGAACATTATGAATGTGTTTCATGAAAGCCTTATGTATGAGTATAGGTACTGTGTATGCTTCCATTCATCATTCTGCCTGTTCAGTGTCCAGTAATCATCATTCATGTGTGAAATTCAGTTTTTTCCATTTCGCTGACGACTTTGGAACTTGAATCGAGGGATGATCAAGTTTATACATTATTTACTACTAGGTAAGCCCCGCGGTTTTACCCATTCAACTTAACTTGTTTTATATTAGACATGTATACAGTGTATTAAGTCAACTATTTGGTTTTTTTTTATTCAAACATGTCATATTGATATTTGAAGTTGAGGCAGACATTGAAGTTTTGATATGCTTTGCTTAAGTATTTTCGTAGTCAATTAGTTTAATTTGATAAAAATAACGATATTGCAATAAGCTACCAACTTAATAAATTACTTCGTATAAATTTTAATAAAATAACACCTAGATAGATGATAAAGATAAATTACAGCCCTTGTTTACAGAACTCGTTAATGATATTTACTTTCTTCAATGTTTACATACTTACATCCAGACACCTACAATACCTCAGTAAAACTATAATTCCCACAATTTAATAATCTATTTATAGTGTTTTAATATATCTAAGTGAATGGAAGTGCAATCGATGGGTGCGCGCGCATCCGTAAACATGGCTTCTTGCGTCAATTCGAAAGACGCGAAACCTTTTCATGTCAACGTACATTGCTCCTTTCATAAGCCCCAGCTTAAACGTAATCCTTCAAAACACGCAATGGATATTGCAAAATACGGTATGCTCACTTATAAATCGATGGAGGAATAAAGTAGTACGAGTCTAGGGAATACTGTGGGTTAGTGTACCACCCGAAGTTCGTGACAGCGCACCGCAAGTAAAACACGTGTTGTGCCGTTCTCTACGCTGAGAACAAACAAAAAAATGCATTAAACGTCTTCATCACTGAGCTTGGCATTTCTCTTAGCAAAATAATCAAATACAAAACATAAGTAATTCATGTAGCAACCAAAAAGGAAGAACCATGCAATAAATACAACAAAAAAGCACGCTCGATAGTTCTCTATAAAAAAAATACTTTATAAATATTGAAGAAAGTGAAACAGACGTATTAGACAAACCAGGTCCTAAGGATCTGGGCTGCAAAGTCCAACTTCACCTGTAATGGAGAAAGGTGAACGGTTTTCAGAATATCTGTTCGCGAAGATGGGCCCAGGCGACAGGGGGCCGAAGACTACCGAGGACCGATCAGCTCCCGTGGAGAGGACTGGAGTCAGGAAGTTCCTCGTGGACAATGTTATGCTGGTCGTGACATTAGTTGGGGTTCTCACAGGAATTGGAGTCGGTAAGTACCAGTTTACTACGATACTTGGAGTAAAGGTTTTGTTTGACCGGCTAACAATAGATTTTAGTTTGATTCACGTGTTATTTGAATCATTTTCATTCTAATAGAGCTGAATTCTGAACCCATATCAAAAAGCCTTTGTATCCCTAAGGTTTTTGTATTTAAAAGTATCCTTGAACACGTGATATTAATTTTCGTCTTAATAATGAATGAAACGAAGAAAACTTATTGACTGTTCTGGTTTTTTTAAACATGTGTTAACATTTTGTCTAAAAGGTTTCACTATCATAAGTGTTGTGTCATTGTTGCCTAGGAAGTCGGATCGAAGTGCCGGCTTTGTCTAGTTTTTAGACTGAGGGGTATAACCAGAAAAAGCTGGCATATTATACGAATATAATAATATTAAACGAAAACATAGAAAGAACGTGGTTAAACGATCATTGTTTCTATCCTAAAATGAGCTAGAACAATAGAAGTTCGAATTTCTTTTGTTTTTCGACTCCGGTGAAGCTTAAAAGGGATTTTAATTTGAGCTGTATGTCAGCTTGTTACTGCTCAACGGCTAAGCCGATTTTAATAAATGAAACATTGTTAGCTTCGTTTTTGTGAAGCGAGTTTTGTTCGTTAATTAACATTGTAGTTAGGGGACCATTAACACTTGTCAAGCTAAGATGTTCACAGCAATGACAATGTAATTAACAATTGAAGCTTTTTTGCTTCTATTTCTTTGTTACCAAGGCACTTTTGCAACCGACTTCAAAAAGGAGGTTTTCAATTCGTCGTATTTTTTTATGTTTTTTATTATAGGCAGTTGTAATTAATTTCGTATTACCAGTTATCATGATTATAAACAGGAATATTAAAACCTCATTAAACATTATATAAGATTTATTATCGGTTACTAAGAAAAGGTACAGAATGTTTTACAAAAGAAAATGTCTTTGATGACGAACAGAACAACAGTTGCGAAGTAATTTGATGGCAATTGTAAAACATAAGAAAAATATGTTATTTGTACTAGTAAGTTCATAATGCCGTTAACAACGCTAAAGATGCCGCATTGTATTATCTAATTAGAGCCAGCTGTTCTTTATTCTGACTCAAACATATGCAATGTTCAATAACATTTTCAACTTAGGGTTCTTGCTTAAAATCTTTTGTAATGAAAAAGATAATTCAGGTACATAATTATACAGAATATGCAGGGTCTGTTAAAGCCCTTTTCGACGGGTCCTACGTAGACTAGTACAAGTGCAAAAACACAACTTTTCAAGAGAGCGGTTTAAAGGTTCTAAAGCTTGTAACTTTGTCGTAAATCAATAAAAACACTTGAAATTTTAGTATGTTATATTTTAATACTTAAGGAATAAGACTGCATTATTGGTTTTTCTTCTTTTTTTATACTTTGGAAAATAGGTTAACTTGCATTGATGTAGCTTGTTTTTTTTACTACGGTAGAACCTGTAAACTGATACAAGTGGCCACTTATACCAGTATACAGTGTACTTGTTTATACTTAAAATAAAGGAAATCTGAAGGATTTTACTCTTTAAACATAGTATTTCCGTGTAATTGACCAATATGAGGTTATAATATAAAAAATAATATCTACTTTTATCTACTTTTATCGACTTTTTAACACTTATAACAGTTTACTCAGTACTGGAAAGCTACTTGCAACAGTTTGCTGTATTATTATTAACTGTGAATATTTAAATTAATGTGGCAAAAAGTTAAATAAAAACATCTAAAATACAAAATAACACTTTATTATTAGATAGTAGCATTCCTAATAATGAAAAATAAAATCATTGGCCTTGCAATCTTAAAAATAATAAAACAAAAAAATTTTAAGTAAAAAAAGGGTTTGATTTTTAAAGAGGTTTTCTTACGATAATACCTAATTGTTTTTTTTTTTTTTTTAAGACTAGCTTGCCTTGAATTTTATGTCATTATTCTTATAAATAGCATTTCCACTATTTTTTTTTTCAGTTACGTTACGTCTGTTCAGTTACATCCACTAGTTTTTGTACGTTGATGTTTCTAATTTATTTCTCCCTTTGCAGATCCGCTAGAAAAGGTATTTTAAAGAAATTAGTATAACCTTTGTGAAACTCTTTTCGAACTATGTGCTTCTATTAAGTGTATAGTTGTGTACATAACTTGTTAAATGTATAAAAAAGTAACACAACCCCTAAAAACAGGGCAATGAGACCTTAAAGTCTAAATCAGATGATGGAAAATTCATTACATTTTTACAACTTGTATTAAATGGTGATTTGTATAGGACACCCTTCATGCGAATGCCTCATCACATCACCACACTCGTCATACTTGTTTAAATATGCATATTATTTATATGCATTTGAAAATATCCTGCTAATATAGTTAACGCGAAAGTTGCATAAGTATGGATTGGATGTTTGTTACTCTTTGACGCTCAAACGATTTAACCAATTTTGAAGAAATTTCGTATGGACTTAGCTGACAACCTGGATTAAAACCTAGACTTTTTAACCGACTGCGTCAGAGGAGGGCAATGTTTTGCAGTTATAACCGATATTCGTGCGGTCGAAGTTGCGGGCGACCACTAAGTCCTTTATAAGTTTAATTTGAATGTCTTTTGTATTACTATACTTAAGTTTTGATTGAACTTAATTGTTTTTTCAATACTACAACTTTACCAAAATAAACTGGGGTTGCGAATATTGTTATATTGTTTACCTCTGGAATATTTCTACACCTTTAAAAATGATGTACTTGGGTACATAAAAAAAAATTGTCTCGTCAGTTACCAAGTAGCAAAATTTAATAACTCCTTACGTTAATTGCTGCAAAAAATGTATTGAAAGTAGTATCGATATTTATTTTATTAGTAAATAGATATTATTATTAAAATAATGTAGGTTACGGCAGATAACAATATCAAGAAAATAAAACAAAGTCGCATGTGACTTCGTATACTACTACTTTGTATTCCTACTGATGTAAGTGTAAAAGGGGCATGCCAGTTTTAGGCCCAGATATGCACACTAACTTGACTATGTTAAAAAAATATATTTTTATTTATCGTAATCCTCCCTTGTATTCATTATTCGGTGCAAGTCGGCATATTTTTTCATAAATAATAAACAATAAAACGACTTACGTACGAAATTGACCAAAAAACAGCCATATTGCTGCAGAAATGTTGCCATTACATAAAATAAGTTGGAAAATTAATCAAAATAATAATTTACCATTGCTAATAGCTGTATTTAAATTGTTTTTAGCCCTTTTAAACGATATTGCACAGTAAAAATACTATCACTATTTTTATTCTTACAAAATTACATTAAATATTTCAATATTTA
The DNA here is from genome assembly GCA_941860345.1 of Chrysodeixis includens. Lineage (NCBI taxonomy): Eukaryota > Metazoa > Arthropoda > Insecta > Lepidoptera > Noctuidae > Chrysodeixis > Chrysodeixis includens. Next base: position 12,909,181 of record OW796096.1, read on the forward strand.
TCATCGATTTATATTTTTTTGTTATTGCAACATATCTCCTTACTTGTCGTTGACTCGGATAAACGTCATTGCTTGTTTGGCATCTTTAACGTGACAATATAACCGTGTTTGAGTTTTGCGATTTAAATCGACGATTTTGAACTATGATTACTGACTCTGGTGATTCTTATACCCCCGACGACCACGGCCCGATGATGGATTATGCTTCCACACCTCATGACAATACTGGCGAGAACTTGGAATTGATATTAGATGCTTCAATTACTTACTTAAATGCAATAACTTTTAAATGCTAAGTTTTTTGTTAATCACTTCTTTTACTAAATTAATATTGCCACTGCCTTCTAGTAATATCAATAGCCTGTTAAGGTGGGCACTGTGGGCCTAAATTACTATGGAGACCTGGCATGCCCCTTTATTGAAAGAATAAAATAATAATAAAAAAAACAAAAAAACCCGACTGTAAAAAAACAACCAGTAACCAAACAGGGAAAAACAAACTCTATAATTTAGTGTGAAGAGTATGCAGTACACCGTGCGTCTACATTATATAATTTATACGTAAAAAATTAATGCAGGCGGCTCAAACAAATCTACAAGCAGTACAATCTGCATCTTGCATTAAGTGAACATTAATGAAACCCTTTTGTAGAACTATTAGTACTGTCAACTTAGTAATTTGTTTGTTAATTTTTAACGCATAAGTTTATTAAAAATTGACCTCGTGAGCCCTTAATTGTTGTGAATTCTCACCACTACTTACTCAAAGCAAACAAAACTTGTTAAATATGTAAAAAAGTAACACAACCCCTAAAAACAGGGCACGAAAAGGTTTTGATACAGAACAATATGTTAGCAGTTAACGCAGTTATACCAGTGTTAACGTGCTCCTAACTCCGTCGCAGCGCGTATACTGGAGTAAATGGCACTTGCGCGTACGTGACGCGGCGCACGCGACTACCTACACTGGTGTAAGTGACTTACATCAGTGTAGATAGTCGTGTGGCCGAAAATCATGTCACTTATGTTAGTTTACAGGTTTGTATCTCTGAAATTACTGAATAAAATAATATAATTTTTACAGGATATAAAGTTAAGGTAATTTTAAGGCTTTTGGTGCAAAAAAACGTATTTTGGTGTTTTGCTGGTTACACCAGTATACGTAGGACCCGTCGTTTTGGTTGGAATAGACCAATATTAAATAATAATTTAGAATAAAAAATGCATTTTTTCTTTCATTTGATGTGAATAAAAAATAACATAAAATTCTCTTACCATTGATATTTTTGTATGAAACACTTTTAAAATATTAGTAGCTTACTCCGTAACGTAACCGCTTACACAACTTACTATATTGGCATTTTGCCAGACGTTAAGTGACTGACCGTAGTATACTACTATACTATTCTAGGTAGAAAATTGTTTCGCTTGAACTGAAAATTGGTTCAACTTGTTTCCTATTGGCTTGGCTTTTAAATGTCTGACCGAGGGACTAAAGCCTTTTTTCATTTGACGAAGAAATAAGCATTAACCACTATTCTTGCTCACATACGGTGGTAATTCTATCATATTTTAGATACCAGGACGCCTTTTTTTCCGTGGTAAAACGCTAATGACTTCAACCACGCCGAGGGCACGGCGTGAGGATATGTCGGACTCCCACCGACTAAAAACACCTCGGACCTCTTCTACTACCTAAGCCAGCGCCACGGGATCACTCGCGCATGCTCTGCGTGACCCTGACTGGGACCAGGACGCCTACCACCACGTCTTAAAGTAATATCATTGCTTTTATGGAAGTGGGACAGCGCATTGCTCAGCATAGAGCAGCGTCTCTTTTCCTAACTGCTATAATGTCTTTAGGCAATGGTAGGGCTAAAAGTCTCCTCACAATATACCCTCAAATAATTTAAATTTCCATTTCTCTTTCAGGTCTTGGTCTACGACCATACCACTTGGGCCCAGACGCTTTAATGATAATCTCATACCCTGGAGAACTATTCATGAGACTGCTCAAACTGATGATCTTGCCGTTAATAATAGCTTCCCTAATCGCTGGCTCAGCAAGCTTGAATGCTAAGATGAGTGGAAAGATTGCCGTGAGAACGTTACTGTACTTTATATTAACGTCCATGTTTAATGCGTTTCTGGGAATCTTGTTGGCAACGTTGATACACCCTGGAGTGCCTGAGATCAGGTTGTATGGGACGTTCGTTGAAGGGAAGAAGGAACATAAAATTTTGGACAGTATTTTGGATATTGGTCGGTGAGTGGCTTGGCTATTTTTTTTATTTGAAGATTAAAATGTCTCTTGACTTCTTCTTTCATTATCTACTAACGCTCAAGTCAAGTGTAATTCATTTAAATTTAATTACGTTTAAACTTTATGTAGAAATCATCAAAAAATTCCAAAGACGCCTAAAACAATTCAAAAAATCATTTTATGCTTACACTTTTGTTACACCATCACTATCGTTTAACAAACATTTACACATTTTTTCACCTTTAAGTTTAAGTAAGTTTTGGAATTGGAGAATTAAGTTAGGAGTTACGCGAATATAATTATTTTAGCGCAATATAAATTGCTATTGGTTTGCTTATAAAGCGATAAGAGTAGATCTCTTTATATTTTCGAGTTTCTAAACTGTTCGTTTTGTGCTTTTGTTTTGCAAAAGCCATTAGCCGTTTAGCATTGACAATAGTGCAAGACCTACAACTAGTAGTACCATCAAACATTACAATTCATGTTCTTCAAAATCATTTCTATTACATTTTTCCAGGAACATATTCCCAGACAACATAGTGCAGGCTGCATTCCAACAAGCGCACACAGTGTACACGGAAGCACCTGCCGTGTTTGGCAGGAATGCGACCGACAACGACACAGTGCCGACTTTAGTACGTGTGGTCGCGTATCGGTGAGTTAAACTGACATGATTATTGATTGTTTGTGTTCTTTACCATGTGTTCATTCCTTTTGATATAAATTGAAATGAGCCTAACTAGTTATGTAGTTAAAAAGTTATATTTTATAGATAATTTGTTATCTAAAACATGCGAAATAATCAATCGTTAGTGGTTTTAGGTCATAGTGAAATGTCAAGAAAATTAAATGAACAGTGGAAAACATGCTATTTTTGAAAAATATCTTTTCATGAATCCATTACAGATATATTAGAATTAGTTACAACTGTATGTTTTAGATCAGCTATATATTGATTACTAAGAAGAAAAGTTTTCAAAAACTTTAGATACTAGCTTAAACTTTTTGGTGACTAAAATTGGACCCTTTTCAGGTCTGGCACCAATACACTAGGCTTAGTATTCTTCTGCCTGGTCTTCGGCAGTCTTCTGGGGACCTTAGGGGCCAAAGGTCAAGTGGTTATAGACTTCTTTCAAGCGATTTTCGAGGTCATCATGAAGATGGTGACAGGGGTCATGTGGTTTACTCCAATAGGAGTCAGCAGTGTCATAGCTGGAAAGATTTTAGGAGTCAATGACGTTGGTAAGTTTAATTATATTTTTTTATTTTGTGCATATACGAGTTGAATATTTTTTGTAGGTACATTTGTAGTTGTAAAACTCAAGTTTCGTATTTCGATGGTAGGTATACGAAAATTTTGATACAAGCTTATAACTTTATATACTTACTAAATACAATAAAAAGTTGGCGTTATTTACTTTAAGCTTATCTTTGCCAAGCCAAATGAGATAGATAGTACATCCTAAAAAGAAGATAAAAAGTATTGATAAACCCACATTTTACATGGTAACAGATTAAGTGCTCGTGCGCTTAATCTGTTCCCATGTACGAATATATCGGGATAGCCCGACTAGTTTCGGACCCAACCGGAGTCCTTAATCATGAGCTTACGCGGCAGCGGAGTCGCGAGTTCGTCCATGATTAAGGACTCCGGTTGGGTCCGAAACTAGTTGGTCTATCCTGATGAATACGTGAGAGTAATCCGTTATATCATTTAAGTATAAATCATCCTCACGAAAGTTATTATAAAAATAAGTGCACGAAGCTAAAAATGCATTTATTTGATTTTTATTCCTTTAACTTATAGGTAACTAAAAGGACTGTAAGAGACTAGGCCCCACGGCACAGGGAATCCTAGTGTGGGGTCTAGGGCTCATTTTACAGGAATAGTGTAACTTTCTGGAACAATAAAGTTATTTTTATTTATTATTATTACTTTCCAGCGTCCGTGATGTCTCAGCTCGCATGGTTCATCGCCACTGTAGCAGTCGGTGTGTTCTTCTACCAGCTGATTGTGATGCAGCTGATTTACTTCCTCTTCCTTCGACGGAACCCTTACAAGTTCTACTGGGGACTGTCACATGCTATGCTCACAGCTTCAGCTACTGCGTCTACGTAAGTAGGAATTTGAATCTTATTTGAAGTCGGGTAAAGAACTAAATTCTTTGAATACTCTGTTGCTAAGGAAATCTTAATAGATTTATTTTACTTTTTTTTGTTACAATAATATTATGTTTTAATAGTTTCTGATATTTTTTTGGATGATTCTAAGTCAGTTCAAAGATCATTTGTGAAAATATTATATAATTTCCTTTTTACTATTTCTTTAATATTAATTAATACTCAGGTTGTGTGTAATACATTTAAATTAGATTACGTTCAAATCTTACGTAGGAATCATCTTAAATTTCTCAAAGAGGCCTAAAATAATCAAGACAATCCTTTCATAAATACTTTTGTTACACCATCACTATCATTTAACAAACATTTACACATTTTTTTCCCCTTTTTTCTATATGTAAGACCAATGTATGCGTACTTCTTATACTTAGAGCAGAATCCATAGTAGTGGGGATTATCACCTACAACGCTTGCATGCCATTACGTCAATATAGGTGTTGAATGACGTATTCAGACTGTAAAAATAGATGCACTATATGTATGAGTATATGTACCTATATTCTATAGAGTACTTAGACTGTAATAGATATGTATTGAGTAGATTATGTTGTCTATACAGTAGTAAAAGTGCTATTGGTAATTATTATTATCTCTAAAATCTTTCGTTTTTAATAAACAGTAATTGTGTATCTACATGTTATTGTCTTTACCAATGTACATACTAATGTCTACAATATTGGTAATAACTACCAATATTGTTGTTTGCCATTGATTTTCAGCATAATCATTAGATTTTGATTGAAATTGAAAACTTGTGAATAAAAAAATCGTTTGGAAACAATTTTAGTTTTCTAGTATTTTTTTTTCATGTAATGAAATATAATAGTCAATTAAATTTGCATTATTCTCCAACGCTAAAACTTAAATACTTTGAGAAACGCCCATTTATGAGTTCACAACAATTACCCAAACGCGCAAAAGTAGAAAATACGTCTACTTTTGTTCATTCAAGTAAGTTTTTATACTGCGTATCCTTAATCGCAACACGCTCTTATAAAATTAACAGCTTAAAATAGGCATGCGTGTTATACCCAATCATAGTAATTCCTCCCACCAATATTTTCTGAATGAACCCATTGTGGCTATTGAGTTTAATAGAAGCAATAATATCAAAGTACTTGTAATGATGTTACACAACTGGTTATGTGGCCCTGTTGATTGGTGTCAATGAGCTGTATGGACAATAAATACGATAAAAGCACTCTCACTGTACTGACTGTACCGATCACGTGATTTTATATGTAAGCATGTAGCGTCACGTGGTATTCATTTGAAGATCTTCAGTTTGCCAATCGTTGACCTTAGATTGGTTTGCATCGTATTTTGATAAACAATAATTATCCACAACATTTATACAATGCTATCATCTAGTCTCTACGATAGTAACTTGTGTTATGAGTACTTACCTAACTTGTATTTCTAAATACTTACCAACACATTATACACAAATAGAAAAAAATTACACCCATATAAAAAATATATCGTGCTCATCAAATAAACACTTGTCCTGGATGGGATTCGAACCCACGACCTCCAGTATAGCATTCACGGCCACTAACCACTAGATCAACAGACCTGTCATTTGATTTTCGGATGCATTTTCAATAGTAGTTGATTAAATACATTAAGTTGTCCAATACCTACAGCTATTTTTATGGTAGTTATGTGCTGACACGTGAAAAATCCTACCCCAATAAATCGAAATTCAGCACAGCCAACATCCACGCTAATTAAGCAACAGCCAAAAAAATCTAACATAAAGTGTTTCATGTGCAATTTGTACGAGGGATTAGATGCACACTGAATTTATTATTTATTTTATTATAACAATTTTTTTTAAGAAAATTAAGCGAAATATACTAAACGTTGTATTACAATAAAATCTGTAAAAATGCCATATTTCAGGCAAATAAATGATTCTGTTTTATTCTCAGGGCGGCCGCTCTCCCCGTAACGTTCCGCGCGATGGAGGGTCCGCTGGGCGTGGACGCGCGCGTGACGCGCTTCGTGCTGCCCATCGGCTGCAACATCAACATGGACGGCACCGCGCTGTTCCTGGCCGTCGCCAGCGTCTTCGTCTGCCAGATGAATAATATACACCTTGGGTTCGCGCAGCTGGCTACTATATTGTGAGTGAACTTTTGATACTGTTTTATTAGAAACTTTGGTATGCGTGGATATTTTGGTGACGTCAGCACGTGAAAGAAACCATTCAGCATTATTTTGTTTTTGATGATACTGTCGATGTCAGTTGTATTTAAAGGAGGCTTTTTTTATAAGCTACGTTTAAAGTATTGGCATAAATCAATGCAAGTACCTACATTGCCATAAAAAAGAAAATCAACCAAAAGGAAACGCTAACTGTAAGTTTGACAACCAATCGGTGCTCACATGCAAAAACTTTTACAACTTTTCCAAACGTTTAAAATGTACCAATTTTCCAAAGTCTGCATAGAAATTTTAGCAAAATGTTATATCTTTACTCTTTTTCAAAACGCCTAAAATGTACCAATTTTACCAAAAAGAGTAAATAATTTTACACTAAATGTTAAATCCTTGCTTCAGTACCACCTATTTCATATCTGTTATCTAGTTACTCAGTGTATACTACCCCTTCTTCCAGCTTGACTTCGACAGCAGCATCAGTGTCCTCTGCATCAGTCCCGTCCGCGGCGATGGTGTTGCTGCTGGTGGTGCTGGCGGCGGTGGACGCGCCCACGCATGACGTGTCGCTGCTGTTCGCCGTCGACTGGCTCGTGTAAGTACCATATTGGCACTGAATCTTTACTTACATGGTAGCTTATAGAGAGATTTTCTATGAACTTAAAGTCATACAAAAATAATATTTTCAAGTTGCTAGTATGAACAATTTTTTTTTACTTTTAAAACTTTACTTATGTAAATATAAAACATGGATTGTGTGAAAGATGATACAGCTGCAAAGAGTGTGACTTGCGAGATGATGTCTTATAGCAACAAGTGGAAGAACACATGCGGCACCGAACACCAAATAATAATTGGGATAAGCGTAGGAGAATGATGAAGATGATGAAAGTTATATAAATATAAGATAACACATTTATAAAGGAAACGTCCCCAGGAGACTGGCGGCATCTTGGTCTGTACCAGGAATTCTAAAGGGACCTATTTTAAAAACTATCACATTGAAGATAATTCCGTTTTAAAATTCTTAGTATGGATAGATACTAATAGCTAAAATTTACCACAGTGGCCCTTCAATACTGAAGCCAACACAACTTGAAAACAATCTTTTAGGCTTGATTGACAATGGCATGATCTTTTATCTGCAGAGACCGCATCAGGACCACGAACAACATGCTGGGCGACTGCTACGCGGCCGCGGTGGTCGAACACTTGTCCAAGAACGAGCTCATGGCCTGCGACGCTTTAACTGCGGTAATTACATTTTTATAACACAAACAAGACTATTTTTTTAACGTGTGTCGCACGTTCTTACAAAATGCTCCCTGTTAATAATTTACTGTGTCACATTCAAGATTAAGACGAATGCTTGTGCGGGCAATTTTCATTGTACCCAAACGAATCCAATATTATTGATTTAACTAAGCAGAGCTTGTATTATGAGTATTAGACAACCGATAAACATACTTATACACTTCTAAATACGTACATACTATAAATAAATTACATTCAGACACAAGGCAATTGATCGTGCTAATCACACAAACATTTATCCTGGGTGAGATTCGAACTCACGACCTCTGGTATAGTAATCAGTGCCACTAACCACTAGACCAACAGGCCAGTCTACACTATTACTTAAAGTTTATTTGTCTGTTTCCAGGACCCCTTGAACGGTTTGACACCAAACACTGACGTCGACATCGGAATAGTGACTCCCAGTAAAAAGTCCATCGGATCCGATGAGGTCATCATTGATATGCATTTACACAATCACTCAGACTCCGTCAAGCGGATATAGTGACTTAGTCCTAAGGATACTTATATAACCTTTAGTATTGCGATACTCAACCTTTAAATTTCATTCATCTGTAAAGGCCTAGGGATTTTGACAAGTGGAAGTTTTGAATAGACCTGGTTTTATTTGCATCCTCCAGGCAGGCCGGCTCCATGCATTGATGATGAAGTCGCTCAAATAAATCAAAATCAAAAGGCTTTTATTTCGAGCAGGCCTTCTCAGGCACTTTTGAAATGTTACTGACTCTAGTAGAGCGGTTCCAATTTTTAGAGAGAAGAACTGGCAATATGGGAACGACGTTTCTTTTCGTCAGGAGATGGATTTGTCGTTTCTGTGGATTTGAGAGATTTGTAAAGTATTAAAGATTGGAGAAGTATGTTTTAGGTAAATCTGATGGAACAGAATTTTCTGAGGATGCAGTTTTATCGTATGAAGGCAAAAATTCTAGACTACTGATTCAATGGGCTCAAGGTCATCCAGGCAGAATATAGTTTACTTCTGTACTGTCATGAGTAATTCTTCACAGGCAGTATATTTAAAATCTTCAGATTTATTTGTTAGTTCCTAATCATCTGTTCTCTTTGTAAACTTGTTGAGTATCGCTAATTAGATTAGGGGCATTCATTAGGCTTAAGCGCGTTTAGCTAGACAGGGTTGACCAGAGACGGCCTTACCTTTTTTTGAAAGGCATTTTGGGTGTAACCACGTGGGAATTGGTTCAGCAATTTTGGAGAACAATACTTGTCATTAAGTACATATTATCTAGTGTTTGGATATGTATTGTATTATTAGGAATTTTGTAGTTATCATTCATATTAAAATATTGTACGTCCGTTTAGTAGGGTATAATATTTGTAGCTTGACAGTCGATGTTTTTTATTCTATCGACTGCTTTGTATCATGTATAAATACGGCTGTATTTAACTGTATTTGAAAGGATGAAAACACTACGGGTGATGCAACACAATTTTGCACAGCGACATCGGTCAAGACTTTAGAGCTATCTGTAACAGCAAACTAAAGCTGCCGTCATCTACACATGAGATTGAAATAGATTTTTTCAGCTATCCATTGATAAACCAAACGCGGTTTAAGGCATGGCTTGGCAGTCTGAATAATATGTATTGTATTCGGTCAGATAAAACAGGGGTGACTAAACACCTCCCATTGATAGAAGCAAGATTTTCCAAAAATCATCTGTTCTGGAAATTATGAACTGAGGTTTAAACAACAATTATCTTGAGTCGTGAACAAATGAAAACCAGTTATAATGACGTATCGGGAACAATTATAAAAAAGGTGGACTAAGCATATCTCTATGAATTATACTTTTTAGAGGCTGTTTGTAATAATGGAATGAAATTTTGTATCAAAAATATATAATATCTAAAGAACCTTTTTCAAAACCTACATTTTAAGCAGGATGATTCTTTAAACGACTGACAGCTAATCCTACTTTTGAATGTATAATTTTAATATTTAATTGCAGATATCAACAGAAATAAATTTATCACATTTCACTTAATGGCGAATACTTATAATAATATGTTCAAATAAATTTTACAAAGTACCTAATTTTCAATTTTGTATAGAATTTAATATCCTTGCAAAGTGGACAATAGGTACCTTTTTTTCTAATAAATGCAATTTGTCGTCAGGAGTTCCTAACCGAATTCAATTGTTCTTACTTCTTTATGATGACGTCTATATAAAATATGCTATTATGTTAACCGAACCTATAACAAATGGAAAGATGTAAAGTTCTCTCGACTATGTATCATCAAATACTTATAATTTTATATATCCTGCACTGCGAGCTACGTTAGGGCTAATTTAGTGCAAAAAGTTTCGTGTGAATTGCAATACATTGACGTCTTTGACCGATCTCTAATGATACTTTGTCTGGGCAACCGCGCAATGTATCGCAATTTGTACGATTTTCTCACACTGTCTGGATAAGTTTTTGACGATTACATTACGATACTAAATGCGACGAGAGTATGATGAAATGTAACTAAGGTATTTCCTCAGGCTGTGGAAGTTAAATTGTAAATCGCTCCAAAATATGGTATTCAAGGCAATCCGTAAAGTTTTAAAGTCGACTACGTCTACTATTATTATAGGGTAGGAATAGGCAGAAATACGCATCAGTAGAACAAATTAGAATTTGTGTGTTACTAGGTTCTCAGAATTGGACGTACAACATGTATACTCGACCAAACAGTTACAGTAGATTTCTTATGCGAAATTCCTGAAGTTGTTATTGTGAATTGATGCACTAATCCCCATTTTCTGAAAGTCTAAGTGAATAATTTTGTAGAAAAATGACGGGTTTATTTTTTTGTGAACCAGCACTTGCAACCAGATGCAGTACTAAAAATGAGTTTAGACAGAGGTTTAACTTATAGTGCAAAAGTATCGTAAAGTAATCGTTGCCATAAACAATTTACTTTATCTCCTAGATCACTATCAAAGTTGGTGATCATTATAATAACATTGGTAGTTGTAGATCCAACTGTGATAATAATATATTTAATTTATCATTTTGTCATAATTTAGCTGTAATTGTAATTACTTTGAAGAGACGGTTATTCTGCATAAATATTCTTACTTTTTCATCAAAAACATAAATGTTTAGGACTATCTTGGAATATATTTTTGCAGAATACTGCGTCTCTGATATTAAGTATGTACCTATTATTTCATATGAAATAATCATTTTTAATAAACAAACAATTATCTTAGTACTTTGTTTTATTTGTCGCATTTAAATTATGTCTATACTTCATCATTCCCCTACCCAATCATTACTTGGAGTCGGCGCAACATGTCTTCTTCTCCCACACGCTCCTATCTGACGTCATCCCGCCAAGGGCGGATCCAGGGGGAGGGTCAGGGAGGGTCATGACCCCCCCTGAGCTTGTTCCAGGACGTAGGTGGACCAATTCACTAATTGATATATATTTTGTCACCATACAAATTTTATGTTACTACCTACATATGTACCTGCAATATTTAATTAATTTCATGTAATGTAATAACTTTGTATACTGGCAAACTTGTTGACTTGAAAAATTGCTGAAAATATGACATCTCGTAAACCTGTTCAGGATGGACCCATAAAATTAGTCAACTAAGACCCTGATAAACCTAAATCAGAATTTAGCGAAATTATAGTTAAACACAAACTGATAAAAGGAATCGATTTAATTCTACTCTACTTCTGCTCTAACCCATTCTGTCAATGGGGCGTGCAGCAATCTGTCTGACGAATATCAAGCCGGACCAAATATCATGGCTGGCAATAAAAAAAACGCTGATATGAACATTCGCAAAACTTTCGAGGATTCAAGATCATTTTGACCACAATTTCAAATTTCAGTTGGATTGCAAAGAGAGCTCCACTGAAATGCGATTATGGCAATCGAATAAAAAAAAACCTTGAAGTGGTGAACATATACCCGAGATGGTGATCGCTGGCTTTGCCTGTTCCCTGCTATCTCTGTGCAATGACAAGATTCCTTGAGAGCTCCAAGTTTACTTTAGTTAGGTTTGGTTTTTAGTTAGGTTAGGTTTGGTTTTTAGTTAGGTTAGGTTTGGTTTTAGTTAGGTTAGGTTTGTTTCTGAGTTAGGTTAGGTTAGGTTTGGTTTTTTAGTTAGGTTAGGTTAGGTTTGGTTTTTAGTTAGGTTAGGTTAGGTTTGGTTTTTAGTTAGGTTCGGTTAGGTTTGGTTTTTAGTTACGTTAGGTTAGGTTTGTTTCTGAGTTAGGTTAGGTTTGGTTTTTAGTTAGGTTAGGTTAGGTTTGTTTGTGAGTCAGGTTAGGTTTGTTTTTGAGTTAGGTTAGGTTAGGTTTGGTATTTAGTTAGGTTAGGTTTGGTTTTTAGTTCGGTTAAGTTAGGTTTGTTTCTGAGTTAGGTTAGGTTTGGTTTAGTTTTTAATCAGGTTAGGTTTGGTTTTTAGGTAGGTTAGGTTAGATTTGGTTTTTAGTTAGGTTAGGTTAGGTTTGGTTTTTAGTAAGGTTACTGAGAAACAAACCTAACTTAACTAAAAACCAAACCTAACCTAACCTAACTAAAAACCAAAACTAACCTAACCTAACCTAACTCAGAAACAAACCTAACTTAACCTTACTAAAAACCAAACCTAACCTAACCTAACCTAACTAAAAACCAAACCTAACCTAATCTAACTCAGAAACAAACCTAACCTAACCTAACTACAAACCAAACCTAACCTAACTAAAAACCAAACTTAACCTAACTAAATACCAAACCTAACCTAACCTAACTCAAAAACAAACCTAACCTAACTCAGAAACAAACCTAACCTAACCTAACTAAAAACCAAACCTAACCTAACCTTACTCAGAAACAAACCTAACCTAACCTAACTACAAACCAAACCTAACTAAAAACCAAACCTAACCTAACCTATTTAAAAACCAAACCTAACCTAACCTAACTCAAAAACAAACCTAACCTGACCTAACTTAAAACCAAACCTAACCTAACCTAACTAAAAACCAAACCTAACCTAACCTAACTCAGAAACAAACTTAACCTAACCTAACTCAGAAACAAACCTAACCTAACTCAGAAACAAACCTTACCTAACCTAACTACAAACCAAACCTAACCTAACCTAACTAAAAACCAAACCTAACCTAACCTAACTAAAAACCAAACCTAACCTAACCTAACTCAGAAACAAACCTAACCTAACCTAACTCAGAAACAAACCTAACCTAACCTAACTACAAACCAAACCTAACCTAACTAAAAACCAAACTTAACCTAACTAAAAACCAAACCTAACCTAGCCTAACTAATAACCAAACCTAACCTAACCTAACAAAAACCAAACCTAACCTAACTAAAAACCATACCTAACCTAACCTTACTCAGAAACAAAGCTAACCTAACTAAAAACCAAACCTAACTAAATACCAAACCTAACCTAACCCAACTCAGAAACAAACCTAACCTAACTCAGAAACAAACCTAACCTAACTAAATACCAAACCTAACCTAACCTAACTCAAAAACAAACCTAACCTAACTCACAAACAAACCTAACCTAACCTAACTAAAAACCAAACCTAACCTAACTCAAAAACAAACTTACTCCTCACAAAAGCCAGTAAGTTCACTTTTCGTGTTTTTAGACTAAATAGACATTTTCGTCGTAACGAAGTCACTGGTTCATCCGATTTGGATGGAAAACGCTTTAGAAGCGCTACTTCGTTTTGCGGCAGCTGCCAGTTTTGCGGGAGACATGGTCACCGAGGTCAAGACTGTCGCGGCAGAAACAGATTCGGCGTGAAAAACTTTGCAGTGGCAGCCAAGATGGAGCCACCACCACGCGTCTCAATTTGCCTTCTGTTTTTGATTCCGGTTTAGAATGTAGTCTGATTAAGTAAAGCCATTGTAAATTTCTTGAGGAAGTTTTTCTGTAGGAAGTAGTAATGTGATTTCTCCGCTACAAATTAAGTGTGCTACTAAATTCCAAAATCTTTATCATTATGTATCACGCTTTGCCAGGTAATTTCAGTTTCTTAGTTAAGAAGTTTTAGTAGGCCGTAATGTTTTAGAACTAGGGATTTCCGCTCAGATTAGTAACGATAGTTTAACTTTTACTGAGAAAAATATTTCTAACTCTTGTACAACAGTTTCGTAATTTAACGAAGATGCGATAGATACCGACCTCGTAGAATAAGACAAAGATTGGTTATTGGGTATATTGAGAAAATATTCCAATAACTTTATACTTAGTTTACCAAATACCTGCATAAAAACGGGTGAATTAGAAATCGATTTTATTGACCCTGCTAAATGTTTTTTGGGAAAACCATTTTTGGAAAACCAACCGTAATATGGATTGTCTTCTCTAGAGATTGATATCATTCATAAAAAAGATTTAAGAGATGATAGTGGCCAAAATTCGTACCCATTCAATCCCCAGCTTGAAATAAGCGTTTTGATCGCAAAAAGCGAATACAGTAATAAAGACATTAAAACTGTAAAATAACTAGCTATTGAGTAGTTACACATTATTACTAGATATCAGAGAAGATGGCAATATGTACATGCACAAGTAATTATGTGTGCCCGGCGCTGCTGCTGGAGCTGCGGAAACCCTAAAGTGAAAATATAATAACCTTACGGGCAATTATATTTTTGAGACCTTTGGGGTTGAGACGCTTGGGACATGAGGGCTGGGTGCACGAGCTCTGTATAAGGAACTCGCTAAGCGCTTGGTCGACTCCACCCGTGATCAAAAGGCTGGACTGTATTTCGCGCAAAGAATTGGCATTGCCATTCAGTGTGGTAGTGGTGGCGTGGTTTTTAGTTACATAAATTTAGTTATTAATGTGGATATTTCTTGTTTAGTATTGTTTCTGTTCAATAAAATTATGTGTTAAGTTTTCGAGTGGACAATAACGAATAACAATTTTTAACTACAGTACTTATGTACATTAATAAATTGCCTACTTTTAACTTGTTATCAAAATTAAATTGTAAGTTTTTGACTTGACCACGACTATGTGACCCCCTCCTGGCGTCAAAACTGGATCCGCCCTTGCATCCCGCAAGTAACGCAAATTATTTATATACTTACCTATTTTTATATCAGTAACTTGGTTCACAGATCCACTGGCAGATAGCTTGCCCAGACTCCCAAAAAAAAAGAATTATTTTATTAATTCCTCTATTTGACTTACCTAATAAAAAATACTAATCGAGGGCCCTCATCATTATTTGCGCCGATTACGACAATTTAGTGAGTTTTGAGCAAAGCCTCAAAATATTAATATATTTGCTTATGTAGGAGGATCAGAAGAATACATTGCCTTTAAGTTAGTAATTGTATAAATTGCTATCTTTAGCCTTCATATTATCACTGTACTTTTTCTTTTTGAATTGGAATAAGGTGTTATAATAATTATCTATACTAATATTATAAAGAGGTAAAATTTGTAAGTTTGTATGTAATGGGTAATCTCTGAAACTACTGAACCGATTTTGAAAATTCTTTTACCATTAAAAAGCCGCATCTTCACTGAGTGACATAGGCTACTTTTTATTGCGAGTTAACGCACCACGCGGGCGGAGCCGCGCGCGGAATCTAGTGTGTAATAAAGTTTGGTTTTGTTGTCTTTTCCATATTTGAGGAACTACTTCAAGTTTTTATTTGTAGGTTATTTATATTCTTTTTTTTGGTACTCTATTTTTAATTAGGGATATTTACCAATTTTATGCACGTCAAATTAATTACATTTAAGCCATGAACGTGATTTTCTTGGTTTGTTTCAGTTGTGTTGTGTAGAAACTTGAGTCTCAAACATTCAAAAATGTAGCAGTGTGTGAGAAGGTGTTAAATAAAAATCATAACTTTGAAATTCTTTTTTATTTCCACCTAAACGATATCAATACAGTCGGTGGAGTCTAAGACTAAATTATTAACATGTAATCTTAATTCTCTAAGTATTTACAAACAGTATACTAGTTCTCAGTCCAGAATTTTTGACACTTTAAAAAAATAGGAAATTGTTTTATAATGCGAGAATTTCGTTAAAATGTTTACACTACTAAGTCAAGACCACTTCTTGTATAGCAATGGAAAGGGATTGATTTCATATTCCATTTTAAAATCTGTTATGTTTATTAGTTGAACAATGTGTTACAGATTATTTATAAGTCAGATAATTACATTATTAATATATTCACGTGGCTTCATTTTTACTTTTTATTGTAATCAGGAAATAAGTGGTATATTAACTTTTAGTTTTTACACTTGGAATATTCTTTTTATCGACCTTTCTAATTAAGTATATTTAGTCGTAGCTATGAAATATAATATCAAATGCATATTTATGTTTGATACAAAATATAATTAATTTATATCTATTTAGAAACTACAGAAGTGTACCAAAAAGACTGAACTGACTCTTTAGGCATCATCAAAATCACAGAGAAACGAAACTTCAACGTTCATTCACTGATAACGATATTACATAATATTTGCAACGGAATTTTACAAAATGACATAAGTACATACATTTGCGTAATAAAGCTTACAGTATACTGATTTACCAAATCGATTACAATCACTCGATCAACTAATCGGTTCGACACATCACTACGAATTGCGTTCCCTAAAAGTAATACTTATAGCTTAGAGTAAAGCTGTATTTTTTGTTAAAAATAAAAAATGGCAGTCTTTATATATTTTTTACAATGAGTATAAGTAAGTATGTACACTTAAAAAATACACCCGATTTTTTAATTATATACATTTACCGCAAAAATCGGTAATAAGCGCTTAGTTATCACTTTGAGCATATCCGTGAAGTTCTTTTAAATATCAATATGCGCAAAATGAGTTAAGCCGATCAGATCGGCCGAATAAATAATACTAACTACACTATAGGCAAAACAGTCGTCCATATATACAGTATTCAATATTCTACGATACAATTATTCTCATATTCTCATCGTTGAGTGTGGAGGTTTCCTGTTGGCGGGCGCTGGTGGCAGCCCGGGGCCTACGAGAGGCGACATTGACGGTGATCTGGTCGCCAATGGTGATAGGGAAGGCGAGAAAGATGGCGACATAGCGGCCGCAGCAGAGAACCCGCCAGGAACGTCGTGGCTTATTGGAGACCTCGGCAACAACAGCTGCGGCTGTCGGCACGATAATGATGGCGCCGGACAACTCCTCGGAGCCACTGTCGTCAACAATGGCGGAGGAACACTCTTCCCGCCAGATATTGACGTGCCTTTACTCTTCGCACTTGAAGCACCACTGTTACCACTCTGCAGGGATACAGCGTCATCTTTTAGTCGAGCAATTTCAGAAAATACGTGCGCCAAAGGCTGGTATTGAGGTCCCCAATCTAATAAGTAATCCCAATTGTAACTACCAGTCAATTCTTCTTCAGAGTGAACTATTGAACTTAAGCTACCAGTCATTGAAGGTCCAGCAGTTGGCACGGCGTTACTGTCTCCTGGAGCGCTCGAGAAAGCGCCCAACGCCATAGCTCTGTCAACTGCTGCACTAGCTTCATCTGCACTACTTGCTCTTTCACTACCGGTCACTTCATTCAGTTTGGCATATATTAAATTAGTTATGTCGTTTTCATGTGCTCCGTCCTCGTCAAACATGTGCATTGAGTCTATAGGTGCGTGGTGTAACATTGTGTCCTTATTTCCTACATTTTCTGAGCACCTTCTTGATGAGGTCGATGCACCACCACCGGTCCCTGTGTCAACAATACCTAGTCTCGCCAAGTACTCTTGAGTGTTATGTACTGACACGTCAGACAGGTTATCATCGTCTACTCCGTTAGATTGTCTGTGGATACCAGATTCTCTTTGTAGGGGACCTTCGTTTATCATTCGGATTTCCTCGTCTTCGCCATCCTCACCGTCTTCAGCAGACCCTCGACCACTGGATCCAGACTGGTCAGAACCAGATAACTCCGACGTTGTCGCTGCTCCTGAATTCGAGCTAGCTGTGTGTGGGCCATACGGTGGGATCTCATCATACTTTGGTGGTGCGAACTGATTAGCTGGGTTCACTGTTCCCGTATTTCTAATAGGAATGGTGTCGAAAGCACTCGGGTCAACGTAACTGTTAGTAGCACCGACGCCTTCAGAGCTCAGGCCTGGTTTATTTACTTTCTTGTGTCTTTTGTTCTTCATATGCAAGAATAGGAAAGCTGCTGCAAATATGATGATGATAAAAATAAAGACAATAAGTAGTCCCAATGCCCAGTCTGAAAGGCCACCACTTGCAACTGCAGCGGGATCATTTATTTGGGTTGCATCTGATGCAAGTGCCATGTCATTCATTCCAATTTCAACAGCAGTCTTGTTAGTTAGAGATCCTTGCCGTCCAGAACTGGCTGTGACTACTAAACTTATAGATTTGTCAGAACCGAAGAGATTTTGAACAGAATCAACTTTCTTTTTCAATATAATTACACCTGTTGTTCTGTTGATCTTGAAGTATGAGTGGGAAGTAGAGAGCTGGTATACTATTCTTCCATCAATGCCCTTGTCTCTGTCTGTAGCAGTGGCTTGGCCAATAACGTAACCAGCTGGAAGAGACCCGGACTTCGGTACTCGGAACTTATACGTCTTTTGCGTGAATTGAGGGTAAAACTCATCCCTGCTTTCAATATCAATCCTGACTTTTACAGTTGTGCTTTTACCACCCAGGTCCGAAGCTTTGATTGAAAATTCATACTTGTTCTTGATCTCATAGTCAAAAACCGCATTTGAATTGACTAGCCCAGACGAAGAATCTATTAGGAACATTTTCCAAGAGTCATCATTTCTATTGTAGTTATTTGCAGAAGGAACAATTGAGTAGTTTAGCTTCCCATATTGTCCTTTATCTAAATCAGTTGCTCTAGCCGTAAATATTGATGTGCCGACCCTTTCATTCTCGCCAATGGTTTCAAAATACTCATTGACAGGGAAAGTCGGTGCGTTATCATTTTCATCAAGAATGCTAACACTTATGTAGACTGCATTGCATAGCGCTGGCACACCTTGATCGCAAGCAACAACAATAAGCTTGTATTGACTGCTTCCAGTATCGTAATCAAGAGTCTTATTTACAGATAAATATCCTGTCGTGGGATGAACGAAAAACAATTTCTTATCATCTCCCGATGTTATATTGTAAATGATAGCGGCGTTTGGAGTCCCATAGAGATCTGCATCAGTAGCAGCTAGTTGAGTAAGCGTGTAGCCAACTTTGACGTCCTCACTGACAGTTAATTCTAAATCATTGGTTGCGAACATCGGAGCATTATCATTAGCATCAGCTACAGTGACAAATACTGTGATAGAAGTTTTGTTTTGGTTGTGTGATAGCATTTTTCCTTGTTCTACAGCTGCCAGTCCAAGTACGTAGGAATCTTGAGTTTCTCGGTCGAGTTTGTTGAGTAGGATGAGGGCTCCTTCGAGAGTGACGTCGAAGGTAGTGCCCTCGTTGCCTGATATGATGTGGATGTCAAGGTTGTATTTCTTGAGAACGTCGTTGATACCGCCGATCTGCAGAAGCGTCGTTCCCTTTTCTGTATCCTCGTTCACTGTGATCCTGGAATTGAGAAATGTACTTGGTTATCATTTGGAATAAGTGTTATAACTAGGCTTTTACCTATTTTATTTTCTTTTTTCCTTTTCTAAGTTACTAAATTAGTTAGTATTTAAATTAATTCAATGTTTAAAAGCTTACCTATAAGTATCTTGTCCAATAAAAGGCTTGATCTCGGAAGATGCTCCCGTACTAATCCTCACAGAGGCGACAGCACTTCTATTAGGCTTGCCGTGATCTGTCGCCACGATAGCCAACTGCGTGTCCCTCTGGTTTGGAGGTAAAGCACTATAGTTTACGAAAATAGCGCCAGAGATAGCATCTATATAGTATCCCTTAGTTGGTCGCAGGATTGAGTAAGTGATCTTGCCGTTGTCGCCGTCATCTCGATCTTTGGCACTTACTGAACCGATTTCTAGTGAGTCTGTACCCTCTGAAATTGAGAAAAATATTAAATTAGTTTTTACATAATAGTCAAAATTCAAACGTTTCATTACGGAATACACAATTTACTCTGTATTATCACCAAGCACTCAGAAATGCAAATTAAAATAATGTAATCAATATTTAAACTCACCGGGCAATATTCTGTTGTATGAGATTTCATCGAAAACTGGCGAATTATCATTAACATCAGTTACTTTTATTGTCAGGGTAGTTTTAGCAACATGTTCACTGTCCGATGCCGTTACATTTATTTCATACATTTTCTTTGCTTCGAAGTCCAGAGGTCGATTCAACACAATCTTGCCACTATATCTGTCTATAGAAAAGCTGCTGTCCCCTTGCAATATAGAGTACTTTAGTGCCGGATATGTATCAACGTCGTTCGCAGTAACAGATGTGAGCACTGTCCCAACTTCCGTTCCTAAAAAAAAGAAACAAAATAAACTGACGGGTCTCGTTTGACTGCCGTTTTAATGATCCGCCAAAATAAAAATTCTCCAAAACAAAACCTCTGTCGACTTACAATGATATAAAAAACGAATAAAAAGCGACGCGAACGCCGCGGACCGTTGGTGAACCGCTAAAACATGCACTCGGAAAAAATGTAATACCATCCAATAAATATTGATCCTAAAGGAGTCCCTTTTATTTAATCTCGGCGTTGGAATCGAAAAGTCGCAATGTTACCAAGTCGAGAATACAAATTATGTAAAATGCCTCCCTCTCTGTGGTACGCTTTTTGTTCTACCAATTTATTTCGAAAAGTCGATAGGCCGACCAACGGCAATTTAAAACCCGAATGCGAATACGGAGTAAACGAGTAAAAACGTACCTTCCGATACTGAGATGACGTTTGGCGGTGGGAATGTTGGCTGATTGTCGTTCACGTCTACGACATTGATCCTCAGCGTCGCAGTCCCTGTCATCTGCGGGTCTCCTTCATCAGTGGCTATCACTGTCAGTTTATATGTCTCCCTTATCTCTCGATCTAACACTATATTTGTTTTCACCGATCCCGAGAATGCGGGTTCAATAATGAATGCATTATCGTGATTTCCGTCGACAATGTGGTATAATATCCTTGCATTTACACCGCGATCTCCATCTTTTGCCGCCAGTTGCACAACAAATTCGCCCTTAGTGTTTCCTTCAAGGACATTCGCGATGTACTGTTGCTGCGTAAACCTGGGAGCGTGGTCGTTCTGATCGATCAGATTTATTATAACGTCGCAGTAGCCGTATAGGACCGGCGCGCCTTCTGTGCGCGCGACTACAACAAGCTGCCTCCGCGGCCCTGGATACGACTCATAATCCAGATTTGCTGAGTTATTCACCTTTATTACGCCTGAGTTAGAGTCTATTTCGAATGCGTACTGATCGTTGCCGTTGCCGATTTCATAAATTATTCTCTGACGCCGCCCGTCGCTTCTAACCGCAGTTACTTGAAGCACGTCTTTTCCATACGCCATGTTTTCTTCGATAGTTACATTATACGTTGCATTTTGGAAGTTTAATGTGGGTGTTTGGTCCGAGAAATCCCCAACACGTATTTCTATGAGTCCAACAGAACTTTGCGGTGGGTTGCCTTTATCTTTCGCCATGACTTTTAAGTGAATTAGTTTTCCGTTTTCACTGGCTAAGCTTTGTGTTGCAGTAAGCACGCCGGTTGTTGGATTTATACGGAACTTGTGATTCGATGTATCCAGAAGTTCGTACAATATTTCAGCATTTATTCCTATATCGTTATCGGTTGCTGAAACGCGAAGTAAACTTTGTCCTGGCGGCGTCAGTGTTGCAACTTGTTCTCTAAACGGATATTTTGTGAAAATTGGTTTGTTGTCGTTCACGTCATTGATAGTGACTTCGACCGAGACTCTTTGAGAGCGAGTTATGTATCGCCCCTCGTCTGTAGCTACCGCCTCAAAGTGATACACACTTGTCTTTTCCCTGTCAAAAGTCCTGCAATAGAAATATAATCAAAATTATTATAAATCAATAATGAAAAAGCAGGTATAGATCATTTGTTGCACTAAGTCTCATTGACTAGTTATTGAATAATTGTTTAACTTACCCAGTAGTAAAAATAATTCCTGTCTTGTTATCTATTCTGAACAAGCCTTGACTTTCATTCGCCAGTGAATAGACGATACGTTTATTGAAACCCAGATCAGCATCAGTGGCTCTCACTTTGATTACCGACGTATCAATCATGGCATCTTCGGGTATTGCTGCTGAGTAATGTCCAGTATCAAATACTGGATCGTTATCATTTTGATCTTCAACAATAACTGTGATATTACACGATCCTTGCAACGCTACAGGTGATCCATGATCAAAAGCTGTTATTGTCAAGTGATATTTGGATTGCGTTTCACGATCCAGTGTCTTAGCAGTTAGTCTTCCTGTAGTTGAATCAATAGAAAATTTATTCCCATTATTGCCTGATGTGATACTGTAAGTAATCACTCCATTTGCTCCAATGTCTTTGTCAGTTGCTGCAACCGTGTGAATGACTTCAGGCTCATTATTTTCAGGTACAACTAAAGGATAGCAAGACCCGGTTTTGAAACTAGGAGGGTTATCATTCACATCCATTACGCTGATGGTAACAGTAGCCACGTCAAAGTTTGTGGTTGACTGAAATGTGCTGGAGTCTGTGACGTAGACGGGGAAAATGAATTGGTCTCTTTCTTCTCTATCGATCTTTGTTTTTACTATGATGGTACCGAGACGTTCGTCGATTGAGAATTTATTATCAGCTACTCCGGAAGGTATCATGTAGGTAAGGTTACCTGAAAAATAACAAATAAGATATAGTACCTTGATGACCAAGCAGCTATGTTCAATTAATTGTTGGTAATTATGAAGAGTTTTGGAATTTTATGAATAGAATAAAATATTATAAGATAGACTTACTTGCACTTCCTCTTGAAGATTTTGCTGACAATCTGGTGACAAAACTACCCGGTCTTATATCCTCACTTATATTGGTTCTGTAGAAAGAATCGGTGAATCTTGGTGGCACATTAGTCGACTCCTGCAGCGTCAACTGAAGCGTCATGTGACTTTGCCTTGGGAATGGTATACCGTGGTCGGAGGCAGTAAGGTTTAGCTTGTACTGCCCTGGTCTGACTCTCGATATATCTTGAGAATATTTATTTGACAACGTCAACTTCCCTACATCATACTCCATAGAGAAGTAAGCATGGTCATTGCCACCTGAGATGTAGTAGGAAATTCTTCCATTATCACCAGAATCCGCATCAATTGCTAGAGCTTGGTAGAAAGTTCCAGACAAAGTATTCAGTGATACAGTAGCTTTATTCGCAGAAACAAATGTTGGCGTATTATCATTGGCATCAGTTACGGAAATGTGTACGGTAGCTGAGGTAGCCATCCTTTCCGATACATTTGTTGCCAAGTCAGTAGCTTCTACAATTAGCCAATATTCCTTTAGTTTCTCGTAATCAAGGTTTGAAGTAAGAGTGAGAGAACCAGTTAGAGGATCTAAGTTGAAAACATTTTTTGTAGCAGGCAAAGATGATACAACTCGAAAATTCAGTTCTCCGTTTGCACCAGCGTCAGCATCCTTTGCTGTAAAATTGTGCACTATCATACCGATCGGGGTAAGTTCTGATATTTCTATGTTGACAGGATCTTGAGGCCACTGCGGTGAATTGTCATTAACGTCTACTATTTCTATTTTGACTGTCACAGCACTACTCTGAGGGTTGTTAGTGGCAGACGTGTCTAAAGCTCTAACTTCTAGACGATATTCATCTTGAATTTCTCTGTCTAGTTGTCTGGCTACTACCAAAGACCCTGTTCTACGATCAATTTCAAACGTCCCTGGTGAGTGATCAGCTGTGATCGGCATGAGTAGATACGATATTTGCTTTTCGTCGTCATCGTTTACAGAATTCTCTCTAATATCGCTGTCACAACACGCGACCGTTCCAACAACATGGCCTATTTTTGCATCTTCCTTAACCTGAAAGTAGGAATTTGAATTAGCATTTTTGTCATTTATATTAATACTAGTTTAAGTTAAACTAATGTAGTGTTTACTTACTTTGAATGATAAACTAGAGCTGGTAAACGTTGGTCTATTGTCGTTCAAATCCAAAACCTCTACCTTGAGCTGTCTCACAGTCTGCTTTGGTGGTGTACCTCCGTCTGTTGCTGCGACCGTCAATCTATAGATCGATCTCTCTTCGTGGTCTAATACTAAAATATAAAACAAAAATATTAGTAAAAAGAATGAATTCATAACGTGTCAAACCACATATTTCTATTAGTCCATTCAAAAAACCTACCAGTACTAGTTTTGATAACACCTGTGTTGGCGTCTATTACAAATACGCCAACACCATCCATATCTCTCTCATTTAGGATAGAATATACAATAGTAGAATTGACTCCGTTATCTCTATCTATAGCTTTGACTCTCGCTACTTCTGCTCCAGGTTGTTGTTCTTCTCTTACACTGACTACATCTTCTCTAGGGTCTATTATTTCAGGTGGATTGTCATTCACGTCAGTGATTTTGATGGAAACTGGTACACGGCTTGATCTCGGCAGCGTTCCTTGGTCTTTAGCTTCAGCGAACAGGGAATAGGATGATTTGAATTCTCGGTCTAATATTTCCTTGGTTGTAATTATTCCTGAAACAAACATAATACAAATAAATAATTTATACAATAATATACTCAAAAATAAAACAAAGGCAGAACAACATGTTTGCCAATAATAATTTATTCAATCAATACGTACATATTGTATACTGAATAAAATAAAATATTTTAATTTACGTAAAACTACTTTTAATGTTTCATACCAATAATAATTACAGAACACTTAACAAAATTCCCTATATACTCGTACCGAAAGCCAAAAAAAAAATGTCAATTTCAAACCGATTATTTTTAAGTTTGCAACCTAAAATTAAGGATTCATAAAAGAGATCGCCTCGGGACAGAATAGCTATGATTATCCGAAACTCCATATCGAGACCCTAAAAATTGTGATGACAGAAGCAAGGCAGCAAAATGAATACCGCTGTTGAATGAACAATAATAAGCTTAAAATAGATGACATTAAGGTATACAACGGTGTAACGGAAGAATTTATTAGGGTATAATAAGATGTGTCAGAAAGCACTGTAATGAGCGATTGGATCTGTGGTGTAGAAAAAGTATGCTTCGTTATTTTTAACGTATTTCTCGAGTCTTCGGTGTTAGCTGTTAACAGTAATATTTTCTTCACAATTGTTGATTTGGTTTTCTGTAAGATGGAGATTATTGTTGTGGTGTAGAGTATCTTTGGTTTTGCTCACCTCTAGGGCAGAGATCACGACGGCTCAGCAATAAATATTACCAGGTTCAAATCCCTGATTTTAATTTATTAAATCAGGCTTTTGATTTGTTGGCTGAGGTGTTATTTACAACTTTGTTACTTTTATCAAATCATCCTGTCGTGCGAATACGGAAGGAGAATTGGAATTTAAAGGATCTGAGTAATTGTATACGCTCATTTGTATGCAGATGTCTGTTCTAACGGAAAATAAAATAGTATTTGAAAGTCTACTTATCAAGTATATTTGTGGTTATGTAACTACACAATATGATAAGTGTTTAACAATGTTTAAAGATGTGTATCAATCTTGCAAAACAGCAGTTTAAAATCTCGAACAAGCTTGTCCCAAATATTTCACGTTACTTTGTTAAGACAAAGGACAAAATAATTTACAATCGATTCGTCTTTGATCACAATTACCTTTTTTGTTTCAACCTTGTTTGTTATTGCTGCAATTTATAGCACTCTGTCCACAGTAAGATTCCAGCAACATTTTACACCTATAATTCATTTGAGAACATATGAAAATAAAAGATATCCGTCAACAAAACGAGTTGTAGGGCCCTGTGCGTCCTACACGTACATTTGTAACATATGAGCTTTAAATAGCCGACGACAGTATCTAGTACTGGTAAGGCTTGTAATAAAACATGGGAGAGAATAGCCAGGCTCCTACATAGCAATATTTTAATAATAGTTAATGGCGGGTCACGGCGCATGCGCGAGCGACGACGTTTATAACTCGCAATTGACGCGCATAAATTCATTGTGAGCTGCCTCCCGTTGTGGGCCCTTGGCCGCAGTCGTGTGACCTTTTAAATAATAAAAATGGCCGTCAAGTTATTGATTGATAATCGATTTCGATTATTGTGGAAATTTATAGCCTGGAAGCAACCACTGCTGCTAACTGGTAATCAGGATAAACGGGTATGCCTACTGGATGTAGTGCATCTAAGCGATTTGCCGAATCTATTTTGTCTCTAATATTTTTTACAAAATAACTTACTAAGTCTTTGAGTTCACATCACATTCGATTATAACATTATTGCATGAACAATTATGTATTTTACAAAAAGCCCGCCTAAACCTGTCATCGTAAAATACAAGGCTCATATATTTACGAGTACTATCATTTAAACTGTTATCACAATTAATTCAGGTTGATTAACATCCTAACCTAACAACCAGTTCTATCAAGTCCCAAAGATCACAAACAGACCGACGGCTATCAATGCTCATAAAAGGCAGAGTTTTTGCCACTGGGAACATTGTGGGTGCACCTGTTGAAGACCGCAATCTTCCAATAGGGGCCACATACAGACGTCGCAAATGATTTACGAATTTAGCTCTCACTCGGTCCTTGCTAACTAGCTCGGGAGTGTTCGGGTGCGATCGCAGATAAGCCGAATTGAGACGAAAAGCTCCACCATTCATCAGTCAGTTATGGAAAATAACGAAGTGCCAGCCACCCTTTTTATGCCATCCTTAATACTCGCACGATTTCTTCGATAAACATCTTTTTGGATAAGATCAGTTCGGATTCTTATTTGCATATCTTATTAAATTTAGTCGGTGTAAACAAGGCTAAACATGGAACAGTTTTTTCTGCTTTTTGCTCCCGCTTTCCTTATCGGGTTGCAGGTCCTAAGCAGTACCATGTACTGAGTTTTCGTTACTCAAAGTCACACGCTAAAGGGTTCCGGTTAAGGATTTTATACATGTACTCAATAAACCCAGTCAATAAAGATTATTATTAATAGCAATTAATGCCAATAATGCTACTCCGTTCTTGGGAATCATTAAGATACCTACGGCTTAGCGTGGGTGTCGAAGAATGCGACTGAGGGATTATAATAATATCAGAGAACTGGCACCGCCGTCCTCCCGACATTGACTGCTATTAGCAGCTGCGATTATGAACTCGATTTATATTTCACAAAAATGATATCTTACAACGCCTTTCAAGCCGCTGTAGATATGAATTCTGAGTAAGGACCCAAAAATATCCAATGGCCAGGCACTTGAAATAATTCCTTAATTACATAAACGTATAGAAAGCGGTCCATGGGAAGGTCGAAAACAAACACAGCCATCGGATCTGCTCCCCATACGTTCAAATTGTGCAGGTATTAAAATGGCCGTATTTATTCAACATGTTTGTTCTATCAATGACTTTCGAGGGACTTACATACTTTGGGTTTTAGCTTTCAAAAGTGCCGGCAAGCTAAACAAAGGGCAAGTGGCCGGCTGGAAGTTGCTTGCCTGATCAAATAGAAACAAGTATTTGGTATTACGGTAAAATATCATTGTTCTTAGTTAGTTCTGTACACAATGTAATGATGCATGTAGCGCCGGTATTTGTCCTCGTAATATATATTCGATCTGTTGCTGGAATCATTTTGTGTGATAAAATTTATTTCAAACTTTTCCTAAACCTGATTCTAAAAGTCCAAGACTGGTAACGATTTTGATCTTTTGTGTGTTTTTTTTAAATGGTGAGTAAACCTACAGAGTAAGCACCTACGAGTAAAGGAAATGTATTTCAACTTTTGCCTCCAACGAATTTATTCAAGTCTTATAAGCCTGCTCATCTCATGACAAATAAGCTATCTACACTTAAGAAATCTTTTGACCTTGGCTATGTCAGTAGCCATTGTTGTCGGGTCAACATACGACGGTAGCTTTTGGGCGGCTTATAATGATAAATTGCAGCTAGACGTCACCTACGATGAGCATTCAATAGAAGACGCAGTAATGATCGTTATAAATCAAAAATATGTTTTTGATATTCCTATAAGTTTGACTAATTGGTCCGACAATGGTAATATGCAAAAGCTTGGTACAAGAAAAATTACTTGTTCGTATAAGACGGTTTTAAAATAAAATTTGTTGTAGAAAAATCTTATAAATGACTACACTATTTAATGTTACCGATTAATAAAAATGAACTTTATCTGTCTTTCCTTACGGCTTATTACGGCTTTTTGGACGAGTATTTAGGTTGCAGAATTCGAAGTAAAAAAATAATATAAATGATATTTTTGTAGAAACTTACCTGTAACAGGGTTGACATTGAAGCTGGTATTTGACGGGAACAGGCTGTATCTAATAACAGCATTGTCGCCCAAATCAGCGTCAGTTGCCGAGATCTTCCCTACAAACGCGCCAGCTTTCTGATTCTCTTCAACTTGGAACTCATACGCAGACTTACTAAATACTGGATCATTGTCATTTGCATCTATTACATTGACGACTAAGATAGCGGTTGCGGAAAGTGGCGGTATTCCATTGTCGACAGCTATGATGGTCATTTTATGTTTTGCTGTCGTTTCCCTGTCCAATTGTTTTGCGAGGTACACCCAGCCTGTGCTTGGCTGCACTTTGAAGTACTCTTCAGATGAGTTTGCGCTTGGAGCTATCTTGTATGTAATGCGTGCGTTGTTTCCTGTGTCTTTGTCTATTGCCTGGATTTCAAGAATCTGTTGAACAAATATTTATATTAAATTACCGTGTATTGGAATTAACGTATCAGATTTCAGCATTCGGCTTAAAAAGGCAATACAACTAAAGAAAAAATCTTGTTTAATCTTTTTTTATTGTTTTAATCTACGAGTTTATTTTAAATAATGTTATCGTTTATTTTTCGTTCTGATCTTGTAAACTTGATACCTTTTGATTACTATCGGTCAGTTAAACGATACTCTATAAATTCCATATAGAGATTAATCCGTATTTATGTACGTATTGTAAAGTATTTTTATTAAGACGATACTGTTACTTTTCTCTAACTGTCAATAACATTATTTCATAAACAGATATGTAGTTTTGTTTTAATGGTTGTTCGGAATGACTCAATAAAAAGTTATTTCGTTTTCCATTACTTTTTTTTCTTTAACTTATTTTACATCTGACTCATGGATTCAAAAATTCTTTATTTTAGAGTATCGCGTATTTGTATCAAAATGTTAACATGCCTTTTCCAATTCGTCTTTTATAAGTCATGGAATTTCAATTATTACTTTCGTGAAATACCATTGTTGAACATTTTTCAAAGAAAATAATTCTTATTCTTACCTTAGCATTTACAGCTTCTGATTCCAGTACATTAGCGCTGTAGGATTCGTGTTCGAAGACGGGCTGGTTATCATTGACATCTTGTACGTCAACTACTAGAGTTAGGTTAGCACTGAGAGATGGGATTCCGTTGTCTCTGGCTGAGATGATAAGCGTGTGACGTACGAGGTTCTCGTAATCAAGAGATCTGTAGAAGAAAATACAGGTTCATTAATTAAATGCGTCGAGCGCAAGTGGCAAAGGCAAATAAATTAACACGGCTGCTGTTTCAATCATCTGCCATAGATGGTAGAGGCCACTGATGATGATGATGAGATAGAAATACGATGTTCTTAGAGAATTTGGTATGACTAACGAAGAGCAACAAAATTCGGTAAAATTTGGGAC
This sequence comes from Chrysodeixis includens, assembly GCA_941860345.1. Taxonomy (NCBI): domain Eukaryota; kingdom Metazoa; phylum Arthropoda; class Insecta; order Lepidoptera; family Noctuidae; genus Chrysodeixis; species Chrysodeixis includens. The sequence goes on from OW796096.1 coordinate 12,938,958, forward strand.
TACAAAAATGATGAAATTTAATATATTATGTATTTAAAGTTAGTGAACGTCAACCTTTCTTAGAGTAAAATGAACTTCTGAAGTTTAAGAATGTAATGAACCTTGGTATTAAATATGACAAGATAATAATTAAAATATTACTTACCTAAGAAGTGTAACCAATCCATGTTGCGGGTTCACAGCAAAGGTATTTGAAGGACCCGTCGCTGATGCTAGATGGTAGCTGATCTGTCCGTTCTTGCCTTCGTCTTCATCAGTCGCCTTCGCAGCGTAGACCACTGAACCAATGGCTGCTGACTCCGCGACTGATACTCTCACTGATGATGTGCCAAATTCTGGTGCATTGTCATTGATATCTTCTAGAGTGATTTGGACCTGGTAGAAAAACAAAATGTGTAAAGGATGTTTTGTTTTAGGATTTCATTTGTGTGTGGGCTATTTCGTTTCATTAGAAATTGTACTCTGGTATAATATACATTACTTAGGGTACAGATTGGCTAGAACCAACATATATTATCTTACTCTGAGACATTGCTTAATTCTCTTGTTAGGTTACTTATCAACACCTTTTTAGATCAAGCCCAAGTATATTTCGGTAAGCAGTATGATTTATAAATTTGCAACTACATACAGTGCACATATTAAACCTATAACTGCATTTAGATATTGTATTCAGATTTTATCAACCTAAAAACATTTCCTTACCTGTGTCTGATCAAAACTCGAAGGGTTTCCATTTGCAGCCCTGACGTTTAGGAGGTATGATGGCGTGGTCTCCCTGTCAAGTTGCGCTGTGACCCTGATGGCTCCTGTCATCGGCTCAATGGTGAAGCGATGGTCAGGGTCACCGGAGACTATGCTGTACCGGACTGGAGGTTGACCTGATGGAGAATATATGGTTAGAATTTGTTCAAATTTTTGTTTGTTAATGTCGTCGATATAGTATAGGAATTTTGTATCCTGTTTGTCATTAAAGATGCTGTTTAACATTAATAATATATTAACTACATAAATTAGCTTTCAGATTAACGAATTGATGATTTTCGACTGCGTTTTGATAAACAAAACAAAATTGTTTTTGCTTTATAAATGATTGTTCCTTTATCATGATCTATTTAAACATATCACTTGTCTTTATTAAAACAACCATCATGTTTGCAATTCTTAGATCCTTTAACCTCTTCATAAAGTTTATTTCAATTTCCTAAACTAAGTAAACACGTCAGACTTACAAGTTTACTCGTCTCAATCTTCCTAGATTGTAGCCATGCGAGCGAAATTGACCGTACCACAATTTATAGGATCCATAAATATTTATGCATCAGTATCATTTTACTTTCCGACTCGTATTGTCTTATATTCTCAGAAATGTCCAACTATGTCAGATAAAGTATTCAAACTTATTTTAGAACTTCTACCAACTTTATATTTTTATACAGACATATTAATGAGCGTATGATTGTAAGATTTTTTTTTTCGGTAATTTTAGATCAGTTTTTTGTTTCGCCTTAAGAAATATTGATAGAGTATTAATGTGTTTTAAAAAATAAATTGAAATGTCAAACATAATTTAAACAAATACGTGTTTTAGAGTTTGCCGCCTTTGGTAAATCGAAATTACTTATAGAAGACGGATTCAGTAGATTTTTTTTCTAATTATTTTTACGACTTGATTAGACTTTATGATTAGATTTTTTTTGTTAATTTTCTTCGTCCATAAAACCAAAAATAATGGCACTATTATCTTCTAAATAAATTGCATCAAACTCTGTTTTATTTTAAAATAATTCCCAGACTGTTCACATTATAAATCTTTCTCTTAATAACATTATAACCGCTAGTTTTTATTTCACCTGTAATTATATACTCACAGTTTTTGCGCTTCATCAAAATGGCTTCCTAATTTCGTGACTAGATTCTAAAATTAAGCTAAACCAATTTATATGCAAATGTAAAATATTAATTATTTTTAAGCATATCTGGTTCAGATACTCGTTCGTCATTTTTGCGTATGCATAATGAATTATACTCATCAGGAATTTAGACAAATTGTATTCAATTATGTCAAAGAAGTAAGTGATCACTTTGTCAGGTATGTTGATCTTTGTTATTACAATTATTATTTTACATTCTTTTAAGATGTCGTTTATAGATGGGATACTATAAAAAGCTTTGCTGCCAGCCATGTTTGTACAGCGTCAGCGCGCAACGCTAGTCTCGTATACCTCATCAGCATCCTAGCAACAACCAGTAAGTTAAAAGAGGTTTGAACCCATCGTTGGGTGTGCAGTTTTTACAACATTAGAAAAACTATAAACCTTTTTACAATTTTCTTGATTTACTTTTTCTATAGCCATCCCTCCAACACCAAGACCTTAATAGCCAAACTATTCCTTTCCTGTATCCAATAGATAATACAAGTCACCTATCAACTGTCAAAGCCATAACAGCTATGTCAGAAAGAGACGCTGCTATGGATGATATAGGTCCATCTCCTTCTCGCCTAGGTGTAGTCATGGTGTCTGCATTGATACTGGTTATCAGTTGCTTATCGTTTCCCGCAAGTCGTAACTAGATAAGGCTGTGACGCTCATGGTAGATGCCTGATGGCCATCATAACTATTTATGAGATGTGCTTCATAGTAGGGAACTGCTTTTGAATATTGTTTTGGGATGAAATTGTTGGTAATACGGTAATATAGGTACATGCATGTTCGTTGACGGTATGGTCTCGTTGTGTGTTGAAGATTGTAAGGAAATTCAACCGAATACAGAATTTTTGCTTTAGTAATAGTGGCATGATAATTATGGTGTGCAAGTTATAAGTAATGTCACAGTCAGTGGTGAAAAAGTTGATTCAAAGAGATACACTAAATTCTAAACTATTTCATAAAAAAAAAAACAAAAACTAAACGAAAGTTGTAACAATACTACATTTATAAGTCTAGTACTGACATCATTTACAACAAATAAAAACAAATTTTACAACATGATAATAATAGCGGTCCGACCGATTTCGGCCACGGCGGCCAGTGTTACTATGACACCAGCCAGCTACGTAGGACATATTATAGTGCACAAGCGTGTGCGCAAACACAGGTGCACTCTCTATTCCTTTACTCTCATAGCCCGATGGGACGGTAATCCGACACGACCGGAGAGAGATCAGGCGCAGGACCCACATTTTACGTGCCTTCCGAAACACGGAAGCTGTGATATTTATTTCTTAAACGCACACAACATTCGAAAAGTCGGTGCGCGCCGTGGGGATCGAACTCAAGACCTCTGACTTAGCAGTCCTACGGTCTCGCCACTAAGCTATCACAGCTTCAACATGAATCTGATTAGAAAGAACCTAAACCGTATTACTGTACGGACTTTTTAATAGCATCACAACAAAATACATTTAAAACCAGACTCCTAGAGTCCAAACGACTAAAACAATTGCTTTTATCTTAATGTTCATCAAATCTGTCTACAGTCTTTGAATTTCTTTTATTCCTATCCCTTGAGTATTCAGGCTATATCTAGTCCAGATCTATTTTCATCACGTCTATACTAATTATGCAAACTAAATTAATACCGGGATGTCTGTTCTGTTCCTCGGAGACTATTGTAATGTCTCTCAAATGAGTTTTTGGTCTGTTTTTTCAAAGGTTTTTATTGCTAATTGTCTGTTGTTATGTTTGATACGAGATTTACATACAAAAGTATTCTTTGGCTGTTCTGGCGTGGGTCGCGAACGTAATTCATAATGATGTTGAATAAAATAATGGTTTTGTTTTACTATTGCTTGGTTTCTTTCTAAAGTTTGTGGAACTAATTTAGCTTTATGTTCGTCAATGTTATTTTCGTTATTTAAAACAAAAACGTAATTTAATTTGCTCGTACAATTCGTTTTATTATGTACACCTTTGGAACTGAAGAAGAAATTGCACAGTTCTATTTTATTATCATGACTCACTTTGAGCGTGCTTTCATTCCCGTAAAGCACAAATAACAACCTCAAAGCACAAGAATTCGGTACATAACATAAATTGGCCGTAAGTAAACGCCCAAAACACACACGCATTCAACACAAAAATCAATAACTCCAGCGCAGATTCCAAACCAGTAGCCACGGCGTCATTCGGCTTGTCAATTAAATCTACATTCGCGTCAACACCTTATTTTCCAGTAGGTAGACGAAACCCGAAAATTTTCTCAAATAAACCATCAACCGAAAACGGTTTTGTATCTATCAATTTTTAATTGGCAGCTCTCACAACAATTTAAAGGGGTTCATTGTCGAAAAATTTTTTTCCGGCGTTTCGTATTTTTTTGCGAAGGCGGCTCGCCTTTTTTTTCGCCAGTCGTTTTGGGCAGGTCTGCTGACACAAGATTGATATACAGTCTTATTCGTGGACATGCTCCGGAGTCTTTGTTTAACTGGTCCCGGCCCCTCCCTCCTTTCCGTGTCTCCCCGCGTCGCCCCTTTGTCTCTCCTCTTTATACAGTCGGCGATGTGCAAACGCTAACTTATTTTCGGCTGGATTCACAGGATTTGGCGTAACTGTTGTTTTTGTTGCGAATTGTCGTTATTTTTCGGCGAGTTTTTGCTTGGATGCGATTTGTTCGTCTATTCGATGTTTGGTTTTAATTGTGTTGCAGGTCTTGGTACTTGGTGAAGGTAACTGATGTGATCTGTAGCTTGTATGTAGTTATTTAAGTTTATACCATGTTTGTACATTTGGTAAATTATTACATTCATTTAAGTTTGAATCAAAATTAAACGCTTATACAACATTCTAAACAATAACAATCTATTAATTGTATAAATAACATATTTTTATAGCTATCGCTTTGTTTTAAATATACGTACTATACTCGTAGATAAATGGACAGATGGATAAGATATTAATGACTTGTTTTTCGGATTTGTCTGTATAAACGGGTGTCTTTAGATATTTTCACATCACAACATCATTGTTTTGAAGCACTAGTCTGGCCTGACCCTTTTATTTATGACGCCCATCAAATACCCCTTAAATTCTTTCCGAAAAGAAAAAATAAACTTTTATATTATCAGTATAAAACATGCAGTACAAAGATATAGGATAGCAATAAACTTATGTCATGACCGTTTAGGTTTCGGCGAGTGTTTAGTCAATTCATTAAGGGCCGGGGCCCAGGGCCTAAGCTCAGGGCCGAGGGCCGAGGGCCGTGGGTAGGGTTGCTTGTAAACTTGTACCTTTTTTGGGTCACTCAATCTGATTGAGTCCAAAATGTTGAAAAGTATTTGAGCTGACGCAATAAGCTATAGGATGAATGCTTTTGTATTTGATGACAAAAAAAAATGTGTTTTAGAGGCGAATGGTAAAGTTGCCAAATTCAGAAATAATTGTTTTTTAAATCGCGGCAGATTTTTAAATAAACTATGGGTAAAAAAATAATCTAACGGTTGAATGATTTAAGCGTAAGTAAATAATCAGATTATACAGAAACAAAAATCCTGTTTCAGTTAATTAAATACTTAAAAAGTTAAAAATTACCATAAACAGCTGTAAATATTATAATTTCGAATTAAAAAGCAAGTGAACATCGCGGAAACATTCGTGACTTCTGGTCATATGGTACTAAAAAGCCTACTGGCATAATTTTATGCCGTTTTATCTACATAATTGGACTTGTTTACTCAATAACGGCACCGCCCATTCACATCCACCGTAGGGGGTGCATTCAAAGCCGTATAAGCAAGTATTTAAATTATAGAAACCCTAGGGTCGATTGCTACCAGCCAGTTGGATATAATTCCTTCTTGAGCCTCTGAATTAATAAGCCGAGATCACTGAAGGCCAAATAAATGATGAAATTATAAGAAATTCTTGTTCTAAATTGTAAATTATTAGTAACTGTCGGCTAGTAGTAGTAGTTTGCTTTAAGATTTCTTGCGAATTCAAACTCATTAAGTAATGTGGGTTTTAATTCAATATGTATGCAGTTTATTAATAAGACGGTTACCTTTTTGCTCTGTTTTCAGATTGCACTAACCTAAGCTTGAGGTATTGAGTTCGATTCTTAGGTCCGGTCATGAATCAGTGAAGGATGGGCGATGGGGTGTTGTCTATCATGTTGACGTTTAAAAAGTTCTTCATTGTAGACGAATTTGCATAAATGACTTTCCATTTTGATTGAGTTGATTCTAGATAGTTTAGCTGGCTATATATTTTCTCAAAGTATTTAAGTACTTAATTATACTAAGGCTAGCCTACTAGCTATTATTCAAGGAAAACATTACAGGGATAGTAGATACATTTGAGAAATGTTCAAGTAAGCTAGCGTGATGACAACACTCATTTCTTTTCTAAGTATGTATGAATCTTTTGAGTACTTTTGACCAGTAGTACATTAAACCGGTTTCATTATAAGTGATATTTCACGAACTAGAGTTCAGTACTTAGTTTCCTTAGCAAGGCGTTGATTGACAATTGAGGTCAGGAGTTCACGTCAAAGCACTCTGATCTTTGAGGCCCGCACCTCCGATACGCCTAGAGGGATTTATACAAACACTAGATATGTGTAGAGAATCGTTTTGAAAGCCTTTAATTGGAAAATAAATTTAATTTGCCGTTCATTTGAATTGAACGTTTGGTTACGATAGTTAAACTTTGTATTTTAGTACTAACTTGAGGTAAGTCAAATATTTATAGTTATCATGAGATATTCGATGACTTTTTAAGATTTTATAATATTTCAGTGTTGATTTTTTTCAAAATGAAACGATAAATATTGAAACGAAATATTGGCTGATTTGACATCTGAAATATTCTTAAAATGAGCTCTGTAGTTAGTAGTACGTCTAAGTAGACGTTCCAAACAACTTCTTTGCGACACATCATTTAAAAATAAAGGACGAAAAAGATTAAAAAAACGTCTCAACCTTATTTCGCTTTCACACAACGTTGTCACAGCCCTGTCGGTCGTGGCATACCGTCTCATTCCACATTACAAAATAAATTTCAGTCTGGCCCTTCTAAATCGGAATCATTAACGGGTGTGCTGATTATCTGACTCACGCGCACAAACCCAGTTCAATTAAGCTTTGTAAATCTCCACCTATGCGAACTGTTAGATTTTAATTCGACTAAATTAATTTATCTAAAGTGATTATCTTTTGTTTTTGAATAATGCTTCCACGACTTTGATGTGCCTTTAATTGGTGGGATTGTAGAGAATTGTTCATTTGTTTTGTGGGAAATGTTAACACGTACCACAATGTGTTACTACCTTTTAAGATAGCTCTCTAACCGTAGTGTAAAAGAGACGCCGCTTTATGTTTTGTATCGCGCTGTCTCGCTTCTGTATTTCTAAATGTCTTACTTTAAGGGGCAGTGGTAGGCCTCCTGATATATCTTTGTGTCCTTTAGAATAATTAACAATGGATGATAGTGTTTATCTAGATAGGTAAATTAAGGATAGATAGCTTAAAGGAAAAGAGCCTAAAGCACGAACTCTATCGCCAACGTATCTTCTTAAACCTAATCATTAGTAGATTTTAATATGACACCCTTTTAGACGTGTATTGCTTGTAACGGAAAGACCAAATAATAATGTTATCAAAACTTATTTAAAACCTTTTTACCTACACCTAAAACCCACATTCCTTGCTTAAATATTCAACTTACGTAAATTAAAAACGTAAGCCCCAACATAACACAACAAAACAGAAAAGTACTCAATACGTACACATCTTAAACATTTAGACATTCTCACTAACGAAAGGAAAAATAAATCTCATGTCAAATGCAAGAACATTACAAAACAAAATTACACCTATTAAACACCTACTCAAAAATAAGTTGAATCAAATACGAATTCGGAATAAGTCGTGTGTAAAAACTCGAAAATAATTGAAGTACCTACAGGACCTTTAAAAAAGGAGGTCTAAAAGTTTACGCGGCAAAAACTGTCGCCGCGGTGAGGGGTCGCTGACCTCGGCGGATTTATTTGGGTGTGTTGGTGTAGGGGCACCATGAGGTAGTCGGTGCAAGGATTTGGTTTTTGAGGAGCAGGTAGTAGAGTGGGGTTTGGTGGTTAAAATAGTACCTACTTGTTTAGGTATTGTTAGAATTTGATGGAAATTTGTTTGGTGGGCAGTTTGAACTTAAGTTGTTCGTTTCTTGATGTTTTAAGTTGTGAATATTAAATAAAATGTGTAATTTATTATAATAGACTTTAAATTAAATCATTTTTGTACTTTCGTCTAAAATTACAAGTTCGTAAGTTGATATTTACAAACTCAATATTTTTAAAACTGTATAGTTGACTAATATCATTATCCATTTCCTAAACTCAGCTACTTACTCATACTTAACGTAACAAAATATGTTTGAACAAAAATTAAAGAAATAAATACTATATTCCCGTTATATTATGGTCACCCCACCCAACGCCGGCGCACACAGATCCAAACGTATCCTTGGATTTCTCCAGATTCGAATTTCAAATTTTCAGTCACTGTTCGAATGCACGGCAGCGTGAAATTTTTTAATTTTATTTTTTAAACCTATCATAAAATAGCGTGACATTAGCTTTAATCCTTCAAGTTTAAATAAAGTTTAGGTTTTAAATCGAAATATATATTATGTGGATTAGTGTCTAAATATCAAAAAGTATAAATTAAAATTAAGTCTACCTGTTGCAGATTCTTTGCAATATCTTATGGTATTTGTCATTAGCTTAATTTTATTTTACCGCCAAAAAATAATGTTGTTGTTCTATGCCTGTGCAGCCAAGGGCCAGTGTATTAAAAATTTCGATCCTAAAAGAATTAAAAAAACTAGTGCCTAACCTGCATTTACCTTTAAAAGGCTCTTTTACAGGTCAGATTTGCTCCAAAGCTATTTAAATCACTACGCGTAATGTCTACATTCGGACAAAATCGGTCCTTACAAAATACTTGTTTCCAACTATCGAGTTATTTGCCTAATGTTATTCATAATATATTATATTATTGCACGAACATGCATCGTTTTTTATTCTCTATTTTCAATTTGCGGCATTATTGATATGTTTTTGTTACTATTTTATTGTTATTCGTTTATTTTGGAGGTCTTAATAGCTTAGAGCGTGAATTCAAGTGTGATTTTAAAGTGTTAACATGGAAAACTAATGAATTATATCAAAATTGGCAACTGTTAAGGCAGTAGGTATTAGATTAACGTGCAAAAACTTTGCGCCAGCGGTAATTTTGTCTTTTTGACACTGTCAAGTCATTTTTGCCCGACTGGATCAAAAAGAGATAATGTTTGTCCAGTGCAATAATATTCGAGTTGATTGTAATCCAATAAATCTAAAAAAAAACAAACTCGATTGAAACTTTGTGTTCTATTAAGCAATAAAATCCAGTATGTATTATTATCGTCTATGACATAAAATTTCGATAAGCCACAATACCACGAACAAATACAAAATAGTTCAAAGACGTATAACGGAGAATAGAATTATTCACAAGATTAACTGTCACACATGATAAATTAATATAATATGTACGCCTGTGTGGTCTAGCGGCGGGAAGTCAAATCGATATTTGATTAGTCGGTAATCGAACGCTAATTATAGTATCGATAAACAAAATTTTATATTTAATTAGATTTGTCGATAGCGTTTTGGCACGTCATTGGTGTGAATTGGAATCGATTAGTATTTGGTTTATCGATAATTTCTAAATGTGTCAATGGCTCATTCCTTTTTGAGTAATTTTTGTAACATTTTATTAAATCGAGTGTTGGTGTTGTTGATCTTTAACTAGCAGAAAAGAGAGGATGCCTACATAGATCAAGTTGAGGGTGGATTTAGGTCTGAATTGTTATAAATTATGAAAGTTACTAGGCAAGTAAGAACAGTATATTGTTTTTACTTGCCTTGACTAATTCTAGTACAAAACGTATAACGAAACTAGTCACTTGCTAACACTTAGGACAAGCCTGTGCCTAACTCTGGGATCTTAAATAGCCTAGTAAAGACAAACCATACTCCGATTTCACCTACACACATGAACCCACAGCAATATTTGGCATGTGGCCATTCAAAAAACCCGCTCCGTCCATCCGTAAACGTTCAATATATAATATTTTTTTAATTAATGGATGTTTATCTGCGAGCCAGCTGTAATAAATCTGAAGGGGCGTGCGTCTATACTGAACAGGCGTTATGGTGCTTTCTAATTAAACTTTAAGCGGGTTCGGGTGTGGTCTAAACGATAAACGTAAGCGAGAATTTAATTATGGGACGACTTACAGGGGTCATTCTTAGGACCTTTGGAACGTAGGCCCTCGAAAGAGGCCTAATTTTCTGGCATGATGTTGTCTGTTTACGTAGTACCTAAGTTGGTAGAAGAGTATGATACCGTTCGGCAATGTTTTAATGAGAATAATTGAAGATAAAATGACATAAACTGGTTAAGCCTGTGGAGAAATTACGAATTAGGTATTAAGGATAAAAATATTTATGTTTATCAGTCTTAGTGAACACAAAAGTAGAATTATTTCATGTAATCTAGTAATAATGTAATTTTTGTGACAAATGAAATTAAATTTGCAAAATCCATATTTCATTTAGAATTTACTTGTCTTGATTCAAGTATTTATTTAAGTCACTAAAAATTCTAACGTTCATGAATATCAATCATGGAAAGTTGAATACTAATCTAAAAATATTAGTTATAATCTCGTCGCTTTTAACTTAGGCTAGCCCTAAAAATACAATGTGTTTTTTAAGATAAAATCAACTCAATTTAAAGATTTGATTTGCAATACGTAGTTGATACCAGTATTGTGATTTAGCTAATTACTTTAAAATTTATTAAAATTACTACTGCATAGTTACCTCCCATTAAAATTATAGTTCACGCGGTTTTTTTTGTCAATCTAACTGTGTATTGAAGTTCAAAGGCATGGAAGTAGTTTATGATTTTACTGATAGCTTTTGTGATCAGTGCTAATCTATGAGTTATTAGCTGTTGCCCAATACCTCGTCCGCACGAATGTCGGTTATAGCTGCTAAAACTTTACTCCCATTTGATGCAGTCGGTTAAAAAGTAGCATAGCCTATGTGTAAATTCAGGATATCAGTTAACTCCATAGCCATACCAAATATAATGAAAATTGTTTTAACTGTTTAACCGTGTATGAGTAACAAACATCCATCCACCTATCCATGTTTATAAACCATCCCATTTATAATATTAGTAGGAATAACCAGGGTTTACCATTGCAGAGGCGAAATGAATATCACGAGTAACAGTGTCTTGCTTGCACACAGTTTCCACATCTGCAACGGTACTACTTTAAAAGCTTATAGTAAGCGCTGTTCATTTAAGTAAATTACAGAAGTTACATAAAATGTAAACAGTTGTATTGTAACTGTAGAATACTCAAGAAGAAGTATTTACTCCTATGAAAGCGCCCATATCTACAAACTCACCAGACATTTGTTACTGATCGTTAAATTAGAATTCCTCTTTTATGCATAATGTCTAGACTTTAAAAGATACAGTGACCCCTCAGTTTCTCGACTGTTTTTCTCAGGCTTCTAAGAAAAAATGTCGACTATTGATTTTGAACCTTTTGATTTTGAAATATCCTACTGTCACATGTCTGTTTTTTCTACAAAGGGCGATATCAAATAATTATGATAAAATATTCCTTGTACTATGTAGGTAGCTGGCACCATAAATTGATACATCAGCTACTTTACATCCGTTGGTAAAACTGCGGGGGACAACGAATCCCAAATTATCAAAGCTTAATTGATACACCACACTGTGCTCCATCATCATCATCATCTTCCTGCCCTTATCCCATTTTACTTGGGGTCGGCGCAACACGTTTTTTCCAATGGATGTCGGGCAGAAGACTGCCAAACTTAAATGGAAGTGGGCTGGTCACGTCGCGCGAATGCAGCCTCACCAATGGGCAAAGACCGTCACCCACTGAACGCCGAAGAAAAAACATCGTCGAGGTTGTCCACGGCGAAGGTGGTGTAATGATCTTGTCAGATATGCAGGTCGAACGTGGCCAGAAATCGCAAATACAGGGAGGTTTGGAAGGAGAAAGAGGAGGCCTTTACCCAGCAGTGGGACCTTATATAGACTACATAAATACATACCACCTAAATAGCCTTCAAACAAGACACAAAATTATGTATTACATCATAGTAATACAAATAAAATACCGTCCACAATAATTCAATATCTATAAGTATATTTGAAACCCCATGAATCTTAAGCGGCCGCTATCTATACCTTAACAATGGCGGAGTCATGGCGTAGAATTCCCATAGACAAGTGCACACCGTACTATAACGGTAGAGTTAGCAATTCAGTGATTTACAGAGCTAGGAGTTACAAGAGAATACGTGGGCCAGTCTCGTGGATGTCTCTCACACCGGTGTGTAATGTTCCTGATGTTGTTTTACAAGATTGTGTGTGTAAGTGACAATTTTTTTGTCACATTCGCAACGCCATCTAGTCTTAACTAAATGCTTAACATTTAGTCTGCAAAGAGTGTTGCTTTCGAGATGACGTCAGATAGGAACGTGTGGAAGAAGAAGACATACTGCGCCGACCCCAAATAATAATTGAGATAAGGGCAGGGAATGATGATTTATAAGCTAGAAAAGTAGCTTGTGTTATGAGCGATAGACAACTCAAAATCAATCTGTCAACTTTGATAGACAACTGCTCTATATGGATAGGATTGAGTTTTGTCTAAAACAGACTCCAGCCTATGCTCCATAAAAACTAGGTAGAAAAATCAGTGACAAATGTTATTCGAAAAGTTAGTGTTATATTTTTGGCAAATATATCTGTTCATCTGTCTTATTACTGATTTATTACATTGTGAGCTTTTTGTTATTTTTAATAGATTGAAACATTATGTGTATTGAGAACAAATTACTTTGATTCCGGTATCTAAGAATGATAAATGTTGGAAATAAGCTATAAGTCATCTAGACAAACAGAAAACGTCATTTAAAAAACCTGTTTCATATTATTTCTTGAAAATATACTAAATTTAAATACTGAATGTATTGTTGCATGACTTTTACAAAATGTAACATGATAAATATCGGCCTGTATTTCTAAATACATTCCATTTGTAAGCAATAGTTGCATCCTAACTATAACCTATACTAAAGTATTCACGGAACATCTATTTGAAATGATTAGAATCTAATAATATTGAAAAAAAAATCTGTAACATTCTCCAAACATTTTATGTTACAACATTACACATCGGTGTAACAAAATCCAGGACCCTACCTGTATAAATATTATCCAAACGCACCGTCGCGAGTGAGATACCGAACATGCTTTATTGTCTATACTGTAATATAACAGTATATAATGTTATATAACAAATAAATTTAACTGTTGTTTTCGTATTAAACGTATCTATTACAATGATTTGTTATATTTCCGCGGATCTAACTTGCCTTTGTTTTTCAGTTTGTCAAGGTATTATTGGTTGTGTGAAATGTATGTATGAAGTTGTGTATAAAAGTAAACCCGTTTTACAGAATTTTCGACATATTTTTTGACGCTTTGTTAATAATTATCATGTTATTTTTTACATATAGGTACAATTTTAGTTTAAAATGTAGGTATTTAATTGATTAGTATAACTTCTGTCATACATTATACTTCTACAGAAATCTATTTTACTGTTACCAGTATTTACTCGTAATAAGACCGGTTGACGGAACCATTTTAAGCTCCTATTAACTTATTTACCAAAACATTATCAAAACTGTTAAAGACATTCAAATACTACCGCGCATGCGTCAATTTACAACTGTCATCATCATAAAAAAATATCTCAATTAATCTCGAGGTCACGTGACCCTTGTTAACATATCAAATTATAAATTAAAATTATTAAAACACTCTTTAAAAACTTAAATTATCAATAAAATAAGTTTGATGTGGATCATAACCCCTGTTTGCACTTAGTTAATTTTTTTATTACTTTTTAATACACTATAAAAAGCACCTTTGAAGCTAATTCCTAATTTAAGCGGCCGACAAAGTTAGTAATTAATTAAATAATTTGCATAAATTCTTGTTTACGACTACATTGACAAACGATATGAGTCTTCCGAGTTTGTTTACTTTCAGAGCTCAATAAACAAAGATTTATTAAAACGGATGGTATTTCCATCCAGTACCTAACCTTAAATACGAACACTAGCAGTCTAGATAATTAGAATTCTTACAAACGCTGACATATCATGTAGGTATGTCATATACGAAGAAATAATTAGGAGCAGTCCCCCAATGCGACGTATCTTTTTAGAGTAATCAGTCTGGCAAATTTATTTCGCCTTTTTTTATTAAAAAAATTTTTTTTTTGAGTTTTACTTATGCGTACAAAGTCGCGGGCAACAGCTAGTATATTTATAATACTGTGCCCAAACCCTATCAACAGTCCAACCATTCATACATTTGCGTGGTTTCCATGGTTACAGCTCTGCAATTACAAGTCTAGGCAACTGACCGAGAATAAAGTGTTTTAACGTAATGTAACAAACTTTAATTGTTCTTGACCTAGCCTTATTTAAGTACTAGAAAATGCTTGGCACTAAAGTACCGTTGTTTCACGATTTCTATTCTCACTTAAGCCCTATTCTCATTAGCTTTACGACTTAATTTAGGAGTTGTTAAAATATACCTAACTACTACATAGTATAAAACAAAGTCGTTTCCCGCTGTCTTTCTGTCCCTATGTATGCTTAGATCTCAAAAACTACGCAATAGATTTTGATGTGTTATTTCAATCGATATAATGTTTCAAGAGGAAGGTTTGTGTGTATTATACATCCGTATTGCACAAGTATAAAGTAGATGGCTTACATAGCGTATAAAAGGATTAATTTAAAAAATAAGGCAACTTAAGACGTTCCTAAATATATATCTGTCTCTTATTTCCCCTGTAAAACGATAGAGACAACACAAACTTTTGAAAACTACAAAAAAAAATGACGTTTCAATGTCAGGCCATGAATCACATTTATCTACAATTTCAATCGAACTAAGATTACTAATCGATTTTAATATGACAAAATTAAGAAATAAACATTTATTATCCGAATAAGAACTATCTTGAAAGCCCATAACGAGTGTTCAACAAGTTTTTAACTGCATTTTTTAATCATGTTTCCGCAATGAAAGAGCTTCGCCGTGAGAATTGTCAAAAGGGAATAAATTATAGCACTAAGCGAATACCTTACATACATGTAAACAGTTATCTATCTTGCTTGATGACAACTATTTTTTATGGGTTTTTAATGTTGCGCTTGCACATGTTTGAATACATGAAACTTGCATTCATTGAAGATAGATCTTTAAGTGTGAGTGATTTACAAAACTTTTTTTCCATAAAATAATCTATATTTTTTAAAGAAACGTTCCTTTTTATGAAATCTAATTTGTTACTTAAAGAGTAGGATTATTAACAACCTCACAATAAAACCAATAAATTAAATCACAAATCCATTTACACAATAAATCGTAACAAATCAACAAGCAACTGTCATATTAAACATCCAACCCTCCCCATTAAATTAAAACCGTATTCAGTTGCATTCATCGTGTAAATTATTTGTCCTTTCAAAATGGGAAAGGATTGCATCAGAAATTCAAAGGGACTCATAAAAGTTGCCAAGTGGATGCACCAGAGCTCGCATCAACTCGTGATCTTCGCTAAGACAATGGGCGATTACGTACTGGTCTATAGACATCTTAGCGTGGTGGGGTATGGCTTAAATAATACGTGAACAGCGGTTGGGGAAACGAAAAACGCTTGCAGGTTTTTTGAAAGAGATATTTCGAATTTTGTATTTTGAGGTAGATGTACTTCTATGTGTAAGGGTAAGAGGCGTAATATAGGGGATTTGCTAGCAATAAGTCATGTTATATTCAAGGAAAAGGTCTAAAGAAAACGTGATATACTTTACGATAAAGAAAAACTACCTGAATTTAGTGGTGTTGATATAACTCTATCGATAACTGGATTAAGTGTAGGACATTTTAGAATAAATCTGATACTATCTTCTGCGATTTCAAACCTCTAAAAGAAAAGAAGGTTCCATTAAACATAAAGCTGACGATACAAAACAATGCTGTACATATCCCATTATGTAAACGACACATGGAATACACAAACCTATTCAAGCCAACCCAGTTACCTTTCCTAAGACTTACGAAGACGCTAAAAGCTTTTAATTTGAATAGAAACCACTTGGGCACGATTTCAATAAATTTGTTAAAGCGAAATGAAGCTATAAGGTGATAGCGGTCAACGGGAGTTGTATCATTGAGTCGTTTGTACTTTATACGGTGATTTCCTATGAACATTAGTACGGGATACCTCTTATTTACTCAACTATAAAGGATACGAAGGAATTTTAAGTATTGTAGCAGAGTCTAGCAGGAAATTCGAATGCTCAAGAGCTGAAAGCATTCCGTACATTGAATTAAATCTTCCTATCAACCCTAAATTTTGAGTAATACAAAATTATTTTCGAATGATTTTACTAAGTTCCTATACTACTGAAATAAGCGATATGATTCGACTACTTCTGTTTATCAAAGTAATGTTGTTAGAGAGTCGACGGTAAGGCTCATTTTACTAATAAAATAAGAAAGAAATTTCAACTTTCTTTCTAGGAATGTTAATGATGTGTTGACAACAAAAATAGATCATGTTATTGTTCAAACATTGATGGTGTTTTAGTTCGACAGAAGTTTGTTTTTCTGTTCATTTTGGATCGTAAGCGATCCTAATTGCTGTTTACGTTCTATGTTATGATTAATTCTATCCTATGGAATCAGGTTACCATAACTCCTATAATCTTAAAGGTTCAACGCCTTTTGATAAATAATCTAAATTTATTAATTAGTATACACTTACCTCGATCACCAACAGTAGCTTTCAGATTCCCGACGATCGTTCCAATTCTGACGTCTTCCTTCACACGAAAATTGTATCTTGGTTTGTCGAACAACGCTGATCCCACTCCAGCAGGTAACACTGTCACATGGACTACAGCACTCTGAGGTGCCGTCAGACCTCCTCCATCAGTCGCCGACACTTCAAGATCAAACCTCCCATTGGCCTGTACCAAAGCCGGCTTGGTAACCAAAATCTCGCCGGTACTCCTATCAATTCTGAACACATCGTTCTCATTTCCATTCACGATTCTGTAAGTTATTGTCCCGAATCTACCAGAATCTGAGTCCGTCGCGGACACAGCTATAATCGGCTCGTTTGATATCCGTCCTTCTTTTAAAGACACGTTGTAATCCTTAACTGTGAATGCTGGTACATTGTCGTTTATATCAAGAAGTTGGATCTTCACCATAGCGGTCGTGGACAGGCCTCCTGCGAATAAATAATTGGTATTGATTGTTCGTATTGTTTGTAATTCTATGTCTAATTGGCAGGTGGCTGATTTATGTGTTTGTCAACGCGTTTAGTGGATTTTGTGATGGTAAGTTGGCTGTACCTACGTTTTTATCATCTATACCGTCTGTTGTCCCTTCATTTAGTGTTATTGTTTAGTCACTTACAGATACTATTTTTGGAATAATAGTTTAGTATATTAAATACATAATCATAACGTTAGTTTTTATTGTAACATTTTTTCCTCGTAGGTTTGTCGTACATTGGACTTTGTTATACAGTGACAAAGTAACGAACCCTATTAAATTACAGTAAAGTTATTATGAAAGTACTGCTATGTATTACGACGCTGTTATCGCGTAAATCGCTTTACAATTATCTTTTTGAAACGCAGTGAGAGATACGCAATAACATTTTAATGACAAATCTTTACAACCGAGAAAATATCCTGTTCTACAAATTAAAGAGCCGATTCGCGACGTAGACTTAAAAACTGGAAAAAAATCCTCAAAAATTCCGCTTGAAAACACAAAGTAGCCGCTTGGCTAACGAAATAAAAACAGCAAGTGATAGTTGCACAGTTCTGTGGCCATAAATCAGGGGAGTCGACTTTGGGACCGCGAACAGACATCAGGGGAATTTATTTCGGGCTCACCGATGTGATGGCTTCGGAATCGTTGCAAATCGTGGATATTTTAAAGACCTGTATCGCCTACTCTGTTTTAGTTTACTTAGTGATGTAGGTAGTAAAAGTTTAGCTGTCGATCCAATCCCCAAGTTTATTTCAACGGATTTCTATCATATATTATTGAATGTGTCTATAATTTTGATATTTTTTTATACACTTCAAAAAAGCAACTCCTGGACATATTTACCTATATTTTATAATATGTATGTACTACCCAATACGTACACAGAAACAATTACTATTCACCTTAATTACGTACGTTCTATAAATTATACTGAAGTCATTTTATCATATTCAAGGTAAAATTACATCGCGGGACATGTGACATCGCGGGGCTGGCTTGTATTTGATTTAAACCCACGCTGACGCTAGACAGATGCAATCTAATGCCTTCATTATACATACAGGAAATTGATATTTTGAAAGCATTTAACACTAATGTTGAAGTAAGTCTATTCATAGATTTAACGACGTTTTAGTTGTGAAATAATTATGGTAAAAGGATATTAAATACTTATTTAAAATATTTTTTTTGGACTTAAAATTAAGTAGGTAAATTATG
The DNA here is from genome assembly GCA_941860345.1 of Chrysodeixis includens. NCBI lineage: Eukaryota > Metazoa > Arthropoda > Insecta > Lepidoptera > Noctuidae > Chrysodeixis > Chrysodeixis includens. Next base: position 12,957,652 of record OW796096.1, read on the forward strand.
TTTTAAGTCATAAATAGGTACATAAAAGGTTGCTATGATCTAAACTAAATTTTGCAAATAAGTTTGTAAATCTATAAATAAATAACACAATTAAGTCCGTAAAGCAAAATGGACAGCAAAATAAATTTATTCCATTCTTTATTTTCAACCAGATACGACTATTTTTACTACAATTACGATACTTTTATTTTTAGCTGAGGTTGAGCTGTTTGTTAAAGCGAACGCAGTTTTATTGAACTGGTGACAGATTGGTGCATTAATTTATTGGCAAACTTAAACCTATATGTATACCACCTCCTTATTGGTATAATTTTGTAGAAAAATTACGCACTCAAAATACATAGTTAGAGTGTTAAAATCTTCCATTTCCGTGACACCAAACTCTGGTCACCAGATCAGTTTTTTTTTTCAAAAGATTTTTTGAAAGTTTTTTTTTTAAATCCATTATATGCATACGGATTCTAATAAAACAGGCCAAGTGAAGGGTCTAAAATCTAAGATAACGCCCTTTAAATTCCAGTTTAAGCCTATTATAATTTGAGCTAAGACAATTTACTGCACCTCAGAATATTGCGTAGAACTAATTATCGAGAAATTAATAAAGGTTTTGCAGAGGGAATGTTGTTAACCCACATTTGATAAATGCTACTTCTTATTGCATTATTACTAATAAATAATGAGTATAAAATAAATTGCTTACATGTATAAGAAAATTGGTAAGTTAATTAACTGTTTTTAGGGTACACAAAGGCGATAAACGAAATCCTGTTTTAAATATTAACTGCATGTTTGTTTGTTAAAAAGCTGTAGAAAAAATAAACAAAATATTTATTTACAAAAAAGTAAACAAATTTATTATTTTGTGTAAAAACACCACAAAATATATTTAATCGAAATTGTATTTGTCCTTCTCATACTTCACTTAATCTTTGTCATTATACATTAAGAATGTAAGACCTAATTAATGGGCGAGGTATGGCCAACAGGATTTAATTAATAATATTTTATGCTTGATCAGAAAGTGGAGTACGACTTGATGTAGGTACCTACAGTTGAGTGCTATCTGGTGTTTCTAAGACAATTAATTTGATATTAAAGAAATATTTTTCTTAAAAAACTATATACACATATCGCTACGACAATCATTAACTTTAAGTATGTACCTAGATCAGCCACAGAATCATCATCGATATTAAAAATAACAATCACAAAATCCATTATTATACATTTCGTAAAGGACGTGTTTGACTATAATTATCTTCTTTTTTTATTATCTTCTCTCACATAAATGTTTCACAATATATGATATTACGAAAACTCAAACCGTACCTCTATCAGTAGCAATAACAGGAAACTCGAAGTCGGTATGAGCCTCATAGTCCAAAGGAGCAGAAACGCAGAGCTCCCCAGAATCAGGTTTGACGGTGAACTGAGGCTTCCCGAAGCTCTCTCCGAGGGTATAGTTGACGATAGCGTTGACTCCGCAGTCGGGATCGATAGCTGACATCTGTGAAAGAATGGGAAATGTTAGTTTGATGAAGATAGTGAGCAAAACAAGCTGAAAGGCGGCGTAATATGCAAGGAAAGTATGAAGGATGTTCCCAGTTTTGATGGAAAGATAAATGTTGGTTGAGGTAATTTTGTTCTAGTTGTATGCTGTTCCTAAAGATAGCTAGTGTTAAATATAAAGCTTTATTTAAAACGTCAGGGATACCAAAGTATTTTTTTGTTTCAATGGCAAGATTGTCAAAATCAGTGACGTCATGAGAATACATTTAATTATCTCTAAACTCCATGACCACTTTATTCTAAAAGTCATTGTTTCCGTTCATGCTTATTCAAGTAAAACATCTCCAACGACTCGCCTTCAAGCTAAATATTTTAGAGTAATATTCCCTTCGCCGATACATCACAATTAAAAGTAACGTGAAATGATTTACAGCTCTCGCGTGATAAATTCCCTCTCATTTCTCCGGTAAGAAGGTAGCAAGGTTTTATGACGCCATCATCGTATGAGTAGGCGTAGTATTACCATCTGTTCAGTCTTGGCATAATTTTATTAATCGTGGCATCTTGCTGAGTATTTTTTATATAATTATTTGCATTTTGAAAGACGACGAAATTAAAATTAATGTTGACGAATTATGATTTTGGTCTGCATTATTAATATGCAGCAATTTTACTGTTTGATTGTAAGAGAAACGATAGTTCATTACATTATCTATCACAACGTCTTACACTTCATCATAATAAATGGAATCGATTACATCGCAAGCATCGACATCGCTGAACCATGATGTATCTCCTCACACTTAGATAAAAACACTACAAATTCCGATCTTCATTCAGATAATCAGGATAAGGAGATTCCTTCGTCAGAAACGCCATCCAATGCTTGTAATCCTAGAAGGTGGCTAAAACAGGAAACTTACAGCCGTCATGTAACTCGTAACAAAGGTTCCTTACTACGACTAATTGCAATCTACAGTCCAAGCTGAGATAGCGATCGTAATTAATTAAAGGTATTTAATTCGATGAATTGATCAAGGTTCTGTGAGGTCTCAGCTATAGGAAGTTACGGGACATTGTATTCGAGTGTACACCGGTACACTCCAACACTCAGCTACTTATGGAATGGGAATTCTAAGTTATTATTTCAAGGAAGTCAGTAATGGTAATATTTTTGCATTTGTCGACGCACATTCCGTAATACGTTAGCAGAAGCCGAGTAAATTATTACTCAATAGCAAAAGATTAAGTCTCAATAAATATTGAATAAATAAGCTCGATTTTACGCCGAGCTTCGCCACACAATTTGGTCTTCATGCGAGCCCTTCCTTAATTCTCTTACATGTTCCGAATAATGAGATCGGGTTGCGAACACGACAACTGATCTTAAACGTATTTAAGAAGAAATAAACACCCTGTTGGCTTAAGAAAAAAATAACTATAAACGCAAAATTTACCTTTTCGAGAGCTCATTAAAAAAATAAACAGTCTAAATACAACCGAACGATGATAAATGAGTACTGGACAGTGGACGTGTGAGAAATAAATCAACTCGCTCCACTGACGGTAGTCGCACAATACTGGGCCCGAAAATTCAATAGCAATAAGGTAACAAGCGACAAATTGCCTCTGTAGGTGTTAAGTGGCAAAATAAAAATATAACAACATCAAAGATAATTAGCCTGAAATCATCTTTTTCTCTTTTACCTCGGCTATATTACGTACGTGACATTGGCTCTTGATTAATTGCATCCACGTCGAACGCTAAGATAAATTGTTCCCACACATGCTAAAGGAGTTTCAACTCAGACAAGTTAATGGTAAGGTTCAAATTACTTTGTGATTTATGAGATCGCGAAACGGTGTTAGTTTTAGCGATTCCGCTAATGGCTTCATTCTTGTATCTTGTCTTATTAACATTGTTGGTCAATCATTGATATAAATTGCTTTAGTATTGAGACGTTTAGATAATCATTTTAATGTTACATAACAGGTAATATCGGCACTAAATGTAAAAGAAGCTGATCATCTATCTAATTTTCTTTATTGGGTTTGAAATTTATTGAAACCATTTCAAGGTATGAGCACTATATCATGCGGTCAGTAAATCTTATTGCAGAAAAGGTTTCCTTGTAATTTATTATTGATCGTCCGTATCACATTTTTTGCTCGAATATTTATCATGTTTACACGTTCTTTATATACCTATTAAGAATGTTGACTGATGAATGATCCTGTTGCCTTAACCCATATCACATCCTTTGTATTCTCGAAAGCTTCATATCGATCTTTACTGCCAGCAACATTTACCGTTTCAATTTAAACCTCATGAATGCAAAGCGAAAATAAAATGACTTCTGTAATATCGTGCACCATCATCCGAAAACGGATGATCCCGACTTTCACCCGATACAACCTAATTAAACCTTAGAAAGCTTTTGTTTAAAACATTTACTTTTATTCAGACCATTAAGGGGACACGCAACGTTCTCAGAAACATTTGTTCAGATCCCCGAAACAGATGAGCTTACTTTATTATTATTGAGAATACGATTCAGTTGCTGATTGATGCGCTCCACGTTGCATGCAAACTCTCGTACTAGGGACGGATCCTGGGCCAAACCTGTCCAGATGGACGGATATTTTTCTGGGATTTATTTTAATGTTCATTTTATATCTGATAAAGGTAAAACTGTCAATAATATATTGGCTTTATAATTAGGACGTTGAGCGATCATTGTTATCGGGGAGGTGTTAACGGCTTTAATAAAGACGATGCTTTTAATGAATTGCATTTTAGGAAGACGTTCTTTAAGAATTTTGTTTTCTTTTTACTTGGAATTTTTAGAACTAAATACAGACCTAAATTCATCTAATAATAAATACGTTACATCAAACTTCCGAAAGAGATTAGGCACTAGTAATTAGAGTATGCATTTGCCAGTCTTTAACACTTAAAACGAGATTCAGCATTTATTATTTTGCCAATCTCGTCGCCATGTCAAAGACTTTTTACTCAGCGATACTATTATACCGGACATCTTCAGTTTCCAATACACAAACAGTCGTAACGATCTCACATTTTAGTTTTTAATGAAGAGATCTTTGATAAGTCGTTACCTTACGATACTGCCACACACGATGACCCTTTCTCAACTAAAGTGATTTTGTAATCTTTAGTATCTTCATTTAAAACGGTTCTGACTTTGATAACTTGTTTTATGTGATATAAAAGTGACATTTTTTGAATTCACTTAACGTCAACTGTATCGCTTGATGCGAGTTATTGCCGATTTCGTCTGAGAAAGAGGAAGCATGTATAATTTGATTCTTGATCGACATTATCGTCATGTAGTTAATTGGTATCCATTAAAATGTTGGAAAGATATCATTTTATAACATTATTAAAAAATATTTCAAATTTCCTCTACAATAATTTGTGCAGCTGATCTCCATTTTTTATATTGTCTCCTTAGTTTTTTACTAAATGGGTTCGCTCCACATACTTCGAAATATGAACGTTCGAGATAAGGGTCGTGGCCGTTCTGCGACACTGCGTTTTATATTTAAAATTTCTTTCACTGACAACGCTCCAATCGGCTACCTCAGTAAGGTAGATAAGAGTGCCAACAATGAGATTTATTACACACTCCAACCAATACTCGACACTTTAAAAATGTTGAGTTCAAACTGTTGGGGATATCTCAATTAGTGACTTTTATGTGCCGCTAATGTTCAGATTATTAATCGGAGGGATCTCAGCCGGAGGAAAGCACGATCGAAATACTTTAGCACTTCCACAAAATGTACTCGAGATTTGGTAAAAAACTTAAAATATTTTTGTTTGGTAAGAGTACTTATTTATGAAGTAAATGCTTCCGTGAAAGGCAATGACGCAAGTCTTAGTCCAAGTAGCTTCTTCCTAGAACGCGTTGAGTAAACTTGTCAAAACTAAAGACACATAAATTCCAGTAAAAAAAGGGGGAAAAAACTGCGGTAAGCACCACAATTCTCCGTGTCCCCAAGCATCCGTAAATTCAAACACGAGTTATTTAAATTCAACTTACGCATTCGACTGGCTCATCTAAATAAAGCGAACATCTGCCTTGTTTACTTTAAAACTAAAAAAGGCATAAAATAAAATGATTTGTAACAAAAATAATAAAGAAATTCTTACTCAGTTCGGCCGTTGGTAAAGGACATTGTAATTCAACCTGATTGGCACACAATAATGGTATCAAACATAAACCATTTAAAAATTGTCTGAGATAAAAGTAAAAAGGCGATCGGACGACAGTGGTGTAAGGAGCAAATAAACTTTTCAGAGGACAATACCTGGCCTGGACTGCCGAGGATTTGTAGTGCCATTAGTTCAACACCGACAGCTTTATACCATTGAAATCCGAACTCTATACCAAAGCAAATAAAGTCCAGAATTAACTTGAAACAACTTCTGGATAATTAAAAAATGAATCAGAAATTGTGACCTGCATACTTGGGGACTATCACTTTCTTTTGTAATTGTTTTTAATTGATGACATTTAAGGCGAAACTTAAAAACTATATTTCAAGAGGGTTTTACTTTCCGTCTCGTATCGTAAATGGCTTGCTCTCCAAGTAGCATCAGTAAATGCATTTAACTTGTTGAATGTATTGAAGGTATTAGGAATGAAAAAATATTGAACTACTATTTTGTTTTTGTAAGAGTGACATACTTTAGTATTATTTATGTGAGAAACATGACCGGTGACCGGTAAAACTGTGTCCTCTACATTACAGGAATAGCGGTTCACTACCAGAAATGTTAAAATAAACGATTTTCTTCGTCAGCTCATCGCTTATTCTTTAATTGAAGGCGCGGTCTCGCGTTGGCCTTTACCTTCTGTTTCATTAAACATTTCATTGTCCCAACAATTTATATCTCAGCTTTATTTTAAAGAATTAAAAGGAACGATATTATTGTTTTTAGCAATTCTCCATTCTGTATCTGTGTGGAAATCTGATGCTTTTGTTTTAAGAATGTTATCCTTTTTTAAATAGATTGGATTCTCAAGTTTTTTCTATTTAGCTGCTGGTATTTTAGTATTGACTGTAATGGAAGTTTTTATAGTGTTAAGAGAAGCGAAGTTACTGCATTACTTGGCACGAAGGAAGCGATTTATGTACCTCAGTATTTTGAATAAAACTTTACTATTTGGACCATTTCTTTTATTACTAATTAATTATTTTATCGCGGATTTTAACATGATGTCATGATATTAACAAATATTTCTAACGTTATAACCGCTGACATCAAATTTTATTCAAAATGTTGAAAATGTTATCGTGTGGGAGTGAGTCAGGAGGATAAATATGTAATTTTATGGTGCGCATGAGCATGTGACGTGTCGCGGCGCGGCTACAGGGTGCGCGGGAGTTGGCAACTTAACTTGTTGAAGGGTATCCAAACTGATTATGTTTGTACGCTGTTTTGAATTGATTTATGTATATTTTCGACTGATCTGTTGATCTAGTGGTTAGTGACCCTAAATGCTATACTGGAGGTCGTGGATTCGATTTCCACTCAGTACAAACATTTGTGTGATGAGCACGATCATTAGTTTTGTGTCAGGGTGTAATTTATCTGTTAAAAAAGCGTCAGAAAAAGCGTGTTGCACTGACCCTAAGTAAAATGGGATAAGGACAGAAAGAATGATGATGATGATGACCATATGTTGATATGCATGTAGTATAAAACGATTATTTCAATATTACAAAAATACTCAAATTGTATTTATATGCATTGTGCAATCGAATCGAAATATAAGACAGTTAATTACTCAATAATAAACAATTTTACAGCAGCTGGTTGTGAAGTGTCAGGGCATGTCAGCAGTGTGTGTGAATGTATTTGCGGAAGGGACACTCGACACCCGACACTGGAGACTTGATAGCCGGTGTGTCGAGTTTGAGGTGTGTCAGGCGTTGCGGTTGGATCGTGAACATCGATGAGCTTTGACTCTTTGACTATTGTTTTATACTTTGTAATACTAGCTGTTGCCCGCTACGCATTAGTACCTAATACTCCAGCTAATAAAATATGGCAAAAAATAAGAGTTTGGGGGTAAAAAATAGATGTAGGTTTTATTTTAAATCCTACTTACTCAAAATGCTCAAAAAATTTCAAGAAAATTGGTCATGTCGTTTCGGAAGAGTACGGGAGCGAAGATTGTGCCACGAGAATTTAATGTACCTACATTTTTCTTAAGTTAAAAAAAATATGTTTTGGAAGTTCTATTTATAATCGCTTGTATATGCATTCGGTGCAACTAAAAATTTAAAGTAACAAGAAAATGTTTTAGTTATGTTAAAGCAAAATGAAGAAAATGATTGTTAAAATACTCAATTTTTTTATAGTGCAACAAAAATCAATACAGTTTAACATCAGTCTTTAATTACATTCGTTTTAATTATAGTTAACTATTTTATTGTTATTACACTGGGGTTTTTAAACGTTTTCTGACATAAAACCTCTTTTTGATTCAATGCAATTTCATTGTAAGTGGCAATACTTATTAATCTTAGAAAAGTATGTCGTAAAAGAAACATGACTATAGGTAGGTAGTTAACTTTGACTAATGTAAAATAAAAAACGGGTCAAGAGCGAGTCGGACTCGCGGACTAAGGGTTTCGTACTATCACCTATAATATATATTTTTTAAATTTATAGTAGGTATTTGTTGTTATAGCGCTAACGAAAATACATAATTTCTGAAAATTTTAGCTTTCTAGCTATCACGGTTTATGAGATACAGCCTTAAGTCAGACAGTCAGATAGACAGCGGAGGCTTAGTAATAGGGTCCCGTTTTGTCCTTTGGGTACGGAACCCTAAAAACCCTTATTATTATTACTTTCTTAATTTTTCCTTAGTGTTCGTGAAGCTAAAATGGTATGCCAGGATCGTAGCAAATGGAAAGATGTGATCTCTGCCTACCCCCAAGGGAAAGAGGCGTGACGTTTATGTATGTATGTATGTATGTATGTTCGTGTAAAGACTTACTGATATTTTAAACCTTCTGTGTTTGTATGTACAACCTTAAGATAAATATTTATTGTAAACGCTACAAAGACTTGTAAAATGTCTGCTGATCTGAGCTTTTGTCTAATATCGAGTTTCTTTCACCTCTTGAAGACGTCAACGAGTGACGAAGTTGCCTTTTGGGTTTAAAATTAAAAATATATTGAGATTTTATTTGGACTGAGCTTAATACTTTGTGTTAAGTGTTTGTGATTTTAAAATATTCTTTCTCGACCCATAGTAAATTTTTTCTTTAACTGTGGTAAAGTTATGTCTTAAGTATGAAAATCCGCGTGCTTATAAAACGATACAAAACAGCTACTTTCATACAATATCATCATCATCATCATCATTTCCCTGCCCTTACCCCAATCATTATTTGGGGTCGGCGCAGCATGTCTTCTTCTTCCTCACGTTCCTATCTGCCGTCATCTCGCAGGTAAAACTCTTTGCAGCCATATCATCTTTCACACAATCCATTCATCGTTTCCACAATAGTCAATACGTAAATAATATCTAGAAATATGGGTATATCTTATTTTTCTTTCAGCTAACATCTTGATTGAACATCGCATAAATTATTATGCCGAATAAAAAACGTTATTTTAAAAATACATATCACATTATAGCATTTGTCACACCTCTATATTTTGTGACATTTGAAAATTATGACCGCTGTGTGGGCGAGCCGATGTTATTATTTTAAACGGCTTGCATTTTTATAGTTTAATAATGTTCTTAAATGCGAAATTGTGAACTTTGTTACAAATTATTGGATAATAAAATCAAAAGAATTGTAGCAAAAATCTCAATTTAATGATATCGATAAATTATATTATGGGCTAACATTTTTTTCTGAATCTTTGGAAAAAAGTCCTTATAAAAAAAACCTTTTAAATGATAATAAATGGAATACATTTTATTCTAAATAACTTTAGCTACAGTGTTATATTAGGTACAAAGCAAGTTTTAACTGGAACTTTAAAATAGAAAGTAAAATTTACTTTTTTATATCGGTAAGTATCCTTTTTTACATTTCACAACTATTATCACTAATCATTTTAATACGTAAACAAATCCGCAGGCACGCCTAGTCTATCATATATTCAAATTTTATGCAAAACTTATATCGGTTTCTTTTGATATCAGTTTTATGATACAAGTTTTGTAACAACAATACAAGCTATCAATAAAAGTACTTTGATAAACTAAATATATATATTTATCAAAGATTTTTATTTTATTTTTATTGATAAAAATATGCTTAATTATAGTCGGATTCCCGCGGTGATTTTATTCACGAAACGTCACAAAATTCAAGATGGCGCCTTTACAGACATTTTTTTACAATTATTGTGACTTTTACAAGCAATATTTTAACAGAAGTGATTCAATTTGCTTTTAAAATATATTTTACGAGCGAATAGTGTGAAATAGTTTTACTAAGTATCTAAAATTGGTATTGTGCTAAAAATAATAATTGGAACATTTTACAGCTTTTAAATTGGATCGTAATAATTAATTTATTCTTAAAACAGGTTTTATCGTGCTCTATATTATATTTGCGAAGTGTTTACAAATTACATCACATTATTTGCGAGAAAATTATTGTCAGACACAATGATTACTATCCACTAATATAATAAAAGATAATAAAAGTGTAAGTTTATAAGTATGGATGGATGGATGTTTGTTACTCTTTCATACTCAAACCATTGATGAAATTTGGTATGGAGTAAGCACACTCCCTAGATAAAGGAATCCGAATACGGGGGGGGGGGGGTAATGTCTTTGCAGCTATAACTGACTTTCTTTGCAACAACAACTGACAAAATAAATATAATACACTAGTTATAAAGAAACATTTAGTGATTCTTAGATATCTGATAGGCTAACTGAATGTCCTTGATTTTAGTACCTAGTACCTACCCAAGTGCCTGCCGCCGTATCAAATTATATAACCTGTAACATAAGAATATAACTACAGTTATGGATACTTCAAATTTAACTAATAAACCGAAGTACTCAAAAAACAGTACCTTCGCAATTTCAATTGCTTTTACGCAATCACGTAGTATTAAGCCTTAATTTCATGGCCCCATAGTGGGGCCATAAAGCCAGCGGGTACCGACCACTAACTCTCGCAACGGTGAAGCAAATTATCTTAATGTGGTTCAAAAAGTGATGAGACATACACCGCTAATTGACGCGCGGCTCCGTTTCCGAAATCACTGGGGTGCGGTGCAAGTGACTAGAGGAGAGCGGGTGGTACTATTTTATTTGAGGCCGTTGTACCTTCGAATCCTAAAGACGTTAGTTAGTTTTCAAAATGAACTTTGATTTATCTTTAGTATCTAAGAATGTCTGAGCACTAAATAAGTTATGCTACTAAATATTAAAGATCTAATCTCTTTATGTCATGGATATATATAAAAAAATAAAAAGACATTTATAGCTACGAAAAAAGACAAACTTACAATTAATAATATCACATAGAAAAGTAAGACAATAAAAAAACTAATGAATAAAAACTAGTCGCAAAAGGAGGTGCCTCAGCTGATGCTGTAGCTGGCCCATATCAACTTATAAAAAGTAAAGGTATTTATAAATGAGTAAGATTAAGCATCATCTTTACCTAATAATACAATAAATGTACACTTATCCCACTTATACTTATGCCAGTCAAAACTGTAACGCAATCTGAAACTCTATTTCTTATTGACAACGCACTCTATTTATTACTGTCAATTTTCCGCTACCTCTCATAACTCAAAAACTCATTTTTATTGTAATAGCTAGGGCTTACAACTGTACATTGGTATGAACTTATAAAATTCGTGTATTCGAAGCGCCACGGATCATCGCAGCGATTTGAAAGTCACTTACATTACATTGTATTGCCAGACAGTTACTTACTCCACATTACTATGGGAGATATTGAAAGAAATGGGCACATTAATGCTTGATTGTGTTTCACGGTTTAATATTGTACTTTTTATAGGCAGAGTGGTGCGTTTAAAACTGAATAAATCTGTCTCACGTTGTCCTGTCTAAATGGTCGTTGTAGAAACAGAGAAGAATTGTGATCTGTGTTAAAAGTAATGTTGTTGTTTAGTGACAATTTTTTTTAAATAGACGCCCTCGTCGCAAAACAATAAGTTTGATTTTATGAATTGTATCGTTGTAATATTGATTTTGAACCTTTCATTTCACAACTTCCGTAATTTGCGACTGTATTTCATAAAATACAAAAAACAAATCCAGTTATTGATAAGTGTAGTTTTAATGTTGTGTAAGAATCTTCATTTAATTTACTTCCTTATTAGACAAATGACATTCGAAGAAAGGTCATCCGAAAAATGACATGTAAAATTAGTCTCTTCAAAAAGGAATATAGAGACCAATAGATGTTACAATTGTCACTAAAGGAACTATCGTCTTTGAAACCTTCTACACTTCGGTACTAACTCATCAAGATTTAGAACAAGAGCCCTTTTAATCCAAAAACTAATAAGCCGAAAACTCAAGCAAAATGTAACATAAAAAACATATTTCGAAACGAGCTAGCAAACAACGGCAACATGAAAAACTACCGGAGCGACCAGTTATGAAAATGAACGCGAGCGTGTGGGTAGCGACTGCGGTTCTCGATGGAGTATGGCGGGCGAATAAGATGGTGGGCTGATATTTAGCTAATGGAGTATTACGTTAATTGATTAGCGAAGCTTGTGTGTTTAGGAATTTGATTTGGAAGGGGTTATTGAGGAAAATGGTGGAAGAAAGTAATATTTATTTCATTATGAGGCATTTTTTACCAGTCTATCATTGGGTGGTGCAGAGAAATACAATGTTAGTTCAAAGTTGGTAATGTGTATTGAATGGATGGATGGTTGTCACTCTTTCAAGCTCAAACGGCTAGTTTAATTTTGATAATATTTGGTATGGAGTTAGCTGACGCCCTGAATTAAAACCAAAGCTACTTGTAAACCACGTCAGAGCGGAGCTATGTTTTTGCAGCTTTGACCGATATTCGAATATAATTGTCAAATATATCAAGTGGCATATTCATAATAGTTTTATTTTTCAATCAATAAATTACACCCAGACACAGATCAAATGATCGTGCTCATGGAACAAACAGTTGTCCTGGGTGGGAATTGAACCTACAACCTCCGGCATAGCACTATAACAGTCAGGGCCACTAACCATTAGACCAACAGACCAGTCAAATTTGTAAAAGAAATTCTTTTAATAACCATTAAAATTCAAAGAATCTAACTAATGATTTGGACACAAACCAGTCGCTTGCGCAACATTCATATAACATAATCTCTGTAGATAAATGCGACAGTAATGCGATACAGATTATTTGTTAATCACCGATTTAACTGTACTTTAGATTAACCAGTTTTTGTGAGAATTAGTTAACTTTTTGTTTACTTGTAATAGCTTAATACCTATTTGGTTAGATTTTTTTTAATGTCTATAGGTGTCAGATTAATATGATTTAGTTTTAATTAGGTTGTCACTATTGACGTTCTTAAAAAGTTAAAGTCAACACTCATTTGTTTGGCGATTATTTCTCACAGTTCTTATAAAAGTATATTTTATTTATAGTTGCCAAAATACCTACACTCAACTAACAACTGTATTACAAGACGGGTAAGGTTGATTTTTTTATTTTGCTTCTATTATGTCGTGGTTTACCATGCTAATTGAAATTCATTGAAGTCCTTGTAAATTAATAAGCGATAGGTATACTTATGTTAATTCTAATGTTTTCTTTGATCTTATTGCGAGGTTTATAACCTTTGAAGTACGTTTATTAGGCACGAGTTGGAGTATGAGGAAAACTTAAAACCTTTATTCTATACATTTTTGTTTAGAAAACTCCACATTCAAATACTACGTATGCCTAGCTTACAGATTGTAAATAAATTCACAAACAGACATATTTTCCTAGTTAAATTTTGAATTTGTTAGTTCTTTGGTTATGACTGTCTAAACAATATTGAATATTAATATGACTGGAAAATTTACTTAATTCCTGCTTTCTATTTCTAAAAGTTAAATATTTCCAATTTAAGATAACGAGCAGTAAAATATCCTTTTTTTTTTTCAATAAATATTCACAATATTATTTCACACGACCACTCACATGGTACATACAAGAATTTCATAGCCCAGGCGAGTACACGGGGCACCATTAGTGCTATCGCATTATTCAATACTAGGTATAAATCTCCCTAATGCCTCTATATCTTATAAATCTTTAGCCTTCTGCTTAATTAGAATCAGTCGCGAACTAACCGGCCACTGGATGCGGCATTTTAATGTGTATTGTGAATATAAATTCGTAAATCATGACTGAAAGATCATAGTTAGTTGGCAGTGTAAATTCGTTTTACTAACGTAAAACTTGTAATTTATTAAACCGTTTTGAGGAAATGTGACGTTAACTGTTGTTATTGGATAAAGTTTATGAAGACATTCCATGAATCGAATACTAAAGAATAAAAGTCAATTAGTAGAAAGTTAGTTTACTGCAACTCTAAGGATTAAGATGAAGGGTTAATTTTTAAACTAAGCTTTACCTACTTAACTTTAGCACAATTGGAGATAATAAAGAATAATATTTCTTGAATCAAGAGACTGACCAAAGGGCAACCGTTATTTAGAAGTACATATGTAAATATGCATATGAGTTGTCTAGAATTCATAGTATAAGCTCTGCTTAGTTTGAGACTAGATGGCGCTGTGAGAAAGTCAAGAAATATAAAAAAAAAATAAGGGGTCAAATCTAAGATCCACAGTCAACTCAAAAACAAGATCTTTCAGCCATTATACTTCGTATCTTTCAAACTGCTCTATATACCGCATCCACAAACATCTCCCAATCGTTCCATGCGTTCACAATGAAACATTACACCGCCGTATGAGGGATGGCGTGCAGCCATACGCGGTCGCCATGGCAACCAGAATCGCCATAATGTAATAGTATCAATGGTAATTTACATGCTCATCTTGCCTCAATTACCAGTAGGAGTAAAGGTATAGGTAAAGCTGTGTGTGTGTGCTATTGTGCATGTTTGTGTGTGTGTCTGTGTGTATGTGCGTGTGTGTAGTAAGACTAGTTCTAGCGTTGTTGGTTTGTGAGATTGAAAGCATTTGTTTTTATTTGTAAAACTATTGCTTGATGTAATTTTACATTGGAAGAAAAAGATAATATAGACATTCTAAGACATTGGAAATATACGCGACTTTACTATTTCTACTAAAAAGCACTGTCTTACATGTATTTAGGTGTATAATAGAATAAATTGTAGGCATAATTTTCAGCAAAATTAATAATATCAAATCATTAAAATAAAACAATATCAATCGAGATATCGCGATCCAACACCCACGTAGAGTCAGCAGCAAAAATCTTACGCAAGTTAAATAAACATATTAATATTAACATGTGCTTGTGCAATCAGGACAATAGCGAATGTGTGTTTAGATGTATGATACGGTATAACAAAGCTTCATTGTATATTAATTGACAAGGGTAGGGTCAGCAGAAAAAATGTATGAAATTTTTAAATTTAATATTGAATTACAGTTATTATTTTCTTTTCAGTTTAGTATTTTGTATCCTATTTATTTCTCCTATTTATCCTATTTTTTTTCATGAATTGATTGGAATTAATTTTCAGTTTACTTACGTTTACAATTAAAAACCGCTAAGAATAATTAAAAAAGGAATTGTTGAAGCGTACTCATTTTTCCTTCATTTATTTTTATTAACTGTATTCTTTGTGATTTTCACATTTCATTCATTCAGTTAATGCACCATGATTATGCCATATTTTTTATATGAGATTTATTACTGTAGCTACTGTATCACAAACAGTTAACTCAAATAGTTTCTAGTTATGAGAAACACCCGTTACCAACACTCCCCGTTCAATTAGACTGAAAATGTACCGGCATTTGTTTCACCTCCACATTTCAGAGGGATTTGACCCTACGATAACTTAACGCCTTAGTCGTCCACTATTGTTTCAAATGGCCATGTACCCTACACCTCACAGCATTTCCCAAAAACGAAACACAAAAATGAACCTTGTTCCGTTGTGATAAAGACTAAGTTATGTCTTACAGTTGAGAGGTATGTGTGGTAGGTTGTGCATTACCTATATTTACTGACATGTTTTGTAGCTAATGACCATGATGTATTATGGTCATTTTCTGTCCTTGTGTCTGTCTAGATATGACGGTATCTATTGGGGTTGCGTTAAAGACCTGTGGATTGCATGTTTCATACATTTCATGTATATGGTAACATTGATTGGTATTGTCATATTTAAGCGTTCAGGTAGTAGCGAAATGGACTTGTATTATTATACTCTATCCGTATTAATAAGAACCTTTTGGCATTTGTTATACAACAAAACAAATAGATTAGATTAGTACGATTTTTTTTAATCAGAATATAGCCATATAGGTGAAAAACTAACATAAAATTGACTAATTATAAAAGTACTATTATTGTCCCACTGCTGGGCACAGGCCTCGTCCAATATAGAGAAGGATTAAGTAAGAAAAAATAATTAAATAATTAAAGACTTTATTTGCTGTCGGTACTCAAGTGATGACGTATTAGACCGCCTATTTATGATTAATTAAAATAGTGTAGTTACATGTATTGTTACGCCTACTGTCATGGCCGGCGTATATAGAGTTGTAACTGTAGTTTTAGATACAAGACGCGTCTTTAATTAGAGTAAAACGACATTGAGAAAAATTAAAACATTCAAAACTTTGCAAAAAATACAAATATAATATAATGGACAGGATTCGAACCTACGACTTCAGGTTCACTGTACCATTTATCTTAACAACTTAGCTAATGAGGTTTCTGTTTGATTTTAATTAATAAGGATCAATTAATTCTACTCAGAAGATCTGTGTTAGATTTTTAACCAACTTAAAATAGGAGTTTCTTAATTCATCGGAATCTTTTTGTCTGTCTTATTCTTTGCTACTTTCATTCTAAGTTTAATCTTCCTTTATTATCTCTACTTTGGAATCTTTACAACATTGGAATACAGACAAACTAATCATGCTTTCCACAACTAATTAATAACCGATAAAATTCCTAAGCTTTTAATAACCAGTCTGAAATCATCTTATTATCACCACACAAGATATATGAAGCGGGAACCAAGCTATCACCACGCTGCATCTCAAATGATTGATCGCACATTTCAGGAGTAACGGTAGAATACAATTTCAAATGAATGATCTAATAATATGGCTAACTGCTTTTCCTAGTAACGATATCTAACTAATGCCGCTATTTATCAGGAAATTCCATCAAAGTCGGTAAAATGATTAAAATAACGTATGTGGTAGTTTTATTGGAGAAACAGTTTTGCTAATTATGAAAGTAGAAAATTAACCCGGATATAATATAGTAAAATTTTGTGATTATAAATATTATGTAACGTATTGATTACTAGCTGTTGTCTGCAAATTCGCCCGTGCGAATGTAAAGATATTTCCCTCCTTTGACGCAGTTGGTCATAACGTAGTACGTGTTAATCCAGAGTATCACAAAATTCATAAAATTTGATTCCCGTTTGAGCGTGAAAAAGTAACACACATCCATTCATCCTTACTTACTTTTGTGTTTATATTATATTAGTGGGACAATAATAAAACTATTTTGTGTTTGTTAAAGTCAAGCATAAACTATACTTGTTCAAAAGCCCTAGAATTATATAGACCAATAAAAGCGACTTTACACTCTACACCATATAAAAAAGCTTCTTCGTGAATGTATTTATAAGAAAATCTATAACCTTACTGATATACCAGTCATGGTACACGTTCAAAGTAACTTTTACATCAACACCAGGCCCTGAGGCTGACCAGGAGATCAGACAGGAAGGCAATTACGACAATATTTAATTAGAGTTACACAATAACAAGAATTACAAGGAAATGCAGATGGGTATTATCAGTTAAGCAATAAATTAAAGACAAGATTAGAACCGCTGCGTTATTGCATGTTCGCATTCGGACGATACTATTTCGCAATGTTTGAAAGCTCAAATTCTAGTATTGCTTCCGTGGAGTATGAATTAATTGATTATGCAACAGCTGGGCCTGTGGAATCGAGGAAAGGAATTAATTTTCTGTTGGGAAAATTGTGTTACGTTGTACAGGAAGATTTGTCTGATGAAAATTGTTAAATTAGATGTCATTTTAAAGCGATATCTTGTATTATTAATGTACGAAGTAGGAACTCACATGACATAGATGTAAAATGGTTTAGCTTAGATCTAATATCGGAATGGTGTCCATTTATTTTTGTCAGACATGTCTCAGTCGGACTATTAGCGAATAAAGCTTAGATAATCAGCGTCAGACGAGAGGCTATGCGTGTTAAACGTCTATTTTTCAGTGGCATCTACAGTTAAATCACATCCCTATCTAGCGATCCAAACGTAATTTATCAAGTCCCCAGTGGCCTTAATATTAACCCCTCGAAGCGACAGGCCCGTGAAATGTGCCTCACTAGGCCAGCACGCACGCTTATCGAGAAATTATGAGTACAGTTGTGAGAGTCTAGGATTTATCTTTAGCCCCGATACCGCGTAATGGCGCATCGTTAGAATATCCGTTGACGGAATTTTTCTTACGTTCCGTTATGCAGATATTATCTTCAGGTTTGTCTTTGGATGTACAGACATTGAGGCATTGAAGGAGCTGAGTGCCAGCTGACACACTGACGGCTTCCTGGTAAGTAGTGGACGCAAGTGCTTTGCTAATGGAGAACCATTATTTCAGAAAGCGTTTAGGTAGGCATTTAACTTGCAAATAAGGAATAATGCTTTAAAACACTCTTCGTCAGCCGTTAAAGAAATCATTTGAAATTGCGAATGCTAACAAAATGCTGGCAAGTCAAGGCACTATAATCGTAAATTAAGGATAACAGTTCTCTGACAAATGCAAAAAGCCAGCTCTTGAAACGTTTCAAGCAATCAGCGAATATCCAAAAACGCGATCGATTTATTCGCCAGTTTACTTACAATGAGGCGATAATACATTTTCCAGTGAATTTAATTCAATATAAGTCTAATTCCGTTAGTATATTAATACCCTTTCAGAGCGATTCGTCCCACTGAATGGCTCGTCCCACAGCGCAGTGTTTGGGCCGGCGGCGACGCGCTAACCGGGTTTGCGAGAGCATGGACTGATTATAGTGATGGGGTAAATATTTTGGTACCGGGATAAATGGATAAAAGATACATGTGATACTTAAGTCAGAAACTACTAGTCTTTATAGTGGCTGAATATTTTAAATATCATGTCTCAAATAATACATTTTCCTGGACATGTATTAAACTTTTTTTTTGTTTGAATAACTGTCTCCCTACTTGAATTGTCAACAGAACATTAAACGGAGTTTCAAAAGACATTGAGCTGTCTTGATTTTATAGTTTGTCAGTTTGACGTATCAATTCAGTAGGTCTAAAGCTCAAACAAACATTTCGTAAGTAGCCCGTAGGCTTTACAAAGCATTAGAATGAGTGGAGTTGTGCACAAAGCATAACAATCATGATCTTTAACCTCACACGTTACAACTGCATTCTTCGGCTCACTTCAAGCGATGCTTACACGCACTTAGCAATGATATTGATACCACTGATACGCATGGATTGCTTGAAAACCCGTGGGAAATCTGTACCATTTAGTGGCGATTGTTTCTTAAGCAGAGACCACGAAAGGTGGCGCGATGGACTGGACATCACCGTTGTGAATATTTGTAGGACTGAAACCGCTGTAAGCAATAGATAGAGAGATAGGGAGGTTTTTTCGAGTAGTGGGACAGTACAGGCTAATTTTAATATTGGTTTCTAAAATCAAAAAGATAATACGATGTTATTATTTAATTGTATGGAACAAATGATGCATGTTTCAGATCCGCGAAATCAACTGTCAAAGGGTAAATTTAGATTCCCGGATACCCCCATCACTATTCGTAATAAACGATGTACAGAAAATTTTACGCTAAACCTAACATTGAAACTAGGATAGTAGTGCTTAAAAACTTATAAGGCCACCGATACACGGTGCAAAAATAGACCAACGTAATATAACGATAGAGGGTCTAAAGAAAGCTGGTAGCAATTACAAGCATTCTTAGTGGGCAAAACCTTTTACGAGACGACTTTTTACGTGTTCATTCAATAAGTTCAGTTCAGTTTTCTTAAATGTCGTGTGTTGGTCATCCTTTGCAAAGACTGTTTTTTAGTCTTTTTTATCAAATGGTCCGTAGCATAATAACTTTATAGTAAATTTCTCCTAGATGACAATGAGAGTGAGAGAGAGTTGGATTCGAACCCAAATTGGTTTGATGGTCTTTACGGTCTCTCTAGATTTTGAAAATTCTAGTCAAAGTTTTTAGTTTCTTAAACTGTTTGTTTTTATAGTTATTATAATTTAAGTAGTTATACGTTTTATATGCATTCAGCATTTGAATATGAGTAAAGGACTTGACAGAGTTATTAAAATAAAATGATTTCATGGCTAGATAACCGAATCACAGCAGTACCTAAGTAATAACTGTTAACATGCTGTGATCTCAACATAAAGTAAATATTCATTAACGAAAGTGTTAATTGATTCAGATCCGGTTCAACATCTGAACCGTTATGTTTTATTAAATTGCATAGTCAAGAATATAACTAAGAGTTATGGGTAATGGATGTGGCAAGCGCAGGGATTGTAGGTTACAAGGCGTGGTTGAACGGAATGTTGGTAATAAAGTAGCTTGTTGAAGAATCTCCGAGCCCTAATGACGAAATCATATTACAAAATAAACCTAATTTAACAGAAAAATATCGAAACACAAAAAATATTAATTTTTATTTTAATTTATTCTCATTTGTGAGAAATAATTTGAGTTTGAAGTTGCAATACCAGTAAAAACGATAATAACATGTCTTAGACGTTTCCAGTTCCATTAATTCTTGAATGGCGGCCGTAGGTGGCACAGTACCGTACCCAGGCCATTCTATTACCAGGGGGCCTTTACCACTGCTTAAAGCAATATCATCGTAGATGCGAAAGAGAGACAACGCTCTACGCCAAGTATTGCTATCACACTTCCACACTTGTAATAATATAACTTCAAAAGATGATGGTAGTCCCAATGATTAATGCTCCTAAACCATTGGGATGCTTAATTGAAATCTAATTTTGATTTAGTGTTCGCCATTTTAATTGAAGTTATTTGCTCAGGAACCGTTTAATTGGTGTATGGTTCGTACTGTGACCTAGTTGTGGTGCTGTTTATTACGTGTGGATAAAGGCGGAGTTCTATGTGTCAGGATAGAATTTAGTAGATGTTGTTAAAATACCATTGGTATTATTTATTTCTATGGTTATTTAGCATTGCGTTATTTATTATTCAGGTTAAGAGGTGAGATGGAAGTGGATTGTTATAGCTGTAGTTACTCTTTAATGAAAAAAAAAGTTATCAGGAAAAAGAGTGAAAAAGGCAAAAAAAAAACTATTATTTCAAGTTAATTACTATCAGTCACTTCCGAAATATCTCAAAAAATCATTCCGAAACAAAGGTCTAACGAAAAATTCCACAGACAGATATACAAATAATAAATTGTAATAAAAAACAATTTAACGAAAACCTCACAGATCAATCAAAAAACATAAATACAATCCTTAGACAACAGTCATAGTATACAATATACATCCTAACCGCTAATACTCCAAGAGCCGAACGCATCAAAATTTCCCCACACAAGAAAATCAACCACGCAACTCACGTCCACATTATTTAGTTAGACAAGGCAAAAAAGGACCGAGTCCCACATCATTAGTGACCCAAACCAGTACGGATAGACAGGTACGTCTTATTCAAGATGGAAGGCATAAAACAGATGCGCAACAGCTAAATATTAGATGCAAACTCACGGTAGCAAAAATGTCGTTGGATTTACATAGAGATATGGTGCGCGGTAGCTTGTGAAGACGGCCGCTGCTGCGCTGCGAGTTTCTACTCGTAATGTGATTTTTGGTATGGATGCAAAGTTTGTTTAAGCTCTGCTTTTTCAAGGAGTATTAAATAATTTTGACAGGCCTGTTGGTGTGGTGGTAGTGGCCCTGAATGCTACACCAGAGGTCGTGGGTTCGATTCCCAGCCAGGCCAAATGTTTGTATGATGAGCACGA
This sequence comes from Chrysodeixis includens, assembly GCA_941860345.1. Lineage (NCBI taxonomy): Eukaryota > Metazoa > Arthropoda > Insecta > Lepidoptera > Noctuidae > Chrysodeixis > Chrysodeixis includens. The sequence continues at coordinate 12,979,466 of OW796096.1, forward strand.
TCATTAAATTTGTTCTGTGTCTGGGTGTATTGAAAGTTATTCCATTGATTTTAAAAGGTAGTCCTGAAGTTATTAGTTTGACTTGTTTTTTTTTTATAGAAAGTAGGACCAGCTTTTTGGTGGGAATCAAAATTGGTAGATTTGACGATTTTATGGAGTTTCTTGCCGGTTCTTCTCCAAAGAATGACATTTTGAAATCGCGCAACTAGAGTCAGTATCGTTTTGAAAGTGCCTGAAAAGACCTACTCGAAATAAAACCTTTTGATTTTGATGGTAAAGGTTTCTGTTTTTTCATGGACTCGCAACAGTTATTGAGTAGATAATTTTTTTTTAATATTGCTGTTTGCTATTTTGTGACGGCATGACTTTAACATGTTGCTTCAATTTTTAGATAGCAGGCCCATAATTATAAATTTTATGATAGTCTTCAGCCCAGCTACTTAGAAAATGCTTAACGTTAATTACTTCAAAAAAATATGTTTTATAATTAACCTTAAAAGCTAAGATCGTTGGTTAAGGGCGTAGATATTAAAAAGACATTGTATGCAAAATAAAGTTCTTGAGTAATAGCTGAACGTATTTTCTGTTTTTATTGATAAAGTGAAGCTTATGATAAGTAGTAAGTAATTTATAATATCATAAAAGTTAATATTTAGGTACTAAATAAACTAAGTTAAAGCTTAATGAGAATTTTCTTTAATAAGCTGTTTTATGATGTCGTTAAAAATAGATCATGTATTATAAATATTGATTCTTATAATATAGACAAATAGTATAAGAAGTAATTATTATGAAATATTGTTATAAATACGTCACAAAAATATGCAAACTATGCAAACTTTTGTACCAAGGTAAATAAAATATTAATCGATTTTGTATTAAGATCATTTAGATCGCCACAATTATCTTGAAGAAGCCAGAATTTAAAGAAATAGTATATTATTTCAGAATAACTTGGACGACAAAATAAAATTAACTACCATTAGTTCGGTTTGTTTATCTAAGCTTAAGCTATCATCTTTCGCAAAAATAAGCATGAGTGAAACGTACACATTTAAAATTTTAATATTGAGTAGATAATACTGACAATCATATACAGTACGTATTATAACTAGAGAGCGACGATATTTACAATCATAAACACCAATAAAATTATAAAAAACTTTGAATAAATCTTTCCCCTTTTTCCAGTCTGCGTACATTTAAACCTCACGCGTAAACTAAAGCTGACAGGGCATAAAAATTGCGTAGAAATACGTCCCCAACTCCGTGTAGATCCTGAAACATCTGTTTTACATATAAAAGGAGATTGTGGACCGATTTATGAATAGACTCGACTTCAAGATGCTAGTCAATGTCGGTCGGCAATGGAATTTAATGGCAAGACTTTGGAAGGCCTTCCACAATTTACATGTTTCGTTTCGGATGACAGGAGCTAGGAGTCCTTGTAGTGTACCTACATAGTTGCAAAGAAATTTCAATTTGTTTTAGTTTGGACGAGTTTTTTAGAAGGATTTTTTGGAATGAAGACTTATTACCGAATGACTGGCCTGTAGGTTTTGTGATTAGTGGCCCTAACTGAAATGCCGGAGGACGTGGGTTCGATTCCCACCCAATACTTCCTCCTCCGAGGATATTTGTGTCCATACGGAAAAAAGGGTAACTGTTGAATTTTGAACAAACAACTTTGTGCCATTGTTTTCTAAAATAATTACTTAAAGCAAGTATTGTTAGATACCTAGTACCTAAGTCTAAAGTATTCAATAGAACTGTTACTGGAAGAGAAAGTCAAACATATGGATGCCATTAAACATTGACAATTATGTCTTAACAGTACTAAAGCGTTAATGGATACTTCGGCGGTGGCCATGAGATCTGTAGTTTTATTAGCGACTTAACATACAAACGGATTCTCACACAAACAAATTTTGAAGCTGTGTCCATTGTTTTCTTATCATACGGTCTCTTAGCATAATATGGTTGATATACAATTTAGGAAAAACGTAGGCCTTTGATATGGCGTTGCAGAAAGATTTGCAACGCATTGCCATGCACTGACACCAAAAACTAAAATGACCTAACATGGCAGTTCAGATTTACCAATAGTTTCTGAAAGGATCTGCTGTCAAATCAACTGATCACGACTGTGATTGGTTGACCATTAAACTTACAACCAATCATAGAGCTTAACTTGAGATTTGACTGACGATTACCAATTTTTGGGTTAATCAGCGTTTGCAAAACTAGAGGTTAATCTATAAGAGTCTGACACTACCTAATATAAACACAATCTACAATATTTTATTTCAACTAGTAATTCAACCATGATCTGCTCATACAGTTTTAAATCAAACTTTAAATCGTGACTGCCGCAACCTAATTAACTAGCGCCTCTTTAATTAACACCGCATTACAGTAAGACTAAGATTTATTGTTAATAACTTTAAATAAATTTGACTCACCGGATATTGAAGCCACACTACTCACTAGCACCCTACTAACACATTTACTGAGTCGTGTGATCTAATGAAGTAATTTCAACCCTTTCTTTCTTTGCCCCGGTAATAAATAATTGAAAGTTAGATCTGTACTTTGAATGTATAACACTATTTTTTGCTGTTGTGGGAGCGAGTCAGCGCACTATATACGTAGCAATGTGGATGGACAGATAGATAGAATATTCTTTATTGCACACCACATTAGAAACAGATTTTGGTGTTGGTTATAGCGGCCAAACCATCTTTATGTCGCAGTCGGATAAAAATCTGTTAACCCAGTGTTTCACCTATCTCCGTACCAAATTTCATCAAAATCAATCCAGGTTTGAGCGTGATAGGGTAACAAACATGCATGGATACACACTCACATACTTTTGCCTTTACATTAGTGTGTCAAATTACTGAATTTAATCAAAATAATTATTTGTCCCAATACGATACTATCTTACGAAGTTTCCTAGCCCTCGTTATACATTTCTGGTCATTTCCCCATAATATGCTTTACAAATAATTGCTTCCATTATTTAAGCTTTCTCCACACTTTCTCACACAGTATTACAAATGTGCCTATTAAGTTGGCTGCAGTGTACAAGTCACAAATATCCCTAAAATGTTGCGACCCTATAGCTCACGCGAGGGAACCGCTGCACTACCGACTCACCGCTTTCTACGCCGCGGAATAATGACCAACAATTAATATTAAGTCTCTTTTAGAATTGACATAAAGATAGGACCAACCACCATACTAAAAACCTAACTCTAAACTTTATCCCACAAGGCATAAAGTCGAAATTCCATTGTTAAATCTCTCAATACATTGAATCAAGCGTTGTCATTTAAGCACAATCAAAACCAAGCTCTATCTGCTTTAGATAAGATTTAAAATTCAATAAGTGTGCTAGTTTTACTTTGCATCCGTCCTCTAGGTGTGAAATATAATGTACTATATAAAATGCTATAAGGAAACCAGTTTGTCTTGGTCCCTTGATTGAGACAGCATCGAATTAGCCTGGTTCAAAGTATACTAGTGGTCTTAATAGTGTATTTTTAATGATTCATGATAGGAAATTGTTGTAAATGATGGTGTAGATAGCATTTGAAGTGCGAATGTTGTAAGTTCTTACTGGTTTTATCTACGGGTAGCTATTAGCAGTAAAGAGGAAAATTAGTGATAATGAAGTTAATCACAATTAAATAGAACTATCGCTTAGTGCAGTTCAACTTTACGCAGTTTTCATTGCGGAAGTTTACAGATAATGAATAGTAAGTACTCATTTAAGCTGATTCCCTACATATTATTACTTAATGGACTAAGTAAAGCTTTTTGAAAAAATCTGACTACTTTTTACTTTAAAACAATGTGTTTTCAATGCAAATTAATTCAATGAAAATTGGAAAAATTACGCTCATTGTTTTCTTTCTAAGCCTATTTAATATCCCACTGCTAGGCAAAGAACTTCCTCTTTCCCCTAATCGATAGTTATTTAGATACATATTTAGCAAAGTTAGGATGTATGTAATACATATTATAAACATACATTGAAGTACCAGTTCTCGAACTAATTCCAAAGCTGACACAATTTAAAAAGAAATTACATTCTCTTAATAAAACCTTATCAAAAACAGATCGCTAAATAAGAACCATGTTAACATCCTCCACTCAACATTAGTTTATAACATTAATTTGAATAGTAATTTCTAACAGTTGCAGAAGTGCAAATTATAAACGAAGCTATTAACTTTAAATGTGGGTTAAGTTTTCTGTCTCGCAAAGATTCATAGCATCCCGTTTTAGTTACAATCGTAGCTTTCTCTAAACTAATATTATGACTTTAAGTAACGAATGGTAGGGAAAATTAATAGCCATTTTATGACTAGGAATCTGTGGAGTGTGTTAAATATTTGTTGCGATTTACTTAGAGGTGTAACAAGACCATACAATTTGGTATGTAACCTCCTTTTTAATGCGGTTTTTGTTGTAAAACTCAATACACAACGGATTTTGTATGTTTCAATGTTTGACTGTTTAAAAAGGAAATTTTAAAACTGACACTTAGAACAATAAACATTTGTCCCGTATGGGAAACGAACCCACGACCTGTGGTTTAGCAGTCAGAACCACTAACCTCTAGACCAATATGCCAGTCTATTTGTAAATCGTAACCCAATGTAAAAAGATCTAGATTTTCCACTTTTATGAAGACTTTTAAAAAGACATGCTAATAAATTGTAAAACTGTATAAAATTTACTCATCAACAATTTTCTAACAGTACAGACACTTTGTAACTCCCGTAGAATTCTAAAGACTTGAAGTCGGCTATAATAACTGCCAACGAGACGAGACAAAACAAGTTTTTAATAGAGATGTGGCTACGCGACAGCTGTAATTAAAACCTACTTAGGTTCCTAAGTTTTCTAAAGAAAGTCTTGAATTGTTGCGGATAAGACATTCTACGGGTTGACTAGCCTGGTCTAGTGGTTAGTGGCCCTGACTGCAATACGGGAGGTCATGGATTCGATAACCACCCAGGACAAATTTTAATATTTGTGTGGTGAGCTCGATCATATTTTGTTCTGTTCTTTGTAATCTATCTTTAATATTTATTTAGAAATATTTAAGTATGTTTATCGGTTGTTTAGTACTCATAACACATGCTACTTACTATACTTAACTTGAGACTAGATGGCGTTATGTGAATGTTGAGGAATTTTATCATTATTATCAAGTACCAACTTTAAAACTATTAAAGTGTGGAAGAGAGACACCACTCTACAGCGTGTAGTGCGCTCTCTCGCTCCCACAATTGCTCCCACATTTACACTTTTGCGTAAAGAGGAAATGGTAGTTTCCGTAGATGATCAGGACCTAACTATTGTTGTAAGACAACGTTAAAATACTGAACGGTGTAAGTACAGGCGATGAGTAAAATTCTATTAATTTACCGTGTACAGTCACGAGCAAATACATGTATACACGACCAAAAAATTTAAGTTTAAAATCTTGTGAAACGATTTATGGAATCGTAAAATTTTCTTTCAAATTAAACGTTTTATGATTAGCTTACAATATCAGGATTCCATAACAGTTTCAGAAATTTCGCATAAGAAATCTACTGCAACTGTTTGGTCGTGTATACATGTTTTTGCTCGTGCCTGTACGTAAGTATTAAAGTAAACGTTTTAGTAACAATGATTTTAAAGCCAATTCGTGTAAAGAATTTACAGTCAAGGAAGCAGAAGCTCTTACTTAATTCATATCGATGGCCGCATCGAATAAACGTGCAACAGAAAAATGTCAACTTTACAGGAGAGACAAAAAACGTTAATTTCTTTATATCCAAGAAGTCTTAATAAATAGGTGTATATAATGTATGATGAAATTAAAGTAAAAAAAAATATCTTTCATATGTATTCATTACTTTTGTGAAAAATTCATTAATTTTCTAGAAAATCACGAAAAATCGCATTATACTTTTACTCTAGTGCAATTAGAAAGGTTAATTAAGTGCAATAAATCATTACACGTTTATTCGTGTGAATGTATTCGACTTTGATGCGCATAATGTGATGTTAGAATATTGTTCTGTGTAAATTTTACTTCTTTTGATCCCAGCTACAATTGATTGCATGTTTATTTATTACAAAAGTTAAATGAATTGACATCGGTAATGATATAATGTATGTTTGTTAGTGTCTGGAAGTTAGCATTCCAATTGTGTAATACATACTTACTAATGCAGAGTCCATTAAACTTTGTTTACTGTGTACTTAAAATATCATTGTAAGAAATTGAATCTTTATGTTTATAACAATTAACAATCAATCTTTAAGAAAGGAACTATCTTAATATTAAATATTTATAATAATATCATCATTTATAAACATTAGTCAACAAATTGAGTAACATTTTGTTAAAAAATAATAAATAAGGCTCATTAGTTAAGACATCAATGTTCTCTAATCTTCTTCACCACTATCATTGGCGGCCAAGGTCTCATTTGCCGATGGCATCAGGTTTCTGTAAAAGCCATGGTTATGAACTGGTATTGCGTCTGCGTCACAAAGACTTATTAAATCTTGGTATAGAGGGAGAGGTATATGCAGCCATAGAATACGCTTTAAGCTTTTAAAGTTTTCAATGGGCTCTTTTCGACGTCTTCTAGAGTTAGTCCTTATCATGTATATTGATTGCATTGGTTTTAAATCTTCAGCCGAACTAAACCTAAATAAAGTGATTGAAGATGATCATTAAAAAATATAACTTCCTTCACTTTGCTCCAATATATTTCATTGCCAATTACTACATTTAACCAGTTTTTTCCTTCAATTAACTGTTTAAATTCGATGAAATTTTCTTGTACTATTTGTTTTACATCATATTTATGGCCAGTAGCTTTAGCATTCTCCATCTGCCACATGCATAGAGTCTCCTTTGGATTGACTATGGCCTTTTTCGAAAAATCTATGCGTTATTGAATACTGAATTGTTTAGACGCCAAAGAAACATGGCTAATAAAATCGATTCTGGTTTTGGCCAGCGCATGAGTCCGAATAAAATGATATATATTTTTTTATCTCAAGTCGTTAGACTTAATATAAAATTGGATAAGGATTAATATTGGAGAGATTAGCTTAGATAAGGGTCCATAAACTCAGTATTTCTATAGCCCCCTTTTTGCAATCTGGCAACGCCAGACACAACAATATCCTTCTTTTTCTATTATATTGAATACTGTGAAATATCCCTACTTCACTTTGGGGAGTACTTAAAACTTTCTCTAGATAGAGTATCGTAATCAGTTTGTAATTGATCTTTCCTTTCATCATCAGCAAATTTATAAATTCTTTTTGACTATCTTTACGGGCGTAATGTGCTTCGGTTCTATAAAACAAGTTAATATGGTCAATTATGCTTTCAGCCGTCTCTCCCAGCATCTTCTTTGGTCTATTTTTGTGTTTTGCTCTATTATTTGTCATGTAATTATCAGCTGATAATTTGTCAATAGTTGTATAAACTATTTGCTGTATTATAGAAAAGGTATTAAAAAACATGGTCTTACAAATTTTAATTGCAGCAGCATCATTATTTATGTGTCGATATAATAATGTCTGGGGATTCGATTTACGCTCAATTGTTATTTTTTTATCATTTTCTCTTGGCATGCCGATTACTAACTGTAACTCTGCCCACTGACGTTTATGGTCTCCTAAAGCCCAAAATTTTGAGAAAACTTCATTCTTTGTATCTCTATCAATCTTTTCATAACATTTAAGAGTGCAGTTACTAACTGGTCCAATAGATTTATCTTGCCTTTTCCCCTGAATTTTTCAATACTTTGTTTTAAATGTCCTTCCATGAATCAAGAGTTCGTTTTCTATATGGTTTGTCGATATCAATTAAATTTCTAGTCCTTTTTTAACGAAAATACTGTCTAAATCATAATCTTTACTTATATATAAAATAGACGGTGATGGTATAAAATCTATATTTTGGGTGGATGGCGTCACTGACTCTGGTTTGCCGGTGGGTGAATTGCCTTCAGACCTGTGCCATCAGAGGACATTCCATGTTAGGTTAACAAATAGTATAATTATATTTTCAGAAATATCCAAAAGTTCTTTTTCCGAATCATTTGAAGGTAACATATCCCGTTCTTGTTGTAATGGAACATTGTTCGGTATAGGTATCAATAGCCTCGAAGTAACAAAGTGACCAGCTGTAGTGTCAATTTCGTCAAGCTCTGACATTCCGTCAATTGCACAAGAACTTTGCGATAGATGTGTGATTTTTTTTTACAAAAGTAAGAAGTATTATTTTAGTTATCTTTTATAATTTGCAGAAGAGCTGCAAATTATAAAAAGTAACTTTAAGTCTGTTTGAATTACATAACTCAAAATTAAGTGAAAGGTACCTACTAGTCTACAAAGTACAGTAGAAGGGTGCCAATGATAAGCCGAATAACGGAATTCACCACTTGCCGAACCAAATTAATCAGTAGGTAAGTATTTAAAAGATCAGTGTCAGACTACTTTGTGCCTTCTTACTAACCTGGTCGAGCTGGTACATACATGTTGATACCACCAAGGCATTACCCCGTACAATAATATAAGTACTTAATCATAATATAAGTAATTTATATAACTGACAGTGCAAACATTAGGTAGGTATTATCAATATATAGTACCAACTGCACCTCTCCGCGCACCCCTTTCTATCTTGCTTTCGTCCAATGCAATAAAATTGCGTGTCTCATATTCGTTTAAGCCACCTTTACTAAAATTATAATTGTATTGAGAATCATAGAATAAGCAGTGTTTGAATTATTAAGAAAATTTAGTAAACTTATCTATTATTGTAAGAACTAATACATATTAGGAACCGAATTAGTTCTAGTGTAACATACATTTGCCATAAAAACAATAACAAAAAATACACAAATAAACGTGTAAACGTTTATTACCTAAACTGAGTAACAGACAATTTACCATAACAAACATTTTGCTGTTTATACACGTCTGTTCTAGTCAAATCGGGAAAGTATTGAACGTGTATTATGCAATATATTTATGTTCTTGTAATAAAAACATATATAAGTTCCGCAGAAGAAAGAAATCATTTTAATTTCCTGAGTCATTTTTGGAAAAAAAAATCTAAAAAAAAATTAGAAGATGGAGAATGGTCTAAGGAAACGGAAAAGCAAATAAAAGTTTTTTTGTGTATCAGCTCTTACACGTTTATTCGATGCGGCCATCGATATTTTATGAATTTAAAGTGAGACTAAGAAACCATCTTATTTTGCGAGATAATAAAGGTAGGTTTAATAATACTTAAAATAGTATGGTATTTAGAAAGTAATAATATATTATCTAAAAATATGTTTGAAAGATTTTAACACGGATAGTATATCCTACTTATATTATAAACGCGAAAGTTTGTAAGTTCGGATAGAGGGATGGATTTGTTTCTCTTGCACGCTTAAATGACTGAATTGATTTTGATGTAGTTTTGGCATAGTCAGCTGATACCTTGGATTAATACAAAGGCTACTTTTTAAACGGCTTCGTTAGAGAAGGGTAATGTTTTTGCAGCTGCTCTATAACGCCTTCGTCAGAGAGGCTTAATGTTTTTGCAGCTATAACCGACATTCGCATGAGCGAAGTCGCGGTCAACAGCTAGTAATTTAATAATTATAATCTTATTGTTAGAACTCAACAAGGTATACTTAAAGAATTTCAAAGATATCAAAGTTTATCTACAAATCAAAAGAATCCAATTCCCACGGTGTAATAACATGAAAATTAAAAATCCAATTTGATGTTATCAAAGCTTAGGTACATTAAAACGAACAATTACTTAAACAATTACGACAGGATATGTTTGTTCAAGTAGTTCTTCATAATGACAGGCGATGACTTGTCTCGAGTTGTTAAAGTTAATTTAATTCCTTTTGATGTAAAGCGTCTTTTTTGTTTTCCCTGTACCATGATTTTTTTGCCGGTGTGCAAGTGAGATGGCGCTATAAACGTTGTAGAGCGTTGTCTCACTCCAACAACGATAATGATCTCCCGTTAAGAGATTACAGTAGTAGAAGTATGCAAGGTAGTTTTTATTTTTACGAGTTAGAAATATAATTGTTCAAGCTCTTGCTTTTTTGCAATTATGCAGGAAATCCTCTTCCTAGAATTTACAGAATATGTGCAAATATAAAATTATTTATGAACTTTACGCTTGGATTTAAATTAATTTATGTAAAGCCTTAGAATCTAAATATATCTCCTTCAAACAGGATTAAGTTAATAATTATAATTTATTTACGACGTTACTGTATGTTTAAGTTAAAAATTCCATGAAAACGTTGGCAAATTCTTCCGTGTCAAAATTGTTTATAGCTGCAAACATGACCCTCTCGGACGTAGTTGGTTAAAAAAATCCAAGGTGTCAGCTACCTACATACCAATATTCATCAAAATTTAGCGTGAAAGAGTAACAGTCATTCATTCACAATCACAAACTTTCCCGTTTATAATATTATTACCTATGAGAAGGGTTTAAACGATAGAAACGGTACCAGTAAAATCATTCTGTCACTGCTCGTAGACGAACTAAAAAAAATATCAAAAGAAGAAAGTTGAAACGGTACTTTTCAATTCTCCCACTGCTACTTACAATTTTGATACTCAATTTGCATAACAACTGCCATTTAAGATAGTTCAAATGATTGAGTACTGTAATTTAGCGTTATTATGAGGTAATTAGGGTATTTTAGATACGTTTCCTTATGAGCTCGTGAACTCCAAGAGTTTATACGAGGTCAGATAATTCAATTGCTTAAAAATATTTGAATGGTTTTAATTCTATATTATTTTGAGCTCTGCTATGGGAATGTTCGGTAAATTGAAAAGTTTGAGATGAAAGAACTGTAATCATGGTTTTTAATATCCACTTAGTTCATGTTTGTTAGGAGCTGTTCAAGAGTTGCGTCATTAGAATTTTGTAGGTGTACTTATTACGGGGAAATTTATATTGACCTTTGGTCTACACTGACTTGTAAATCTTAACTTTAAATTCCATTCATATTCAGTCCAGCTGACTGTTAGGGCTAATCTTGACACCTTAGGTCAATTTGTATCTATATCTGTATCTCTATTAAAATACCAATTACAGTGTCTGTAGTGTTTGCATCTATAACTACAGTTAAGTGAGTGCCTGGGACTGAATAATTTTAAATTACTAAGTCCTAAAGATTAAGAAAATAATTTCCTTTATTAGCTGTGTCTTCCTGTCCTCCTAAGTTATTTGCTGATTTATGAGTTCCGCACGGTTTAAATCAAAGAACTGATTTTAATTTTAATGGATTTTACATTTCTTGACACAAAAAAAATGTCTGGCAATAGGAAATTAGCAGTGGAAAATATAGATACTGGAAAATGTAATGTATTAGATGTAACAGAAGCTATATTTATGAATGCAAAAGTCCATGATATTATAATAGAACACATTGTAAACGCGAAGGAAGATTTCATTACAAGGAAAGTAAAATAAAAGGAAATAGGATGCATGCCGGTTACAAATAATGAAAATAGGTCTAATGTTAGTAATGATAATAAAACAGAAGACTTAAACATGTGGGAAGATGCACCAGTTACAAGGGATAGGAAGGGAAGCAGGGTGAAGGCACTAGTTATTCAGTTTAGATCATTGGCAGATAGAGACCTCGTCACGCCCGCGCATTCTCAGCTGAGAACAGGTAGCTTAGTGATGGGAAATGTGTGTGGGTCAACGAAATGTGTATCGATAGATGTGATTTTTTAAGAAATAAACGTAGATGCTGGATTTTGATGGAGATTAGTTAAAATTACCCATTGACGTAAAAGGATTTAAGCTAAACTAAACTAAAATTTTATATCTATAACTGGCTCAGTGTAAAACTCAGAACTAAGTACAGAGAATTTTGCTTAAGTTAATATTTTAATAATCAGCTGGATACGGATAGTTTAAAGTATCGTAACTTACCAGTACAATTTTTGATCTATAGCTACTAGCAACGTGTGTAACGTATCAGCTTTTTGCTGTTGTAAATCGACTTACAATTAAAACTAAAAGTACTATTAACACCTCTAGCCGATTAAATCGACACTTACGTATTAACATAAATATTAATATCTTTCTTACAATCACTGCCCACCCCTTTATCATCAAGGATTCTTTGATCCGAAAAGCTATTTTCAACTTTATCTTAACGGTTTAAGATTCATTTAAGATTGACTGTATTAAAAACATTGCAGATGCCTCTCCTATTACAGTTTCCTTGTGAGCATCATATTATTAGGGCTTGGCTGATTTCATCTAATCATGTTGTATTAAAAGTATAACTCTTATATCAAACAAATTGAGAATTTTAATTGAATTCTCATGTAGCCTTCTTTTATATTAATAATCAAATTGATTATATTCACAACAATAGAGAATAATTTGCTTTCAGATATCAAAAATCAAATTGAATCTTCATCTAAAGAGGTTGCTCTTTCTCAAAGTACTAAGTACACAATTTTCAAGAAAATACCGATTTAAACATAAGCTGACTTATTTAACGAAATACTATAAAGCATTAAAGATCATCGGATCACAACGATGACACAACTATGAATACCCCATTACTACATAACCGAAACAATAATCTACAAACATAAATTACACATAAACCATTGAATACATTCCTTGCAGCTAATGAAATAACGGCAATTAAAACGCACAATGTACTACAGTTTCCCTTCACTACTGTTTTCACCGTATTATGCGACGCAGAATCGATGACAGGTAGACCAGTGCAACAGAATTATGGCCAGAAAGCAGTTTCAATTATACCACAGTACTTACGTAGTAAATTATAGTGTGTTCTCGTTATTAATGTTTGTTGTTTAGAACTTCCTTTTGTTTGTATGTGTTAGGTTAGGTTTTAAGTTCTAAGCCTGGAGAATATCGAAGAGTTTCTTGTGAATGGTGGGGATTTTGAAGTTCTCATTTACAGTTTATTTCGAAATCCAAGATAATTTGATATCTATGTCTTATTATCTCTATGGATAAATGTAAAAAAATACAGATAAATAATCAGAGAAGCAGGAAAGATATTATAGTATCTAAAATACCAAGATTACCAAGTATACAAACAGTCTCATAGATATAAAAAAGCAGTTTGTAACCAGACATCTAAGTGCGTCCACTCATCAAGCCTTCATAACAACAATTTTATCTACCCATATAATATAATTACCAACAACCAATTAAAGATTATTCACGATATGATGGATATCTGATATTACACGTACTGAAACAGGCCCTGACAGCTACAAGGAACTTGTTATTGAAAATGATACACCAGACTTGACATTACTTGAAAGTACCAGGAAAGTAGAACTCAAAGGTACAGATAAATTAATATCACTTACAAAACAAGTAAACGCCGATGAATCGTAAATCAATAACAGTGTTCGATTGCCCGTTTTCCCGGGTAATTTTTTAACACGACATCTAACTATAGTTTACGTCACTAACATTGGTTTTGATAAATTCTAATAACTAGTCACGATGGCACTTCGATTTGCCCGATTTGTCACAGTCCAACCTGTGTTATATGGTAGTAATGATAAAGTGCTTGCTTATAAGGATACTGTGGTAGGTAGGTTTTCATTTAGCACGTATTCTGATGGATTATGTCCTTTATGAATTCGATTATTACAAGGAATTGCGATTTGATTCGTGTTATTTATTTCTGGCCCGCGGGATTGTGAATAAATAAATTTGATTAATATGTCCGGTTATTGCATAGGATTAGTAAATGTTTCCACTCTAAATGTAAAATCGGAATAGGCTGCATTTGATCCTTTAAAAAAACACATCCTACAAAATTTCTATACACTATTAATTGGCAATTTAGTAGATAAAACAACACACAAGCACATACGAGCGAGCTCCGATGATTTCATATCTACAATAAAATTTGAGACCAACTCGCAGCAGATAGTAATTAAGAATTCGCATACATTAACATAAATTTGATCCTATCAAGACTTACACCGGCAAAACACTTGTCAACGGATCAACGCTAAGGCCTAATAATACGTTGTTACTGCAAATTGCATACAATTTTGACACAACAAGAACTTTGATGTTGGTACATTTTGTTGGCATTTTAGGGCCTACATTCCATACAGGGTCATTATTGGTCATGGACTAGTTTTCATGCTAATTCACTTACGTAATCTTGCTAATGAATTACTTGAATATTTATTCGTCATATTCTAGGTTTTCCTAAGAAATTTCTGTATGTGCTTTTTGCCCTATACAAATGATATTTGACTCGAAGACTTCCCATTGGCTGTAAAAATTAGTGATGTCACATGAATAAACGCATGTCACAGTAAAAAATATAAAAGAAACCTAAAGATACATATACGATCTCTTTTGAAAGCTATGGGATTAGTAGGAAGTGATGAAATTGTATTTAAAGCCCAGTTCGGAATAGTTTTGCTTATCGTGAGCATAATTTGTTATTACGAACTGTTTCTTTATAATAGTACCGGTAACCCATTAGTTATCTTTGATAACTGAATACCGAGTCGTAATTTCTACCATATCAGTCTGAGCTAATTTACTTACGTCACCGCCGTCTTGTGCCATTAAGAATTTTTTTATACAGAAGAGAATATTTTTCTGACACGAATCGGATATGATGGCAAAATTACTCAGATTTGTTAGTTATTATACGTTTTTGTGGAGCCGGGTTTTTAGATCTTCTCCTCATGTTGTCTTTGACGATCACTTTGCTCACCTTAATACCCAGATTCTCATAAAAAGGTATAAATGTTCAGCAAAATAACCTCACACAATCCTCTTGAGCCGTTAACGACATCGCGACGAAATCCCAATTTTCGCATTATCAATGATTCAAGTATAATCTCTGGGCCGTATAAGGCGTTAAACACAAAACCCATCGCATTCAAAGTTGGCCGAAAGCATTCCACGTTTCGGCGATTGAGTAATTACGCGTAATGGCGGACGAGTGTTCGGGAAACATCGCCGACGCTCGGGCATCCTCGGACCTTGATCCTCGCCGTTTTTTGCGTGTGCGTCGCGGGCGCAAGTGATTTTTAATTAAAATTTAGCGCTTTATTATGAAAACTATGCGCAGTATAATGGTATGGGAACCATGTTGCAGTTGCGTTGTTTTATTTTATGAGGTATTTAAGTTATTACTGTTCATATGAAATTGGAATGAAATGTTCTTTATGTGACAGCATTGTGTGTTGAAAGATATAAATATTTACTACCTATATAAATCATTGGTTTATTTCTTTTTCATATTCAATCTGTGGAGCCATACTAAGATTTGGTTTCCAATATCAACTTGTGCTCCTAATTTCATCGCCATCCTTTGATGAAAGTGAACGCCACAAACTTGGGCAGCATATTAATACAGAATGGGTTTAATAAAACCCACTTCCTCGATCACAAAACACACTTCATCGTTAAATTTCCCAAACGAACGTTGATTGATCTGGGTCCATACTATAAGATAACGCGACAAGGCTCCAACGACACCTCAGAGGTCCAGCGTGTGGTTTTTGTATTATTTTTGTTTACTCGCTGTTGTCACCGCCCCACGCGGCTCTTATCGAGATTTTTTCACTTTTTATACATCAGGGTTCTGTAACTGACGACAGTTTTTAAATTCACACTTCACTTAGTTTTTGTTTCAATTGCGGTTGAAATTAAAACGTAACTTCTTATAGTTTTAACATCTACTAAAGTTTACGGCGAATTTTTTGATGGACTTTTTTACGAGTTCCTGTTAATTCCTTACGAAAGGGTGAAAATTGAAAACCATAAACGTGAAAATTCGAAAATATTTTCTTTATTATCTAACTAAAATTTCTTTGATTGCAAACTTTCTCATTTTTATTAACACATGAAACTCATCATCAGCCACTCTATTGTCTCTACTCTTCCTTATTCCCAACTTTTGTTCGAGCGCAGCTTTTATCGATCCTCCCTATTTCTTTCAAAGAACATAAACGTCTGAATTCCAGTTTTCGCCGCTATAAAAGCTATTGGAAGATATAAAATCCTACGGGACCACGTCTCCGATACGACATACTTTATTGTAACCCGTTTCGTTTTCGATACAACGCGGCCGGGACGTTTATGCCGAGTAATTGCTTTGAGTTATTTAAACTGGATTATCGCGGAATTTTGCGCGTGTTACTTTTCTTTGTGCTCTGAACTTTCGTAATCTTCTTCGATAAAGTAAGTGTTATGTTTGAGTTGAGATGGTGGATACGTAACAGAATTAAATGGTTTTTTTTGAAGCCGAATTATTAAAAATTTGATGCATTATTGTTTTAATTTGATTTTGTTGATCCTTGATTTTAATGGAACTTTTGAAACCAAAGTCATCACAATAATTTTATTTTTAAATACCAGAATATATGTAAATAATTCATAACCAGTACGCAGTTACTGAAATAAAAAAATTGCCCCTTTTAATTATTATTTTCATTTCTTACGTTGACTATCTTAAGGTCACAATTTCAACATTTTCCTCAATATTCATTACCTACATTCTCCTAGCAAAACTTTCATACCACTTCCTGATATTTAGTCTCATAAAATTATGTCTAAATCAAGACCAAAGTTACGTTTCTAGGCTGAACAGAGCTGGACCGTTAGTCCAGATAAGCAATCATAAATAGCTAATGTTATGCTGAGAAACGGCGATGTCTGCGTCTGTTCCTATTGTTAGAATGAATAGAGATAACATGGAGCCAAGATTTGTTGGTTTCGCGTGTGGCTTTTACTTTGTTACAATATTATATTGTTGTTGTCATAGATGTAAGAACGATTCTGAATTTTGAGGTTAGAGGATTTTAGAAATTGAAATGAGGGGTGTTTTTTTATAGACCCGTATCAAGTCCTATGATATCTGGAGAGTGTGTTAATCAAAATTCGTTAGCTCAAATAAAAATATCCCGATTTAACACAATAGTTTTTTCGGTACAGACAACTGTCATTGCTCAAGTGTCTACAAACTTACGGGAAATAAATAAATAAATTCTCAAACTCATTCTTCTTTACAAAATCGCTGATGGATAGCCAGCAAACCAGGTATCACTTCCAAAGGCAATAAGTGCCCTCTGTAACCAACATACAAGCATCCAGACTTTATAGCCCATATTTTTTGTAGCTACCATTATTTTCCAAACAAAATACCTATTATTACAAGCAACTATTTAAAACGTGTAGCCTGTAGGTACATTTAAAATGTAATATTTCAGTACAGCGTTTGAGAATAGCAAGCTTTCTGATGGCATTCTCTATTCTGTATTTACGTTGTAAACGTTTTTACGACCGCTCTTGGCCGCTGCTGTGGAGTTTGGCTCGGTAGATAAGCTGAAGCGATTATATTTAATTTATTTGAACTTTTTTTACTAAGTTGGGAGTCTTCAGGTTTTTATCGTTTGTTAGCATTGAAGGATAGCAGAAAAATATATTTTGAACATATTTACAAGTTAATTGACAGACTACTTTTTACCCGACCTGCTACAATATTTTTACGGACAAAATTTCTCTTTTAAAATAATTAATCGTCCACTACTACTAATCTATATAAAAATTGCAACCGTATTCCTCTCTTCATTTAGAAACTTGAAACTGTTTAACTGTGTGTCACTTACAAAATTGTTTCAGTTTTACCGATGAAAATTATAACAAGGAATACCATCGTTTACTAATTCACAGCTTCTATACATACCTAACATACCTCGTCACCTCTCACCTCTATACCTGCATGATTGTGCTCTAAACTACCAATAAAGATCAAAAGTTATTTGATATTTGTCGCTTTAGCTTATAAATAAGACATCAAGTCAAAAGCAAGCTACATTGACATTGTAAAACCGACGCTTAAAAGACTATTCCGGACCCGAACTAAACTTCACTTAAAATATAATACAGACAGCATATTTTCATAAATAAAGTGTTTTCAATTGACCGTTTAGAATATTTTCTAACTATATTTAAGTTTCATCGACATGTCTTTTAGACTATCATAGCAAAGCTAAGGGAAGAAGAATCATGGAAATAGTGTCGATTTTTGGCTTAAAAGACAATTTATTTGGATAAAGACGAGTGCAAAGACTAGGCTAAAATAAATAAAAGAAAACGTTTAAGTTACTATACTCTTGTGCAAACATAAACTTAAGAAACATTTAGTTTTATTCCTTTTAGTTTTCAACATATAATTACAAGAACTTAGAAAGTAGTTAGTACTTAGCATATATTTGGAAAACAATAACTTCAACTACAACATTCTGTTTTTTTTTAATGTCAGTACCTTTTCGTATATTACTTTTCAAAGTCACACTTAAATAATTGCCTTTTTCCATTCCAGCTTTATACCCAATAACAATTACCACCCTGTTAACTCTAAAATGGGAATTTCTGAGATTTTCTGAACTTTAAAGCGAGTTCGATAAGTGGAATGCAAAAATGTATTTACCGGACCTATATTTGTAAAGGGTTTTAAATACAGATCTATTAGCATTTCTGTGTTATTTTTTACAAGAAACGGATCCGATACGTGAACGGTTTTTAATTTGCACGTTCTCATACAGACCAGGTATTGCGCAATGCAAAATTTCTTCCATAAATACCTAACTAATCGTTAAGTTTTCAAGAACTTTCTAGAGTCGTATAATTGTCACCTTCTCACTTTTACTTATTCCTAACTCTTTCTCTTCAATAACAACATAGGAGTATCGATACTCAATCAAAATTAACCCTTCATCATCGTCACAAATATTTGCATCACCAATATTCAATTGTCTTTTTTAACACCATTACATTTATTTTCATCTCTTACTTCTTTTCTTTCATCTACCTTAACAAGTCGTAGCCTCTAAAGACCCTCACCATCACAGCTACCAACATACTTAATTCTTTTTTCTCAATCTTAAATTTTTTCAAGTTTTAGTACTGTGTGAGGATTGCCGATGCCTTATGGTAATATTCTCTCTGAGTTAGCGTATCCTAGGAAGTTATTGCTAATAATGACGGGATAAAATTAGTCGGTATGTGTTTGAATGTCATCGTTGTTTATATTTAAGTTTAGTTTGGTTTAAAAGTACCAATTGGTGGTGTGTTTTATATTCTTAGATATAAGCAGAAAATTACAGATCTTAGTAAGAGTAGTCGAAGCTTGTGGATTTGTTGAGAACAGTAATTTATTGTTACTTTTAAAATAGTAGCAGAATTGAATTGATTAAGTGACAATTCACTCGCAGTTTATTTCACACCAAATATTATTACTTAATTATACAAAATCAAAATCCTTTTATGTCAAGTAAGTTTTCTCAGGCCCTTTGAAAACGTTACTGACTCTAGTTGCGCGGTTCCAAAACGTCATTCCTAACTATTTCTTTTTAAATCCTTACTAGCTATGGCACCAGTATCAAATTAATTTTCTTTAACACCATTCAAATCCCCATCATCATCTACTTATCCGACCTGCGTGCATCCCACAGCCGGCCCTACACAACCAGGTTCAATGGCACACGTATTGACAGTTCAAATTAATAACTTCCTCTTATCAAGCAACACTAAAAGAGTTTCACAAACATCCGCGATCTTGTATCTAATTAATCTTATTTTAGCTAATTAAGACATTATATTTATAAATCATTCAGCATTTTTTCTTAGGTTGTTCGAGATAAGCCGCTTTAACTTGCTTTAATGTTGTGTTCTTTGAGTGACATATTTATCTTGGGTGTCAAATATGAAATAGACAGATAAGTCGGGGTTAGGGTCTTTGGCTTTACTAGTCGGTTAAGAGTTAAGTTGGTGCTGATGACGTAAACCATGGTTACTATTTTATTTGGTACTGCGAAGTGGGATTATTAGACTTTTTTATGTAAATTGTTCTAAAATATAATTGTATTAAGATGTAATGTATTGTGTTTTAAGATCAGCTTATCATTTAAATATTCAGCATGATTAATTCGTGATGAAATTTCGTGTGAAAGTTTTACTATATTATCGTACATAATATAACTTTTTAGTAATGAGATTGGATCAACGTTATAATTTGCAGAGAGCACAAATATTTATTCTACACCAAAAAATAATTGTTTCGAAACTAACATTAAAATAAATACAAAAATCCCTTCCATCTCGAGATCATAGCCAAAGATAAAACTAAACAACTTAAAACAGACGTAATCCTATTATTTGACACTTAACACATAATTATATATATTTAAAAACTCGTTACAACTCAACAGTTTGTAAAGTAATATAAATCACATTATCAACAGATAAATTACCTCACCAAATAGGTTTTGAAAAAGTAGTTTTGTCAACACTTACGACGCCATCTTTAAAATGTTTTTGTCTGCTTATTTGCATAAGTACCTGAAACAAGAATTAGTTTTTATTAGTCATCATTATCGAAAATAGAGGGACTTAAAACATAGATATTATTTATTGGTATGTTATATTACATTTCCTGTCATATTACAGTTTTATACTTGAGTATAGCGGTAGTGGTTTTTTTGTTATAAAATTTAAAACCGTTTCTATCTGTTAATGTCAATAATAAAGCCATTTCTTTATCTATGTTAAATCCTATTTAGCAAGTGTGTACTATGACAGTAAAAAAAAACATACAGTAATTTAACTCAGTCATTACCTATGACCGTCCGTTCGTCTCTGCAACACGCTCGCGACTGTATCATGCCACGGTCATGCTACTATCCGATAGCGTAGGTAAGTATAACTCGCGTTGAGCCCGTTTATATGAAGACTTCATACTGTATATAATTATTTTACTGAACTACTACTTCTACATACAGGAATCAACCCTTAATCATGTAGACTACTTACCTAGTCCTTTATACAAAAGACGATCTCATCTTGCCATCATCGTGACCTATAAATCCATGATAGATCTTAATCTGTACCCCCAATCATCACACAAGCATACAATAATTGAAGGTGATTCAACACGTTCAATTCAATCGTGATAGGTCATTCCTGGCCTCTGCCGACCATTTGAAACCTCTATGCAGTATGCATCTGTTTCGTCACACCCTGTACTTATTTGAATCAATAACGTTCACCTACTTTTACTTGAATATACAATTGTAAAAGGATCCGTAACGTTAATCGTTATTTTGATACGTAGGGATGATGATAGGATACGAAAAAATCTAATTAGTCCGTCAAATAGATAATTAAAAATTACTCACGTATTTTTACGTTTATCTGAATAATAATGATTTTGCTTTAGAGTTTAAGAAATGGAGCTTGTGACGTAACATATTCCCAAAATTTATACGAAAATATGACGTCCAAATAAGTTTCATTTTCATTTTGTAATTTTCTATTGTAGTATGAGGAGGGGACTTTTCCGTATTGTAGGTATATTTTTGACAAGGTTGAATAACAATCATGTGCGTTATTTGCAACATCCCGACTGTCTCCACAAAAAAAATAGTTTTAACAAGTTTCTCAATATTTTGTATTTCTTCATCATCTTTAAACAGATTTGTCAGTTTCCCAGTCACGGAGTTAGTTACATCGGTACTCGTAAGAAACGTTGAAGAATCCTTTCATATCATCAAATATCTTTATGACTACGATTCCTTTGATAAGGGGCCTCTGACTGCACGTATGCATATTGAGTGGCGTCGTGTGTATATGACGTCATAGCATGGGATTTTTTGAACGTAGAATGATGTTTATTTGTTTATTTATATTAAGGATCTCCAACAAAGAATACACAAGATACATTCTTAGACAAAAGAGGACAGTATAGATTTAGGCTGTGCTTCCTCAATTAAAGAACACAGCATTCGCATGTAGACAATTAGGTGAACAAACTTTCTTAATATTAATGAGATTATAAAATGTTTACATTAATATATAACAGACTAGAGTTAAGCTTTTCGGTATATTAGGAACTTGATGCAAGAAAACCTTCACTTTTATCCCAGCCAGATACAGACAAAGCTTTTTTTTTGGTAATGGGCATCCTCATGGACATCTACCTATTCGGGGAAGGAAGCAAGTAGTGTCAGACTATTTCTGACTAAACCTGAACCAATTTCATCTATTTAATTTAATTGAAATACTATAGGCAGCCATATCGCGGTTAGGTCAGCGCGGCTGTAGTCATTTATTTTTTTAAACGACCATCTAAAGTACTGTATGTATTTATAGTGTGGTATTACCAAAAGTCAGGAAAAAATCTTCACAGCAATTAAGAGTACAAAATATAAGTTAAAAAATAAATGTATTAAACATTTTTTGTGGAAATATAAATACACTGCAGGCCAAATTAAGTATGCATCCGTCGTAAAGTCCCTTAACGTTTGATGTGCCGCATCGTTGCTTGTCTGTCTTATCTCTTATGAAACGTGCCTCAAATAAATTGGCCAAATGTGTACGTTTACTTATATTTGTGTGTTTTTTTGGCATGAGAAAAGTGTATAGAAATAAGTACCTGGTTTAAATATACATGGTATGTAATAGTGAAAGTGTAAGCAGGTGTGGTAAATGTATATAAGTACATATACTTGTAGCTCGTTAGTGCCAAAGGTAGTAAATAAAAACAAATACAAAATCACAAAAGATTTAAGTACCTAAGCAAGCAGAAAATTATAAGTGCCTCTGAGTGCTGACATAATGTTGGTTTATTTAACACTCATAAAACACATTTTCACCATTGTTAGTTCACTTGAAATTCCATATAAAATGTACCATTTATAAACAATATAAACATATTAGAGTTATTACTCTAACCCTGCGCGCGTCTATTTAAATCAAATTTCATAATATCCAATAAAATAAATTCCACCAAGTCTTGGTATAATATTGAATAAAACTCAATAAAAGTTGGCACAGTTTTCACACGCTCGGCGTGTATCAAGCAGCAAAGGTTTCTTGGGTAAGGGGGATTGCACACTGTACTTGGCCACTACTACGACTTTTGACTAAAATAATCGGTCAAAAAATCAGGAACAACTACCTTACTTTAAACTTTTTATACAGAGAAAGATGAAACAGTAACTTAGTCAAAAAAAGGAAATGCACTTCGATGAAGTTAAAATCATTTTTGGTGTAACTACAATCCTGTTTTTTAATCTGTTACAGTCAATAAATCAAGTATTAAATTCCCAATACTCAACCATAAAGATCATAATCCTTATCATTTTAATAAACATAAACAAATTTATCTTCTAAGAATCAGCATTAAATTAAAGTATTCCTAATGTTTCTGTGTTTCTAACACTTTTGCATGTCGCATGGCTAAATATTGCTAAACTTGTTACTTACTGCATATCATCTTATGTATCTACTCATCTTCATACCTTCCTTATCCCAATTATTATTTGGGATCGCAGCATGTCTTCGTCTTCAACACGTTCCTATCTGACGTCATCTCACAAGTAACACTCCTGTATTTGCAAAGTAAAGTATCTTTATCTTTATAACTCAAGCCTGCAGACGCACAGTAGTATGCACGCAGCCCAACGCAAGCCTTAGACCTCCAATGGGGTAGGAGATTTCACGCCAATACGCCAATCGAATAAACAAATACGATTTATAACTTCAGCCATCTCACGTCACTGTATATCAATTCCTATGCAGCCAACAAACTAACCTTATTATTTACTTACGCAGAAAACAATAGCAAGTTGTATTATTTGGTCATTTAATTTTATTACTATAAATAAGTATTCCATGTTTTTGGACGCTTATTAGGGAGAAATGCGCAGGTTGTTTGCCTAAGGGCTACCATTCCGCGAGCGATTTTATGACCTATTTTTTCGTTGGTAAGGTTGAATAATGGTTTTTGTAACTCGAACCCACTTAGTGCTTTATTATTATAAGTGCAATTTAAATAACATAGGTTTTGAAGTGAAATCGGATTACAATGCGATAGCTACAATTGTTGGTAGGTCTAGTGTTACACTGATACTGAACAATCTATTGTTTTCGACACCATAAATTCTATAAAAAAATATTTATTGACGTAATTTACGATAATTGCAAAAAAAACACACAGGAACAAAAGTAGCAATGGTTACAAAACAGCATTATTTTCTGAAGGCGTTACTAAAATGCCTTAATCATTAAAAAAATCTCGTATTTCTTACAAAAACAAGTAAGTACTTTTCTAAGCAACGTTTATTGGAAAACTTAATAAAATTTACGACGTCAGGCCGATGGAATTATTTCCCTAGTCTAGCTTGACGTTTATATAACTGTTTGAAAATAAATCTAGACATGTACTAGGGAGACAATTATGCCTAGATTATGTTGAAATGAATAATTTATTTTTACTCGATTGACTAGTCGCGGTATGCTGGTCTATTTATTTGACAACTATTTGCAATTGATTTGATTAGTCAAATAAAATGTACTTAATGTGTGTTTTAGTTATTAGTAGTAATATTAAAATTTACTCGCTTAAAAATTGTAAAACTGACATTTTATAAGAACACAAAGACATTTTATGTCATAAAAGAGTTTACAAAACGAAAAGAAAAAAAAAACAAATAAATTTTAAATTTCATCGTTCTTACATTTTGATGTTTTTGTTAAGTACTGAAATATTTAAATTGTGTTGAATTTCAAAAGTTTTTAAACAATAGCCAATTTTATTGAACTAATTTGTAAAAAGTTAATGAATATATTTTTTATATCGTCAATTCAATAAAATCGAAAACGTGTCCCATCTCTAGCTAACATTCCAATGCTGGGACCAAGTAAATGAGCGTAGTATTTCTAACGCGCCTTCAGTGTCGTAAGGGTCGCGTCGCGGCCCATCAATATCGATATATCGAATTACTCGATTTTATTATCGATATAATTTTTGCGCGTACAACTAGTGAAATGCTTTGACTATATTTACCAGCTCAAAGTTTAAGAGGTATTATTCTAGTTGCTATTGTTTTTTGTAGGTTCGATAAAATAAACAGTTAGCTGTCAATAAACTATTATGTATTAAAAGTACCTACTTCGTGAGTAAGGTAATCGATACTATTTAATAAAATTTACTTTATCATCTTTCGACTAAATATCATATTTTTTTTAATAAAAAATGTTTCTTTATTAATCTATTGTCTAATGCACAGAGTAGAACTGATAGGTTGATCAAAAACCGTGGAACTAACCAAAGCGTTTGACCTAAGCTTGACTGGCAAAAAATGGCTAATCAATGGGAAAAACTATATAAAAATGACTCCTAACATTATACATTTTGTTACATTTTAGTACTAAACTCATTGTACAGTGAGCTAGTCTCCCAAGTCCATATTTTTCAACATACAACCAACAATTCTGTCCATATATTAGATGTGGAATAAAGAGGCACCACGCACACCCACATATTTATATTTCTATTCAAAATTCAGCGCCATATTGCTAAACATTTATCGTACAGTTTACAAGCGGCGATATATTACAATATTGTTATTTTAAAGTCATATTTGCCCTATGTATGAACAGTAAAGGGCAGAATGCTTTCGTTTGTAATCAAACGAACATAACGCTGGGTTGATGTGGGGTGGGAGTTTTGGCGATTTCTTTTATGTTAAACTTATTCAAATGTGTGGACTGGTCTAGTGGTTAGTGGCCCTGACTGCTATACCAGAGGTCGTGGGTTCGATCCCCACCCAGAAACCAATGTTTGTGTGATGAGCACGATCATTTGTCCTGTATCTGGGTGTAATATATGTATAGTATGTATGTATTTAGAAGTATAAAAGAATGTCCATCAGTTGTCTAGTACTCATAATACAAGCTCAGCTTAGTTAGACACTAGATAGCGTTGGGCGAAAGTTGTGGAATAATTTACTGTCTTTAATATTCTCAAAATGATAATATAATAATTTACCATTCAATGTATATATTAAAAGCCTCCGCTAGCACTGAAACCGCATCTCAAACACCGAAATACCGTCCTCGTGCTTTCTGCAAATGCCGGGGAACACGACCTAGCCGCGATGTGTTAATATTATTTACAACGGCGCTTGCGTCACCGGGAAATGTACGAACAGTATTGTGTGTCTTTGTGATAATGCCGTCTGATTCTATACGAACTAGGCTTATTAAGTCCTTTATCTATAATAATAATGTTAGGTTTTGAGTGTTTGATATTGCAGTTATTCTTAAGCAACATTGAACCGATTTTAGAAATTCTTTTACCAGAAATCCACGTTATTGTGAGTATTGTGGGCTTTAAAACTCACTTTTATTTAAGAGTGTCCAAAGCTATACTATAACACAAAAAATTCCACAAAACCTATAGGCATGGATGAAGTAATTCAGTCTATAATATTCCCACCACACTCACAAACGACTCTACTTTGTGACTTTCTGAAAAATCTATTTTTCTCTACATTTCACTACACAATGACTTAATAACATGATACCAGATCATCCAGCAGCACTTGCCTATTAAGAATGATAACGAAATGATAGAATAAGAAACTGAATCTAGTATTGAAAACTCACCTTACCTCGTTCACAAAGAGCCCAAGCATTGTCAAAGCCTATCTAAAGACGAAACATCTACAGTTACCACAAACTAATCTCATACATTTAACAATTCTAGGTAGAGGGCCATTGTTATAGAGCCTACCACCGAGTCTTAAAGCGACATGCATTTGTGGGAGAGAGAGAGCGCACTACACGGTATAGAGCGGCATCTCTTTTTCACAACTGAAGCAATGAAACTTTAAGATATGTTGGTAGGTTTGAAGTAAACACACATTGTCTATAAACTGTTATATCTTAATACTACGGCGCAGGCTATTGAAGGCTTGCTTGTGGGATGCTAGCGTTCTCGTTTGTTAGATTGATAAGCCGCTTAGTAAAGGAAGATCTTCGTTGTATGGTTTTGTTAGAACTAGGTTATGTTACGGTTAGGTTGGGAACCATTGGCTTTTGACTGAATTTTTGTACTTGGATTTTTAGATGAGAATGACAAGTCTGGAAGAAGAATCAGATTAGGTGATTTGTAGAGTCATAAGTACAGTTTTAATGTTGATCAGAGCCGATCTGAATTACAAGTAAACATTATGATTTCTTTGGCTGATGGAAAAATAACCAATAGAACGCTAGGAATTAGTGATAGGTGCATCGTAGGATAGCGGTTAATGTTCAATACATAAATATTTCAACATAACAGAACCCGCTAGAGATACGCCAAGCCATTGATACCCAAGCCAACCAGGAATTAAACAAGAAAACAGAAGTAATAGCCAGCCAACAAAACATTTAACAGTCATAGCAACACCAAAAGGAAATATTGACGTACCATAACCGTAAGTCTGGCAACACTCAATAAATCCCCTCTCAAACTATCCGTTTACACAGTGTTGCCAATTAAAATCAGCAATAAATTCTGCGGCCCGCTATGTCCGGAGATCAAACAAGGAAAGGGCTGCACCACTCGATACATCGATAATTATCTAGTATCGATTCGCAGGTGCATCACTAGCGCGTAAATTTTACGGTATACTGTAGTCCGCCCATCACTTGGGTGGCATTCCCTTATTCATATTTTACTTCAGCTAAACTGATGACACTGACATTATTTTTTATATGACACTTGAGTTCATAGCTTTAGACAAGTTTCATATTTTACTCTGATCTGGAGAGAAAAACTCGAGAAAAATTTTTTTTGGCGTGATAATAATAATATGACTGTACATCGCGAGGACTGTAGAATTATAATTAGTATACGTACGTGCGAATATTGTAAAAAATAATATAAAAAAAGGTCTGAAGGAGTTGGAGGAGACTTTTGCCCAGCAATGGGACACTATAGGCTAAAAAACATTGTCAAAATCTATTACACCTTATATGACGCCATTTTGTGATAAATCAAATACTTACATAAAGGTAATAAAGTAATCTTGTTTTAAGCAAAGTTAATAGAGATTAGTGGATAAATGATTAATGGTTTAGCTGCGTGGGCAAAGCAACCGCTAATAGGAATGACGGATTTGTGTGAACCGATCTGATAGTAGCTTACCTAATGTAATTAGTTAATCTATTGGAAATCTAGTGCTCGAGTTTTAGTGATTAGAGTAACGGGCTTGATAAGTGCAGGAAAGACAAATTTAAGGTGCAATGAAGTTTAGTTTCGAAATACATATTTTGTTTCTCATATTACTTAAAGAAGAAGAAAAATGTACATCGACAATATACTGAAGAAGTTAAAAGACTAAACTAAAAAAAAATAGTTATTTTATTTTTTCAAAAAAAGACTTGAAAAAAAATCTTGCGTCAAAATCTGAAATCTTTAAAAACCATACTTAATTACTTACTTAACAAATTTAACTGTCTTTTTTCTAATTTTTGAACAAAAAAATTGTGTCAAAATCGGAAATCTTTAAATCACCATACTTTCTCACCTACTTATCTACTTCATATAGGTCAATCCAAACCCATCAATCGCAATCCCAAAGAATCAACTACACACACACACATACACACACACACATACAGACAAACAAACAATTACACAACGACAATACAAACACAAAGACAAACTCATAACAAGATGTGACATTAGCGAATACTACGGACATTACTCATCGGACAATGTCTAAGGCCGGCTACAGTTGTACGATTAGAGATTAAGAATATCCTTAACGGTACAGCGAGCCCACACGGAACCTGTGGGCCAAGTGCTTAGGCTGGTGGTAAATGTGCGACTTTTTGTCGTAGGTATTAGTTTTGATGGGAGTAAAAATGGGTTTTGAGAAATCGTTCAATCGTTCGTTCAAAAATATAATACTGAAGTTGCATATTTACAAATTGGTGCACATTTTTTATAAAAAAATATTTTCATAACATCCGTGATTTTACTTCTGAATATTTTAGTATTAGGTATTGGCATTTGCCAACAAAAATAAATTGCCTAAAATTACGCAATCTCGTGCCAGAAACTTAAATACAATTTCAAAAAAGTAATTTTAATATTTCGGAAAATTTAAGCAAGCATAAGCACAAACATTTTGGTTACCAGTACATCAAAACAACCAATCGAAAACTCACGACAAAACAATCGCACACCCGCAGCAAACCTTAACAAAATGTGAGGGCGAGCGGCGCACCGTTGTCGCCGTCTGTCGCTGTAATCGCACGCGTAGTCATTTGTGGTTTATTATCACCACTCCCGGCTCCCATCTACTTTCGAATTTATTTGCTTTAAACTAAGATGCTGTCATGTTTACTTTTAACTTTGCAGTACTGTTTTTTAGGGATAATAATTATGTGTTTTGAAGTTTCCGTATCCAAATGGCAAAAAAACGGAACTCTTCTAGATTCGTCATGTCTGTCTGTCTGTCTATGTGCCACAGACAGACATAAAATTTTCATTTGAATGCAACCTGTATATCATTAAGGGGGGAGGGACCAAAAATACCTTCTACTTACTTACTATACCTCAATAAGACTTGGGTGTCTAAACTATGAAAAAAATATTACCGTATTGCATTTAAATCCAAGCTAACCAACCTCGGTCTCTACCCAGGAAACGTTTTGATTAAACACCTAGCAAAGCGTTATCAGTAAGTACTTCTCATTTATTTAATGATCTCTAATACACTACTCCAACTGCTGCCTGATTAACCCTTATTAAAACAAGAGGTAGATTTTAATCCGACCAGACCGATCCTGGAACCAGTCTAGCAAGTCTGATTTTTCATTAAGAAAACTCCATTTTCATTCACCAATCACTGTTGATTGCCGGTGCCGTGGCCAACGCTCCAACCAACATAATTATTACACTATCAAACTTAATTAGCGCGTTCGAGAGGAAGTTAAAAATTAAATAAAACAGTTTCAAAACGAGGCGGTATCTTTAAAGGGTAATGATATTAACCGTTCCAATATCCTTCTGAGATTTAACTATCTCAACCCTTCTTTATCTGTGCCTCAAAGAGAAAACAAATCAACGTATACCTACACTCGATACGTCAATCTGACACCTAGTAACACCCAAACCAATAGAACTTCGGCTCATAAATATTTTGAACCTAATTTGAACTTTATGACACAGAAATTACAGGTTATGTTTTTATAATAGTGATGGGCAACGGCAGTCGTAAAATGGTTGATGTAAGATTGACGGTTGGTCCCGTTAGTTGAGGTCGGGGCACTGCACTGGCGGCCGAAAGCGAGTGTTATCGATAATGCGCACATCACTAACACGAGGTATAGACTAATGGAATGCGGTTTTGAAAGAAAACGTGTTCGGACGTTTGAAAAAGTAAAATTGATTCTTTTGTTTCAAATGTGATTTTGGGAGATGTATTTGAATTATTACTCACGTCTGTCAGTCTAATGGCGAAGTTGAAATTGACGAACTAAGTTTGGTTCTAAGATCAAGAGGTCAGAAGTATTTAAACAACAAAAAAATTTCAAAACTAAACAATTCCGCTATAATGTTTTGACCAATGACTGATAAATAAAACAAAATACAACCTACATCTATAGAAATCAAACGTTGGATGAATCAATTGTGTTATAAGGAAGAATAATTGTGAAGCCAAGACTAGGCTTGAGTTCTGCGGTTTAAAATACCGCTAAGTCTAAAGATCACACCAGCTTTCAAGACATCAATCGTCCTCTGTCAAACTTTTGGCACCAGAATCGTCCTTCAAATGGGAACTCCAACATTAAAGTGGTATTGACCGCAATTACAATGTAATAAATCGTACAGTTACAGAATATTAAACTCTTGAACTATAAGAATACTAATGGAGAAATTTACTTTGGAGTGAAGCCAATCTATTAGAACAAAAGCAATAAATTTTAAACAAGCAATGTTGATTGACGTAATGATTTAACAGAATCTTGTGAATACTATAAATAAACTGACCCTTTGAACAAAGAAATAAAAGGCTATTTCAATCTAACTAAAGTCAAACATCAAATTGATGACAAAAGAGACGCTCTAATAAAATTACAAGATCTAAATATAAAGTATAAAGTGTACAAGCTAACGTGGGAATGTGATTTGAAGTTAGGTCAAATATAAAAGAAAAAATAATTTAAAGAGTCACACCAAGTCAGCCTATAATAATGAATTCTGAATTTATGTCAAGAGCATGGTAAGGAGGAATGGTAGACTAGGTTTTGCCAAAGAATTGCGTTCAATGGGTACCAACAAAGTTTCATTGCAAAAAATCATAGATCCCATCATTTGCTAACATAAAATATATTTCAATCTACAAAGGAAGAGGCGTAACATTTCTATCAAAATAATGATGGCCTGACTGATATCGATACCAGTACAAAACGTGAATAGATAAATCGATTTTTTTGCTTCTAAACACTTCTTTCCAAGTCATTAGGTTTCCTCACCAATTTTTTGCCTTCGCACATACAGAATTTTACTACGTTCATACACCATTTCTTTCTACAAAATTATTTCTTCGTCTCCATTCAATCTTATGGCTTTAATAATAAGGTTTTGTTTAGCGTGGTTTAATGTAGTGTCTTAAGAAATACCGATACCAATCTGTGGTGAGCGAAGAGGTTATTGAATAGCCGTGAATTGTAGCCGACTCATACACAATTGGCTGGCTTATATTGACACGGCGGGGTGGCCGGCCCAGTGATGTGAAATATCGATAAATGTCGACAGGATAGTTCGGGATATTGTTTTGTTGTATTGTATCTTTAAGCGATGTTTCTTGTGTGCAATTTTCGAGGTATGCTTTTTACGTTTTGTTGTGGATATGAGCTGTGTCATTAAGTTTTTTTTGGTGTTGCTACATGTCTGTTGATATTTCAATTAGTAAATTTAAATGTTAGTTTCTTCGGTTTAATGATAGTTTAGTTTGCAAGGGAAAAACTACGAGAATACTAAATATTTTGTGTGCTGTTAGTGCTGAGAAATTTTACTTTCACCTGGATATTCATACTTATTGCACGCGGAACTTCCATTCAGTATACACTACACAAAGACCCATATAATTATAATATCAATTACAATTATAATTAAACTATATAACCTTATTATTCTACTAGAAATTACTTCT
Organism: Chrysodeixis includens; assembly: GCA_941860345.1. NCBI lineage: Eukaryota > Metazoa > Arthropoda > Insecta > Lepidoptera > Noctuidae > Chrysodeixis > Chrysodeixis includens. Next base: position 13,011,587 of record OW796096.1, read on the forward strand.
ACGAATCCGCATTGTTGTAAAGAAACTACACTAGTTATTATAATAGCCTATTCTTCAAAGAGTTTCTATCCCATCACTAGCAAGATACGATAAGGAACGTAGTAATGACCTCAATATTGAAGTGCGTTCTCATCATTTTGCGACGTGGTCTTGTCTGAACCCTTCAGATCTTCGAGGATAAATCTAAGACTCAAATAAAGACTATGCTTTCACTGAGGATAATGTACAAAGCTACTTAGCACAAATATAAGGCAAAAGAAAGAGGCTAAACAGAAAAAAAACAAAGTTACAAAATTTCACTCTTCCGCTATCATTTAAAGGCATTTGATCTGAACTCTCGACCTCTCAACAGTAGTTCGACGACAAGAATCTGGTTATACTATCCCATGTGTAGTGTAGGTGGTGACAGCTAATAAAACCATTAGTACTTGCTCCATAGTTCCACACTTAGCATTTCAACTTGGGGGGGACGATAACCGATGAATGCACTTTTTAAGAGATCAACATATAAACGACCGTTTGAATGTCGAACACGACTTTAAATTCAGAATAGAATACAATTTGAATATTTTTAAAATTTCATGGATAATAAAGTTTGTAATTCTCTTGTCTATGGAGCATAACTCTTTGTTGTTTTGATGTAAAGTTTAACATAATTTTGTAACGCTAACATATTATAAGTGTGTTTTAAGGCATTGTGTATAATTAATTGGATAATTTAATTTACAGAATAAAATGTTATCTTTGAGGGAATCAGCGGTAGTGTAATTAAAACGTACTCGTACTTATTAAGGATGTTTCTATACGAAAGAATATTATTAAAAACTAGCTTCTGCCCGCGGCTTCGCCCGCGTGGTTAAGGGACAAAAAAACCAACGTCTTTTCTTAATATTTTTTTCCGTAAGAACCTTCTCCTAATAATAACAAATACAACAAAAAAAGAATTAGTGAAATCGGTCCAGCCATTCACGCGTGATGCCGTGACCAAGGAAAACGGGTTTCATTTTTATATATATAGATATAAATACCAGTACAAGACTTTGTTAATGCCATTTGGTGTCATTCCAGACTATTCAAAAGTTAATTAAAGGGAGTTTTGATTGATGTGTTCTTGTTATCGACATAGACCACACAATAGAACTTTATCTGGCAAAATTCAGAAGAATTGTATGATGTAGCCAGTCACCTTCTAGTCTTGGGAACAACGCGATAGCTAATGCTATACATTGAAATACCAGTAATCACGATCGAAGGGACCGAGAAATTTGACGTTCATGACGTTACGTCACAGCCCACCAGTTATTCCGATAAAAAAACAATCAGACTCCATACAAAATAATGGTCTTACTGCGGACCACTTTAACACAATGACGACAGATAATTGAAAAGTTCCCGTTGTGGCTTCAAATGGAATGCACCCATTGTTGCTGGCTTTCACAAAACTCTGAACAATTAGAATACGTCGGTGTAGTTACATTTATGAAGAGCAAGTACTCTTGTTCTATAGGTAAGTAAGGTTTTTGTTGGGCTGATAACTTTAGATCGTAAAAATATGGTGAATTCCGATTGTAGGTACTTTTATGATATTTATGTGAGAGATAGGTGAGCAATAAAGCTGGTTGAAACGATGGTCAGTTAAAAAACTATTAGCCGAAAAAAATATAATTAATTGAACAAAGTTTAAGTGACTAAGAGCGGCAAACTAAAAGACGAAATGGGATATTAGACCCTCCTAAATTAAAATAACCACAACTTTTTGCATACTCAATTATTACTTCGGAATAAAGTAAATAATTAAATAAATCAACATTGATCAAGCTCAATTATATTCAAAGCTGTTAGTCAAGAATATGCACGATAAAAGCGAGACTTTCCGCATTTCTAGCCTCCATCAAAGCCGCCGCACGGCACATAACCACTGTATAATTACTTCGCTCAATGGCTCACTATCCAATGACGTCACAGTTCCCACCATTCACATGGGCACTTAATAATAAAAGTTCAACGACATCCACAACGCTAAATAATCAAAGAAACCGAATATACCAACAAACTACGACCAAAATCACATTCGCCATTTTTTGGACTCATCAACGCGGCATAATGCGAAATCCCATCAATTTTTTTCATCTTCAACATCATTTTGAAAACAATTTTCTATCACATATGATTATGGGTCATTTTGTGTAAGTATCAAACTATTATTAATGTATTACAAAGCGTAACCTCGCGGACTCATTATTTTTGTTTCTTTTGTTTTTTTGGCTTTTAGGGATTTTTCGTTTTTAATGTTTGGCGTTGCCTTCTCAGTTCTTGGTCGGCGTGTAATTATTTTGTCATTTTCGTTATTAATCCGTGTTTGGTTTGGAGATGGCATGGGATATGCCCGGATGTACAAAATACCTATATGTATAAAAATGTACATTTTAAATTCATAAATTAATTCTGATGTTGTTGTTTGGTTGAAAGATTTTTAGATGACTTTGTAGTAAGTTGGATGAAGACATGTTTTAATAACCATAAATACTTAAACACATCCTCTTTACTTCCTTGTTCCCCGAGTCTATAGAATATGAAGTACAGTTACGTGCATAAAATCTCAAGTATTGCTAAATTACTCAGAACTTTGTTTATTTATCATAAATAGCATAGGAAGTGCAGTAAAAAATAAGTATGACTCAACTAACCGTTCCTTCTACATAATTTATAATCGTAAATTCTTTTGCAAGAAACATTTCGTTTAATTACTTTGCATGCTTTTATAATGATATAACATAATTGAATCAACGCAAAAATGGCAATGAACAAGATGAATTAAAATTCTGCAAACAATACTCGATCCAATCTCATTTTAAGGACTGCTCGGTATGGCTCGCAAATTGATTAAATTAGCTCCCTTCAAAAAGGTCAAGTTCAAGATTTGGTAACACAAAGATAATTGTTTTGATCCCAACCGAGCCGACAAGGTTGTCCGATACCATTTTTATTGTATCGATATATTTCATAAAAAAACACCTGCCCCCACACTATTTATGTCACTTAATTAGTACTCGCAGATTTTATGATTAACGTTTTATGTAAGCATCGATAAAATCCTGATTTTATACCTCGTAAAATACATGTATGTTGAACAACAAATTACATTTTTTTCTATTGATTTATCAATCAAGGACTGTTATAATACATGTTGAGATATTTAAACGATCTGTTTTAATTGAAACTAAGACTACCGTTTAAAATGAAAAATAAAATCAATATATGTAACGGTTTGTGAGATTATCGATAAAAAATATCGATATATTAGTGTTGGGCTGGGGCTGATAAATGAATATCCGAAAATTGCATGTCAAAAGGTAAAACTGGCTGTCTTGTTGGTGCTTACGTTTTAATACGTCCCGTCAAGTTTGGAAAAGAAAGGATGCCAGTTATCCCATCACCTCCAGGCATTTAAAAAAGAATGAGACGTTTTGTTATGTAATTATTTTTAAATAGATTTTGATTTGACGTGACAATTGAACGTTTTCGATTCTTTGTTTATACGTTATCTTTATTTGTTTTTTACTCGAACTGGTTATTTTTAAGAGTTTAATAAAACCTCCTTTAATATATAATTTTATAAAAACCAACTGTGTAATTATAATACAAGTACTTTTTACAATCAACATGTATATGTTATAATTAAAATTATTCTGTTTATAGGACAGATTAAAACCGCAACTAAACTAGAATCAAATAATTAAAATATGTTATAATTTTATAGAACATGATTGGCTATATAAAAAAAGGAACAACATTTGTATGAAATTAAATTTTACAAATAAAGCTTGCATCTTTTCGAATCCCGTTTTTAATTAAACATCGTTGGTTGGTTGCGCATGCGTCGTCATAAAATATTAACTTCTAGAGGCAGGTAAATTGCGGTTCCCTTCTCATCGCGATCATTCTTGGAACTTAACTAAATAATACCTATGTTGTATTTTTATATTAACTTTAAATTGGGTAGCGGTTGAAATATTAAATTGCGTTTTTTTTAATGGCTTAGAGTTTTGGAGTGATCTGATCTGATATAGATTTAATCACTTTGTAACTTATCAAACTATTGTAAATAATTATGTTGTAAAATATACCAAAAAAAATACATACGACTTCTACGTTACCTAAGAAACAGAGGATTTAATAATAATCGCTCCTACTAACATCAGTATTTTCTAAAACTATACGTACGATTATCGTGATCAAAACTCAACTTTACTACAAATACAATAGGATATTCTTCAAAATACTGTGATTTATTCGAAACCAACTCCTTCAAAGCAACTTAACCACATTTTATCAGAATTTAACGTGCAAAATACGCAATCACGACTTTGAAAAATACCCATTTTCTAGTTCCACACTCAGATTATAATCTTGCATACATTTGGCAGAATGTTAGAATTTTGGATGTCTTTTTTCCACTCTTGCGCACGTTCGTATCTGACGTCACGACCACTGACTTTGTATGGTAATAGTTTTGATAACGACTCGTAAACTGTTCTCCGCTGCAGCTTGTGTGAAAGTATGAATTGATGTGTTCGTTTGGAACTAGGTTTCGAGCAAACTCGGGATTCTGCCTAGTTTCCCTTACTTTATCTTGATTGAACTCGACGTTGAAGATTAAGTCGGTAATTTAAATGGATGTAGCATTACTGCCTACTTATTTACGACAGCATTAGTTTGAGGTTGAGCAAAAACTGTTAGTTAATCGGTAAAAACATTTAGTACCAATAGATAGGTATAGTGATAGTATAATTGCGTATTTAAAATCATAATTACTCTATAAACTACGTTCTAAAACAAAGGATTTTATATCTGTTTTCCAATTAGATGTGACTCTAAAATCTAGAAGTAATTTTAAGAAACTGACGTTTTATACCCTGATCAGCAATCAATTTTATACCCAAGTATGCAGTAATATCTGTAATTATTACCTTCCTCTATTAAACAGCCTTGTAATTAGGAAGTATTGTTTAATAATACTAAAAGTTGGTACAGGAAATTCAATTGTAGCTATAAGCTTAACCATCTTTGGATTTTTATGGGGTTGTAACTAAATTCTATGGGGAAAGGAGGCGCGTAATAAACGATATTATAGATGAGTAGTTGATGTTAAAGTAACGTAAACTGTTACTGCGATAGTATGATGAAGGATTAAAGCTTTTGTTCTGGCTAACGAAAGACTACATTTTGAGATTCGTTGAAAAAAGCCGCTTGGGTCCTGACAATTTTTAGGCATTCCGTTTGAAATCTTTTCGCTCCTTTTAAGTTTTTATTTTTTACAATGTTACTGGTTGTTGCCGTTTATTGTGCAGTGGGCAGCTCTCATACATTAGAAGATTATAGTACTGCGGTTCGGTAATTACAGATCTCGAAATTCTACATTTTGCATTGTTCGTAACTTTACGACTCACTTAAAAATAAATGAAATAAGCTTTAAAATACCCAACGTACAGGTCCTTTTGAATCGCGAACAATCTATTTTTATCTCGCACCGACTTCGTATCGCCTTAAGGCTTAAACTTCGACACTATCAGTTTCTTACACGTATCTAAGTAAATACTCGAATCCGATTCAGTCTAATGTTTCGTAATCTCGAAACACGACTAATAAAACCCGAATCGAAATGTATCGATAACTTCTTATCGATAATGTAAAACGTCGAAATCTATCGATAAGTTGTTATCGACACATCCGCATCACTTGACTGTACTTTATTGAGCTTGGTTAGTTTAATTGTGAATTGCTGTAGTTATTATACTATTGTAGATAATCGTTTAATAATTTCTAATTGTATGTTGAAGAAATATGTAATGTTTTAAAATTCCGATCGTTAAATGGAATAAGATGATTAATAATGATAAATTATTTCACTATCTTATTAAGAAAAGTTTTTGTACAAACATTATTATTTAAATTCATATTTCCATCTGTTTGCATAAATCGCCTATTAACCTAAAGGCAAGTAGGTACTTAATAGGTATCATATTTTAACACAGTCTGTCAATATTTTTACACCGAAAAAAAATTCAAGTTGGCTAATCTTTCCCAAACTGTAAATTGGCGGCTAAAACCTTTGAAAAACAATTTCTATAACATAATAAACTAAATCAAAAACCACACGCGCCCCAATTAGTGACAGCAATACAGAACCATTCATTTTGTACAACACTCATTATATTTCAATCATTCGAACCATTCACTAGATCGTCCTTGAATATCCTAAATGGTCGATTAATTGGCTGCTGCCAAATCATTCACTCGTTCATTGGCCAATCGAACAAGTTCTCATACATTCGGTCACATAACTCAATATCGACGCTAAACGATCGATCCAGTTGCGAAGTTAATAAATTGAATTAACGCTCTAAGTTATGTTGGGACGTGAATTTATTTAAGTCTATCTAGTTGATTATAGTAGTCACGTTTATTCATATAGATTTGAAGAAAAAAATCTTAGTTTTTATTTATTCGTAAGTCTTAAATCCTGTCTTTTTTGTATAAAACTTAATTAGTTTAATTTATTTATTTACAAATTGTGTACACACAAAATATCACTTTTGATATTTTAGTCATTAAGTATATTACTAGCTTTTTAGTAGGTAAAGTACAAAGAAACTTATAGGTATAATTACTCGTTTTCATTAAACTAAAAGCCTTCTAATGCAAAACAATCATCTGCTAATTATGATACATACTTCTAGGCGGTGTAATTTTTCAGGAATGACCTATTTTCTTCTAGAAAGTTGCACATTACTGCAGCAACAGTATTTTAATGACGAGGCATTTCCGTTAGATGTCGTATACAGTCTAGGTTAAATATTATCACCATCATAAAAGGGGTACCACAACTTCAGGTTATATTATTGCAGGTGTGCAAGCGAGACAGAGTACTACACTTTGTAGAGCGTTCTCTCTCTTCTACAACTGTAAGTTTTAGTCTAAGATGTGCTAGTAGACCATGTTTATGAAACTAGGTGCCAAATGAGGTTTACTGTTCTCCGTAATTATCGTAAATACTTTGTTGACAGCCGTACTTAGTAGGTACTAAACGGTTCAGCACTCAGTACCTACTAAACAGTCCAACAGTCCCCCTTCTAGGAGATTCATAAACTGGACTTGAATTCATAACTGATGAATTCTTATTAGTTTTAGATTAAATTCTCTCATTTTTATTCGAAGGGCAGGGGGAATGAGAACCGTTAGACCAAATAGCTTCTTTTTCTTACGTAAATTCATACATAATTTCTCTGCAAATTGTTCGTCTAGAAATCATAAATATTCGTTCTATGGCAAATTATTATATAAGGAAAAAAGATTTACATATACATAGTTCGTTTAATACTTTTGGGCATTATTCGAGTATAATAAAATAAAATATACTCGAATAATGCCCAAAAGTATGTATATAAGTATGCCCATAATATTTCTGGGGTTTACAAATACGAATGCGTTTTTCAATTTATGATATTTTTGAAAAATTGCTGTAGTAATTATTATGATTCGTTTGACATATAACAAGACCAATATTTTAATACCCCCTTCCAACTCATACATCAAACTAGCTGTTACCAACGCCTAAGAAATTAGTACAAGCCTTAAAACAACACCACTTATAAGGAAGCTGGATAATGCTAATAGTTCTATGTTACCTTATCTAAGTACTAAGCTTTTAAAGTAAATACTTGGAGAACCTATCAGCGATAATCAATATTCAAGTAAACCAAATAAGGTTTTCGAAATGAAATCATTCATTTGGTACTCGAAACGTGATTAAGTAAAATGTATTAATATTTATTCGCGTCGGATTCAATTAAAGTTTGTGTGGTAACTGAAGGATTTATAAATTAAATTGTCCAAATGTCAGGTCCCGATGGTATTTCGACAGGCGGCGTGAAAAATATCCAGTCACGTCTCGGTTGATTTCAGCTGTTGTACTGGATTGCATGAATAGGTGCCGTGTTTTGGTATTCGTGGTCGACACTACTTAATGTTAGTTGTTGAATTTCGGTATTACATTCTAAAAGCTACTTTTTTGATATTTTTATTAAAATTACGTTATAAAAATTCCAAAAAAAGAACATCACACTAAAATAATTGACGAATTGGCACTATGCCGAAGGTGAGCAATTGTTTTATTAATTAATCGTTCTTTTTCTACACAAAAAAGGTCTTTACCTAGTTCACAAACAGTAAGTAAAAGTTAGTAAATAAAATCCTAAACAATTTTTAATCAACAAAGTAATCTCATTTAACAACATAAAATATCAACAACATAAAGTAACATCAAAGACGATGAAAGCATTTCTTAATAGCGAGCCAACTCATAAACCTATCCCAGTATATTTATAAGCAAAAGAAGCCTAAATCAATCTGAAAACTGGGCTAAACACGGTATTAGTACACATAAAATTAAGCATTTCCCTGCATTGAATGTAAGCTAGATCTAGGCGCGAGCGCAGACATAAATCTAGGTGGAATGTAGGGCGCGTCAGGTGAAATAGATTGTGAAGCTGTTAGGTAATGTACGGGTTATAGGATGAGCTGGTTTTATAGCTAGATTTCTAGATAGAGAAAAAGATTATAAAGATTGAGTGTTTTAGTATGTATTGAAAATATTATATTATAAATTGCTTTTTCTTGTAGCCGCAAATAGAGTTAGATTAAAAAACAGTCCAATATCAATTTTCATTGTTTTAGCGGTCTTAATTAACAGAAATAAAGCTCATGTAGTACAATTAAAGTATAATTAATTGATAGATAACCAATTAAATATTTTTTGCACACTTAAAGGTACCAATGTCTATGTCCGTGTGGTGTCCGGATATAAAGAATAGCACCACCCCATATCCTCCACTGGGTGTCGTAAAAGGCGACTAATGGACCTTAAGACCCAGTGCACTGTAACAAGCACCTTGGGTCACCCGAATGGTGGCGGGTAAACAACCAACAATCGCATTCCCAAAGAGGGTTAGTGTCAGGCAGGCGGCCGACTATAAAACCATAGCCAAAAGTTTAAGCAACACGTCTAGAAGACGTGTTGCGCCGACCCCAAATCATAATAATTGGGATAAGGGCAGGGGAATGATGATGATGTTGACTTAAAGGTACCAATATTATGAAAGGAAATAATATGGCATTCCATTTGAATTACCATCAAAAACTACATGCTATTCAATATTTAGGTTATATCCTCAAACCCTAGACCTTTCTAAACCACCAAGGCCATTACTTATTAACTAATAGTTATCCTTTCAACAACAAAATATTACGTTATTAAAATGATTTATTAATCACTCATTTTAATATTATTATGAGTTATACTGTCATACATAAATTGTTTATGATTTAGTGTTAACAGTTTTTATTACCTTTAATAAGCAAATAAATTGTGCCTTTACATGATAATGTATTTAGTACTTTAATATTAATTAAAAGAAGAATGTTTCTTGTTAGAATTTTTATAATTTGCAACACTAACATTTTGTAATTTTTTTTGTACATAATTCTATTTTTTCTTTTGATTCAACACACTAGACTCTAAACAATTCAACATCTACCATTACAATTCACTACTCAAACACCAAAAACTCGAAAACATTTCCCAAATATCAACTTATCCACTTATAAACTATACCAAACACGTAATGCCAACTAGACTATTAAGGAAATATCCACACTTCATAATAACCAGCCTAAAAAACCCTCCAGTCGTCCCATACTTTCATGTAAAGACAGGTCTTATTAAATAAGACAAAAACTTCTCAAACAGGGTTAGGTATTTTAATCGCTGCAACTTTTCTTCCTAGTATTTACTAAACTAGAGCATTTACTTGCTTGTTAGTACATAATAACAGGTGACAGCTTGTCGTTATGTTAGACAGATACTCAGGACTTAATAAATGGAGTATTAAATTATGGTGTTTGTGGGTGGCTCTCTTAGGTTTAAGCGGGTGAAGATATTGGTTAGAGGGTGTTATTATTCATTCTAGAATGAAATGTACTGAAATAGTAACACGTAGGTATACGTGGTGAGTGGTATCGGGGACTCTTCTTCAACTGGGCACTCTTCGGAGAGAAGAAAAGAGAGGTCATTTTGACCAAAAAATAAACTATTATTTAACTAAAATTTCGTTTAAAATTATGAGGCTCCGTGATTTTTGAGGTAGGAATGTGAAATGCCCAAAACATAATTTGTGATATTCCATCTGACGTCTGCAATTTTGCAAAATGTGGTGGAATACCTTGGATTTGAAATGTCTTTGATTGAATTTAAAATGTCATTAAAACGAACGACCATTCATTTAGGAAATTAATCAATATTGAATGATCAATCTTGAACTAAACTAATTTCTTTGAAGTGGTTTATAATCTCCGCAGAAAACACTTACCAGACCGACTATGAGGTCTTATAACAGAACACCGATGTGTGAGCAATACGTCATTATACGCAGAGTAGCGCACCATCTCGCTTGCACAAGTGTAACACCTCCAAGTTTTCCTATGATAATAGGTTGACAAGTGACGAGATGCCGAAGCGAAAATTCACTACAAATTAAATAAAACACGCGATCGAAACCGCTTTCCTTCCGCAGTTTAAACAGTAGACCAATCAGCCGCTGACAGCCAATCATCACGGGCTATCTGAATACAGGATAAATTACTGCTTTCCTATTGGTCCACTTCTGTCGCGGCTTGCGATTAATTGGTCGAATAGTTTCTCAATTTATCAGGTGAGACTGATTTATTTACGGGTGATAAGAAAGGTTTATAAGCTTGTTTTGTTAAGTAGACGATGAGATAGGTGTTTGATAAGTGTTAAGTTGCTTTTTCAGGTCAGAGATAGCTATTGTCCAATAGAATGAGAAAGGCCTTTTTAACGGGTTGAGGGATGGCAAATTTTCTTTCAATCTTTTGTACTGGCTTCAAAGTTTTATCAATCTTGAGAAATGGACCAAATAGTAACAAATTTAGGAAGCTCTATAAATGTTCTTTTTTACGTTCTTTTGAAAACTGAGACGGCTTTTAATCAGCAGTGGGACATCGATGGCTGGGCGTAAACAAATCTCATTTTAGTGATTATTAATGATATAGATTTGTTCATCGTTTTATCTGTTTCCGTATAGACCTTCTATTAAATGTTGACGCAAAAATATTAAATAACGTATTTAAGTGTTGAAACTTAAGTTTCTCATGACATAAGGATTTCTATATTAAATACGTATTTATGGTCATAATTATCTTCTATGCACCTCATAGTATGCGTACTGCAAATACCACTTCGTTAAAACACAATTTATTGACAATTACCACTTCCAGTTAGGTTTTTACTGTACCCAAGTTATGTATTAATTAACTCCAACGTTGGATCAAATATTTGGGCCAACATGTTCTTTAACTTTTAGAGTATCCATGTTATATGGTGATTTAATGGTTTGACACGAGCTATTTTATGATTATCATATACTATATTTTTATTTGGATTTGCTTGTTATTATAAAAAAGGTTTTTGATCGATTCCTCGAATAACCCCTACAATTTATTTCAAATTTTATGAAAAGAGCAATTATATTTATACAGAAAATTTGAGGGTATTCAGGGAGTATTCGTTATAGAAATAAGTTGTAGAAATATCTGCTACTATAACAAAGCCTAAAGTCGTACAACGGTTTTATACTCGTGCCTTTATTCAATACCTACGGTTTATTTTTCTTTATTTTAGTATAGCAATAATCTTCATAACTAAAATCGTCGGATTTTGTAAGGCTTGTGTTGCATCGTGTAGAAAGGCCTTACTATTCTGCGAAAAACAGTTATCGCTCGTTAATAGTTGTGTTCTACTTACCTTATGATTGCGTGTGACTTTATTATGTGGAGTTGGGATATAAATTTAAATTGTCTAGGTTATGCGAGGTAAAGGCTGTGTTCCAGTGAAAGCGATATGCTAAATATATTCAGGATTTGTTCGGGTGTTTTTTTAAGTTCAAGTTGCCTTTATTTGTCTATTTGGCACTTTCAGTAATAAATTATTTATATGATTTTTATTAAAAAATATAGTTGGCAGGTTATAATTGGTACACAGGCAGTGTTCTTCTGGTGAGGTCAATAGAAACCTAAAAAGTGATTCATACTCGTATATAAAAAAAAAAACCTCTACATCATATTGAAGTCAGCAGCTATTATGAAAGTAAACTATATCCCATTATAGTGAAGTTAAAAGTAAATGCTACATCTTATATTTCCAACAATTTTTGCTTAAATCTGACAGTTACCATCGCTTCGTGTTCCCATCGCATAGCTTTCACTGTCAAACCTTAACATATGTAACAAGATTTTAAACAATAAATGCTCAGTGCAGACCATTTGTAGTTGTATTGTCGGCGTGTGATACATCTCAAGGGCATCGTAAAACCCAAGATAAAGATTCCATCAGGAGAACGAGAAATATAACATCTATTAAGTTAATGCAGTTAACAGAATTGATTATAACTTCGAAGAGATTCTGATGGGTCAGATCGTTAAAAGATATATAAAACATGTTTATTTTCTGACGTAAAGTTTTAATAAAGAACAAAGGTTAGAATTTTTTTTAGAGGTGTAAACGTCAGTTTAGATGGGGAGTTTCTGGTTTTGGCTAGTTAATGTCATCTTTGAGAGTGTAAACTTATTTCATTATCCTATAATGTCAACTTACTAAGCACTAAATTGCGGTTTCTGCATTCTGCAAATGATGGCGATATAATATGGCGAAATGTGGAGAATAATTGCAGTGAAAATTATTAGAAATTGCGAAGTTGCTGCAAAGGGCCCATTTAATACAATTTAGATAATACAAATCTTCATCAGAAGACCTCACAACTGTGAACTGTCAAAAAAGTACTGCAGGTTCCTAAAAAGCACAAAATCGTCCCGCTATATCGGTACATAAACAAACATACAAAGTATACAAGCTAACAGCTACATCTAACACAGATTTATGTATGGACAAGATTGCCGATCAAATACTACATATTGAGCAAATAAAAACGTTTGTAAACTATTTTAACGAGTCGTAAGCCTTAAAAAAGGTTTGAATCAAGTCATAATCGCTAAGGCATTCGCTGAATGAGTTTCCTTTGGCGCGATTGCGAGAAAAAGCAACGGTTCAATCTAGTACTTGGATTTTAATGACTTCTTTGCTCCGTATGATAGTGGAGTTAATTAACTTATGTTTTTAGGTGTCGCTAATTGAAATGATGAGGTTGGTTAATGATTTGTCGTGGTAGTGGCATGTTGGAAATTTTTTTTTAGGTGTAGCGTGTGAAAGAAAAATACCGTAGCATGGGATGCTGTAGTGTCCAGTCAAATGGGTTGTGGAGGTCAGATAGGCAGTTGTTCTATAAAAAAATATTGTCAGTTGTTAGACTGAAGTAGAACTGGGAGCCGACCCCAATATAAGTTTGAAAATATGTGGAAAAAGAAAAGTGCAAGGTGTGAAAAGGGGAAAGAGAGACTTTGCCGTAAACCGTCATAAATATGAATAGGTATTTTAAATAGGCAATTACGAATATGCCATTAAATTAACTTAAAATCAAGAACCAAGAAATTCAAAACCTATTCACCCAGTCACACATGAAAGTGAATTAGTTCCCACAAGTGGTGAAAGCTGGGGTCAGGTAACAGGAACCGTTGCTAGGCAACGTAGGCCCGGCAAATTTACGCTACGATCTGTAAATCATCTCGAGAAAGTGATTGTGTATTAAAGGCTCATTTAGATGATACGAAAAACAATCTGAGTTTGCAATACACTGCGGGGCTATGCAGCTTTAGTATTAAAAGTGATCTATCATAGCAGGCAATGTATCTCGACTTTAGTGATATTTCTCGTCTCGTCTCGGTGTTCCTTAATGGTTGACCTTTATACAGGATTATTGTAATCAGGTAATTTCAATGGTAATGTTGCGTATAGCTGAGGAAAGTTCTAGAAGCTTCCGTACTCCTTTTGTTAATTGTATTCATGGAGAGTAAATACGAAAGATATTTAAACGGTGTGCAGATTTTTCGATCGAATGTATAATAGTGTACGCAAAAGAAAATGAAGTTTTGTTTCGCATTTTTTTCGCGTTTTGAGTGTAATGAAACAAAATCACAATATTTCAGATCTAATGAACCACTTAATTACAAAATAAATGAAAAATAAAATCGTTCATATAGGTAGGTATACTCTACCTAAAAACACATACTGTATAAACTGCCTGTACTGCAAGCTTTTCAGGACTATTAATAATAAGCGAGATAGCAGATACCTACACTACTAAGTACCTACAGAGGCGTCTTACTTCCACAAAGACTACAGCATAAGTTCAAGCGATGACCAACGGTTACTGTGGTCAGGCACTATGTAAAAACTAGATTTATCTAGTGTGAGAAACAGCTGTGTAATAGTGCGATGACCTGACTCATCTCACTAGCATATTATAGTTAAGCTGATACTCGTATAAAATGAGCTATGGAAACGCGTCCTGATATTTTAAAAATGGATGTATGGAAACGGATAATTTGCTTGATGGAAACTCTTGTCAGTACGCAAAAATATATAGGTCCGTCATACGATATAGAGAGTTTAAAATTGTTGTTGGAAGTCCATAAAAAAAATTTAGTACCGACCTACAATCTTTCTGGAAAATACTTTTTGAAGTGCGGATATCGTATGGAAGTGCGGATAGTAACGACATTTTGTCAATGATAAAAAGTGAATTGAGACATAGCGTCACCTGAGATTTCTATTCACTGTCTTTACTTCTTATTAATAATATCCAATATTTTTGGAAATCTATCCGACGTACTAATTAACTTTTCGATACCCAAGTCAGTCATATAGCCAATTCGATCATCTTTCGATTCGTGTCATTTAAATAAAAATATCGTGTGATACTCAAGCGATGGCAAAGAAAAAAAAAGACGCTTGAGTCCTTTCAATCCTCCCGAGGAACACACATACCGGTATAAATATTCACAAGCCGCGTGTTATTGCATAATTTCTGTTTTATTGCCTACAATAGCATCATGCGTGCGCGCATGCATCGTCGTTATGGAAAAAAAATGGTCATTTAAAATTGTGAGCGAGATGCGGACTGATTGTTTGATACTGAATATTCTTGTATATTCATTTCTTGAATTATAGTCGTTTTGTTTTTACTATTTTTAATTGGTAATATATTCTGCATGTATAGTGAATGATACTTTTTTTTATGCTAATTATTTCAGAGAGTTGCGTTACGTTCAAAATGGATCAAAAGTATCAGTGATTTAAAAAAATCTGACAGCGATTTAACATTTTCTATTGCTCGATACTCTGATTTAATTACACAAATGTATGAAAGCGGTACATCTAAGTGTAAACCACGTGATTTATTGTAAAGAAATGTCGATTCCGTATATTTATCGACTTTTAACATCATAGATATGTCACTGGACTACGGTAGCAATTATTTGAATAAAAGATTGTGCAATAGTTTTTAAAGGAAAAAGTGTAAGATAGAGAATCGTGGAAGGGGAAAGGGAAGACTTTTGCCCAGCGGTGGGGCACTACAAGCTAGGAAAAAAAACTCAAAATCTCTTGTATAACGATAAATCAAGCGTCCAAAAACTCGAAGACAATACAGATCTAACATTAAGAACACAAGATCAACAGTTACATTAAAATATCGACTTGTCCGCGTTCTCGATCGTGAGACCAATAAGTCAGAGTAAAGTTCACGTCTCGCTTTCCTGCAAAGAGGCGGTTATTGAAAATCCTCGTGTTTCCTTAACAATTACACTTAGCTGGATTGTTATCACTTGAATTGTTGGTGGATTTAAGATAATAGATGAGTTATAAAATGGGGATTTGATGCTATAAGGACGACTGGACCATTTTTTATGTCATGAAGTCAATAGTCATTTATTAATTTTAAAACATAGGTAATTGTGTCAGTCGATGTTTAAAACATTGTTTTTGGTAAATTCTCTTGTATATTTGACTCTACAGAAAAAAATCCTCTGTTAGAACAAAAAACATTGTTCGTTATGTTGTGTTTTTTTAACTGTGTACATAAATTATTAGAAAAAATATTATTAAATTACTTGTAATTTTGTTTTGTAGCTTAGGGTGATATGCAATTATTCAGACCAATAAATTCAAAAGTAAGTCGATTTAAATCCTTCGCAGCGAAGCCAGACAATCATTTTGATGAACTTTAGTATGAGTGGAGCGCTAGATTGAATTCTTGGTAAAGACCAGCGAAGATCACCCGACATCCACTCGGGTGATAATAAACGTGTGTTCGATTATACGGGAAATAACATTTCTAAGAATCACCAATCCCTTCCTTATTAATGTCCTATCGTCAAAGAATCGTTCCCAGCTTCATGTTAAGTTATATCAATTTATAGTTTCCTGATTTAAATCCCATCAAACGTGGGGTTAATCTCAATGTAAATTCGAATAATCATTGATTTGATAGTTTCTTAGGAATTGTAAGTAAATTTAGCAGAAAATTGCAGATTCGTTTTGCAATTAACTTGTTTCGGAATGAGATGGAAGAGTAATTTGCAACTATTTTATTTGATAGTAATACTACCTTTATTAGGATATTAAAGTTTACTGCATCTTTTAGGGCTTCTGTCACTATAACTATTTTGTGTGTAGCCAGTGGAATGGCCTTTATAAATTGATAATCTTGTATTACGTTCCTTGAACATGAAACATAATTGTTTTTAAGAATTATTATAATTATAACATTTATTTGCAATTTGTCTCAAAAAAATCACGAATCCACCATCGCGATCTATCAAGTCAGTCATAGACTGTCTGTTCAACTGTCACTTTTTTGAAATTAGAACGTTTCAGTTTTTTTTTGCAAAAATTGGTCTTCATAAAATTATTTTTTTTGTATATGTTCCCGATGCCGGTTGGACACTTTTTTCTATATCTTTTGAAAATTAAAATCCTTATTTATATGTATACGCTTATATCGAAATACAGGAAATAATGATAACTTCCAAAGAAAAACATCGCATAACCTTAAACCGTTCAAAAAGGCTTTCAAATTGATTGAATCGTCAGCTCTCCTTACAAATCAAATAAAGTCAGTCCCGCAACTATGACATTACTATCAGAATGTACATTTATTACATTTATATTCAATTCGCAAGAAATACGACAAAAATAGACGAAGGCAAACGGTTAACAGTTGACGTCCGATGTATTACAATTCAAACAAATGCGGTCTTGTTTACTTGAATATCTTACTCTTTACTCTTTGGTTAAAGTAACTGGTAAAACTAATAGTAAATAAAAAGTATTTTATACCGTTTACCGTTGTCTTTAAAAAGGAGTAATTCGTCTTACGTGATGACAGGCCTGTTGGTCTAGTGGTTAGTGGCTTTGACGGCTAAATCAGAGGTTGTGGGTTCGAACCCCACCCAGGCCAAATATTTGTGTGATGGGGACGATCATTTTTTGTTGTGTATTATTTGTAATGTTATTGTACTATTAATAGTTTTTTTTGGAACAAAAAAGTAGATTTGATTTTTTTGCAAAAATAAATATATTACATCATAAAGTTTTCACGTATAATAATAATTAAGAACTTACTAATGTCGTTCAACAAAGATATTCGAAGTTATAATTTAACACGACATTTTCGTCGAAACACCAGTACTTAGTTACTCCAAATTTGTATTCACTGAACAGATAAATGGGTTATATAAGTTTATATCGATTGCGGCAATGAACTGTTAAGAATTCGCGAGTTAGGGTTGTTGGTATGCTGCGCGCGCGCAGGCAGTGCATCCGCCATGTTTTTTACATCATAATGTGCTAAGAATGCCGCGAATTTAGAGCTTATTTATGGTTTTAATATTTGTGACAGTATTTTAATTGAATTACTACGCTTACTTGGTATTAATTTAAATATTATGTTAGTTACTTTGTGCTCCAAATCAAAACATTTATTTGTATAGGTAATACTGTGTTAAAAAGATGTAACATATAATTATTAAAGTGCTTTATTACCAAAACGGTGTGCAAATATAAGATAATAGTATTGTCATCAACTTACTCCAAACCTTAGAAACTGCTATTCGTTTATCCTCTTACCTGTAAAAAAAAATCGAATATTAATAAACATGAAAACATAATATTAATAACGGTTTCATAACATATCAAAAATAAATAAATTGAAATTAAAAAGTAGGTACAAAAGTTAATAATAATTCAAAATTGGTAGGTGCCCCATCACACTTTAGATTAAAGTTCTCAACAAGACCTCTGCATGTTGGACCTGTGTCCCCGTGTAAGTCTTTAAAAATGACCGGGTTTCCTGGAAGTCACCCGTGAATTAAAATAGATTCAAAATATGAAAATGCTTATAAAATATTTTTAAATGGAAAAACAAATGACTGTCACTTATTACTCATACCTATATTGGAGATTCAAAATATGATTTTTTCTTATAAAATAGTTCTAAATGGAAAAACAAATGACTGTCACTTATTACTCATATATTTAGTTTCATCTTTCACAGCTGGCACGTAAAGGCACGTGACGTGACATTATACAGACGAATATTGTGAATACACACAGCATCAACATCTGCAATTCATGACTCTGTTAATTAATCTCGCGGGGGGCGTGGAGGCTGGGGAGCGAGGCTTTGTTCTGTGACAAGTTTTAACGTTTTCAGCTGGGATGGTTATTGTAGTTTATAGGTTGTAGACTGTGGTTTAAGGTGGGAGATTTGGCGGTATGGGGAAGACGAGGTTTTGTGTAGCTATTATCATATTTCAATAGCGGTATGGTGAAGACTTGATTTTGAACAGCTATTAACATATTTAATTAAATTAAATCAAATCATTTATTTTGCAGAGAATATGTGTACAAAATATTAAGATGTTAACATATTACAAAGAAGTTCCAACACATTATAAAGTTGTTATGTTTCGTGGCATATTATCCTCTGCCCTTTTCCCAATAATTATTTAGGGTCGGTGCAGCATGTCTTCTTCTTTCACTTTTTTTATTGTATATCACTTTCAAACTTCGCGATTAAAAAAAATTATAAAGTCAACAATGTAACACTAACATAAAAATATAATTAATTTGTATTTTTTTAAGCAAATTTTTTTTCAACAACATATTTTTATTTATTCCGTCATCAAGTTTCAAACTTGCACCACCAACTCAAAGGCGCAAACGCATCTGCAAATCAAATCGCGAGCACGCATGCGCGGGCCGCGATACTAAGCGACGCCGGATGTCAACATTAGTCGAGCGATCGTTACATATGTAATTGTTTTACTTATCCATGTAGGTATATTGTTGTGTCACGTTAAACTTTAAAATTGTAATTAAATAACTGTTAAAGTTAAACGTGTCAACTGTTAACTGTAGTTAGAAAGAAAGGGAAATACTTAGAATGTTAGCTGTCATTATAATATTAATTAATTGTTGATTCTTCGATTTATACAATCTGTTCACCTTTTAAAGTAATAGTAGAGTTTTTCCACGGGAATGAGATTTTGAGGCTGAGCAACTAGAGTCAGTAACGTTTTAAAAGTGCTTGAAAAGGTCCTGTTAAAAAACCTTTTAATTTCAATATACCTAATTACTGTAGTTAAAAGAAGAACAACATACTAATTTAAGTTTTATTTGTTAAAAATGTATGGACCTATGTCTGAAATAAATATTTATTATTGTTATATTACATAATCAAGCAAATAGCATGTAATAACACAGGCTACAACTAGTTTTGAACAATATTGACAAGTCGTTATTAAACTCTAGATACTTACATATAAAATTAAGTTGGTTTCTTTGAGGGCCGTCCACATTAACAAAATATCGACTGTCGATATTCCAATATAACAGTTTGCTACCATTATTTCTGCCTTAATTTACATAATATCAACATTCCTGGCATTACAAAAGATGTAATTACAAGCTTACTGCCTTAGTTTAAATGTTTTGTTAGTAAAACTGTATTACGTACTGAATTTAATATTAATTCTAGTTTCACTGTAGACTTAATTACTTGTATTTCACGATTTGTTTTTATAGATTAAATGGCAATCGATTTGACACATAACAAGGTGTTTAAAGACCAAGCAAATATTCAAAATATTTAGTTATT
Source organism: Chrysodeixis includens (assembly GCA_941860345.1). Lineage (NCBI taxonomy): Eukaryota > Metazoa > Arthropoda > Insecta > Lepidoptera > Noctuidae > Chrysodeixis > Chrysodeixis includens. The sequence goes on from OW796096.1 coordinate 13,031,776, forward strand.
TATTCTCAGTAATTACCAAGCCGATGCTACTTAACATATTGTCTAAAAACCCTTTTCTTTCAAGAGTTGACCGAAACTAAGAAAGTAGTGCAGAATTTTTATAGACAGCTAAAGTCTACGCTAAAGGAAACACGAGCCACAGTTAAAGCTACACAATGCTTCATAAATGAATAAAATATATATAATATTTGTCCTTTTGATAACAATTATTCAGTATTTAAATGATTAAGTACCTACTTATTTCATCATTAAACTTCCAAGCACAAAATTTATTAAATCTACATACATTAATTGAATAGTTAGATAAACTTTAATTACTCCAACACAGTCAATATTAACCAAGAATTACGAAAACATCGTAATTCGTATTTAACCAATCAACAAACCAATCTCAATATTAAATACTAGAAACAAACTGTAAATATCACAAACTACAAGTACTTGTAGATGTAGTAGTAGTACTACAAGTACTTCTAGTTTAGTACTATACTTGTAACTACTACTAGTAACAAGTATAGTTATTCATAAAATCACCACACTATTCGATTGTAACACCTTGTTAAATCGAGGCAGTAATAATCACGACGGTTGTCACGAACTTCAACTTGGGTCTATAACAATAATATCCATATTTCGTTGCGAATAAGGGAATAACGCGAGCCGAGACGAGAATTAGGATGGGGCTTTGAAAACAGCGGTTGATGTTAGTGAATTATATAAATAAATATAGTTTTGTGAATTTTGATCCTGTCGAAGCTGTGTGGCATCTCGCTTGCACAATTCAATAGACTTGCTTCAAGCAGAGTAAGGGCGCATTTTTACAGTTTATAAATGGCATTTAATAGGCCTGTTATTGTCTTACTGCTAAGTAAATGCCTCCTTTCATATTTGACGACAAAAGACCATTTATTATAATGTTTTCTTTTATGCTTTAAGGTTTCCTACGATTTTTATCTTTACTATTCACGGATTCAGAAACATAACAAATGAATAACAGTAAACCATGTTCACAAACAAAGATCCATCTTTCTAACTTCAATTAAAAACATTCGAATCTAGGTCAAAAAAATCATGTTAACCTTAATTCGTACCGCGGATGAATTTATTGATAAAGATCTCACAAAGCTAAAAACGTTCACTTTCAGTTTAGAATACAATTATTTGACCCGTGGAGGAATTTAGATCGCGACCTTTGCGCCTGCGCGGAAGGCCACTTGGTGGGACCGTACTGGTTGGATGAAAGATTTGAAACTTGAAAATGGTGGCACGAATTTGGAAAGATTGTTTTTGAGAAATCGACTAGGTTTGAAAAAGATTTGTGGATTTGAATTTGAAAATTGTTCCGGGTTGATTAGAGACTACATTTGAAATCGAATGTAGGTAATTTTGAAAAGAGTTTGTGTTATAAAATAATAGAAGTTAATTTGAAGGAGGCCGTAAACAAGAAAACCCTTTAAAAGAAATCAGTTTTAGACTTTGCAGTTAGAAAATATCACCAGCATTAGCGAAATAGTCCCATGTATCAAAACATCCCAACCAACTTGCCACTCGAGCGATCAACGCACTAAAATTTCATAACACAGTATCAACTCAACTGCCTCTCTGATTTCTCCTTCATCTGACCACAAGCTATATTCATTGAGACTACATAACTAAACACACAAGTTTCCACCAGTTAACCTTTCCTGTAAATAGGTTTGTTAGAGTTATAGGGACAATACGCACGTTCATTATCTGATAATATTTCATCGAGAGAAACTGACGTTCAACGCTATTTTAAATTAAGCCTTATGTAACGTTTTACCCTTTAAATTGCGATTCACAAGTCCAGTAATAGCATCATTGAGGAAACTTGAATATGCCTGAGATTACATACAATTCTCGTAGGTCTCTGGTATTATGTAACTATTGGTAAGAAAGACCTTATATTTAGCCTTACCTAACTGAAAGCCAAGTTTATTTATGTCATTGTTAACTGAATTAATGTTTTCTCAGCTCAAGTCAACTGCTTGGTTATTTATCTTTGAAACATTTGGAGAATTTGAAATAGGCTTGATTTATTGTGAAATTAATGCTAAGTGCTCATTAGATTGCTTCCTTATTATGTAATTAATATCGAATTGAATTAATGGAATGTTAGAAACTGGTTGTGAAGTATTTTTAAATATGTGCTTAAAGTTTAGTATGTATCATATCATTTTTATCGTTAGTTTCTTGCTAAATTAAGAAACGTTTATCTGTACCTTAATTTTAATCTAATCAATTAAATTTAGCTAACATAGAATCCGCTAAGGTTTCAACATTCCACGATATTTTAGACCAATTCCGTTCCAAAAAAGGACATTTCTCATGTTTTTCTCCACTTTTATTACTATTTCTAGTCTGCAATTATCAACCCTGCACCCACCCAATCCACGAGCGACCTAACCCTAAAGCGCCGACACCCAAACGCGCATTTCCTAGCCACGCGCTAAATCTTTGTCGGCGCGCTTGATTATCATACAATGCCCACTTGCGATGCAGCCCTGTTGACAGATACGCGTTTCCTGTAACCGAAACGGTCGCGGCCATTTTGTTCTGCGTTCGTTCGCATGAAATGGCGGACGAGGCGCGACTAGAAGTTGGGTGTTTTTAGCTTGTTGCGCAGTTGGATATTGTTTATAGTGGGTGTAAAAATGTTGCTTTAAAATGTAGTGGTGTTTGTGGATAGCTGTTTTTAGTTTATTCGTGATTTTACTTTATTACTGATTGTATTTACCTACGTATGTAACTGTATGTAACTGTTTATTCTATATTGTTTAAATTATTTTAGACTAAACCTTCAATGAGCGGTCGTGGTCACGATTTGAACCTAAAATAAATTCTAGCAAATATTATTAAACGTTACTTAATTAAAGCTAAGGCAATACACAAAGTAATGACTCCGTGTAAGTCCTGCCTTATTATGATGAAATATCACGATATGTTCATATAAAATGGCGTCGGACATGACGCATGCGCACCGTGACTTCGTTACGTCACTGTAGGGCTGCCCCATTCAGCTTGTATTTGCAAAACTAATTTTATTTTATAAGCTGGTAATTTAATGTCGTACTAAGTGTTATCGCCATCTAAATGAACGCACAGTTCAAAAAGATGAATTATACCAATCCTTTTGGTAACTTCAGGCACCTTGGTTTCGGAGATTTTTTTAACAATTATAATTAAATAGCCTCATATTTAAATACTTTGATACAAAATATTGCATATAACAATAAGAGTAAACGTTTTTTCATTTACTTTATATAAGGCAAGCCACCTTTTTAGTGTCCAGTTTTATCTGTAAGTGACAACCCTAATTCCCATCGAGATCCGCCGCTACACAATTTGATATGGCTTATTAAGTAAACTAGACGGCAAGCTGTGAATTGCTGGCATTGTTTCACTTTATTATTATTACACAAGGATTGTGAAACAAATCTCACCCTATAAGGAAATCGAAGTAAAGACTAAGTAATGTAAAAGAACCGAATCCAATTGAAAGCTTAAACATGCTGAGAGGAAAGCTCTTCGTACACGAGGCCATGCAAGTTTTCGATTCCCGACGATTTTAGTCTCTAAGCGAAGACGCTTGCTACGAGTAGACCCATATCAAGGTATTTTAGAGGCGTGCGTCGTTTGAGATTAAATTCTTCGAATAACGAAAATTTAAATCGCCCCGAATAAACAGAGCCTAAGTTTTTATTTGTACTGAAACTCTCCAAACTTAACCAAAGACGTAATTCAAATATGTACCTCGATACTTAAACTAAACATGTAGTTAAAAGTACTTAGGTATTTAATTAATTACTTTTTCTTTACGTTTCTGTCTAGTATCTGCATCGATAGCTTTATATTTATGAGAACCTACTCTTCAACTAACTCAAACCTAAAAATAGGCTTTCAGTTACTTAAAAAAAATATATATAACCAAATATAATAAATACACTACTTTGAGTCCTTGTATTGATAAACATCTAAACTAGGTCGAGCCTCTATCTAAGATGTTAGTTAGTTCAATATCGATAAAAAACCATAAAGATTTTGAACACATTTTCTAATATCTAAACAATATCAGTTAGCCGATTCCTTTAACTAAATATTCCATACGCTTTGTTATAATATCATGGTCCAAGGAATCGTGGGGAAACCGGGATCGTGACTAGTGATGGACGACTCTATGAACGCTATTTATATTATAAAATGCATACTTATGATAGGTATGCAATGTTTAGTGAAGTTACTGGCAGGAAATGTATGGTAAATTGATGATTTTAAAAAGTTAATCATAAATACTTGAATACACCAATAGATGGTGGCTAGTAGATTATTAGTTGGCTAAATAAATCTGAAATACACATCATTTTATTTCTAAAGATTTACTAAATAAATTATTTTAGTGTCACAACAGTAATTTTTGTCCAGACCGTACCTGGTTTTGACATTTGTCTAAATAATAAAAGTATAACTAATATACAAAAACGACATCAAAGTAATTTCAAATCAAAATTTATTCAAAAAAGTTTTTATCAACGCGCGTCTAACCAAAACAGGTGTGCAGCTAAGATGAATTAACGCGCCTAACGTTACTCACGCGCTTAACGCTAACTAAACTAAATTGAATTATGACGTACAAAGCGAATCGAACATAGCATTCAGAGAGAATTTCTCTCAAAGTTATGTTGTTGCACGTCAGTACCAGTTTTCAAAATATCAGAGTTGTACGTTCACCGGCCCGGGCTCGCGAAATCATAATACAACTGAGCGGTATTCGCGTTAGATCTATGAAGGACTTTGATTAGGTAATTGTGGATGTGGCATATGCTATTTATAGTTTGAATATTTATTTGATTTAAAGGTTTTTTAAAAAGAAATCCTTAGTTGCCTCGTCGATAGTTACCTACAGTAAAATTAACATTAAAATGTATTAGAAAACGGATTGTCTGAGCGTGGAAATATAAAAAATAAAAACGATTTAAAAATTTTCAAACTCTACCGAATCTAGACAAAATTGTGCGTTTAAAGATTGTTAAGCTCGTTCTATAAAATAACACAACCCTATAAAGTAGGTGCTGTAATGGTTAAGACAAATTTACGCTTACATTTATTTAAAAATCTCACTTTATTCTTGTGACTTGTCTATATACCTACTCCTTACTTGTCCTTCCTTTTCTACAACTATCGCAACTAAAACCTAAACCTTATCACTGCCTTATCCACATTTTCCCAGCTCCGCGCCAACCCGACATATATTATCAATAACATACTATCTTGTACCTGTTTAAGCCGCATTGTGAGACAAAATATTAAATTTTCATCTAAAGTTTCCTCCATATATCGTGTGGACGACAGATCCCACGGTGTTTTGCGATCACGAACACATTTTTGCCATAAACAATGGTATAACAATGCTGTGTGTCTGTATGTTTGCGGAAATAATATTAATAGATCGAAGTTTATATTTTATTTCGTGGTTTTAATAGGAATGTTAGATGTTTTTGTATAAAGAAGTTTCATACTTGTCTTGATAGCCTATCTTTCCACGAATGTGGATTGTAAATTCCGAATTAGAGATTTCGAACAGATATTTTTGATAAATCCTAAAAGAAACAATTTAAAAAAAACAAAAGATTTACAAGCACGTTAATAAAAACTGACATAAAGAGTTTTCTACTTTCGGGCACTTTACCCGACTATATTGCATTCAAATTCTAGTACCACTAATAAAAGAATACCATTAATAAAATAAATACCTACCCTAACACTGAATACTTCAACACAAAATTCAAATATTCCCACATCACTCATCAAACGTCTAAATCAATAACAATTACCATTAAAGCCTAGACAAAAACCTACCTTTATTAATACGATAATAGGTGGAAACGAAGCTCGCGTGTTCAAATTGTGGGAAATCATAAACTACAGGACAATGAGGCACGATTCGGATCTACAGTGTAACATGATGTATTAATGACGGGACGAGGCGATGCTCATTTGTTTATGTATAGAGTGATTCACGTTATTTGCTAACTCAAGTGTAGTACTGTTAGATGGTGAGGAAATGAGTGAGCTTCACTTGAATGTGCAAAGCTAAAGTTGAAATGTGTTTAGTTGTAACTTAGTTGGTGTTGTCTTTAAAAGTACTACAATAGTTTTATAACAATCTGAGGATGGTTTTGCAAAATTGAGGCTAAAGAGTGGGTCGATTTGTTTTCAATTTACCCTATTTAAAGCTATAGTTGCAAAACCATAGCTGAAATGTGTATAATTCTAACTGAATTGTTTATAACAAGCTGATGATGGTTAAGTAAACGGGAGGACAAAGAGTGATTTATTTTAATATAGCCTATTTAAAATCTAATATTTTAAATAGACTAAACCAGAGTCACGGGATTGCTTGCGAATGCTCTGCGTGACTCTGGCTGGAAGAATAGAAGGCGCAACTGGAATCAGTACCTAAGGTTTTGAAAGTGCCTGAGAAGGCCTAGTCAAAATAAAACCTTTTGATTGAATCACGAACCTAACCAAATGATTATGTAGTATATTTTGAGATGTTTTGAAGTTAACCCCAGAGTAAACTTCAAAACATCTCAAAATCTGTCCGATAGCCCCAACATCCCATGATAACCATAAAAATATCAGCCAATAAAACAATCTAGCCTTTATGACGTAACTTATTAGCGCTATAACGATTTTCAAATTAAAATCCGTTCGGGCATCTTCGGAAACACGATCATTAACGAAGTGTATCGTCGTGTACAATACTTTTAAAATAAATCATAATTATGAAAGATAAATTGATTAAAATATTGCAGCAAAAAAAACTTATTTCATGTTGTATGTAGTAAGTAATTTGGTATTATTGTAAATAGAAGGACAAATTATCCTTCGAGCTTATTAATATTTTCTTAAATAAATTGCTAAGAAGCTTAAACGCTAAGCAGATATTTATAGTCTAAACTAATAACTTCTAATGATACTTAAGTTGAAAAATCTCATGAGAAATAGGGAATTAAATATAATGCAGCGCCAAGGGACTAAGTAAATAAAGTTTATTCACTATTAGTATGATTGCGTATGTAAAACACGCGTTCACTTTACTCTTTTGCAATACGATAACAACGTAAAGGAGATTATTATGACAGCCCACAATAAGGATGAAATACGGCTTTACAACTTTAGGAAAAACCAAATCATCAGCACACATGTACCTTGTTACAAGGCTATAAAGTTGACTTTTGTGTGGCAAATGGTTTGAGAACGGCAAAACTATTTTGGTAGAATATTGGCGGCATAGGCCATGTTTGCATGAATGATGTTTGCAATAAGTTAAAGCCCGCAAAATGACAAGCTAAATAAGCGTATTGTGCTACTGATGTCGGCCCGAGGATTATTCCAATTAATTGTGATTCTTATCAGAAATTAAAAATAGACGATGTCAATTTCGAGTCAGTATATCCATGAGTAAGTACCCTTATTAAATTAAGTGTCAATCATATTGATTAATACTTAACACCTGATATCGGCGTGTTTGTCTTAAATTGATAATGTCATGAGGCAAATGACACTGCCTTTACTGGCCATGGACGATATATTATTATAATTTATTTAGAATTGAATTTCGTCACTGCATGCTTCAAATTTAGAAACCAGTATATGTTATGAAAATATTCTTGCTTTATGTCTTAGGTTTGCGACCACTACTTTATATTTTTTTTAAGATGGCTTTGATCACATAATCGATCGGAATGCGAAACGCATTAAAAAGCACCAAGAAAAAGTGCCAATACAAAAAACTAATAATAGACAAGAACCGAACTCTTGTGTGTTCGATTGTACCACATTTAACGACCAACCATTACCGATATTTATTTTTTATTTCATAATTCGTATCATAACCACGTTTTTTTTCACAGCCCAGAAAGGAAACAATTGCGTTTATAGTTAACAATAATGATATCACGCATTGACAAAAGCAGTATTCATAACCGCCGATTAAATTATACATAATGATACCAACGGGTGATTGTCTCGAAAAATCTTAAGGAAAACACATAAAAAGCAATTTGAGGCTAAGAGAGAGAGAAAAAAAAGAAATATTCATTTATTTCTTACGATTGTCGGCTGTAAGATTACTGTACCAACGTACCACGGTTTCCGCCACCATAACAACCTCTAGAAGCTTTAAACAACACCTCGCACCAGCCGACACCGTGCCGCAGCCGCCACGGAAACTCTCTCACACCCGACGCCGAAGAGACACAGTGTCCGTAAATGGAATACCACCTAATGATAGTCCGGGTTGCGGTTAGACCATTATTAAATCTATCTCGCTCGCACTCGAGTAACGGTCGTAAATTAAAGTGAGAGGAGTAATCAGAGATCCGAGGCTACGTGATCTCCATTACAGTCTGCTGATGCGTTTTGGATTCTTTTGTTCTTTTTTTCTGGTTTTTAGATTAGTTATACGTGGTTAAGCAAGATTACAAGGTCTGGAAACAATTGTTGGATATTTTTGGGGATATGCTAGGCGTGTTTCGGCGTGAGAAACAATAAACTATATAGAATTATAACTATGTAGATTTTGAATGGTATTTTGTACAGTAACGTGTTATTTCCGGATAATGTTGATGCTTTTCTCACATTTCATCGCAAATGTAAAGCTGCTTGAACTTATTTACGGTACATTACTTTTGCATAACGATACAAAAAACATGATCCATCTTCGCATGTCGAAAACCAGAACCGATACTAGAACCCGGTAAAATTAATTTTGAGATCCTCAATCAGAATGATCTATGCCTACATCTTTAAAGCCCAAGTCACTCATTATAAAACCACACCTCACAAATTCGCAACCTCAAGAGCAATCAAGTGGCAGCCAATGAGACGTTAATAATTTAGATTGGTCTAAGTATCAGCCTAACAAAGATACTTCAAACTGCATTGAACAGCCGCAAACCTTGACACGTATTGGGACCAATACAAAACAGGTAACACCTACAATCCTAGCAAGATAAGTGGCCTATCTGAACTAATAAACGACGACAAAGTAGCTATACAATTTGAATATTGTTGTGGAATAACTGATTGACTGGTTCGGCGAGATCTATTAAGCTTGTAGGAACAATATCTGGGGCCGATTTGGTAGTGGCACCTTCATTTGTTTCGTGGTCACCAGCGTAGTACAAAATTTGAGTACTATTTCCAAGAATAAGCTATTTGGATTTTGACAGTATATTTCGAACAGTAGGTATCATAAAAAAAACGGCCGTGTGGTTGTCGGCAGAGTAGAATAACACCACCCCATATCTTCCCGTGGGTATCGTAAAAGGCGATTAAAGGAGTGTGTGAAAAAAGTGTTGACCCCCTGTACCTTTTCTTGCACCGAAATACTATTTCATCTGTCTTAGTCTTCCTCCGGTCGTAACGGTCTCCGTTCCACTGGACACAGAAAGACAAAGACGAGTAAGTGCACCTGTGTTTTGCGCGTACTCTTGTGCACGTTAATATATCCTGCGCAACTGACCGCTTCCGTATAAGGACTCCGCAATTCAGTTTAGTCCTACGGCGATAGGGGAAGGTAGAGAGGCTTGACGTGATGCTCGTTGAGCTTTGTCTGACTCCTGCACGTAGGCGGCCTTGGGGGTGTAGTATTACATCGTGGTCGCTTCTGCTCTGCATCGGGGTGACAGGGTGGATTCGGCAACACCCGAGGTGACAAAGCAGCCCTATTTAGGGTGGCACTGCTTTCCCCGCTCAGCCGGGGAGGGGGCTAGAAAAGGTGCCCTAAACAAATGCTCATCCCAACCTACAAAGAGGGTAGCAACCGCGGCTGCCTCTGCATCCCAAATTCGCGGTCGACGTTACAAAAATATAAAGAATATAAAATCAACACCAGCATTAATGACCTTTGGCGCGTGGAATGTGCGTACACTTCTAGATCGCGAAGCAAACATTTGTCCGGAACGAAAGACTGCCATCGTAGCAAGAGAACTTCATCGCTATAATATTGATGTGGCTGCGCTCAGCGAAACACATCTCCCCGATGAAGGAGAGCTGACAGAACACGTGGGTGGATACACTTTTTATTGGAAGGGACTTGCTGCCAACGAACCGCGAAGGTCAGGTGTAGCTTTTGCAGTCAAGAATAAGCTTGTCAAACACCTAGAAGAATACCCTGTACACATTTCCGACCGTATTACTACACTACGCCTTCACATGGAACATAACAATTACCTTAATATCATCAGTGTCTATGCCCCAACGCTAGACAAGTCTGATGAGATTAAAGACAAATTTTATGAGGAGCTAACGCAGTGCTTAGATCGTATTCAGACAAGAGAGCAGATCCTACTCTTGGGTGACTTTAATGCTCGGGTGGGTCGGGATTATGAAGCCTGGCCTAAAGTTCTAGGCAGACATGGTCTTGGAAATATGAACAGCAACGGACAGCTGTTGCTTAGTCTCTGCGCACAATTCGATCTTGCGATTACAAACACCATGTTCAGATTACGAGCTAAATATAAGACCACGTGGATGCACCCTAGATCAAAGCACTGGCATCTTATTGACTACGCTATAGTGCGTCAGAAAGATGTGTCACAGGTTCAGGTTACCCGTGCCATGCGCGGCGCTCACTGTTGGACTGATCATCGGCTTCTGGTTCTTAAGATACGTTTTCGACATCAACATCCCCGTAGATCAGACAGACCGAAACAAAAGCATCTGAACCTTGAACGACTTCAAGATAATGACACGAGAAAGGAATATGCCGAAAACTTGAGTTCTGTTTTGCAGCCTCTTGATCTAGAATCCGGTGAAGTCGGCAAAATGTGGGAGTCCTTTTCGTCTCAAATTCTCGGAACTGCTACATCAACTTTAGGTCCGAGGGTCCGAAAACACGAGGACTGGTTTGATGAAAATAATGGGGTACTAACGGACGCTATTGATAGACACCGTCGACTTTTGAGGCGGCACAGCAGAACACATAGAGGTGAAACTGTTACGGAAGTACGTCATAGTGAAATGGAGCTTCGTAAGCTCACACGAAAGGCGAAAGAGAATTGGTGGTTGGAGAAGGCTCGTCACATACAATGGCTTGCTGATACCAACCAGCTAGGCAATTTTTACAATGAGGTAAGAAGCCTGCTTGGTATATCCTCTACAGCAAAAGTCCCTACTCTACTCAGGCCGACCAATGGTAAAGGGCTTCTTAAAGATAGGAAAGAAATACTCGAGCGATGGGCGGAGCATTTTCAGAAGCTACTTAACGTGGATCATTCTGTCAACATAGACCACGTTCGCTCGCTACCTCAACAGTCTCATGCCTTCGAGCTTGACGAGCCAGTGTCCCTAGAGGAGGTTACTCTGGCCATTAAACAGCAGAAAAATAATCGTGCAGTTGGAGTGGACTCTATACCGGGAGAGTTATTGAAGTACGGTGGGGAGGACCTGCACTTTGCGATTTGGAAACTTTTTGCCGTTATATGGGAACAAGAACAAGTCCCATACACTTTTAAAGTGTCTCTCATTCGGGCTCTATATAAAGGCAAAGGTGATCGAGCCGATTGCGGTTCTTACCGCGGTATTTCCTTACTCTCAGTTCCGGGAAAAGTCTTCGCTAGAGTTCTAATGAATCGACTTAGAAATTTATCGGAAAAGATCCTGCCAGAATCCCAGTTTGGTTTCCGACCCGACCGTGGTACCTGTGAGGCCATTTTCTCATTGCGTCAACTACAAGAAAAAAGCAGAGAACAGGGTCGCAATATGTATCTCTGTTTTGTTGACCTTGAGAAGGCTTTTGATAGTATACCGCGAGAAGCCCTTTGGTTAGTTCTGCAGAAACTAGGATGCACAGAGAAATTTGTTAGACTTTTAAGATTGCTTCATGACGATATGCAGAGCTGTGTCGCTGTAAACGCAGATCAGTCAGAGTTTTTCCCCGTTACCTGTGGGGTAAAACAAGGTTGTGTCCTTGCGCCCACACTGTTCGCGTTATATTTTGCAGTTATGGTTCAGGAAGTTTTACAGAAAACTCCTGAAGGAATTCGCATACGTTTCCGTAATGTTGGCAATCTTTTTAACTTAGCCAGGCTCAAGGCTCGTACCAAAGTTTCTTACGCACTGATCACTGAGATTGTCTATGCAGATGATCTGTGTTTTGTAACTGATTCCCCAGAAGGCCTGCAACGACTTATGGCCAATCTACACAAATCCTGTCGAAATTTCGGTCTGAAGATTAATGTCAAAAAGACGGAAGTGATGTCTTTAGATGTCCGTGGTCAAGAGACACTGACCATTAAACTCGGTGAGGACGTACTAAAGCAGGTGAATACATTTCGCTACCTGGGGAGCACTATAACATCAAAGTGCGACCTTGATGCTGAAATCAACAGTCGGATCGGTGCCGCAGCCGCGGTATTCGGCAAACTGGATCGCAAGGTTTTCAGCTCACATGACCTGAAGCTGGCTACTAAAATAGACATATATAGGGCTGTAGTATTGCCGAGCCTGCTGTACTCATCGGAGTCATGGACGGTTTACTGCCGCCATATTCGAGCTCTGGATCGTTTCCATATGAAATGTCTGCGCAAAATATTGAACATCCGTTGGTCTGACCGCATCCGAAATACGGAAGTGTTGCGAAGAGCTAACATTATGGGGATCGAGGCCTACCTCATGCGCAGACAGCTCCGCTGGTGTGGACATCTATCACGAATGGCGAATAAGCGTACAGCAAAGTGCATCTTTTTTTCTGAACTTGAGGAGGGCAAGCGTAAGCATGGCGGGCAACTCCTCAGGTATAAAGATGTGCTGAAGCGCCATATGAAAAAGTGCGATATTGAGCCTTCAGAATGGGAACAAATGGCTATTCGACGACCAGAATGGAGGACGTTGGTAAAGACCAGAGTCAAAGACTTTGAGGACAAACGCTGTTCCGAACTGGATGCTAGACGCGATGAATTAAAAGCACGCCCACCTTGTGCCATACCATACAATTTTTGCAATGGTGTACTGACCTGCCCACATTGTGCGCGAACATTTAGTAATAAGATCGGCTATGTGAGCCATGCACGAGCACATCAACGACAAATGGAAGTGTAAAACGGAGAGTGAAGAGGTCGCCGTGGCCGAAATCGGTCGAGGAACATATACATCATAAACCTTGAATCTGTTATAGGATCTTTACGATTGACGGCAAATGGGATTATAATTATAAAACATGGGTTTTTTGACACAGATATTGATATTTGAGACACTGCTAATAATACAAAATCCATACATTATGCAATACTTGACCAGTCGAAACCTTGGCATGACCCAATATATCTTTAGCCATAATAGAACAATAGCCAAATATCAATAAAACGACCTTCAGCCGTCGGGAAGACCCATACGGACCCATTAGAATTCTTATCATCGTTCTAAAATACCATGAGTCAATAGAATACTAATGGGTGATTATTTTAACTCTTCATGTCTACTGCATGCTTAGACAAGTTATGTATGGATTCCCGAAATTCGATCGGGTATTCTAATAAAAGTATTTGAGAAAGTGAAAGTCGTTGAGTTCATGGGAATTTGAAGAATTTAGTGGTGATGGGAATAAGGATCTAAGTAAAAAATCTGATAAAATGTACTAAGAAAATTTTCTGATGCAAATGATCTTTTTGATAGATTAAATATTGTCATAAACAACTGATCTCATCCTGCTTTGACAAGAGCCGTTTAAAAATGTTTTATATCCACACCAGCTGATGCATAGTTATATCTCGGTAATTATTCGTGAAAACTTGTTTTCCTGGTAAACACGGTCAGAGCTTTCCTCACATCTTATCATTGACTAATCGGTTCGACGACAACAAGATTGATTGCTCCCCTAGTTTACTGAAACGTACCTTCAAACAGTTTATCGTTTTCGTTTACATTTTTAACATCACTATAAAGACTGCTTACCTCCCGAAAACTAAGGTTGCCTGTCCCCCAACGGGTTGCGTTACCACAATTTAATGGTAATCGCAACCATTGGCATCCAACCACACGCGTCCGATATGAAATACCGTGTCCGTTCAAATGCGATGCGTAAACGCAGCAGTGATGAAATCTTCGTCATTTTGTCAGTTTTCAACCTCAGCTTTGTCAATTACATAATGGTCTAGAATGAGTTTTGTATAACGATTTGATTTGCCATGAAATGGTGAGAAAATTTTACTATATTGGTCCTTCAGCGGTTAAAGGCTAATGGGTCATAAGAATAGATGAACAAAGATATAGGATGTTAAAGCTAGTTTATCCAGCTACGGTACCTTCTACCTACGTGTTTATACACATAATACGCGAAGCACTTTCATAGAAAACATAAAATTTTACGACATATTGATGATGCTAGGCCGTGTTAACATCCGCTACTAATTCCATGCTTGGATACCTTTCAATCTACTAACGAAATTTAACATGTTAACCAATTTGTGTAAGGTCAATGAACTGAAAAATCTCTTGGAATGGACTCGATGCACATTGCCCTACGGTGTGAACTCCTTCTGTATCATTGAACATAACACCGACATGAAATTAATATCACCTGCTCAATGCAGCTTCTTACAAAGCCCTAGCTGTTATCTTAAGGAAAGGCTGAACATGAACATAACCAACAAAATAAAAATAACAAGAAAAAATATCATAACTAAACGTACTCACATTACTTCATGTGCAATTCGCTTTAATTAAAAAGGGGGTGGGGTTATTAAAATAATTACGCGCCGCCCCTTGTCCAATGAGCAGGCTCGGCGGTGGAACCACCCAATTAGGCGACGAGACATGCCTGGATCATGTGCAGGCGCACGACACGGTTTTTGCGCGGTAAAACATGGCGGTAATGACGTCACGGGCCGAATGTTGCCGAGTGGTTTTGGGAATTGCAACGAATTATAACGTTTTTTTAATGCGAGCAATGTGGACCCTTTGCAGATTGTATTTTACGCAAGGATATTATATTGTGTCCTTTAGATTTAGTACCTTCATCAGGTTTTCAAAACCAGGATTCTTTCGAAAATATTAAGGTTATCAGATAAAAAGAACCTGTGTAAATCATGACAGTCAATAGACTAGTAGGGGCATTAATACGACCATCCCATACTGTAATTGTTCTTGCAAATGGTGATATCATTTCAGTTGTATAAATTAGGTATCACAATAACACTACTGACGTATCGAAGCTCACATACCTGATAATAAAGGTCGTATCTTATGTTAAAAAGAAACCTTGCGACGAAAAACAAAAGCTTGTCTGATTACTTATAAATATTAAAGCAGTGAGTTTAGTTACAATGGATCGAGTTTCAGTGGTTTGCGGTAACCAAATTTTTCTACCGTCGATCTTAATTCTTTACGCTCTTATTCGCTTGAATTAAAGTTCATATTAGCTTGATTATGGGTTTAGTGATTGTTAATTTAGGTTGGTTTTTAAGTGTCGGCGCTGATATTGTCTTTCTTGAAGTGAATGTGCAATGACATGTGAATTTTGTGGGTGTGTTTGTAGCCATGACTGCGCATGCGTATTTTCTTGGGTATCTAGGTAAATAGAGCTGGTCTAATGTTGGTACACAGGATTATATTGGTCCTTCCATCCACAAATATCAAAGAACCTGGCATCTGCAAAATAAACCGTATTTATTAGGCTTGAAGATACTTTTTTGCTTTTCATAAACTGCCATCACGGCCCCATTTATACCTACTTAAATGACGATATTATTGAGCCTTTCCACCTCATCCAGATTAATTGTAACATTAAGAACAAAGTGTTTAAAGGTATCTACTATAAATACTTAGAATTAAAACAATTACTGAAAGTGTGAATGTATAAGTAATCTATAAAATAAATGTCAGTACGATTTTACGTAAAACTTCGACCGACTTTTGTCTTCGTGTAGGTCCATCACCTCAACTTATCTTCAAAAGATAAAAGCCCTTAAAATATTTACGTCAGATAGGGTACCCCTTAAACCAATATTCAATAATCAACGTCTGAAATAACGAGACGAATCGATTCAATCGATTTCCTCTCGATTCCGATCTTATCGATTACTCGCTGATCAGATCGCTCAATCGGTGGTCATTGTCAACGTTGTATCCATGTGACATCTTTCATACTTAACCCATTATAATATCGACCTTATTACTTTCTGATACGGTCTATACAACTTAGGGATTTAGTACAAATTTCATATGCGGGTCTGGTATTCAAATTTGTGCTTTATCACGTTGCGATAAGAGTTTTTATAGTTGTGTATCGTGGGTGGTGTTTTCGAACAAAACATCTCTCGTATTGAGCATTACGTCCTTAATTAGTGTCATGTACTTGTCACATCAACGCCTTCGTTCGTTATTTATGAAAAAAATATGTCGATATTTCTTCTTTTTTTGTAAGTGATTCGACTTTCAAGTTTAAATATTTTAAATCTGACTTTGAAAAATATGAATCACGTTGTAAATGAGATATTTTGCATAATATTGTAATATTTATTGCGCTCAAGTCTTACTTCGAGATGGTCGTTGGATATTCGTTGCTAGTTTTATGAATGTATTTATTATTATAGGCATGCTTAACAATGAGGGAATCAGAGGTTTTCTATACGTGTTTTGCAGTTTATGGTATTGGGAGCGCCTCATTTAGAAGGTTGTTAGAATTTGAAAGTTTCTCACACAAATTATGAACAAGTGAAGTCAGAGACTATTTCGAACTTGCAAGACGATCAGTGTTTTATAAGCGGGTTCTACTTTTGAGAACGCATCCTACTAATATTATAAATGCGAAAGTTTGTGAGTATGTATGGATCGATGTTTAATACTCTTTCACGCTTAAACAGCTGAAACAATTATGATGACATTTTGTATAGAGGTAGCTGACACCCTGGATAAACACATTCGTAACTTTTTACTCAACTGCGTCAAAAAAAGGTTAATGTTTTTTCAGCTACGAAAAGACATCAACGGGGGTGAAGGCGCGGAAAAGGCTAGCTATATACAAGCACTGATCTACAAAGCTTAAACTTAAATGCAAATTCCTTATTAATCCTTCACACATAAGGTGTGGCCTATTTTTATATCCTATTCCATGTCTTCAGATACTGATACTTCAAGCAGGTTTCATAGTAACCGACTAAGAGCTGAGATAATCTTAGAGCAGCTGACTACGCCTCCTACAGCCTCACAGGATACCTCGATACCATCAGAGATACGTAATATACCCGTTCTCGCCTATCGAGAAACCTTCATATCTGCCTACCTCCTCGATTTTAATAGCGCGATAAAATTTATAGACGGTTTTTATCGGTTCAACGGTTATGAGTAATCTAGTTTGTATCGAAGGGTAATTTGATGAAGTCTTTGGATTTTTTTTTTGTATAAAAATATTTGAATTTATGTAGCTTTGTACTTAACTTCAAAAACGGATGAGATTACCATTTTGTCGAAATCTTTGCTGGGTGGTTCTGTGTGAAAATCGTGGAATATGTATTTATGTATTATTATATTCTAATCCCCTCTTCAAATGCAGTAGAAATTCACGTAATTCCTATTAATTACTAACAGATTGAAATAATTATAAAGCAAGTTTTTAATAAAACCATTTATAGACGAACATAAAACCGGGAGGCATAAAGAAATTATATCTAAGAATTGCATTCAGAGCAAAGTCACTCAAGACTGGCAATAAACCTCATAAAAACTATAATAAACCATCAGATTGAAATCAAAGGTTTCCGCAATAAATTCCTGGACATAAGTGGGCTATTTTGCCCAGTGTTTGCCCACTATGCTAAAGAACTGTTACAGTAATATTTTTACCACCCCATGATTAGTATCATATTTTATGGGTTAATAACGGTTTGGGAATCTTTATTTTGACTAGCTATTCGAAATTATAATAGAATTATGAATCAGTGATACAAAATTTGGTAGTCTTTCAAAACCAATATTAGGTACAACAAATACGAAAACATTCAGTACATTTAACTGATGGGAAAACTACTAACATAAAACCTCCCTTTTTAATCTAAATGAATGACGATATCACGAAATACTTATAGCAGCAATACTCAGCTTCTTAAGCTGTTACGCAAGCTATAACAAGCTGTTTGGAACTGGTTGAGCTGTTGGAAAGTGATGTATGCTGTCCACACTTGGCGTTAAAACAAACTATAAATACCGCGCTGGTACGGTCTTTATGGCGACATACAGCCTGCTAGATGGACAAGCAAATTGGGTAGTATGTTTGGAAAGTTTAAAGATTACTTTTCAGAATCTGTTATTTCAGTTTAAATACTAAAAAATAAAACTACACAGTTATGCAAAAAAAATCATCTTTTTTTTTTATTTGGCCATTTTATCCTGGGGTCGACGTAACACGTTTTTTTCCTTAATTCTCACCTATCAGACGACACAGTATCATTTAGGCACTCCTTTTTCATTCATATCATTCTTTATGCAATCTATCCATCTTTTCTTTGGCCTTCCCCCTCCTTTTCCTCCATCGACATTCATTCAAATGATCCCACCTCATTCAAGAAATTCATTTAGATATTAATTTCGTTATTCTTCGCTTTTACATAAAAACCCAGTCTAAAAATTGCATAATTTTAAAGAAGTAGGTCAATCGAGGGACTAAGTTCAAAACCAAAAAGTTACGATCGAATTAATTTATATCTCTAGATGTTATCATGAACACTTAACGAGTTCCTATAAAAGTTTAAGTTTCAATAAAAACGAAATGTTAGCAATTGTGTGATAAAAATACTCTAGTAAGTCACATGGAATTAAAGCGCCGGTATTTTTCACGTTTTACTATTATAATTATAATTTTAGTAGACATTATATTTTGGTATCTACTTATTTACTAAATGAAAAATTAGAAAATAAATATTCCACAACATTCACACAACGCCATCTTGTCTCAAATTAAGTATTCGATAGGATGTTGTGTTATGAGTCCTAGACAACAGATAGAAATATTTTTAAGTACAAATTTACAGCCAGGGCCACTAAGCACTAGACCAACAGGCCGGCAGCATTTTAAGAATATTTATGTTGTTCATCCTTCCTAGCCGTGTGTAGCACTATTAGATGTAATTAACTTGTTGAGTCGATATCTCATGCAGGTGTCTCGCACACACTCGTGAGCATTGCGCTAAATATCCACAAATATTTTAATAGGGCCTTATAAAAACAGGCCGGCATCGACGATGTATTGGGAAAAGTTTTACTTAGGAATTTGATTGATTTGTGTCTTTAATTTTGGTTTGAATTTAAATAAAGTAATAAAGAATTCTTTCCGTGTGGTGTCCGGATATAAAGAATAGCACCACCCCATATCCTCCACTGGGTGTCGTGAAAGGCGACTAATGGACCTTAAGACCCAGTGCACTGTACCAAGCACCTTGGGTCACCCGAATGGTGGCGGGTAAACAACCAATAATCGCATTCCCAGAGAGGGTTATTGTCAGGCAGGCGGCTGACTATAAAACCATAGCCAAAACTTTAAGCAACATGTCTAGAAGACGTGTTGCGCCGATCCCAAGTGAAATGGGATAAGGGCAGGAAAATGATGAAAGTAATAAAGAATTCAGAATTGTTTTTTTTTTAAAGACTCCCGCACTAAGGAATTCAATCGCGGGGGGATTCACCGACATTCAATTCTCATGCACAAAGACACCCAGACTCACGTCGACTTTGTTTTATACTATGTAATGATGAGAAACAACATAAAGCCTTCTTCGACATTCAGTTACACTAAATAATGAAACCGCGACTGAAAGGTGTTACTTAATAAAAATATAAGCACTTTTAACACTTACGACTTAGCACGAGGTTTTTTGAGTGTCAGTGCAATGTAGGAACAATAGTTAACAACTTTGCATATTAAATAGACACTGACACTTCAGAGACTACGCGGTTTTAGTACAGTTCTTTATATTTTATCATTTGTTGCAAGTATGTGTGGTTTGACCATGGATCGTACAAGTTGAGGGAAGTGCTTCTATAAGTAGGTACTACTTGTTCTGTTAAAATTGTCGACACATCTATTTAAATAGATAAATATTTTGTAAGCTAGAAAAATAACATTTTTTTTGCGTTAAAGTTGAGCGACTACTCCTAATACTGTCATGCGTTTGATTTGTTTTTCCTATTACGTTCTTTGCTTATTAATATGTGGAAATTCTCTTCGATAAATACTGTGGTAGTTTATAACTCCAAACCTCAACGACCGGAACAAAATAGACTTGTTTTATATTATTAACTTTAAAAACTTATGCAAAAGATCATCTAGGCTTCAACTTCTAATACTAAAAATATTTACTTTTGATACTAAAAAGGGAAACGGCCGAAGAAGACCGAACTCTTGTTAAATAACTTTTACTTTAGCGCGTATCGTTAAAAGTATCGTAACATAACGGTTTAAAAATAAATACCTAGTATTAAATGTCTTTCGTTTATTGATCACATTACAAAAAAAGTACTGAGTTTAAATACTTTTAGATACAACACGATAAGGATTTAGTATTATATTGAAAATAAAAATAATCTGGATAGTGTAATTCTAGTTTTATAGTTGAATTCGAATAAACTTATTTTTATATACCTTTTAAACTGTGCCTTTTAAACGAGTCTTCGTAGACAAACGATAATTCTACATAACCAAGACTTATCTGTAATCTTACAAACGTATTATATTTATAAAGAGTACAATTTTTATGTAAAAAGTATCTAAGTTACTTTAATTTACTCTAATTTATAATATACAATACAATATTGCCTGATCTTCAAAAGACGTGATGATCATTGAGTTTATTTTGACGTTTCTTCAGTTAAAAAATGTCGACTCCAGCTTGTTTATATTAAGTAAATATTGACATGTAAAAGTGATAAAAATTATTATAATTGCAGAACAAACTAATTCATTTCATTTTATTCTACCTAAGATCTTCTACTCTTTTACCTTACACACGTCGCAAGAAAATGATGCTTTTTTTATATAACATTTTTCTATTACAATTTTTTTATTTTTTTGTAGTTCACCGAAAATACTTTCAAGTAACATCCAAACCTATTCATTCTAAACTTATATTCGTCGTTACTAAAACGGAATTCCAAAACCTCAAAAATAAAAGAAAAATGGATAATAATAGAACTATCATTCTTTAATATTAAGAAGACAATAACCTCACAACGATAAACAGCTGATATCGATAACTCGGTCTGTCCTTATGAACATTGCAATATTTTTTCCATATGACACGCAATACAACCTTCGGCGGAACAAACTATGAACACGAGACATTATTTATTGGCGACAAGGCAGGAAGGACATGTATATTGTCCTTATCTAAGAAACAGTTAGCTTGTTAAATTATGAACGTATGTGGAAATGGTCTTAGTAATTTATAATATAGCTTCAGTTTTGAAAGTTTAGCCGTTACTTGTTATGCTAGTTTTATTAGCTACCTAGTTCTGAAGAGTAACGTTGACTGAAAGTCTTATTTTGGTATCCCAGTGGAAATCCACCTATCTTGACTATCAGCCTTCGGCATGTCGCCAGGGGAAAGGGGGGTTTTGGGTAGTCATATAAGGATCTTTTGTCACGTGGCCGAAATAGGAACTAACTCCGTCATATAAATATGTGAAAAACGATCACTTCTGACTGACCGTTAAGTTGATTCTTGTTGCGAATAAGCACATCAGGGCAATAATGTTAATGGCATCCACGTGCCAAAAGATCCTTGAGGTACTTTAGTTAAATCAAACAAAAATCTACGTGTCGATGCAAACGACATAAATCCTTTTATAAGTAGCCTGAAGCCTCTATACTAGTAGCTACCGTCAATGCATTCTTCACATTTTTAGCTGTAGTAAATGTACTATTATATCCATAAACAACGACAACGGAATAAGAACTCTACCCTCATTGACTTAAGGTTGACGATTGCATTCTATGGTGAAGCTTATACAGTTGATACACCTACGGGACAGGATATAGTAGAGAGTGATAATGATATAAACTTATACGTTACTATGTTGCTTAGTGTTTGATTGTTTTGTGCGTTTACACGGAAACTTGAGGAAATGGTTAGCGGTTCACTTGCGCAAGAGCATCTTGGTATCTACCTATATGTAGGTGTGAGCTTTAAGATCAATTAAATATTTGAAGTCTGAATAACACAAACAAAATATTTTTTTTTGGTTTATACGTAGAGATGTAAATCTTTATTTTACGTATTTTTAAATTACACATTTTTTTGTAAAAGCTTTGGTCGATCCACGTGTTCATTCGTTAATGTATTTTACTGCATGTTCTAAGCTTATATGCAAAGCAAAATATCGCAACAGAAAGAGAGATTTCCTTTAAGAAACCTTACAGAATAGTGTAACTAAAATCAGCGAAAAAAACTAACTGAATATCAATTTTATAACAACACGCTAAGTTACAAGTGAGTACAGCAAAAAAGAGTATACACTTCAGCATACTTTCCATTCTACATAAAGGTATTGATTACAAAACAAGATAAAACTTCACACATCAACAGAATTAAAATAAAGCACGCTTTGTCATACCAGCTAGAGCCTGGCACATCCCACAGAGTAGCAATAACATAAACTTAGATGAATCACTGCTAGCTATTTGTTTGCGTATGCATCGTAAACTCGACAGCCGACGTGTCCGACTGTCTGTCATAAAGTCGGTCGAGGCGGGGGGGCTTGATAAGCTGGCATTTGCATACTCTTCCAAGGTTCTATGCTGTGGTGTGATGACTGAGGGTATGATAAGTCTGGGTGCCATTTGTTTTGGGATGTGGAGTGGTTTCGATAGTTTTAAGCTTAAATCTACACTGGTTTGCATGCTTGAAATTAAAAAGTAAGAAAGAAAAATAAATGTTTTCGACCCTACCATAGTGAAGGGGTCAAACTTATAATGACCCATTTTTTTATATAAAAAACCGCTTAGTAGCTTGTAATATCTCAAACTAGAACTAAAAGTGACTGGTTAACTCGCAGATGTCTTAATTAATATAATTACGCTAATTCTTGATTCAAACTAACTTTACCTTTCCGAAATTGGCAAAAAATAACACAACACAAAGTGATCGACTTAAAAAATAAAACAGTATACTAAAAGGAAACCGTACACAAGTATCAAACTAAACCAAACCTAAACATAACCATAACTTAAGGTCTTAAGGTAAGTCCAACAACAGTTGGTACAGCCAGCCTAATATTACTGCTAGTTATTACACTGTCGGATCGGCAAAGGTCAGGAACAGCCTGGATAGAGCACTGACAACAAGCACTTGGAATCGCACTATTATCGTCACGTCAGCTGTGCCATCGATAAGATTTAGTTTAAGGCTGCAGGGAACTAAGCATATTCAGATGGGGTTCCTTACATCATCCCTAAGCATATTTGAACAGCGATGGAGTTGACTGCATGCGTGTATCGAATGTTTTGTTAACAACTGTTTTGGAATTGCTGCCAAATTTTATTAACAGTTTTTGTAGTTTGTTTTTGTGTCAAATGTTGAAAATGTTATTGGAAATGGTAGTTAAGGATACTATTTTTCTTTACAAGGTTGTCTTTTAGAAGCAGTTTAGGCCAAAATCATTTATTTATCTACTGGCAGAATATCGTTGAAAATTTTCTGTAAAAGTTGATCGAATTTTACAACAAAATTTACGATGATAGATTGATTACCATCAGGCATCAAATCAAACTTTTTTACTAAACATATTTAAAAAATACACAACATCAGACCGACTGATGCGTATAAACATCCGAAAGCATATCAATTCATCCTCATACACCTCTCCACATTACAAAAACAAATGACAATAGAAGAAAATAACAAATAGGAGGAATGGAATCACATACGACGCTTCCACACACCGCCATCTTTTATACCAGCTTAGCATTAAAAGGCTCCAGTGGGCAGCGCACCCGTATTTATGAATAATGCTCCCCAACGGATTATCTGGCCACTGACAGACCCTGAGTAACTATACTTCCTAGTTCGACGATTTTATTTATAGTGTTAATGTTGGGTGCAGATGGCCTTTATCTTACTATAAATGGAGATTTCTTTGGTAATGCTAGATGGATAGATAGGGGATCCTCTGTTTTATGGTGAGATGATGGCGGTGTAGGCGTTTGAGCCGAAGGGTGTGGATAGTGTGAAGTTTTGAGGCTTACCTAGTATGGATGTACTGGAGTGATATAGTTTTAACATGCCGTGTGACTTGGTTTTGGATTTGATGATATTTTACTTTAAAATGTTCAACAAACCTGTTTAACTTAAGAACCTCCTGGATTTACTAATGAGCAAGTGACAAATCAAAGATAGACTGTTAGTCCAGTCATTTGGTAGAAAATAAGGGGGTTACCTGGAAAGTTTTCCGGGAGTTTTGAAAATTGGGTATTTTATAGATTTGGATATGCTCTTTTCGAATTTTAACTTTGCCACCTCGTACGACCGCCGCTCGCGCCGCCATTTTGAAAAAATGGCGCCCAAAAACGGTTTTTTGGGAATATCTCCTTTCTGAGGCATTCTACGAAAAAAATAATTTCTACAAAATTAAACTAGAAAAAATTTCCTACACTTTATGTCTTATTCTCTTTTTCATAAAATCAATAGTTTTGGATGTACGAGCACCGCAAAGTATTACTTATTCATCTGCACCACCACGTGTTTTTTGTATATTTTTCTAAAATGTTCCATTACTGCCGCCGGTTTTCAAGTGAATTGTCACAAATAAAACAATTTTCCGTATAAGAAGCCATAGATCTAAGATCATAATCAACACTGTACGTCAATAAACGTACATTGATGATTCAGTCTAAACTAAATATTTCTCTTAATATAGCTTCTACCAACAAATTTTTCGTTGAAGTTTCGTTCATAGTCGACAGAAAGGGCCCGATTCAAAAGTGACATATTACCCTGACACCTACTTCTTAAAAACCGGCGGCAGTAATAGAACAGTTAAGAAAAATATACGAAACACTCGTAGTGGTGCAAATGAACAATACTTTGCGGCGCTCGTACGTCCAAAACTATTGATTTTATGAAAATGTGAATAAGACATAAAGTGTAGCAAATTTTTTCTAGTTAAACTTTGTAGAAAACATTTTTTTCGTAAAATGCGTCGGAAAGGAGATATTCCCAAAAAACCGATTTTGGGCGCCATTTTTTCAAAATGGCGGCGCGAGCGGCGGTGGTACGAGGTGGCAAAGTTAAAATTCGAAAAGGACATATCGAAATCTATAAAATACCCAATTTTCAAAACTCCCGGAAAACTTTCCAGGTAAAACTACCAAATGACTGGACTATGTACCTATTTTACGATGTGCCAATTTGATGTTCTTGTGATTGTGATGTGATTAATGTTCATGTCTCTTACCTGTAAACAAAAAGAAAAAAATATTAGAAAAAGTTTGCAAAATTTATAAAAAAAAACCAAACGAAAACAGTTTTAAATTGCCTCAAATGTACATCAGTATATTCTTAATCTATTCGAAGTTTAAAACAGCCAGACACTGCAAAATAATTGCCATCAACCTAAAATAAAAATATTACTATAAATAAAATAAATAACCGCTCGTGTGCGCCGGCCTAAGCGGCCATCTTGAAAGCTGCGCGCACGCACGTGTTGATGAAGTTTTCGTGTCGAATTGAAGCGACCGCAATTTTCTTAAGCGACGCTTCATCGTGATTTTAGCTTCCTTCAAGATAATTTTTAAATGACCTTTGTTTTATGTTTGTAAGAATCATGACTGTATAAAATATTACGTACCTACTTGTAATAATATTTTTTTTTTCGTAACTGACAGTTATTAAAATTGGGATATATTTTGGCGACAGACATATTTATATTTATTTTTTGGTTTAGTCACTACACCAATTTGGTAATTGGCGTAGTGACCTAAACCAGAACCCGCGACACGTCGCATACAGTGGTCCGTACGCGATGTGTCGCGGGTTCAATCCCTGTGTAGGACAATTATTAATAGCAAATTTGTGCGATCCACAAAGACAAACAGTCTGCAAAACCCCCCGTGATACAGGGATCAAATTTCTTAATGCAGAAGTAAAATAAAAAAAAAAACATATTTTACCTAAAACAATTGCCTTTCTATCTCCTTACATCATGCCCATTGTTACACAAATTCAAGTACTTTCAAGATTAATTCTAGCACGGTTGGATGCATGTTTTAATTATTCTTAAGGCAGCTGTAATTACACATGTATCTAGACTACCTAGGTCGGTCCTGGGCCCTTTCAATCTAAGTCATTGCTTTCTAAGTTACTTAATAATAACTTTACACTTATCTTCGCCGCTTCCTCTTAGTACGGTCTGCAAATTATGGGTTCAACCGGTTTTATATTATTATACCTATATTTATTTTAATGAATGATTTTTAATGACTTGGAAAATTAGTACCTACCTATTATAGATTCACTGTGAGCTTTTGAAGTTTTTACAAAAGTGATTAAGCGTGGTAATAGTGCTCGTTTCTTCACTAAATTTATGAGATGATACTTTTGCACTATGATTTTTTTTGGCAGTTTTAATCTCCAACATTATACATAGACGAGACAGTTCTGTTTAGTTTAAGACACACGTTAAATTAAGATATACAGAATGTATCCGTTTCTATTTATCGAACACTACAAGTACTAAAATCCGATTACTTTCATTAAAACTGAACAAATTCCGCTCACTTTTTCTGCCGACCCTACCGGCCCTTCCGCGCACCGTATCTAATTAATTTCCGAGGCTATGTACGCACGACAGAGCCCTGTCCATTATCCACCGCTCCACTATGACCGTTTATTAATGAACTCTTTTGCTAACCGTACACTATATCAAGTACCGTAGGAACCTAAATGGTTTCTGAAGACAATATCGATTGACCTGTGTTTCTTTATCGCCTATAAGGGCATTCTTTGAATATATCAATGTTAATAGTGGCTTGATGTGGGAAAATCTGAGAGATATTGCCGGTGTTCAAGGGAGTGTGTACTGAAAATTGTTTTTGAATATGACTTGTTGTGAAATAAAATGGCGTCCGTTATCTTAGGTACTCGTACGTAATGTGGAGAGGCCGTCTGTCTGATCTGTTCGTAGATTTCAAGTAGTTTTCACCAAAAATAAAGCATGCGGTTCATTAGGGTTGTTTATTATATGTTACTTTTTTACAATTAGACATTTAAAAAGAACATTTCGGTATCGTCCGGTACTGCACTTCGATTTGTACCATTGTAATGAGAAAATAAAGAAATCCTTAACATTTAGGATATCGGCTATTTTCTTTTCAAATAATATAATATCAATGTATTTGATTACCTAATTGTCAATGTTATCTCAAATTTAATTTTCAAAAATAATAATTCTAGTTAACCGTATCAATCTCCAATCAAATCAAAATAACAGTTTTAATTGCATTAACAATGTAAAAGCTGAATTATCTTCTAGCCGCGATATAACAGCGCAGCTCCCAAGCACGAGATTATATAAATTAAGAAAATTACACCGCGCATCCTTGACATGGGAGGAAAAAACAAAAAGGGATTAGATTGAAACGGAGTTGTGGTGTGGGTTCTGTATTTAAGAAGTTTGTTAAATTTGAGTATGTCTCACTTAATTTTGTTTATCTAGATAAAATAAACTAGAAGTGAAATAATGTCGACCCAGTGAATATCTAGAGTCTAATTGAAAGTTTTATCCTAAAAAATACACACTTAAAATAGTTAAGTGTAGTTCGCAAGATAGAGAATCGTGAAAGGACTTAGGGGAGGGCTTTGCCCAGTATACTAGGATGCCCAGCATAGTGGGATACTATAGCCTAGACAAAAAAAATAGTAATGTTTATTTAATCTACAAAAAATTGCATTGTACACCATTCTTAAACGCTAAGCAAGTATGCTAACAAAATATTGTTTAGAAGTTTGTGATTGCATTCTACTTTCTGCTGCTTAAGAATATCGTATAAATGACGGATTAAAGCAGAAAATTATAATAATATGGTCTTGTCTCCTTTTATAAGGAACCCTAAAAATATGTATCTTCATTATTGTGTTAGAATTATAGGATAGGGTTAGAAACTTGTATTTAATCATACATTTTTGTGTTTACGCAGGAATCTGTTGAGATGTGAATTTATAATGTATACCAACCGTAGGTATTTTATAGTTATTGACTATACTGTGTTGTGCAATTTTGCAAAATTTTGCTGAAGACTTCAATTCAATTTTTCCCTTCAATGATTGCTTTATTCAAGCACTCAGACCTACTATTCTGGACATTTAAACTAATTTTAATATTAATTTCTATATTTAAACTTCGTATAAACTTGATGTGCAATGACGGACTCAATACCTGAGGCATTATCTACCAAACTGATATAGGGTGGGAGAGCAATTAGATTAAAGTTTACTTAACTTTTGAACAACAAAATTCGATACTAAGATCCAGTCAAACCCAAAACCAGCCTGAAAACTAGATCTGTCAAACAATTACTCGTCGTGAGTTTCGAAACAACTATAGCACAATATCAAATTGAGTGTTGACCAATTTGCAGGAATAAATTACGAAACACGTAGAGAAAGCTGACATAGATTGATTTATTAGTTCTTTCTTAATCAGCTCATTAAATCTAGGCGCAATGCGCTAATCAGACTAGATAATTATGTAGTACTTGATTTTAGAGTAGTTGTTTTGCATACTAAGTTTTGGAATGACGAATTTACTGCTTACTTAGTCAAGTAATTATGTATGATCTTGCTTAGAATGCTACTAGAAGCTTACTCCAATTCAGACGGAAAAATATAAATATCTTGGGACAATATCCACACACGGCCTTCTGATCCCATGCTAAGCAGAGCTTGTGTTATGATAATCAGACAGCTGATAAACATACTTATACATTTCTAAATATATTAATATTACAGATAAATCACACCCAGACACAGAACAACTGATCGTGCTCATCACACAAACATTTGTCCTGGCTGGGAATCGAACCCACGGCCTCCGGCTTAGCAATCAGGGTCACTAACCACTGGACCAACAGGCCCTTAAAATGTCTACTTATAAGAAATATTAAAGACTCCTTTAAGTGAATCGAAATTACATTTGCGTCTTGGCATTATGTCGTTAGAGCAAAATGCTAACAGTTCCAAAATTGCACAACTACTAAATGTTATAAGAGCAGCTTGAAAAGGTCCAAAATGTTGCCTACAGTGGTACTGGGACATGCAAATGAAGTCAGATAATATTAAATCAATAGAACTACTGTTCAGTATAGATTAGGGGTACGTAAATATTTTTAAAGACTCTCAATTTGACTTTTTTATATGCCTCAGAACTTTTGAATGTTTCCTTTTTACTGGTAATGTTGGTAAAAAAAAATAATAACTGATATTTAGAAAAAAATCGAAAAAGAGACTATTTGTGAATGTCATAATATTTCAATTTGTATACTTGCTAAAATCTCTTAGTTCCTAATATATTGATTTCAACACCTATCTCATTTCCTATTTAAAAAAATGTTTTTTTCCTTGATACCAAAAACTCTAGCAAAATATAAAAGCTATTTAAAATCGCACCGGATGTCAAAAATGTAGTGTCATCGATCAAATCCATTTGCATGTGCTTGACCTTGCGTTACTTACTACTAAATAGTTTACAGCAAAAACGTGAAGCAAAAAACCTTTACAATATCAATACAATGAGAAAATTCCATTTGGGTGTTAAGGTGAAGAGGTTCATAAAGTGTTTAAAGTTGAACTATTTTTTTGGCAGTTGTTTCTAATCTTATATCTATAGTTATTGAGAGCTATATATAATTAATCATTTGAGGTTCGTTAGTCTCGATAAAACTCGAGAACTGCAGAACGGATTTATCATATCTAGGTCTTGAAATATTCGTGGAGGTGTCTAGGTAACGTTTAAAAGGTGAGAAAAAAATCAAATAGTAAAAACAGGCCTTTTCTTTTTCCCATATATTTTATTTATTGATTCGATCAATTGGAGCAATACGAAGTCTGCGGGGTCAGCTAGTTATAAATTGTTATGTTTGTATGTATGTTTTTGACATCTTTTAATTGTTAAAAATAACACTTATTAGAGTACGTAGCTTCGCCTTAACAAACGACAGCGTTGTTCTAACTTCCAAATCGGCGATGGAGCTGATAAACCATTAAATTAATATTATACATTTTTTACTCACTTCAATTGAAAATCTATAAAACACTGCCGAGTACCAAGTGTGATGAACTTTGCGGCTTTATTATTCTATTATCGCTCTGAGTAATAAAACTTATACTTGAAAGTAAGTATAAAAAATAGGTTTTGTTTAAAAAATGCTGTCAAAATTAGACTTTGTAAAATTAATATTACTTATAAAAAGATTGTTCAGAACACACGTGAACTTTTATGTATTTGATTTCGAAATTGCATTTTATATAAAATTATTATTACTTGGAATAATAATTAAATTAATTTATTAAAAAATACGCTGTAACATTAAAATAGTATTTATACCTGTTGAATACGATAAAATCAATTTTAAAATATAATTTGACTAATAAAAATGTGACACAACATCAGTCAAATTATTCTCCTAAATTAATTATTTGACTTCATTTATTTTACGACTTCTTTGTTTTTGTAGGAAATTAACAGAATTTGCAAACAATAAATTTGAAATTTATTACTCAGTAAAGTATTTAACTAATTGATGATAATTTATCGTCGTATTCAGAATTTTATGATTATTTTATAAACATCAGTCGGTTGGGGCTAGACGAGTTTTACGATCTAGAATTAATTTTTCCCACTTAATTAGTCAAATAAATAAGTATTTTGAGGAATAAATATTAACTAATTTTATTAATTCTATAAACCTGCCTGTTGCATGTTTGTAACATGTTCAAAAATGGCAGGTTTATTTGTTAAGATATTAGTAAAAAAAAATATCAAAAATCCAAAATCTCTACTTCCCGTTTTGAGTTTTTTTGTTGAAATGCAGTTTTTTAAAATAACTTTTAATATATTTTTAGGCTATGTTGTGATTAGTTTTTATTCTTATCGGAACCAACAGTACACGGTTTTTTTACAGTTTTACATATAGCGATACTGTTTGATTTTCAAAACACATTTAAATAAACCACACTAACATACACCATAAAAAATGGGTTTAGGTACAATAAAAATAGTGCCTTAGTTAGGCCAGTTATTACTTACAATTAAATAATACTAATAAGACGGACTGCACTTAAAATATAATGTACTATTATAGAACAAAAATAAATGACTCTCATTATTCTTACCTACGCCAAAAGCCCTTCACATATCCATATTTTCTCATACATTTACTTCGAAAACAACTAGACTTATCAAAGCCATTAAGGTTTTTAATTAACCACGAACCTACAAGCTCTTAAAGTAATATAATAGCAATTGTGGAAGCGAGACAGCGCTCTACACGGCGTATAGCGGTGTCTCTTTTTCACGATTGCTGTTATATCACTTAAACAGGTGTTGGTAAGGTCTCAGATCGTACTAATTACTGTAATGCGGCATTTACGCGTGTAATTATTTGATATTAGTACAATCAGATAAAGGAATGTTCAGTTTATCACTGTTTCAAAGAGAGCGATCGTCTGGCCAACGTTTGCGTGTTCATCATGTGATAGTGGTATTGATAAACTTGGGAAAATAATTAGAACAAAAAAACAATAAAATGTGTAAGGTTAGGTTAATGAGACATCGATTTGTACTGAAATGGAATATTTAAATGTCATAATATTCTCAGTAGTTAGTCTTTGAAATGTACCGCGTAGTGTGAATATAATAAAATTATAGTCTCACACTTAATATTAGCAAGTACACTGCATCTTGTTGCTTAACAAAAGCCTTTTCTTATACAGCAAAAGAATAAGCATTTATCACTACACATGCTCAAATACGGGTTTACGATTCCAGAAGCCACAAAATTCCAGATTTCCAAAGAATAATAACGAATATTATGTCCGAAATATTAGAAATGTTCTAATTAAAAGTATTATTAGAAATGTTCTAATAAATATGTATCTATACCTAATGCTCTAGTTTTATCTTGTAAAATGTATGCACTTATATTCCAAATAAAATTTTATTTATTTATTATTTATTATTTATTTATTTTACCGCAAAAATAACCATTTTACATGAAAGAAACCCCTACAAAAATACAGTTACAATGAAAACAAAAAAATACAACTTAATCCATACAGTTCCAATGAGGTTACATAACTTCCTGCTTCAAAACCTTTTTTTTTTTCATGAAAACCAACCAATAAATCTCCGACACTTGTATTATAGCAATCTTAAATCAACACCATACTCCTTTTAATACTTTTAATTACGAACGCCTTGGTTAAAACCTGCTTTTTAAAAAGGAGAAACAAAATATGAAGTGTCTTCTTTAATACTTGTAAATGTCTCGAATATAGCATTTGTTTTTGAATGAGATATTGCGGTCGTTACGTGATTGAGTTTGAGTGTTGTGGTGTACTGTTTTAAATGATTAGGGTGGATCAAGGACGGAGTAAAGATGAGTTATAAATGTTAGAGGGGACTTATATGACCTAACTGTACGATTAGCTCTCCAATTTTTGTACTGAATAGATTCATAATTCTCCTAGAAAAATGCTGTAAGTAATTGATTAGTAATTTTTCATTAACCTATCAGTTTGTAGTTTTTTTTCAGAAATTAGACCCCGACGTTGACCGGTTAGGTCTAAAACTAGTCGGTCTATCCCAATAAATATACGAGGGTAAACTAAATAAAAAACCGCCTTCCTTTTTTTTTAAATGGTAAAAAACAACTTACAAACTGACGCAACAAAATCCATGACAACTTTAGCTGCATTAAACGGAATCAAATCTGCGCATTATGCAAATACCATTACAAACCTGCAAAGCCTTCGTTTTTTACCAAGCACGTACTTTAAAATATAAACAATAATTACGAGTTCTGTCATCATTCGACCATCGAACCTATATTTAACATACAATCACAGTTTCAATGTGAATAAAGGACATTGTTTAGCATTCGCAGCCATTTTGTATTAACATATTACCAATAAGCATACAAATTGTACTCGCTACCGAGATGTTATTATTTCCTTTTAGCGCTAAAATATTTATTGCTTAGGCTGGGGAACTACTCAAACCTTAAGACTCTTGCTGTTGGAGAGTGAGCTGAGTGAGACGGTGTACTAAATGGTGTAGTGCGCCTTTTCTGTTCCACAACTGCAATAGTTTAACTTGAAGACATGGTGGAGTGCCACAAGACTGGATCGAAGTGGACTTACTTTAAGTTTGACTACCACTAGTAAAACAATTGCCAGGATATTGTGGTTATCAAAAATAATTTATCAAAAAATAAAAATATTCATCGTTTCTAACTTTTTCTTCAGGATATTTATTTATTTATTAATACTCTTTATGCATAAATGTATAATGGCGGACTTAATAGCCGAGTTATTCTTGATATTGTGACTTTTATTCAAATTTCCGATTTTACACAGTAGCTTTTAATTAGCAATACGTATTTTCATACATTCAGACCATGTACTTCGTATATACAAATACCTTGGAACTTTTTATTTATACCAATTCTATTTACATTAGTTATTGTATAGAGTGGCACTGACAGTAGAATGATATCTGGTGATTTATTAAACTGTTTACAGATACATACTGATTGATGTTCCTATCACAAATGTTTTGGCATTGTAATTATGTAATATAAGGTTGTTGCTACTAAATGTAAATTTTTTATTAAATACTTTTTGCTTGAAGATAAGTTTATTGATATAGATTTAACAAGAAAGTGGTTGATTGTTTGCAAATTGAAGAGTAAGGTTTTTTTTCCACTTATTTGTTGTGGTGTGCGACAGGTCATGGGTTCGATTCCCACCCAGGACAACGTTTGTGTTATGAGCACGATCATTTCTATTGTGTCTGTGTGTGTTATTTATTTATATTATGTATATATTTAGAAGTATATAAATATGTTAATCGGTCATCTACTACACAAGCTCAGCTAGAAGTCGTGGAATATTTATAATATGCTTAAATTATTTTTATACATAATTATTATCTTTACTGTAACATTTAATAAAGTCTTAAGATAATAAGGCTATTTATTATGCAAGTACGGTCATGTAGCAATTAAAGGCAAGTAAACTAATATATTAATTATCACGTCTCACCCACCCACACATCTCGCCTTGTCTAAGCCAATCAATAACTAAAACATTAATTAAACGAAGAAATAAACTGTCACCAACAACATAATTAATAATGCCAAAAAAGTGTCAAAATTCACGAATAATATAATTATACCTAATATATGCAAGACTAGTTTATAATTATAATATGCAACATAGCTTGCGAAATCTTGCATGTTTCATTTAATTATAATCCGTTGTGATATTATTGTTGGTTGTAAAATTGATGAAGTTTTTATAAAATGTCATTCAAAGACGGCAAAAAATATTTAACATCAGAATGTCGGACCGTGTATAATATTATTTTAATCCATGTTTGTATTTTGACTTTGATTAAATACTTTTGGTGAACGTTTTTTTCGCTTGGAATCTTTTAAGTATTTGATCGTGTCACATTGAAATTTCGTACCAGACGTTTAATTAGATATGGCTAATAACATTATATTATGTTGAGCTTATTTATTTATCATTTTTAGAAGATTTTAAACATTAATCAAATCATTTTCATTGATTCTCGTATCTTGACTCTGGTTTCGTTTTTTAGATCTCCTTAAAGCAACTTTATCATGTTTTTTACTCAAACTCTTTATCATAATATTTCATTAATGATATTTATAAACCCTCTACCATGAACTACTAAAGCAAGACTGTTGTAATTGTTGAAGAGAGATAGCACGATACACTGCATATAGATTGTAGAGGCATCTCTCTTTTACAACGCTTTTCAAATCGCCCTTTTATCCACAACGTTATTCAAAACATAACCTATATACCTACTTTTAAAATAAAACACCTCCACACTTCCATCTTAACATTCAATATTCAGATTCTCCAATCAACTGGAAAGGGTAAATAGCGTGAAAATCTAGACTGAATGAGGTAAACAGGTTAGCAGGCTGTGCGTAGGTTGGAATAGTGATTAGATAGCCGGCTCGATTGATGATCTGGCTCTAAGGATTTTCGCTTTTCTTCGTAATGGACTCTCACTACAACGAAACAGTAACTACAAGTAGTACAACAGTTACTGTTTTGTTCCTATTGAATAGTGGAATAGACCTCTTTGGGCGTCAAAAGTTGTGGGTCGTGTCTTATACTGTTTTTTATCTGTTAAAGACAAAGTGAGTCCTAATTGATACCAGAATGTCCATAGACACTAAAAGTAAGCTAAAAGCAAAAATTTGATTCGCAAAATCAAGTCATGAAATAATATAATAATAAATAAATGAAATAGATAGAGATTGGTCTCGATTTCAAAAAACGAACTCTAAAATGTATACTAGCATCTACGATACCATAAACCTTAGAAGAAAATATACTCAAAAACAACAAGACTTTTGCACAATGCAATTCTTCATTACCAACAAATCAGTCACAAATTAAGCCCCATAGCACAATAAATCCATCTGATATCCCACGAATATTAAACTGTGCAGACGTTACAAGCTTCATTAAGATAACTGTTCACTAATTGACTTTTACAAAATTATTTGTTGATGGAATATTCTTCTTGACACGCGACTCTGTAGCTAATCGGAGAAAAGAGGTGCAATTGTCATGCTAAGAAAATAGTAGAAACTTTTTGGTGTCAATTTGTCAGCAAAGAGTTTGTTTAGCTATGATGACTTCAAATGAAGAATGATACTGGCTTGTAATTTTGTTGAATATTATTAAATCATACCAGCCAAATGAACTATAGTGCTACAAGGATCTTTTGGAGAATGGATGTCATTAATATTGGGCGATGGTGTCTATATTCGCGACAAGAATCAATTCGACTCTTTATTAAATGTGATGCTTTGCAATACATCACTTCCGAGTTCTGCCACGTGCCAAAAGATCCTTATAGCACAATACTAAAAATACTTTTTTTATTACCTCAGTTTTGGGATTGAAAACTGGGATCCAAGGAAAATAAATCCTATGGTATAATGTGTCTCGGGACAGAATAATGGAATCAAATTGAGGTGATCTTACCAAGCAGTGTTCTCAAATCGGTTAAAAGAATGTTGTGACATTGATCTATCGCTTAATTTATTGCCTGTTGAAAAAAATCTTAAGTATCTAATTACAGTTCCATAAAAGTAACTTCATTCATGATACTGCTACTCTTGACCTGACCAAGAACACCTCTTGTTTGGTCAAAACATTCCCAAGGCCCTCCCCTTCTAATCGTTCCATTCACATTTTGTTAATCAGTATTAACGTTTAAAACATTAATGTAATTACCTAAATTACATGTAATCCAAGTGCTAAATACTTTAATGTCAATCAAATTGACCGTATGGGTAACCATTGATGTAGGTTACTGAGACTACTGTTAAATATTGAGTTTGTTTCAATGGTTTGTTCAAAGTCTGGTTATTCCTTGTACATGTGATTTGAATGCTTGTGAAACTGATGGATTAAAAACAATGTAGAAGAATTTCGAGAAGGCTTTTATTTAAACGACTCCCGCACTAAGCAGTTTCATCCTTCTATCGCGGGGGTTTCACAGATATTTAATTCACATGCGCAAACACACCAAGACTCAGAACAAGCATTTGTGGATTGCACAAATTTTTATACGACAAATATTTGTCATAACACGAATATTTGTCCTGAGTGGGAATCGAAGCCACGACCCCTGGTTAGGTTAACCCCCACACAGTTAGGAGCTCAAACTACTAGACCAACAGGCCAGTCAAATGAAGGTAAGGTTAAAAATATCACCGTAAAGTCCTGCAGTTTTCTTCTTACTTTAAAGTACATATAACGCCATTTTTTTGTAATATCTGTCAGATAGGCAGTAGCATTTCTTTAGTGTAGAAATATAATCGATTCTGCGACCACCCATCAACGATTTAATATTTATTGAATATAATACAACAGTTTTATATAAAAAAGCTATCAATAGATACTTCTTGGTATTACTTAGTTGCGGAACGAATTGGTATATCTCCTGAAGCAGAGTTTTTTGAGACAGTTATTTGAGGTCTAATGTTTTTTTTATTATCTTAAGATTATTAAAACTAGAAATTGGAATTACATTGCTTTTGTTACAAAAAACATAGGCCTTATAATGACCTACAATTTGTAACAACCTTTTTCTTGAAAAATATTGGCATAGTAAAATTCTATCCTGTTTTGATTTGAATTAAAAAAATCTTAGAATCTATGATTGCAAAACATTTTTTTTGTCACTCAATCTTTTAAAGTTCTTATATGTATAAAACCCATGTAGCACGCTAGTCACAAAGAACAAAAGCCAAAAACGTCTTCCTAATTGCCGTAACATTGAAACCACATACAAACAACATTGTATAGGCCATACAAAGTGTATGTGTGTCACGCAATCAACCGTACATCAACGTCGGGTCGGCGTCAGAAAGAGGCTTTACTTAAGGTACTTTAATGTAGCATAATACTAGCTGTTGTCCGCGACTTCGCACGCGCAAGTGTTGGTTATAGCTACAAAAGCATTACTCTGAGTCGTGTGTTAATCCAGAGTGTTAGGTAGCTCCATACCAAATTTTATCAAAATTGATTTAGCCGTTTAGGCGTAAAAGAGTAACAAACATATTTTGTCGATCCACCCAAACTTTCGCATTTATAAATATTGTTAGAAGTCACGACCT
The DNA here is from genome assembly GCA_941860345.1 of Chrysodeixis includens. Lineage (NCBI taxonomy): Eukaryota > Metazoa > Arthropoda > Insecta > Lepidoptera > Noctuidae > Chrysodeixis > Chrysodeixis includens. The sequence goes on from OW796096.1 coordinate 13,069,739, forward strand.
TCCGTATAGCAGTCAGGACTACTAACCACTAGACTAATGGACCTGATACATAGACTACTTTTTAACCGACTGTGACAGAGGAGGGCAATGCTTTTGCAGCCAAAAAAATATAAAATTATTTTTTGACCGGTCAAATACATTGACAAATTTTAGTTAAGATACACGTACACTAGTATATCGTAGTGGCATGGTGTATAGATAGCATTAGGTTTGTTTTGACGTCAGAATAGCTACAGATAGCACATTTGCACCGCACACCGCGATACTGTGTATCATCTAGTGGGCACAGACTATGCAGGAAAAAAACAGACAGGACATTTTTATGTAGGTATAATACCAAAACTTCTTTGTGGCATATCATGAGACTGGGTTTTTAAACGTGGCCTATGTTTTCTAGCCTTATCTGTTTTTAATTAGTTTTGTTTTTATTAGGTTTGTTATAAACGGGTTGTCCCGACTTAGCTTTTTCTCTACCTGTAATTATTAAATAAAACCGAAGATGATATTTATTTGTAGTTACCGCATAAATAAAGCTAAAGAAAAATTATAGCATATTATTTCAGATATTAATTCACTAATAGACCAGTAATTACACATAAAAATAATTGAATACGACGTCAATACAGATCAATTAACTTATTCTAACGACTACAAAAATAGTAGCGCTTTAAACTCTAATTAATTCAAGAAACCTTTTCTAAAAAAATCCACATAATTCAAAATACATCAAATAATTTATTATATGTGCGATAATTAATAGAAATCATTAATATATATTTCAATTTAGATTTTAGTCCGATGGTCTGGCGCGATGGTCTGTGGAGGTCAACGCCCCGGCGGAATGCCGCCCCTCCCTGCGACCGCGCACCATAGAACATAATTAGTGTTCTCATCTTATCCTCGCGAAGATACTATCGATGCGACGCTCATCCATTGAAGATTATGTACGCATTTTAATACCATAACACCACAAACCAAGTAATGTATGCGCGGTAATCAATAAAACCGTTTATATTGCAAGTTTTATCTATTTAAGTGATGCGTTTAGCTAATTAATTTTTGCTGTAAGTTTCGTTTAGTTATAATTCGGTTTTGTAATTATGTTAATGTTAGTTATCAGATTTTTGATTAGGATAACTTCGTATATTAATATGTTAATACGGCGAATAATATGAATAAAATGCATGTTTCAAATATTTTTACGGAGCCTGTTAGTCCAGTTTGGTTGGTGATTCTCTTGAACTGTGTTGTGTGTATCTTCACGCGTATGCCTCAAATGGGCGAGCAGAGGTACGAAGTAACGCACTCATATGTTACATCCTAAAATGTCTATAATATAGATTATGTTTTTTTCTACTTTAGTTCCGAGTTCTAAAAGATTCTATTGCCATTCCAATCGACGAATGTGAAGAACATCTAAAGTTAATGATTGATTACATTTTTATTTTCTGAGGTTAAATATGATGATACCTAACTGAATGATTTTCCTTCGATTCTTATCACAGACAAACAAAAAATAAAGCGATTTACGTATGAATCATCCTCCTTACAATAATATCATTTTTGACGGGCCTGTTAGTCTAGTGGTTTGTGGTCCTGACTGCTTTACCGGAGGTAGTGGGTTCAACACCCAGCCAAGGCAAATCTTTGTGTGATGAGCACGATCATCGACACAATTTGCTCTCGTGTACTTCAGTCTAGATGGCGTTGTGGGAATGTTAAGGAATCACAAAGACTTGTATAATCTATCAGAGATAAAATAATATTTAACAGTTGTACATCATCGGTGCTAGATATTCGCTAAGGAGATTTATAGTTCTAACGCAATACTTTCGGGTTCAAAGTCACGACCCCACGATTAAAAGTCAACGTCTCTGATTGATGGATCGGTGGAGTTTACCTACTTATTCTCTCACGTACAGTTTTATTATTTTATGTATTTTTATTGATGTAAGTTGTTAAGACTTCCGTAGAAGCTTTAAGTTTTGAGTATTGTGACTATAAATAGAAAATGCTTGTCTTTTTTTTATTAGTGCAACCTTAGCAATTAAAAGAATTTAAAGGAGGTAGAGTAAAGCTTGCATTTAGGGCTAAAAAGTAGAGTAAAATTGGAAGACGAAAGTTTTCTTTGTGGATAGACATCTGCAAGAAGAAATAGTATCAGCAAAAAAAATGTATATGCATTTTTGAAAAAATAAACCTGAATGATGACTCACAACCGCACACATTCAACCAGATTAAATTTACAAACTTATAAAAAGTACCAAACATTAGGTACCGTACGCGAATCTCAAATCCGCCAAATATACTGGCCTGCTCACCACCATTTGTCACTGGCGTAAATAATCGTCTCAGCCGAGAACTGATATATTATTTTTGGCACCAAGTTTAATTTGTACAATGATGCATTGCGCAAAAATTATGAACCCGAGAACACCCAGGGCTGGGGTCTTGTTTTAGGGATCCTTAAACAGGAGGTTTAATTCGATAAGAACTCTTTTGTCTTTCTTTTTTTTCAAGGGAAGCAACCTCTTTTTTAAAGGCCTTCACAGGAACACAGGTCCAACATGCAGACGCCTATTGAGAACTTTAATCTAAAATGTGATGAGGCATCTACTTCTGCTCTATGGAAGAAAGGTATATTTGTAAAAAATATTATTTTCGATTCGCAGAAACTGCTGCCGACCGGATAATACATTGTCAATTTCGTTTTCTCACAGAATCATTTATTTTTTATCTTCTAAAAAAATATAAATTTAGAATAACAATACCGTATCGAATCAATTTCATCACATAAAATCTTCTACACATTTTCCTACGGACCCCAGCTCTCCAAAAAGGTATACTTACGGGATATTTATCAAAGGGTTCCTGCTAAAATGGTCATTTAATATTCTGGACCGATGATGGTAGGTCGTCGTACATCAAACGTTATTATAAAATACCTTTTGTAACCTTACCGGGTTGCATTGACAAATTATCTGAAGACGTCTGTGTAAGTAGTATTTATATCACCAGTATAAATTGATCTCTCTGATGTTCGTGAATGTATTATTGTCTCTGCACTCTTGTCGTGTAACTGTATTTGCATCCTGCTTCCTCTTTAGGGCACCTAAGTTTTGGCGTGTCTTTTTATTTTGGTAGCATGTCCTAAATCCTTTTCCTACTCAGTGTGAGATTTTGGCTTGCCTTTTTTATGTTACCGGTATTTTATGCGTGAACACTTTTTATTGAAATATTTTATTAAATCAATTGGAAAATTAGACTTCAAAGCCTTTCTTAGTGATTTCCTAAGAGTCTCCAAATCATGATACCATAAATTTTGATGTTTTTCGTCAGACACCGGTAGAGTCAGAAATATGTCTACAAAATATCGCCAAAAATCTCCCCAACACACCAAAAATACAACCACAAGACACTGCAAAACTCATTTGTTTGAAACAAAAAAACACAGCTACTACAAATCACATGCGCCCGCGTCGGCGAACAATGCGGCGGTTCAATTATGCGCAGCAGTTGCCCGGGCACGCGCAGGCCTAGTGTCACTGAACGTAGACACTTTTTATGTTCACACCCTGTATGTAGGCATATTTTGAGTAAGCTTTATATTTTTGTTGTTTTGTGTTTAAATTTTAGAAGAGTAAATTATCAGTGGGATGAGTTATTAATGTGTAACGTTACTGTTACGTCGTGTAGAGGAGAAAACGATAAGTTCGAGCAATTAAAATGATTTTCTGTTTAAACAGCATGTCAAATGATTTTCTGTTTAAACATCTTATTGTTTCTAAAAATTGATAATCTCATGTCAATTACGCAAAATCAACTTTAGAACTACAATAAATTTATTTGCACTGCAAATATAATGAAGTTCAGTATACAATGTACATTAAGTTAAATGTACCTACATGATGATTACATGTCATAATTTCACTATAAATGATATATTTACATAAACGCAAACGAGCCCAAGATTTTGTACCACCAGGATATAATATATTAAACACTAACCTACTTTATTCTTTTTAAAACTTATTTTTCTATGACATAAACAATTCGTGGTCACGTCGCGCGATCATGCAGACCAAAAAGTTTACGATCATTAAGATCGACTTCATTGACTCGTAAAACTTTTGCTGAATTATAAGTAGGTTTTTTTGCCTTTTTAGGGTACCGTAGCTAAAGGGTAAAACGGAACCCTATTACTAACACTCCGCTGTTTGTCTGTCTTCAGGCTCTATCTCATGAATGTGACAGTTAGAGAGCTGAAGTTTTCACAATTAATGATGTATTTCCGCTACCGCTATAACAACAAATAATAAAACTTAAAACAAATGAAATATTAAGGGGGGCCCCATACAATAAACTAGATTTTTCGTATTTTTTTTGCTCAATATTAGAAACGGTAACAGGTAGATGCTTTTTCTATTATAGATAATAGTAAGTACGGAACTCTTCGTGCGCGAGTCCGACTCGCACTTGGCCGGTTTTTTTAATCTCAGCATCCTTCATACCGTTGTAATATATTTGCATGTTGGCAAGAGATTGACATTCTTTGAAGAAATGAAAGGGAAATCAATTGTGAGTAAACAGGATCTAATAGGAATTCACACGTCGTGTGCCAGGATTACAAGCTAGTAGGAACCAACTTTCAGGATGTAATCACAACTGATCATTTAAAAAACTACTAGCTTAATTTTGTTATTATAAGTAAAATACTAAGGCTAGACATTTTCGAATGTCTCTCTCTATCTCATTTTTAGACACAAATTTTCTCATTAATTAGATATCTCTACGACTCTATGTCTACTTCAAAGAAAAGATGAATGGATTGTATAAAGAACGATATGAATGAAAAAGGAGTAAATGATAGTGTGACGTCTGATAGGGGAGAATGGAAGAACGAACGAAATAACGTGTTGCGCCGACCCCAAGTAAAATGGGGTACATGGCAGAAAGATGGTGACTCTACCTCTATTTTAACATGACTCTATCTCTACTTCATCACTCAACACACCGCTAACTACAGCCGAAGCAGTTAGGCTTTTTAACTGCTAGCCAAAAGTCACATTGCATTGTGTACAACAAAGCTCGTCAATCTTAGTATTCACAATAATGTTAGGCAAGTCCGCGACAGACATTCAAATTGTCGCGTTTATCCGTTACTTGAATTGAAATGAATGGAGATATAACATACTATATGTTATATGTAAGGTATAGGTTTGTACTACCTTGAAACTTTAACTGTTTACTGGTTAACATACATGCTATTCTCGAGAACTAAGCAAATCCTGTTGTTAAAAATTAAACACACCACTATACTTAGAAAAATAGGAAAAAAGCCTTTATGTGACTACCAGATATGTTTTCATAAAATAAATAAAGCTAGTGTCACTTGCAGTATATTCATTCTAACAATACCCTTTACATGAAAACAAACAATTATTTTTCGTTTCTTAAATAATTACCATATTAACCAGATTAATTACATTCTGTACCCAGAAAACCTCCCACTCTTTTTTAGACCTTCACAAAAATGTGCACTGTTACACATTTACAAAACCTACAGCTATTGCACAACAAATTCTATAATACCTTATACCTGCACGTTTTTACTCACCCCAGGCGTCAAACCACTAAACCACCTAAACATTCGACTATTAATTCTCACTTAACGGCAACCTAGGTTAATTTCACCACAATCAAGCACTTAGGGTTGACGGCAGGCAACCTAACTCATTACCCTGTCACTCAGAACGACAGGCGAACTCGGGGGAATTAATGATACTATAGATACGTTTACTCCTAATAGGGAAATTTGAAAATGTCTTAAGATATTTCCTTACTTATTAATTTATCATATTATGTGATACTAGTCTGTTCTCGCAGCTTTGCACGGCATCTGTTATAGCTGTAAAATCATCACCTTTTTTTAACGCAGTCGGATAAAAAGTAGCCTATGAAATAATCCAAAATGTCAGCTACCTCCATACCAAATTTCACTAAAATTGGTCTATCCGTTTGAGCGTGAAAGAGTAACAAACATGCATACATCCCTACAAACTTTGGATTTGGAACTTGGGATTGCGTTTTATTAATGCCAACTTGATTGCGTAAACGATTACCGAAGGCGGTGGCGTAAGACCATAACTTACTCATTTCTTGATACGAATATCAATGTATTGGAAGTCTGCAATTACTTAACAGAGATAAACTAAACTCTATAGTTACTTATATAAATGTATTAACATTTCCTTTCAATTCTAGGTACAAATTATTTCCAAATAATAAAAAAAAACAGTATAAGGTATAAAACAAAGTCGCTTCCCGCGTCTATCTGTCCCTGCTTAAATGTTTAAAATACGTATTATTTTGATTGTTTGATGCGCTTTTTACCCGACTGCGTCAGAAGGAGGGTTATGTTTTTTGAGAATAGAATGTTTTAAGAGAAAGTTTTATGTGTAACATAATACGTCAGTATTGCAACAGTGTGAATTTAGGGGCGAGCCTTTAGTCAAAAATAAAACATTACAATAACTGCTTGATTTAAAAAAATACCTTGTTTTCAGATTCCTAAAAGGTTTTAAGACTTATCGTTTTAATTATACAATTCCGAATCAATTCGATTTATATACAAATACGAGATAATTTTATCATACAAAAGCTTATCTTGTTTAACATTAATTCAACTTTGTAGATTACTTAAATTCGGCAACTAATTGAACGAAAAAAGAATTAAAATTCAGTTGGATTTTTTATCGATTAAATGGACAAGACTAATTGCTTCATGTGCTTTATGTACTAAAAATTATTGAATCATCTTATTGGTGTATTTAGGCCAACATAAATATGGGGGCGTAAGAGCCATCTTAAACGAAAATATGTATTTCTTATGTCCACAAGTATCCATAAACTGTCATTTTTTAAGCCTGTAGGTGTCCGTCAAAAACTTCTTTTACCTCGTTCACAAAAATCCGGGCCCAATCAAATACATAATTTCTATCCATTCAAGCACCAATGAATACCAATCTTAGTAATAATCATAACATAATCTACACTTAAATAAACAATTACTGGTCGTAACACACGTAAAGACAAAAATCGTCGATTAAAACAAAATAATATCTATTAAAATGATATTCAACTCATTTCGACTGTGACCTTCTGTGTGAGATGGCAGTTAGAGAGATGACACACAAACGTTGTGGCTTCGCTGCGTTCTTGCAACGCATCGATTTGATGGGCCTGTTGGTCTAGTGGTTAGTGGCCCTGACTGCTGTACTGGAGGTCGTAGGTTCGATTCCCACCCAAAACAAATGTTTGTGTGATGAGGACAATCATTTGTTCTGTGTCTGGGTCTCACTTTTTATCTAATCTGCCCGTCCAAGCGTTCGAAGATATAGCTTATATCGATAAGACCACCATTGCACCACTAAACTTTTACTTCTGTTAATTAGTGAAGTAAAACAATGTAATCCTTATCATGTACGCTTACAAATATTAAATTCTACGCCTCTCTTAGTGGGTGTTGTGTCATATCGTACGTATTTCACTGTCGGACGACAAATCGTCACCGCTTAACCGACGCAGCTCAAACGCAGCGTACAAACAAAGCCCGTGTGGCGTCTCTCTTAATCAGTAGATCATAGCATCAAGTCGTAAAATGTCTATAAAAAATCTTAAGACAGTCTTTATGTACCAAATAGGTAGACAAGGAGTTTTCTTGATATCACATCGGAATTAATGCCCCTGATTTATTGAGATACGGATTTTATTGTACTGTATGCGGATTTCGTAGTTTTAATTACCTGTTCTGTTTTTGGGGGAAACCCTCTCTTTATTTGGTTAAAGTTTTATAATAGATTATGGAGTAAACGAATGTTTTCGTATTACAATGACTAGGTACTACAGCAAGACATTTTGATAAGATAGGAAAAGCGTACCTACTGCGTTTAAAAACTTACGATTTTAAGACTCAATATTTTAAATTGAGCTTGAAATAATAAGATAAGCATGCCTATTGGAGTTATTATTATATCTATAACTATGTAAACAAATGAATTCAATAAGCGAATGTTATCGTAAACCTCACCAAAAACTTCTTTATCTTATTAAAAAGCCAGCAGGAGATTTTTATTATTTTTTAGTTAATTTAAATCTGCCATAATAGAAATCATTTTGTGTGGGACGAAGTTTTACTAGATTGATTTGATCCAAAATGTTTACAACAAATATATCCACGGTTTTTAATGTTTTAATAGTATTGGAAGTAAGTATTTTTATTGCCATTTTTTTATAACAAGCATTGCAATACAATAAAGTCACATGGCGCTCGGAAAATAACTTTAATTCACAGAATTGTATTCAAAAAATAATAATGCAGTTAATACCAACTTATAAAAATATTTGCACATATTAAGTACCTATAAAATAACTTACATGTCAGTATAAAATTTATAAAAACCAGTCAAAATTTACATCCAATTCGTAGAATAATACTAAACGAACAAGAAAATAAATTAAGACTTTCAAAGTAATAAAATTATTTGAACGCAAACTTCCTTAAAAGTGGAATTATAGTGTAAATAAATTGTGTGATACCGATCGATACAAGGTAAGGGTACCTATAACAAGTAAGTAGAATACCTTAACAATCTCGATTACGTAAGTACAAACAGTAGTTTGCCGGCAATAGGCGACTTTACCACAACATTAGGTAAATTCTCAAATTTATCGTATGCAATGCGACATAATTCTGCAATCTTTAGTGGCCTGTTGGTCTAGTGGTTAGTGGACCTGACTGCTATTCTGTGGGTTCGATTCCTACCCAGGACAAAAGTTTGTGTAATCAGCATCTGTGTCTGGGTCTAATTTATCTGTAGTGAGAATGTATTAAGAAATATTTAAGTATGTTTATCAGTTGTCTAGTACTCATCATACCTACAAGTTGCTCCCGTACCTATACCTAATTTTAGGCTAGATGGCGTTGTGTGAATGTTGAGGTAGGTACATTATATGAGTGTATAGGTGTGTACATACTACCACTTACAAATGGATAATTCTTAGGAATTTCAATAAAGTGTTATCTAGAATAACACAAGGATTTAAATGTAATCCGAATCAGCTGTTAGTATCAATTCTAGATTTTATTGTTGGTTTCGAATTGGGTTTGTTAATATTATGAATAAAATATTAGCTGTACTCGATGTCTCGTTGCAAATATTTGAATGTATTTTATTATGATTTTATAGGTTAAATACCTTTGTGAGAATCTAATGACGTGAGAAACTAGTTAAGATTAGTATAATTTGTGCAATGATTGCAAAATTATTATATTCCTTGATATTTTATTCAACTAATGCAATAAAGCTTACATCCAGTCCTACTACCTTTAATAATATTATTTAACGTTTTGAAAGTGGTACAGAGTCTTTGCAAAGTGCTAAAGAGCCTTTGCCTAAAATCTTCCTAATTTCTCCCCTGAATAAGGGACAAAACCAACTCAAAAAATATAGATTTTTCTAAATTAACTCGTTATCAAAAACCAACCCATACCACAAGGTCAATTCCCAGTTCAAAAACCTTAAACATTAAACATTACGCACGAAAAACAAAAAAGCACCGAATCAACCGCAAATTCGACCAATCATAGCATCGTGCGTAAGTTAAATGGCCAATCAAGAGCCACCCTAACAATGACAGACCAATCAGACGGCCGAAGTTCATCAACACTTGATTAAGAGCAATTTTAGGCAATTAAAATGACGATGTAAGCTACGGATCTATTACTATAGGATGAAGGGGTAACGAATTTATAATGTGTGCTACGTGTTTGAATGTACCGCTTCTGTTAAGGCGATGGCTGATTCGTGAAGCTGGGTTGTAAACAGAAATGTTAGATTGATATTTCATTCGTAAGATTTCAATAGAGTAGATACTCAGAAGTTTCAAAATGTGTAAGTAGGGGTTACTTTTTTGATGAGTTGTTTTGAGTACGAGTTTACGTTAAAATTTTGTTAAAATAAATGTATCACTAAAACAGCTAAAAAGATCTACAGAAATGTGTGGAATGGTTTCAATTTTAAGCGACTTTTTATGATGAGTTACATTAACCTAAAACTTTAAATCGTCACGCCACCAACTATATAGAATTTGCTACATAAAATTCACATATTCCAAACTATTAGATATTAGCTAATAAACGTTTATCTTACACACAAACAGACCGACCATCAGTTCTTAACTAAGTTAGTGTACAACTTCACCTTAACAAAAACATAAAAAATATCAAAAACAATTTAGCTATAAAGAAATCAATCGTACATATTCCCGTTATCCAATCCATCCATTTAGTTGGTTGGTTTCCCATGAAAACTGCTCGTAAGTTTCAAAATATTTGATCTTAAATACCGTGTCTGATCCGGTAATTTCTGTTTGTAAAACTATCAATACAATAGGTAATTCTTTATTTTTGTACACCATGTAAACGAAGATTTTGTATTTTATTTTCTTCAATCAAGGGGTGTGACGAATCGGTTGATTTTTGATTTCTCGTTAATTAGATAAGTCACACGGTGGTTTGGGGTTTGGAAGATGTATGGCTTGTGAAAGCACTGAATGTAGCTGGATGGGAATATAAAAAGAAAGGAGTAAGCTTGGGTGGTATGGCTTAAATTGGAAGAGGTGTATGTACAGTAGAAGGATTTTAGACTCGCATATTGAAATAATGTTACATTGATACCCATTCCCAATTAAAATAATACATTGAGAATATCCAAAGGTAACAATAAACTATTTTACAAAATACCTTTAAGCTACGTTAACATAAAGTTTGTTTCCCAATCCATACTTAAAAAACACATATTCACAACTAATTAAATTAACATCAACATAAATTTCCGAAGAAAAACCGCCACCGATCCACACAAATACAATCAACAATAAATAATCCTTTTCATTTAAATTTTATACCAATAAATTCTCGCAGCTACATCAAACAAAGTCGCAAAACCTTACCACTATCGCCACAGCAATTACGTACCTGAATGACAAAAAAAATACATATTAAGAACTGGTTAATACATGAACCAACATTCGTGCCCAACCTCTGAATGTTATATCGTAAAGTTATACCCTAATGTTATTTAACTTGAATATTAAAACCGTATTAAAACGAGGTGTAATTGACTCGCAACATTCGTAATCTTTGGACCCTTTTTGCTTGGTAGCCGAACAACTCTTTGAATTTTAATAGCCTAGGAACATGTTTAATTCTTAAATTAATATGGCGGCTGATATGTGGTTGTTTTGTTTTGAGGTAAAGTAAGTATCCTTTTTATTTAGGTTTAATTTTGTAATATTTTAAGGACTATCGCAGATCAGAAACTTCTTTTTCAGTAACGAGGTGTAATTATTGGCTAATATTTTACCAATCTGTATGATAAATGTTCTTTAAGAAATTCGTGAGAGAGAGATGCCACTTTACATCGTGTAGCGTGCTTTCTCTCTTCCACAAATACAAAAGCCTTACTTTAAGAGATATTGGTAGGCAGTTTATATCCAATACTCACAAACTAACTTTAGAATTATGATTAAGTACAAATTAGTCGTAACCCTCTCTTGCTTTACTTTTGCTGTGCCCGACAGGGTTCACAATTGTTACCTATATACCTTATATAAGACCTCTACTTACACGTCGTGAAGAGCAAATAGAAAAGAAAGAAAAGAAAGAAAGAAAGAAAATACATTTAAATAAAGTATTAAGTATTTAGTAAAACTTAGCAGTTAGTGTTAAACCTGTACTGGTATTCGTAGGGCGTGGCACAAGTCGTACAAGATCGAACCAATCAACTCTTTGTATTCAATAACTCTACAACGTAAAATCTGATTAATTTAAACATTAATACGATATTTTAATACAGTTCAAATAATTATAATTCTTATGTAAGGATCATTAAAGCTGATAATTGCTTAATATTTAAAACAGTTTTAACAATTATATACTTTGTGTTAAGTTTAATAAAGCTAATTATTCCTTGAATATAAATTAATTCTTGTTACTTTATGACAAATAGCAGTAAAATACAATTTATACATAGGTACAGTTACAAACCATCTCTATACATATTTCAAGGATTATTGTCGTAATTATTATATTCATCCCCCTGTACCATGATATCTTAAAACATGACCGTTACCATTGTGTAAACGAGACAAGGCTCTACATAACACAGAGCGACAACTCTTTCTCACAAGAATAACAGATGAAAAAAATAATAATTGTAAAATCTCATAGTAAGGCTAATGATCTTGCAAATGAAATCTCAAATTACATACGTACATACATAAATGTCACGCCTCTTTCCCTTGGGGGTAGGCAGAGATCACATCTTTCCATTTGCTACGATCCTGGCATACCACTTTAGCTTCATCCACACTCATCAATCGCTTCATACACGTCCGTTGGTTTAGGTAAATCTCAAATTAGAGTCCTACTTATGTTGTTATTGGCAGAATTAAATCATTGGACAAGCTATCATTAAGTAGCATTTGCTGTCATTGAGACAGCTCACTTCAACATTCATTAGACATCTTGATAAGACTGTTAGGTTCTCGACACGACGTGTGTTGTCATTATAAAGGGGTTTTGTGAACAATTTTTATTTTATATGAGAAATAATTATAACTATCTACTGATGGTGATGTCTCAGAATAATATTCCTCAACATCTACACAACGTTATCTAGACTTGAATTAAGTATACGAGAGTAACTTGTGATGTGAGTACTAAACAACTATAATAAACATACTTAAATATTTCTAAATACATAGGTACACATTACTGATAAATTACACCCAGACACAGAACAAATGATCGTGCTTTTCTTGTAAATATTAAATTTACAAGAAAAGCACCGGAAATATAAACAAATTTATAGCTCATATTAAAAAGGGCAAAATTAATTACATTTTATTACCAAGAATAATGAATACATACATACATATTTGTCTTAAACAATCACAGAGCAATGAATTTAATTCGCACTACAAAAAACACATTTGAACGCCAACTCGATTTGCATATAAATTAATTTATATAATCTTTGTTCGGGCCCATTGACAACATACACAGGTATAGAAAAACAGTTACTGTATATATTAATTGTTCTTTCGTACCATAATGTCGTAATAGAGTAATGTGGGAAATAACTAGACTTCTTCTATCCAGCTAGACAATCCGCGTTAAGGTTGATCGAACCACTTTTGGAAACCTTAAACTGGCTTCTCAATCGCTGGTCAACACAAAAATTTGTAAACCGATAGTCAAATACAATGTCAAGCTCTGTGATTGGTTATAACTTTTATGATCAATAATTTGACAGCAGATTCAATTGATCTGCTTTTTAGAAACCGGGGGTTAGTCATGGGACATTCTAGAAATTTGAATTGAATTAAAAAAAACAGCTTGCCTAGAAAAACTGCAAAACCACTTTCGTTTAAATGATTTGAGTGAAGACAGAATGAGTTTCTTTTTTTTTAACTGACCTTTTTTAAGGCCAATGATTATACTCGTATATGGCTGGTTTTGCTTTTAAACTGGGTTACCTTGGTTATTTCCAAATCCTTCTAATTTACGAAAGTAAGTTACAAACCTAACATCCTAGCATAAAACATGACTGCACCAACTCAATGTCCACCCACAAAACAATGATTCATATTTTTTTTACAAGAAAACCTAGTGCTTAAAACAACCTACTCAAAATTACATTTGTATCGCAACTAATTAACTGGTTATGTCTCGAAATCACACTTACTCCTTGACACGCGATACATACATATAAATAATTGTAGATTTAAATTATATAGCGTAAGGACAATGTAGATGATAAGCTAAATATCGAGTAAGTTGCTGTGCATTGCTTGTTGACGCTGGGATAGAATCATAAGAAGTTGAACAAAGTCGGCAGTGTATGTCGAATCATGCGATATTTCAGCTTAAATACTGAGGTATAAGACTTTTTGCAGAGATAATTTTCTTCCTGGGTTGCTTGTCGCATGCCTAGGGTATAATGATGATAATATGGTGACTCAGATACGCTCAACAACCTTGACTTCGTAAAAAAGTATGATTTACAAATAATAGCTCGATCCTCTAGTCTTTTGTTTCAGTTAACGATGTGGTCTCATTTGATCAGTGTTTATTTTTTCGTATATGAAATGAATGGTGAATCATGAAATGGAAGAATACATCAAAATAGTTAGGTTTGTAGTAAATATAGATCTTTCCTACATTTTTCGAGACACCAAAAACATCTCGCAAAAACCTAAAAAAATTAACACTAAGGTTTTAACATTTTCAAATACTTATCAATGTACGAGTAGCTATTAGAGCAAATTTCATTTTAATCAAAAATCATACAGCAAAGTTAAAAGCATCGATCTAACTCCACACCTAAAAGTTCATATTTTCGAAGCCTCCACAACACTATCGTACATAATGCACGTGAGGTAGCAACAAGTTTTATAATTGCTTCGAAAATGTGACCTCAACCTTTCCTGTCCCATCGTCCCCTTATTTCGGACCTCAAAATTAGTTCCTAACCTGTCATTACAAAGAAATTAGTGGTTTATTATTGCCGAATTATATTTCTGTAGCCTGCTTCGTCCATTTTTTGTGTCGGTCGGGTAAAAAAAGGTCTGAAGCGTCGATAGCGTTGCCAGTGTAGCTTTTGTTTTAATTTCGAGGTTTGTGTGAATAAAATGTAATTATTATGATGTCCATTCTTTGGAGATATGCTGGGACGAGTATTTTTATTGTATTGTGCTGAAAATACATTTTATTCAACTAAATCTAACTGCGTGAGTATTGATAATCCCGACCAATGTCGATTGCTTATAGTTTGCTTTGCCGATTAAAGTATAGGTCACTTAACGATAGGCAAAATATTGCAAAAGCTCAAAAGGAAATGAATATAAATCTTCCATCATGTAAATACAGTTATTCCAAAATAAGAAATTCATAACTAAAATGACAAATAACAATGGAACGACTACCGTCATCGCCTCTATTAAAAGAAGAAAAAAGAAAAATGCCTGACCGCTAGACAAAGATGGCGTGTATTTTTTATAAGTAATTATTGTTGTTTTTTTATTCTTAGCAGCCATTATCCGTTCGGATCCCGCGATGGCCGTAGTAATGATATGAAACAAAATTACATGGCTTGGTTTTGACCGTTCCTTAACTTACCTACCGATGTATCATTTGTGTTTCTTCAAATAATGATGTTACGTCACAATTATTTTGGATTTCACATCGCTGCTTGGTGATAAAGAATTTCATTTTAACGTTACATAAAATAGCTTTAATGTTTAAGTGTATTTTCATGATTACAATACAGCAAGGACTTAACACATGGCACAATACATGTACTTTCTTCCACTGACTCATTTAAAGGTAATTTACAACGTGATAGATGATAAACTTACTCCACATATCAACATGGGAGTCCAAGGCAATCACAGACGCATTATCCCAAATCTTTTTACCGCAGCGCTAAACATTGAAACCAATTAATAACCAGCCACATCTAGTGATTACCATCACCAAAAAAACTTGGAATAAGACTTAATTCGTTCTATCTATCACCACTATTCAAGATTTTGGGCCATCACTCAAATTTGTTAGTCTCATTACTCATTACTAAAGAAAAGGCTGTATAAAGCTTTGGGCGTTTGAAGTTAATTCTAGAGAAGCATCTATGTGTAATCGGTCTTATTCATCATCGTGATGTTTTAATAGTAAATGTATGAGGTGTGTATGGGATTTGTTTGGTGAAAAATATGTTGAGATATTTGGCTTACAGATTATCTAAGCCGTGCTTAATTAACTCTCTTTATTACTGAAGTTCTTAATGTACTTGCAAAGATAACTTGAGCAGATATTGAGATACCTGAGTAATTTGAGGGAACAATCAAGAAGTCAGTTCATGTTTTGTTCATGTTAAATTACTTTGCGACACTAAATCCAAGAAGCTCAACCATTACATACAAACAAACACAAGCACAATGATCATATAAAACCTTGCGACAACAATAAAACCCAAAATTGCCCCGAAACCTCATTTTCAATTACCAGAATCCGAGAATCAAAAAATTCCATATTTTTTTTCAATTTCGTTACGAGTTAGAACAGAGATATACCTACAGACAGACAATGACACAGGCTGCCACTATAATTACCCCCCCCCCTTCCTCCTCCACACTCCTGGAGCCAAAATTACCGAGCCTCCCATTAACCATCAATCCGGCCTTATAAAAAGGCACCGGCAGAAAAAAAAGTCATCTTTACAACCAATAGCGGACCGTTGCCGAAACACATTTTATTTCAAACCTTATTTTATGTAATGTTAAGTTGAATACCGAATGCCGAATGATGGTAGGAGTCATCAGAGAATGACGCACGCATTTTAAAACTATGAGGATTTATATTTTTTTTAATGAGTTAGGTATGTGAAATTAGCGTTTCTTGTGTATAGAATTTAGGTTTTGTTAGGATGTAAAAAGTTGTGAATATTCAGTTCATGTTACATAATGCTATTCGGGATACTCATACCATTAAATTGGTGGCTTTAGGTATAAAAAAGAAACAAAGCTATCGATGAATGCTAAGATCACGCGACCACTAGACAGCGCGAAAAAAATCAATGGAGTCTTAAAACCTCGTATCAATTCTGGTCTGTAATAAATACCATCCAAATTCATTAAATCGTCACGGCTTAATTGAGTAACAATCTACTAAAAATTCCGATCTTCAGCTTTCGTATTTACAATACTGAGGTTTCGTGAGAACATCAAAATGGATGTTTTGATCAGAATCACTAAACAGACTTCAACGATGATTATGATGACACCTGTAGCATAGCAGCTGTAGAAGAAGAGGCTAAAGATGTCGACGCCATCAAAAAGGTTTTAAAAGAAACAACCTTGTTCAATTCAGAAATCAAAGCAACTTTGTCGGACCATCGAAAACTTCTAACTGATTCCGATTTAAAGACGTCTAGCCTAACATTCCCAACTAACGACGAACGGATTCTATCAGCTAGTGACTTTCATCGATCAAAGGGTCAACAGTACAATCAGAGTTGTAAATAACACATTTCTTACTTGGAAATAATAAAAAACGAAATGATTTTTATTGACGCTAATGCCCGGCTTGCGAGCGATCCCCGTCTCTCACGTTACCCCGCGTTTATTACTGTATCTTCTGTCTCTCTCTCGTCATCTACATCATCAAGGTTTCCAAATCTTGCGTCCCTTTCGAATCATCATTTCGAAGCAGCAACCGCCAATTATTATATTGGTGTAGGAATAATTTTATGTTGATTCACGAAGTTTTTACTGGATTGATTTACTTTAGTTTTGGTGAATTTAAAACGAACTTAGTTTAAAAAAGGTTTCGACGATTGAGTTCTGTTTTTAGGTCTGTCTTGTGACCTCACATACAGTAATCATTTGAGCCATTACTCTTGACAACTTCAGAAGAACAAGAATAAAAACTTGTACAGACATTATACCCTATAATTAGTTATAATAAAGAATTATTTCACAAAGTTATTTAAGTAATAAAATGGAACTAGGTATACAATCAATACTGACAGTGAACAATAAACATGAAAACCAAAATTCATTCAATTACAATACCTTGCGGTTTATTGCTTGTACAAATTTTATTTGTAATGCAAAAAGCAATTGAATTATATTATTATGTAATAAAAATTTATACATGTTAATTGGGGACGGGTTTTTCGTTCTTGAGTCGTTACTAGAAGAAGGAAACGACGTAATTACATTGTAAAAGATATGAAACAAGAAGATAGTTAATCGTACAACAAATGGGCGGTTAGAACAAACTAGTCTGAAAATAAGCTGTTAATATAGCAAATGAGGTTTTGATGGTTGCAGCACTAGATATTTTAGGTATTAAAGCAGTTTTTGCTGCAGTGCAAATAGACATTGATTGACTCTTAATCGCAGGATTGGGTTAGATTCAAAAGGAGAGGTATTGTGACGCTATGAAACAAAAGACCATCAAAACACAAAATTTGGTGATCATAGTCGTAAAATAGAACAAACAAAAGCTTGGTCAAGTTTTGATGTAACATTCTAAAAGTGAAAATTATCAAAGCAATTCTTTAATACACTCCATAATTCTAAACCGTGAAACAAAAAACAAGATGCTAATAACGTTCGTGATCTCGCTAGCAGGGTCCTTAATTGTCGCTAGCTGCTAAATGGGCCCTGCCTAGCGCCTAATATGGCCCGCCAGAGGAACCAAAGTCACGCCCTGGGTTAAGGATTGTAGAAAATATGGCCTCAGGCATTGTAAGGTTTAAGTGATAAAAAGTGTTGAATGTTTATGGGGAAATATCCCACACGATTGCAAAGATAAGGGCTTGTGAATATGTATTATAAATTGGGTTCAGGTTTCATTGTTAGGATTATTTTGTATAGCCTACTTAGATACAGTTAAATAAAAAAGAATAAAAGCTTTAATGGACAATAAAATTGACATGTATGTAATAGCAGATTAACTCATCCCTAATAGATGCAAGTGCCAGCTACTGGCTGCAAAATCCCAATTAAAGATTTTATATCTTACAAGAGTTCCTTAAAAACTTGATGTGATCCCATCTCCAACATTTGAATACGATTGACGTATTGGGAATCACATAAATGTATTTAGAACGTTTTTATTGCCTGCCCATCGACGGCTTGTAATAAACGCCGCTGAAGTAGATACACGGGATATAGTAGGTTAATATCCCGACTTAATTCCTAGACGCAAATACTAAACACGATTTAATCAGTATCTTGCTAATACTTTATCCCTTTCATTGAATTGCGATCTTACAGTAAGGCGGTCGGTAATACTGCGACTAATCGGAAAGTCGCAACCGTCTGATTTCGAACATTTAAATTTTAATCATAAATCCAGATACACTATTACTTGCTTAAAAAAATAGTACAATGCAATTATCTTTCACCATAGGAAGATACGTAGGAATTGTTTGTTATAAACAAACAATTCCTACGTAAACTGTAACTACTGGGTCTACTACTGCTATATCCTCTTCTAATCCAAGTTCTTCAGCTTCAATCACTAAAACAACCTTTCCTACATCATCAACATCAAAAACACCATCATCTGCATCACTGCCTACGTCATCAAGTTCCATTTCAAAAATCGCACCCTTCGCAGCGAGCCTAACTAACACTGTGCCAGCCTCCTACAATAGCGCCTAGCCCAATAAGGCTGTAATTGGAAATTCTAGGGAATGCTCACCAATGCAGGGAGTGAACATGCATCGGAGCGCTCTAATGCGACATCTACAAGAGCTCGGCCTATTTAAAATCCTATTTGGATCCCATTTAGGGGTTAGAGTTGGGATTTTAACGGTATCAAAGAATATTCATCGGTTTGATCGTTGGTATCGTGATAAAGTTTCGAGTAATTGGTTGGGGCTAATGTGGGGTTTGGTTACGGAGCGCCATTTGTTGGGGGACCTTCTGAAGGTATAGGTGGAGTTGGATTTAGACTTTGTTCTGGTGTCATAGGACTACGGGCTATTGTAATAGTAACTAGATAAAAAAGTCCTTGATTTAGCTGATTATTTCAGTTATTATACGGGATTTTTTGCTAGGCTAGCTTTAACCTCTTAGGGGCAATAGTATAAAGGTGAATGAACAGAGTTTTATGCGACGGTATTCAAAGTTTGTTTAAAAAACTTTTATTTCAAAGCACTGCCATTAATACTAAGTTGTAAAACCAGAAACTTTTAGTTCACATAAAAATCTAAAATCAAAAAACGAAGTAAATCTTTAAATAAAAGTGTTGAATTCTCGAAATAGTTTCTCAAAAGTACAAACAAATTACTTTTAAAAGAAATATTTTTAAAACTGCAACAAACCTTCAGCTTATGCAGTGAGTTTACGACTGCCAACAATATTTCTTTAGAATCCATTGAAAACTGGACTTTATTCCTGGAATCCTTAAGTTGGGAATCGTTTGGTGTTATTTTAATTCAAACTCGGTCTCAGTAGGCTTTGTTGACATTTTCCTTTTTTCGTTTTTTCTATTGTAAGAAATTGTTTATTATATATTAGGTTGTGGCTATGAGACCGGCGATAATCGATTGTTTGTTACGATTTATTTATATTAGCAAGAGTTTATTGGCACTATAGTGACGTTCCTTTTCCGATATTTTCGTTTTTGATATCGATAACTGGTTTACTTTATATGAAAATATTTGAGATAACACTTATTTCAATAAAACTTTTAAGTAAGATACAATATCATGAATGTGTTTTTGGCTTATTATTGTTAATACTAATTAAAAATTATTTCATACAAAATACTTAAAGTTATTTAAAAGCTCGCTTGTCGAGGACAACTAAATAATTTACATAATTCTCAATCAAAAACCTTCTAACACTCCATTAACATCTCTGCCTACCCTTCAAAATCTAAACCGTGATGATATTAAATGTAAATACAGTAGAGTTAAACGCATTCAAACCTACTTAACCGGGATACGGGGCGTCATTACAAGCTCCAACAACAACACTGAGAATGAATGTGTCCTTTATTTTAATTGCTCCAAGTAATTCGGTTTTTATTGGCTTCCGCCGTACTCCTTTACGTACTAAAAATACTTAGGTTCATTAAATTAAAAGTACTGTAAATAAATGTATTGAGAATAACGATGGGATTGAGGATGATGAACTCAACTAATTATCGTGACGTCACCAACCAATGACGATGAGCGAACAAAATTTATTGACTATTGATAAAATGTGCTCCACTAATTATTATTAGGCATTATATCCCACTGCAAAGCAAAGACCTCCCTTCCGTCTTCCACTTATCCCGGTCTATGGCTTACTGCGGCCAGTTTTGTGAATATAAATCGAGTTCATCCTGCCATGCTGCGTACTCCCATACCTCAACTTTAATTTGCTGCATCATATAAAATGTCAACAATATTTTTTGGTGAATCTAACTGACAGCTGACACAAACAAATGAATTACGCAAACTCCCGCTTTGCAACATAAAGTCTCACTTGTGAATTTTCCTTCCTTTACTCGTTGATTGCTCGGTCTTACTAGGATAATAAAGGTCTGTGAAGAGTTACTCTTCCAATACATACCTACAGATTGCCTTTGAATTCTTTCCATTATAGGTACCAAAGTCTCTTCTACGTTTCTTTTAATTTTCTCCTGTCGCAGGTCTGCTGGCAGAAATTTCTTAAGAAATAACCAGTACCTTTGTGCCTATTGTTTTTATATAATACATCTTTTGTTTTCTTTTCGTAAATTGTATGAGCATAAATAAATAAAGTCAATACCGGTAATTATTTCGACATTACATGACCAATGGGAGAACTTACTGGTATGAGAATATAAAATTTACATTATTTTCAAGTTTTTTGAGTTACTTAAAACGACTAGAGTTCTTATGGACACGATCGAAATTTTCATACAATTAAAATAAAATTTAGGTAAGTTTTTATTCCAGAATTGGTTATGGCAAACGTCGAGTGTGTTCAATTCCATAAAAAGGACGTTTTCTTCACAGCTCTTCTATAACATATCAGAGCACGCATTTTGTTAGTTCTTTTCAGTGATTTGGAAGCATACACAAATTTTATATCCTAGGCACTATGTACCTTTTATTGCCTGTTTCAAATATAAGTAGGTAGTTATTTATGAAATATATTACATCTTCATTCTTTTACCAAATTCGTCCCGCGTGTTTCAGTGCCTCGTGCATAGCGCTAGGGTTTATAGAGCATATAGCAAAGCCAAGCAGCGCCGGCGCACATTATTATTTACCACATCTGTTAATGCGCATTGTTCATTAAGTTTCTTTAATTTGTTACGAAGTAAAACAATGCTAATTAGACGCATATATGTTTGAAATAAAACGTTCTCGCTCAGGTGTCAGGTATATT
Source organism: Chrysodeixis includens (assembly GCA_941860345.1). Lineage (NCBI taxonomy): Eukaryota > Metazoa > Arthropoda > Insecta > Lepidoptera > Noctuidae > Chrysodeixis > Chrysodeixis includens. Next base: position 13,091,747 of record OW796096.1, read on the forward strand.
GTTGTTTTGTGCGCATTTTATGGGAAATATTTTGCTTAGAAATGTACTAAGTTGCTACTAAGTTTTAAGCGGAATTGTGTTTTACATTGGGTTTTATAACTCATTCTATTTCAAATTAAAAACAACAGAACACAATAAGGCGACATCTAGTGGACAAGATCAGACGGAGTCACGATCCTCAACAATGAAGGATACGACTAAGAAGAAGATTTGAAATTAACTATCGACTAAATAACAAAAAAAAATAGCTAGAATGTATATTAATACCACAATCTTCTTTAAAATCAATATTCTTGCAACTGTTAAAGAGAGATGCTGTTCAGTAGTCTTAGTATGTAACGAGATAATAATAGCTCCCTTGAAGGTAGCAAAAATGGTAAATCGTATGATTCTTCGGTAGCCAGAACCCTGATTGATCCCTATGCTGTGTCTTCGGCATACGTTGACGTCATAAGGATTTTACCCTAAAATGTACCTAAGTCTTTAAATCCGGATAAATTTAAATACTAAAATCAAATGAAACCAAACCGCAGGCTTTATAATTAAGACGACATTAACTTTGTTGGTCCTAATTACTAATAACTGTATCGGCAAAGCTTTTAATGGAAGATTTTTAATTACGTTTTTTTATCAATCGTAAATGTCTCTGAATAAAATTTATTGTAATAATAAAATATTGCATTACGAATGTTGCGATATCGGCGCATTGAACTTGTACGAATCATTAGTGTTTTCGTGGTCTTATAAAAGGTAAATTGCTATTAAAGACAGTTACTGACGAAATTATGTACTCTAAATGTAAATTCTTGGAATATTAATAAAAAATGTTTGCGGTAAATGCAAGCTTTGATCGCGGATTACTAAGTATTTTCGATTGAATTTTTAATGTTCAGTTTTAAATTTTGTATTTTTTATCAGCTCCTTGTATTGCTTTATATTGTAATGTATAATGTTATTATTTTCGACAAACGTATTAACAATTTATAAAAGGAGAACGGATTGTTGTCCATACTTTTACAAGCTTGTTATTCTAATGACGCATACTCATCCACTATACACATACGCAATCCGTAGTTTCATTTACTACTAATCATTAATTATTAAAATAGGCTGTTAACAGTAATTTCTTAAAACACACACACTTTACATACTAACTACAAAGAATTCTTAGTCACTTCTATCACAATTACAACAGTTACAACGAAATAGCGTACCAAAAATGTAATGACTTGCTAAAAAGTAACATGTAATTTGCCTATTAATTCAAAGCCAGCCGATAGGAGATTAAAATGGCGGACTAATGGTCGAGCTACTGCGCATGCGCGGGTTTTTGTCCAATAGCAGAAGGCCTGTTACTACACTCTTAAAGTAATATTACAGCAGTTGTGAGAAAGAGACGCCGCGCTACGTCGTGTAAAGCGCTGTCGCGTTTCCACAAATATAAGGTTTAGTTTAAGACGTGGCGGTAGGTTGCAGAGCGACGATCGCAATTTGTTTGCGTGATAAAACGACTGCGGTGTACCTATTAAGTTCAAAGTGTTTATGTTTTCTATGAAGAACGATTTTCACTTGCGTTTTAAAGTGGTTTAAGTAAAAGACCACCCCGTGCTTACTTGTGGGAATACTCAATGCTATTGATAAAGAAATATTCGATGGATATTACTAGATAATTTTACAGTTCTTTTGATAAAGGTTGAAGTCTACATGAAGACTAGAGCTTTAGAGAAACGAAATATGATCAGCAGTAGAATAATAACGGTAGTATAGATGATGACAATTAAATATTTAACAATCTCGGCTTTATATTCAACATATACCGCGATATAAGTTGCTATAACGTATGTTGAGAACCAGATCACTTCTTTTTACTTACTTTTTTAAGTATAACCAAATGATGAGCAAACCTGCGGGGTAAAGCTAGTTAAAGATAAAGCCTTAATAAATAATATTAAAGTTATTGAAAAAGACTTCGTTTATCTAAAAGATATAATTATATCAACGGACATCCGCTAATAGATTCTTTTATTGCTTGTAGTATCTAAGGAGTATTAATTTTAATTATGTTAGTTCTCTTCATATTTGCATTATGTAGCGTTTATTCAAAGAAACTTTGCATTGAAAGTATTCTCACAGTAAAAATATAAATAATGCATAACAAAAAAAAATATGCAATCGTTTTCATCTATACTCAATACCTTTATTGCACTCCATATCCTTAAAAGGTATTATAATAATATAGTACAGTATAGACCCTGTAGTAGAACGTAGTTGAGAACATTACACATCTATTTTACACATTAGAAAATGTAAGTAAAAATCCGTATCGAATGAGTTATACGTTCATTTAATAAATTATCTACTTTTTCAGTTGAAATTACATACATCCAATTAACCAACAATTCATTAAAACACAAAAAAAAACTCGAAAATTACAGTAACAACATTTTCACATCTCACTTAACGAAACCCTTTATGTGAGATCAAACCTCAATATGTAATGTAGGTAGTATTCAGGAGTCTATTGCGAAGGACATAAAACCAAGATTTATTGTAGTGCTAACCCTCCTAGGCTGGCTATGGCGTTTGCCAGTAGGCTACTAAAACACCATAAAATCAGATTGACGCTAAAGGAATGCTGATACAGAATTTTATTCACTCTTTTGAGAGCTTTTTATAGGTTGTGTAGGGGTGAGGTGTTATTTAAAAAATGGCGTAATTTTATTAGTAGGAACCTACTGTTTTATTTTTTTAGTAAGGATATTCTAGGCCATTTGATATCTATAGCGACTTAGTCCTTATTAGGTAATGAAGTGATCTTTTTTAGGATCTAAAAATGAAATATGATGCTCAAATATACGTAGTAGGTAAATAATGATTAAAAAAAAACATAAATTACTCAAAAATATTTAGCTTTAATCATGTATAAAAAGGAAATTCAAGAGTCTATGTGTATAAAGCATTTTAACTAAATACAGGTAACTAAATAACAAAAACCACACAATTTTAATTCCCACCAAAAATCAAGTAAACCACACGAATAGCCATTTAGTTGGCAACATTAGAAGGCATCATTAAATATCGACTTACAAAGTAAACACACACTGACATTTGGTCCACAATCTCTAGCCGATCAGTGGAATACATTAGACTTAATAAAGGGAGCCAGGTTCTTTTCATTAGCAAGACACGGGGATATCTTGATGGAGTCTGAAACTGCAGGGTTGCTACGTGGGAAGAACGAATTTTGTAGTTTTAATTTGATGGGAAATTGCAACTTCAAAAACTTGGCTACTGTCTTGTGATAATTTGAGTGACATGAAGAGTATTTTTGGTATTATCAATACATATTCAGTTCTGAGAGACTTATTATAAAAGTTATATAACAGATAAATAGTACTAAGAATTTCATTCTTAAATTAATTATTCACCTTTTAAACGTAATATGTTTCATGTGCACTGTTTCTCCTATAATCTTTATTGCACCACTCTGACTAATTAAAAACAGAGCAAATTGTAGCAAGCAATCTTATACCTATACGGATACCATAGATAAACCTAATTCCTAACAACTAGACCTCCTTGAAATATACCCGCCAGTAATTTTAACACTGTCAAAATGTCAAAAAATACTCAAACTTGTAAAATTCTGGAGAAAATGCCTGCCAACCCTAAATCTAAGACTACTGTGGCTACCCGGAATTGACCGCGCTGATCGACGTCTCTTCTTTGGTTTTTTTTCTTACTAATTAGTATAATGAGGTGTTTTGTGTTTAGTTAAAACGACAAATCGGTTTTTTGTCGCTAATTGGTGGTATGCGAAGTTCTATAAAGTTTTTGTTTTTCAGGCTGTGACTGTGTCTATTAATATACCTTTGAAACTCGCTAGCTGAGGTAGTTGTATAGAATTTAAGAAACGTTTTTTTAAGGGATAAATCTAAAGTTTAATATATTCCAAGTCTTCAGAACCAGTTCATCATTGCAATTCTTGAAATCATGAGACTTGTAGCCACGCTTCATGTTTACCAAAAAAAAAACGACAAAATTTAATTTGCCAGAAATTTAATTAAAAGTTGTAGTAAATAGTACGTACCAATAAGTAAAATTGTAAAACAATTTGTTATCTCAATATATAACTCTAATACTCAATTATTTATTGCATTGCATATGTTACAGAGATGATAAAAATAAAACAAGTTATAGTCAATATACCCTATCGGACACGCAAAAATTTGCAAGAGAGAAAGAGGGCTGAAATAGTAATTTACTAAAATCAATATTGATTCCACTGGAGTCAGTAACGTTTTGAAAGTGCCTGAGAAGACCTACTCGAAATAATAACCTTTAGATTTTAACACTATAGGAAGAAGGCTGTCAAATTTTCCTGAATCATTAAACATCTATCTATTAATATTGTAGTTTTGAATATCAAAATGTTCTCAGAATATACGAAGAGTCATGATAAATACTTTTATTTTTATATCGTGAAAGTGTAATGGTACTTTCTACTACGATTAACATGTAATTGCCCTTGCTAACATGAGAATAATTTGTGTACACGTGAGAGTTCGTGTAAGCAATGTTTTTGATTAGCCTCGTTTTGATTCGACCTCAATGTTTTAAATGTAATTATTATCTGTTATTGACCTACTGAAGAGCAAACGCCTCCCTTTTCACCTTTAATCTGTATTAGGTTTTTGAATGTATTAAAAAACCGAGACAAGAAAATTTCTAATATTACTAGATAATATAAGACAAAGTTGCTAATTGGTGTCTGTCTGTCCCTATGTATGCTTAGATCTTTAAAACTACGCAATGGTTTTTTTACCCGTTTTTATACATTGAAAAGAGTAACGTTTATAATTATGTACTTTACATCAATATTGCATCCGTGCAAAGCTGGGTCGGTATTAAAGTATAATTGTAGAACAAAGCGTATATAAAGATACAATGCATAAAATTTTGCAAGAATTTTACTCATGAAATTAGTATCAATAACTACAGGATTAATTTAAAAGACCTGCTAAAACGTCTGTCTAATTAAACTGTTAATTACAACCTAAAACACAAGCCATGACAGACCTCAATCAAAATTACCAACGATATTTTAATTAATTCTAAAGCAAACAATAATTAATATTCACTTAACTCTGAAATAAATTAACACTAATCTAAGGTCAGCAAAAAACGAGCCAAGTGCCAAAACAATAGACGAACACGTACAGATAGCAGAACAGGCAAACGAAATTTCACAACGAATGCAATCCGCCGGTCGAAAACCAGATAATTGGATCGGAATCCACTGTTAACTTACAAGAGTATATAGGATCAAGTTTTTACCCGCGTATTTGGAAGTATCATAACTTCTTGTCGGGGTCTTACGCCTTTTTTTTTCTTAACTCGGGTCGGCCTTTTTTGATACGACCAGATAATTCCTGCGTCGACCGGCATTCTGAATAAATGTTGGCTACTTATTGTGCTGACCGTACAACACATGCGTTATGTAAGAGGCAAGATGGCGGTTTTTTTTTTCGTGTTTTTTGTACAGAATTCCAGTTATTGTTCCGTAATGGGGTGTGATAAAGCATTTTTATGAATTTAATTCCTTTTATTCCGTGTGTCGAATTCTGTTGTGATTCTTTGTTTGGTTGTGTCTAGTTGCCGTCGCGTGTTACGTGATGATATAAATTATTCGAGTATCATAAGTGTCGTTTTTCTGCTTTTTTTTGTCTTTTGACTTTTTTGTCGTCGGTATTTTTTACATAGCAAAATAACTACTCTGTTTCTAGTATCCAACAAACCAACAACTACCTCGAACACAAAGTTTTTTTTTCTATTTTTTTTTAACAAAAAAACATCGATATTCAATAATCCACCCAGTATACCATTTTCTTTAAATCTCTCTTTTTGTCATACAGTACAATTGTTCACAAAACTGTTTCACCCACAGCATTCCAGTATTATTAGTATCAACAAATAAAGGCACTAATACGCACTGTATCATTCTTTATTCGTTGAATACGCCATTAAAATGCCTATTATAATCGAAGCCCACAATGCAATTACAACATAATACAAATATGGCATTGTACTGAATAACATTATTTAAACCAAATATTGGCGGGCGATCTGATAAATACACCGCGGTACTGTCGCGGTAACAAGTGCTGGTTTAAAGTTTTATTTAGGAAAAATGGGTTTATTAAAATGAAGTTATTGTTATTTTCGAAAGAGTGGTTGGGAAGTTTAATGTTAGGATATTTTTATAGAAAAAAAAAATGATTTGAACTAAATCACGTATGTCACGAAAACTAAAATATACTTTCTTTGACCCATGGTGCCTTAACAATACCATTGGTATCAAAGTTTATTGCTGTTTAATTATACTCGTTAGTAAAAAAAAACCGTGTTTAAAAGTTGTTATTATGCTTTGTTATAATCACCGAATTTGGTAAAACAGGTGACCACAATATCATTCGGTGTTATCAAATTACAAAAACCTCATTTACACGATGTTCCGAAAAACAAATGTTATTTTACTTTCAACACCGAATTCCTACACATTATTTAAATAATTTAAACGCCTAACATAAAATCGATATCTCAAAGAAAAAAAACGATCTCGCCGTATTAAATTACACATTAAAATAAAACAAAAGCTATATTAATTTATTTAAAATGAAACTTCATTGATAAAACAAAATAGTTGCGGCTTCTTATAGTTTTTATTGCCGCGATAAGTTAATTTTTATGCAAATGCGGCGAGACTTGTGTTAGCGACAGTACTTTGGAATGCCAACAGTCTTTAGTATGGGAGTCGAAGATATTTTTAGGTAACGAGTAATTTGTTGATTCATTGTTCTGAATCCTTTTTTGGAATTGTATTTCTGTAGGTGACAATGCAACTATCATAGACGCCTAAGTGTTGGCTTAATTGTTTTATTGGTATTATTTTAAGTTATAAAGGTTTTTGTACCAAACTCGTACTGTCGCACCCTTGAACTATCGAAGAATTGAGAAAAGACGATAAGACGTCAAAGAGCTAATACTAGAAATGCCAAACAGTTGTACTTAGTACCTGATTATATTAATAAAGATCTTCTATATCTCTTGCATTGTCGAAGACCGAATTTTTAAAGATCTAAAACCTTCCAAAGAAAATTAATTCGAATTATGAATGCTTAGGTAAAGACCTTATTAATGTGTCTATAGCTTAAGTAGCCGTTTCAATTCTGAAACCTATTCCCTTATACCTTATTAAACAGTTATACCCTTTTACGATTGTCGATTCTTTGGCATTGCTCACGAAATTTCGCAAATTAAAACCCGAAACCGAAGCTGTCACCTTCGCTTGTCTCCAAAAGCGATATACCATTGTCTTTGAAGTCGGTTACTTGATACCCTTTTCAAACCTCCAGACGTAACTCCATTGGAATTTAAACTCTATTCTTCAGAACCCAGGAATGGAATTTCTTTGCAGCTCTCTAAGGGTTACGACATTTCGTCTCGTTTGGGAGTAGTATTTATGTCATGTACCTGGCTTTTCGTCTGTCCGGAGACCTATTTATTGCCGGTTACCAAAACTCGAATGAATTGATAATTCGAAACGTTTTGTAAAGGTCCTTAGACTTTGGTACTTAAAAAAATAAGGCTGTAACTCGTTGCTGTCAATTGTAATACTGATGATGATAGTATACAATATGAGGAGGCTGATATTGGTCACCTAAAAATAACCCCTATAGTTAATGGCATAGAGTTCAATCTCCATGGACGATACAAGGAACATATACTTAATGGACAAGAGAAAAATGTATCCAGAGTAATAAAACTTTATATTAATAGGCTAGACCTCAACGATTTCGTTATTGAGACCTTCTGTACTAATTAAAGTGTTACTAGTACAAGAAAACCTGCAAAAGCCCATAATAATATTTTTATTGCTCTCATATAAAGTAAATCTACCATTTTTGGCGAAACCAAATATCACAACTATACTATAAGAGTCAAACAACTTTCATACTGACATAGCACCTAAACTTGAATTTCTGCTTACCACCAGAGCAAAAAAGAGCGTGAAGTTAAATTCTTTAAAGAGAATGTTTGATTAGATACGCGTGGACCAGTTCTGTTGAAAAACAAATTCAGACACACAACCTACTACTGACTTGGTTATTTGAATCACTTCTTATGGTCCCTTCTTAGTTATACTCAAATTTTTGTTAGAATGCACTGCATGAGACTTGCGATTTATGATTTCTTTTGGTTGTACTTCCACTAGCTCATTTGATAGGATTAAAACTTTATGTTTTAGTGCCTACTGAACAGATTCAAAGCTTTTGCTTTATAAACCATAAAGTGTTGCATTGCAATTATCTTTTTTATTAACGGCATTGCATTGCTAGGTTTCTTTATTGCTGAATCACATTATCATCGACATTACTCTCCTATACTTTTTTTTGGAAACGAATAAGTTGCTTTACTTGCTATCAAGGTATTTTCTCTTAAATTCATTGTACTGTTAGGGCCTGTAACTTTTTTGACATTTGAATTCTCAAAATGACGATAGTGATCGTCCATCCGTGCTTATAACTTCCATCATTACTCCTATATCCCATACGTCCTTCGCAGCCGTTCACACAAAAACTGCAAACAAAACAAACAATCGACTATCAAAAGCAAAGGCTACTACGGTGTCAATTAAATCGTGCGCGCACAATTAACGAGAGGAGAATGTCCCGATGTGATCCTATCAGCTGACCCTAGTCGAGGGTATCGGGTAGCAAGTTCAGAACCGCTACCGTTGTTCGGAGCCTTGATATATTCTCCTGAACGTTTATTTTGCTCTTTGGAGGTTAATTGAATAAATTTAAGCTTTCGTTAATAAGATCTTGGTTGGTGGCATCGGCTTTAACGTGATGTGTGAAACGAAATGTATTTAATTGCTTCGAGTTGTTTTGTTCACTCAAATTGTTCTGTACTGATTGTGCTTTTAATTTTGTAGACTGAATTTTATAATTGGATATTCTTTTGTTATTTCTTTTTCTTTTTGCGTTGGTTCTTGATTACTTGCTTCTGTTTTACCATTCCTCATCACGTTTTTGCTGTGTCGCAATTCTTTTTTTCTTTAGCTATGCGTTTAGTCTCTCATTCGTCATCTTTCAAACAATGTCTCATCTCTTTCTGAGCTGTTTACTAGTTTTCCTTTATTAACTACAAAGCCATCAATGTTACCTATATTTTCAAGCACACTAGTGATTATATTGTCACCGCGTTCTAGTGCATATACCACCATAGTTGACATGACAATTTGTAACACAATCCAGTGGCACTTCCCATACAGTCATGGGAAAGTTATAACAATTTCTATTTGTTCGCACAATTTATAGCTGTCATTACGTACATACGCTTAACAATTATTTTATTAGTGTCAGATTTTCTTCTCGTTTTCAGGTCAGCCCGTTTTTTTCTTTTTTTTTACTAATGAACGAAATTATTTCAATCCGTTAAACATCTGTTTCTTGTACATTCAACAAAATACGAAAAATTGAATGATGAAAAATTGCACTGACTATGAATTTGTTTGATTGGGTTTTGATTAAAGCTCTCAAATCCTATTCTGTCACAACTACAGCTAAGGTACTCAACCTACATTCTGTAAATTATGGATTTCAGTGGAAATCGTTTTAGATTAGAATTGGAACTCGAATGTCGCATTGTATTTCAAATGTTCCATTTTCTTTAGCTCCACTTCATATAACAGTAAGATTTAATAGCCAGTTCGTTGTATTCAAAAAGAGGTTTCTATCATCTGCTCCGTCGTGTTGGTGTTTGCCATCTGGCACAACGCATAGAGCATTAAGTATACCCATTTTGGACGTACAGCATTCCAAATGTACCAACAAAAATAGCCGAGCCATAACTCATTCACTTTTACACAAACCTATAAATAATTTCCTATGAATAAATATGCGGTTTAGAACTAAAACGTAACCAGCCTATATGACTTATAATAGATTGATATTTCATCGAACTGTCATATTTATTACTAAAGCCTTATTACAATGCAAAAGAGTCCAGTTTCGCACATTTCTCGCTATTTAAAACAATATTAATAATAATTTATGAAGACACATAGACATATTATACAGATTAAAAATCGACAATATGGTCAAAAAGATTCTATGTTTCAGATTGGCGTAAAAAATAACCGGTTCTGTTCGGAGAAGGAATTTAAAAACTATTAATTATTTATGCAGTGGCTAAGTTTGTGTTTCGGTCAATATGAAAAATGTCTGTTGAATTAATTAAAAATGTCATAATTTATGCATTTTATAAATGATGTTTTATTATGATTTAGCTATAAAGAGGGGATTATTGCAGCGTATATGGAAATTTGAATGAACTAATCTTTTTAAGTCTACAAGAATAAGGTCATGTTTCTACATGGAGCCTTTAAAATTATTAATTAGTTTTAGAGCAAATACCACATTTTTAAACGATTTACGTGGGCTTAATCTGGTCGCCAGTCTAGTCTAGACTTCTTTACCTAACATAATCGCCTTGAAAAAGTTACATTAATCAAATACTTTTCTTTAGTCTACTGACATAATGAGATATCATAGACTAAGAAGCGACTAACAGGAAAAAAATACTTTAGATAGCTAGATAAGTTGTTTGATTTTCGTTTGTATCAATTTTTTATTAAAATACGTGAGCTTAACAACTAGTAAATAGACGTCGGTAGGTTACTTTTTATTGCCAGTATTCATCTACAAATAATTGATTATAGGAATTCGATAATTGCTCAATTCTCTGATTACATTTATGACATAAAGAGGCTTTGATTATTTTATTGCTAGCTAGCATTCGTTATAATAATTATTATTGTGTAAACATTTTGTTCAAGAAATATAGCTTTTATAACGATGATTGATTATTTCTCTTCAAGTATTATTGCGGTTTCTTTAGCAAATAATACAAGCAAAAAAACATTAGAAATGTATTTAAACAAACTGAGAGTTTTGTAGAAAAATGTTTATAGTTCTTCTTACACTGTGATACGATCAGTATCAACAATAAAATTAAATGTATATTAATTATATGTCTCTTTATACCAATAAAACCATGTTAAATACCAAAAAAATAAAAAAATCTTATGTGATTCTCGAGCCAAAACAATAAAATTCTATAAAAAGTAAGACTTTCAGCAATTTCTCATTTTCGCTATCAAACTACAACATCACAAAATTATTTTAGTAGTACTCGAAAACAGTAATTAAGATCGAGCAATGGCAATGTTTATTATGCCTAGAACCTGTTCCCTGGCTGAATGTACTTTACACTTATGCATTTTTAAGTGAGCAAAAGAAAAAAAATCCAGAATATTTATTTTATTGAAAACCTTTGTCGTATAAAGGGTAAGTTATCTTAATGACATTTTAGGGATGTGTAGATACAATAAAATATTTTTATTGGTAAATAAAACTGAAGAAATGTCTTAAATTTACTATAATTATGTGCACAGATGTTCCGAGCGTCTTCACAGAATGTACTTGAGGTTTTAAATGGTAAAATAGTATTCGGTTTCTGCAGTAAAGCTTTTTATAAAAGTTCAACTGAATCTGAATAAAATCTCTATAAAATTTTAAACCTTTTTTCAGTTCGGAATTTTAAAATCCGTTATCGAACCTGATCCTTTAGGGTAATTTAGAAAATGGACAGAAAAGACCATGACCACCTCACTCTACTCTTCTAAGTCGACATAAAACCTTACCTTTCATACCTATACACTTACACTTACAAAAGACACAACATGATCCTTTAAAAATCTCTCTTAACAACTCTTCATACAAAAACTGACCTGATTTTCGTCGTCTGCATATCAATTTCTCCTATTTTGTTCTTAGCGAACACATCTACCAATAAATACTGGGCATTAAACAAAAAACCTGAACAATCCACCTTATAAACAACTAACTCCAACATTATTCAAATGCGAGAGGGCACACCCGTTATTATATTATTATACACAGATTTAATTTGGTAGCACTAGTCAAATTTCAAAACATTCAACTTTTTGATTGACAATTCATTTTGAATCATGTATTCCTACTTGGATTGTCGATTCTTTCCTCACTAATACCCATTAAAAACAAAACTATATACACATGTCATAAGGTCGCATTTCAAATGAACACACGATAGCATTCTAATATGTAATAACTATAAAATTATTCCAATACAAAACTACTTGGCGAAAGGTAGACCGTATCACGTGGCGGTCGGAATCTTAATACTATTTTGGAGCACAATGTGAAACCTACTCTATTTCAATTAGGGTAGAGCCCCAATTCAAATGACGCCCTCATTTTCTCGATGTAAGCATTTCACAAAAGGATATCAAGCTTTACTTTCTAGGTGTTAAGGTTAGGTTTTGATTGAAGCTGTTTTCTCCCGGGGTATCAAGTTTCGTTCTCACTTCGTCAGGTGTCGCTAGCGGCGTTGCTTTGTTTTGCTCACTTTTGTTCTACGTAGTGTGAACTTGATAAAAACTGAGAGGAAACGCGCGCTAACAGAATAGGGACCTCTTTGTGCATTCCTTTTTTATACTTTAGTTCGAAATGTATGAAAAGGCATGTGTTTGGGGGTAGATTCTTATTTTTTGGTGGTTTTTTGTCTGAGTGAAAGTACGTATGATGCTCTTTTAGTTTTGGAGCTTTAGAAGTTTTGGTATGAAATGTATTGGAGATATCAGCTGGTTGTGGTCCTATTGTATTGCAAGCTATAAATACTAAGCTTTGTGTGGCTGTCGAGTGTGAACTAGATAGAGTTCTATAAAAAGGCAAATCTGGGGAACTATTTCTCAGCAAGACATTTCGAGAAGATTGGGATGTTTCGCTCATGTATCAAGAATCGTTAACCTACAAGAATCGGTTGGGCACAGACTTAGAAAACAGAGCAGTAATAGTACTAACCAATACACATCCTGTCAAGCAAAAAAAAACTTATCACAGGCTTCAAAAATCAAAAAAAAACATATCGAGTCTTCTCACGCCATACATAACACGTTTATGTACAGTGACGTCATCGATCATCACTTTTATCATCGCCACGTTATCAGATCTTGGTAATACGCCGGTGTTAAATAGTACCCATTGTGACAGTTTAACTTTGGGCATTAGCGACCCGTGGGCTGGCGTAGGGTTCACAGAGAAAGCTGGTGAAGATATAGATTTAGATGATGTTGATGATAAAAATATGGAACATACTGGCGTGGTATGAAAAGAGGTTTTAATTGATTTTGAATAATGCGGGTTTGATAATACAAATATGTAGGTTTACTTAGCCAATAGAATGTGAAAAAAGGTTTGGGTGGAATATTAGTTCGAAAATTTTGGGATAAGAATAGGTAGGTAGTTTAAGGTTAGATGCGTAATATTGATAGTGTGGTACTTAATTACAAAATAATTGCAAAAGAATAAATAGCGTCATAATTTATTTAACATTTACCTACCGGTGTTAAGCCAAGTAAAATAAAACTAAAAATATTCTATTAAAACAAATATCATTCAAAACATAATTCCCATTCCTTAATGCACTCAGAATAATTTCACCTCAACATTCTTCCAAAGCTTTTTATGCAATCAGTACATCAAACATTCAAGTTTTAATCCATGCTTCGTGTAAGTATTTCAACACGCCTGCCTAGCTGGTCCAGCCACATATCCATCTCTGTCTGTCATGTTAAGTTAGAAAAGGATAAAAAACAGCACTGACTTTCAAAGAAGGTACGTTCTTATTAACATGAAGAGAATGGGTGCCGTGTAATGCATTCTATTGATAATGTTAATCCTAATTTAAAAAATAACTGAATAGCTGACTGAGTCATGAGGCAGTTTCAAATTTTGGAACATTTTAAAACAAATGAGTGATTTCTTTCTTCCTATAGTGGTATAGAAAGTGAGTACAGGAAATGGAAACTAGATCGATGTTAGTACACAAATCAAAATGCCTAATTTGAGATTTCCGCTCGTTACATTGAAATGTCAGTTAACAGTATTTATCAAAACAAATCGAAATATCCTGCTTTATGAGTTAGTTATAGTTCCTATATCAAGATTGATGTTTGCAAAGAAGTACATTACCAATACATGTCCGATTACGCGAAGTTGTCACAATTCTTACCTGAAAGAAAAAAATACTATTATTAAAATAATGTTCATGATTTGGCTCATAATAGTTAATTTGACTTTAAACTAAAATTTGTATTATCTGTAGATATAGTTTTAATTAAAGAAGTTTTAAAATGAAGTCATAACGGATACTGATCATTTAATTAATTGAACACTATACCTGAATTCGGCAATTTGATACGAACACAAAACTAATTTATTTGAACATTTCATTCAACAAAAATGTCCTCGTGCCGCAGTATACGGTCACATCTTAATTTTTACAGACTCGTGACCAAGACATTACTATAAGTGCTCCTTTTAACGCAAGAAAAAATAAACTGCAGCACATTTATCAACTAGTCGCTCGGTAGGCACTCGTGTTTGTTTTATTTTAGAATTATCTGGATTAAAGTAACCTTACACATGTTATATTTAAATCGAATTGAAATTTGCTTTCGACACAGGTGATGATAGATTGTGGTAAGAGAAATTGTAGTTTTTTCTTAATTAGCGAACATTTTTTTATGTTTATAGAGAAAAGAATATTAAAAGTAAAATGTTAAGGGACATATTTTAACAAAATTTATTTGTTAATTCATTTCTTATTTGTTGAACACGACCTCTAATAAATGGGATGCCACAAGGAGCTATCCTGGCGCCAAATAAAAAACCTTTCACGTTAATTGCAAAATAAGTAAAACCACTCTTAATGCATACTTGACAAGACCTCAGTTATGGTTTTATAAATATGCTTATCTTTATTTAAATCTTGCCTACACGGAATCCTTACCCCGGCAATAAAAGACTATAAAATCCATTTTGTAGTCAATAAAATTATTTATAAACAGTATTTTCAGTTCTTTCTGAATATCGTATGTCTGTCGGTGAGTTTGAACGGCTTGTCCATAAAAACAAGGACTCTCCTCATTTTAATTACCGATATTAAGTTAATACGGAGGTTTTACGATTATAACATTGCTGTTGTAAATAATTACACAGTTGGCAAGTATATCTAGATAATTTATTTTAAATTTCTTTGAAGTTTAAGTGTACGTAAATTCAAGTTGTCCCATTGATAGTTTATTAAAAACCGTCATCTTAAAAGATATGATCAATATTTTAATGCTTAAATCTAACACATTAAAGATATTTAATATTCTGAACACACGTATCAATAATATTTTTGTACGACCTAGGCTTTTAAGAATAGATATAAATTATTAAAATGCCATCAATATTCTTCACCTTGAATAATATAACAATAATATGGTGTTCAAGCGAAACGAATATCTAGAAATAATTGCAATAAATTCGTATTCTTATCTATAGAAATGACATCGACAGTAGCCAAATCCTGAGTTAATATTCAACTAACACGACATGTCAATTAAAAACTGTATAATTAAGCATAACACCTTTTTAATTCTGAGTCCGTGATTATTTCCGTGGTAGCTATGTTTTGGAGGACAACTAAGCATAAACGTTGATTTTTTAAGTTTAAAAGTCTTGCAGCCGAGCGTAAATTCAGAAGCTTGGTTTTACAAACAAAGATACCTACTTGCTAATGAGCAAAGAAATGTCATGTCAAACAGACTCGGGAAGGCAAGAAAAGAAAAAGAAAGATAAAATAACCGTCAAACAATGGAACATGATGGAATTTACTTTTACATCCATACTATTATTGGCTTTGTGATAGTACCTTTGTCTGTCTGTAAGTTTACTAGGCTAAAGAATGCTACTGGAAATTTTGCACAGAGAGCGAGCTTTAACTTCAAACAAGAACATAATCATTTTAAAGTCGTGATACTTTTTTATCATCATAACCAACATCCATGTGGTCAAATCCGTGCATAAGATTAAAATGATTAAAACTAAAACCAAAATCTGTGCTACCATGGTTACTAAGTTTCTCCTTACTCCAATGTACAAGGCTACATACTAGTTTGTTTGCGTAATTGAGTTGAATATTTATGATACACATAAAAATATTACGAGCATTTAATCAGAAGCTACTTCTTATTGATTACAAATATGAAAGATAATATAAATCAAGACATTTTAGTGTTGGACTCGACCAGTTAAAGCATAAAGACGAAATCAATGACATCATTAAAAGTATTATTCGGTTAATTAAGGAACTGAACGATTATATTCGCTATTAGATGGAGTTAACGATACAACTTTGATCCTGTAAGCGATTTTTTTTGACTTCTAAAAAGTTGTCGGAATTTCATCTACGAGTTCAACTTGGTCTTACTTGTTTATCGATTCATCTTTGACAACTAGATTGAAGTTATCTTTAAGTAAAATATATTATTTCTTCTTTTCTATAATTGCATCAAACTAACGCACATCACTACCATAATAACTAATTAGTTTCAGCTCCATCGGAAGAAATTTTACTTGATTGATCAATAAACAGTTTTCATCATAACTCAACTATTTGAGGCTCTTTTAAATAACAGTTACTTGAGTGATTAACGTCTCGATCTACTTTGATGTGCCGTCGACGGCTACTAGTTGTTCTTATTACTTGCAGTTATAATTACTGTCTTAAAAATTCATTTCATCACTGTGGGAATTCATATCTTTATTGATTGAGAGGAAATGTGTATCGGTATCGTCTCTAACTAACAGCTGGTCGTTTATATCATCAAATTTGTTAAAGCCTTTTAGATCAAGTGTTATTAGATTTTCTGTTTGATATTTTTCTGATTCTGCTTTCGTTTTAATGTTTACTACAAGTTTAAGTTCATCACTTAATTCTTTTTCTATCTTAAAAGAGAAATTATAACATAAAATTACTTTTATATCATATTACTTGAAAATAAAAACCCTCGCTGTATCCAATAACAGCGATAGATGGCCCTGATCCCGCCGTGTTATTACAAATGACGTGACTTAATTACACCAAGAAATCATTTCTCTTACCCTCTAAAAACACAGCCATAAAGATACCTAATTACTCGAGGCTTCGAAGATTCATCCTCACACCAGCACTGCTGCAGAAATAATGACGTCATTAAGTGCGTACATCGATACACACTACAATACTATGACAATTAATCGTCTGTCATGTAATATGATCAGAACAATCACACTAAAAGATACTAACTACCAAGTCACTCCAATCAATTCTGAACTCTATATGAAAGGAGATAGATCGAGAATTGGTTTGTGGAATTTATCTCGATATAAATTACCCAGGATCTAGGCAACAGGCGGAATGTAGAAGCCCATCGATAGTTTTTGCTAATACAAGTCTGAGATGCAAGTTTTATAGTTTACGACTGATTGGATGGAATAAAATAATGTAATTAGCCTTCGAAGAATTAATGAGACAAGAAAAATCGATTAGAGATTAATTTATTAGGAGTATCGTCTACCCTTACTGAGGAACGATTACAGGATGATAATGATGAAGGTGGAAGAAGTAGAAATTACAAAATGAAAAGAATTGATTGACAAAAGACAGAAGAGAATGATATTAACAATGAGAGATCTAAAGCAATGGCTAATACGGAACTGAAGATGATAAATGCTAAGAAGAATATCACGAATAATATGTTATGTGGGTTTACTATCACACTTTAAATACACTCCAGTAGAAAGCCACTCAACATCATGTTGTGATACAAACTACGAGTAACAACAGCAATTTAGTTACATAAGTTAAACATAAAAACAAAATATGCACTCACAGTCGTAAAACCGACTGTGACAACCAACTCATTATATTAGCACATTCGTATTCAAGAAAACCAGAACGTAGATATTAAATAAATAAAACTTCTAAATAAGTCCACATTTATTTACTTAATGCCATAAAATACCTATATTAAGTCACAATGCATACTACCAATACTAAATTCTCGATAAAACAGATATGAAAACTAAATCGTATCGTAATCGTGTCGTAACATGTAAACGAGACACAATTTCTTTGAGATGCAACGTAAAAAAGTAATATGGGGACTCTGATAAATTCGTGCTACAAATTTTGAACTTTATTTTTAAGATGGTAAGGTTGGTTTTCTGTTGTCGGTTTTCGGTAAGGCTTTAATAGAGTCTTGTAGAATGCCAGGCGCGTTCGGAACGTGCGTTTTTCGATTATTACAATTCGCGCGAAAGTCCAATCGTTTTGTGCTTATTAAAAAATTGTTTTTGAATTTTATTTATTGTTCTTGTTTTAATTTTTCAGTGACGTTAAAATAAGATGCAATTTATTCGAGTAATGTGAGCACGAGGCGATTTAAGTTTCGGGTATAAAAGAGGTTTTGGTATACGAAAAAGTTTTGTTGTAATTTCTTTATGTAGGATGGTATTTGGTATTATTATTTTTCAGACAGAAGATAATATGAATACAGATCATTTTATTTCAAGTTTTTGTACATAGATACAGTAAATTTATTACTACATACGATTACGAAAAATCCTATAACAATTCCCCTCACCAGTTAGTACTCTAAAACACAATTACAATAAATTCTCTCAAAGATTACGTCATTTTAAACTACACATTTTATTTGACGAAACATAGATAATGGACAAGAATACGTATCTAAAATATGTTAATTTGACATAACATTTCTAAGTGAAAGCCAACGCATATAAGGGCGGGGTCGAAACGCTAGAGGTCAAACCTTAGAAGTGTCAACTGATCAATGACCAGTGTAACCAGACCTCTACGGAGACATATTTGGGAAGGACTTTGTTTCAGGTTAGAAAGTTGCAGGGAGGAGAACAGGTCAGGGTATAGTGGGTGGTCTGAAGAATAAGTCTTTGAATGGTTTCGATAAGGATTGTGCGAGTTATAAGCTGTTGCGAGTGGGCTTTAGGGTAAAAGCAAGTAGTTTATATTATCAACAATTTTGTAAGGTAAAAGAAAGATTGGTGTTTAGCAAACTATTCAGAATATGACTTAAGTATCAAAAACAAAACAATAACATAACACAAAAAGGAAGAGAAACCGTTTACCGCAATTTTCTGCGAGCTTTTTTAACCGATTGTTACAGTTGTGGAATCAAGACGTATTAAGGTTTGTGTAGTGTGTTATCTTACTAATACTTTAAAGTCTCACAGAAAGACACTAAAGAAAAAGATGCTTTTTAGTATTATTCTGTCTTTATCACAAGCAAGTAGAATAAAAAGACACTGGCCTGTTGGTCTAGTGATTAGTGGTCTTGACTACTAAATGAAACGGCAAAACATTATGGAACAAAATTTTCTATAACAACTTTCCTCTACCATATTCCTACAAATACAGATTATACTATTCTTTGCTTTTCATCCAGGTCTTCTCAAACAAATGACGCTCGAAAATCTTAAAGCCATATGCCTACAAATAAAGTTCATTATATTCTTTGCTTATTATCCAGGACTTCTAAAACAAATGACGCCCTGAGATCTTAAAGCCCCACATTATGCGACCACGCGTCATTCAACACAGTAATATGTGTTCATACGTTGTTGCCAGTAATGATTTTAACCCGCCGTTGTATTCTCGCATTGTACTATGCTCTCGATACGGTAGCATTCTTGATTCGACTCGTACTACTCAATGGGAAGGAATTTTATTTGTATATGTTTTAAGTGTTGATTGTAGAAAAATGTTACCATTGTTGTATTTTGTTTGGTTGGTAACATTTGTTGTTCATATTTTAGTTTAAAATGTTTTTGTTGGTTACCTGGCTTTACATACTTAAGTTTCTTTTTAATAAAAAACCGAGTTTAGAGAATAATAAATTGATTGATAGTCTTGTAACCAAAGCCTTAAAAAGTAAGCTGCGATTATTTCCGACATTATTTTTACATACATACTCTGTAGTCACAAAAATGTAGTCGAACATTTTTGTTTTCAAGGACAAACAATTACTTGAAATCTACCACATACAACATTCCCAATAATTTAGCTATTGAACAATTCCTATAATTTAAACAAACACTCATAACCAATAAACATGAGCCGTCTCCACACATGTTCCATACATTGTAAATCCAGCCGACATTATACTCAAAAGAATCGTGATAAAATCAGGCTGAGAAACAAAGCTGGCTAATATTTAATTGCAACACTTAACACCGGCCGGTCTGAGTTATACGCGTGCGTTCGACGCCAGATAAAATGTGATGTAGAGCGCTACGCTAGAACATACGCCGTGGAATACTGGTGTAGACCTAGGAAGGGGTAGAATAGACAGGATTAACTAAATAATTGAAGAACTTTTGTTTTTTTTTCTGTATCGTTAGATATTAAGGAGTTTTTAAGTATGTTCTTAGATTAAATCTTAGAGAAAAAAAAGTTTTAGAACATGAAATAAATTGTTTTCTTAGGAGTCGTCTGATAGATATTAAAATGTTGTTTTAGGTATGCTTTTGAGATGTAATTTTAGAGAAAAGTTTTGGTATATTAAATAATTTGTTTTCTTAGGATTCATCTGATTTTTGCAAAGTTCAGTAAGGGATGGAAATGCCGTGTTGACAGAAAAAGCTTACATCTTAAATGTACACACAGTTTTTAATGTGGGAAAATTAAGCTGTGAAAAATGCAGCGGAAAATCTATTTACTACATAGACTATTAAACCCAGTCCAACCCATAACATGAACTGAACTACATCTACAATACAAAATTACAGACACATAAATGTATAGACGCGCCATTACACTCACAAACACACTAAATAGTCCAAAAACATTCCTCGCCAACATCGGCATAACAACTATAACGTGAAGTAAAATAATTTGAATATGCAATATCTACGCATTAATAGCTCTGTATAGGAAGACTCTTAGAACCCATGGCCGATGTAAAATGTGGCCGTAGGCGTCCAAATAACAAGATTTTGTCCTTTAAACGACAACTATTGTAACTATATTGCGGTATCAGATGGGATCTGAATGTTTCTGGATCTCTCTGGATTATCTGCAGTGTGTTTGTGGACATACGGGCGGGGAGAATCGACAACGGGCTATGTCGTTGAGTTTTATTGGAAGTTGTTATTACATTAGCTGTTAGATGTGTACTTGGTATTTATTTGTTGGTTGTTTAGATTTGAGTGCAGTGTTACTTGAGTTATTTTGTCAATCAAAATTTATGAAGTCTTCCGTTAAAGTCGTTGCTGTTGATATTATTATGCCTTTATTAATGATGAAATAAGTGGTAAATTTAAATATGTAGAAGGAGAAAGATTGATGGATTGATGGCAACTGGCAAGAGAGAAAAAATGGCAAAAACAAAGGAAGGCTTTTGCTCAACCTGGTTAAAAATGATAATACAAATTATCTAAATAAGTTTCAATTAACTAGCTCAAAAAATGTTCTGTGTCCAAAATTTCCATACGTCTACTTACGAATCTTGTTGGCGTTCTTAAAGACCTGTATCGCACGCGTGCACTGGGAATAAGTCTAGGAGTATGTGCGGTGGAACAAGACGGAGGTACAAGCTATATTCTGCCTTAACGACACATTTGTTCTCATGTCCGGACTTACGAACCGCATAGCGAGCACCTTTAATTGTATATTGAGATATTTTTAATCGACTCTACAAAAGAAGAAAGTTTTTCTTCCATAATAAATTATTTTCACCATTCTTTTGTAATATTGTGATTATTTTAAGTGTAAATTATCCAATAAATAAATAAAAACAGGTAACTGATAATAGTAAAATATGACTATTAATAAAATACCTACACAGTCTAAAATACACATTCCATTAATAGAATTCGAACATAATTATTCGTCGATATCAAATTGAAAACACTATAAATACAGCGCAATTATACATTAATACAGAAATTGTACTTTAATAGTGTAATTAACATACTTTAATGCACACATACATGATTCTTACATTTGCATACATAATAAAATAAAAACGAACTAGTCCGGAGTACTTTATGGGCGTGCGTATAATATTTCTAAAATAATACGGCCGTACGGTCAGCGCCATTTTTATTCCTAGCCCCATAAGTAATGAAACTTGAACACTAACCTATACTCGTTTGTTTATAGAAATACAGGAATATTTAACTGTAAAAGTGATTAAAAGTAGTTAAAAGAAGGAATATTACACATACCTACACTTCAATATAGAAGTTAAGCAAATATTTCGAGAGAGTTTCTATGTAGTTTAAGCAATACTATACTTGAAAACGTTTCGTTTGAATGATAAATAAAATGTGTACCTGTTGTTTTCGTTTTGATGCTAAAATCTTTTCTTTTTACTTTTGTTTATAATAGGAGCTTTTAAACTAGGATTATTACTGCTGTGGGAGCAAGATGAAGCTATAGACGGTGTAGTGCACTGTCTCGCTCTTCATATGTGTTAAAGGGATAAAGTAAGCAAAAGTTTTGCATACATAACAAATGTAGAGAATAAATATTAGAGACGTAACTCTTTCATCTATTACTCCTTGATTGTGATAAAAATATGTAAAGTAAGTACTATCATTTGTAACAATAACTTCACTGTTTCACTGTTGATTGGCGATACGAAACGATAAAACTATGACTGATTGTATAAATATTCATTTTTAGCTATAAAAGTCACTGCGCCAATAACTTTTGTGTAAATAAGATTTACTAGCTGATGCCCGAGACTTCGCCCGCACGATTGTTGGTTGTAGCTGCAAAAACATAACCTCCCTCTGACGCCGTCGGTTAAAAGTAGCCTATATTTTAACCCAGGGTGTGAGAAAAGATTGGATCAAGAAAGACTTCCCTAATAAGCCTAAAACGTTTTATTACTGACCATAAACCTTGCCTAGTGGTGGAACTTTTACGGCAAGTAACAAAAAGAACGGGCTCAATAGTGGTACCTTGGGAGAGCCTGATATTCAGCAGTGGACTGCACCAAGCTGATGATAATTTAAATGATGATTATAAATAATATTGAATGACTGAATACAAATAATGTTCCGAACGCTTACAATCCACAGCAGCTAACACTAATTACCAAATGGTAATAGGATCTCATATGAAAAATCTCATCAACTACACACAATGTTCTCGCGTTGATCGGCGCCCTCTGCTTTGTGAATAAATCTGTCACTGGCTTCGTAAACAGGGCTGCCTGCGAGACTAGCGAGCTTTGTAAACTGAAGGCTAAGTTTAGTACGTAGTGCATTTATCTATTCTAATTTTGGATAAAACATATATCCTCCCTTTTTCAATAAGTAATTAAAATTACTATCAGAGTAAATCGTTTTTTGCTTGACCCAAATCGAAATTTAGTAAGGCAATGTATCAACAAGACGATTTTTAGAGATTCACTTACTCTATTTTTCGATATAAAAATTACTAAACTTCTTAAAAAAAATAAGAACAATCCATCTACACATAATTTAAACGTAAGATCATCAATTACACAACAATAATAGTAATATTAAGAATAGAAACAATAGGCGAGCTAGCTTTCGGCGTCGGCCTACAGGTGTTCGGAGCTAGGTGTTTCTGCACGTGATTTATGCGCAGACATAAATCGCACATGTTCAAACACTACAGACGTATACAATACGCATATAACTGTACAAGATAAATTGACTGGATGCTGTTTTCTATACAACTATTAAAAAGAAAAGAAGTCATGTTTTGAATTCGGAATGTGAATTTTGGGATCAGGATCAGTAACGGTTACAATTTGAAATGTTCTAGAATGTTATTGAATTTGGAGTAGTTTTAACGGTTGTTTTTGAAATAGTTTTCTTTTTTTTTCTGGCAGTTGAGGTTGGTATCGCAGTTACAGCCCTGCCAGTAACTAGCTTCGTTTTGAGTTACACGCTGGACTCAACTAACAAGCTTTAGCTAGTTATACGAGGCCTTATACAGGGTGTTGTACCGCACTTATATTTTCACGCATTATACAGGCTGGATGCAGCCAGTTAACGTTGGTATTGAATTTGTCAGTAGGTACGTATGTGCAGTGAATTTAGGCGCCTTGTATGTACCGTCACGATTTTTTCCTTAGACGTCTTCGATGTATGAAGATGAGGTGCCTTCGAAGTTGGTCACGTAATGCAATAAAATGGGTACTGTTGTTATATGTTACAGTTTTTATTACATTTGTTTTGAATCAGTTCCGTGTTATACAAAGCTGGACGGACTCGGATGAGTGAACAAATTTAGGCATTATTGCTTATTCTATCCTAGTTATCGGGTCTAGCTTAAGGGCCGATAGCAGCAAGATATTTGTCTTTTTAACAAGCAATCCTAGAATACAGTTTGACTGAGCCATTTTCGAAACAACACTGTTTCCAAGATGTCTTTATTTCAATATGTAATGACATCCATGTCTTTATTTCAATATGTAAAAAAAAACATACAGTCGAATTAAGCACCTCCTTATTTTGAAGAGGGTTAAGTTGAAGATAGAGCCAAAAAATTTAAAGCAAACTTTTTTGATTTGTGAACATTCAAAAAAGCAAGTCTGCATTCAAAATACCTACTTGTACCGTAAGCTAATGGTACAAAGCCACAGTGGTCTAGTGGAGGGACTACAATTGTAAATAAATATTAATAAGTTGCCAGCATTTGGCTCGGGGTCCCACCGTAAACCATTTCTTTTGCTTGATTTATTATCGGTCTCGCACTTGACGACAGACTATTTGTATCAATGTGTTGTTTTAATGTCAGTGGCTGTTTGTTTGTGTTTAACTAGCATTATTAGCTTGTTGGTCTAGTGGTTAGTGGCCCTGACTGCTATACCAAAGGTCGTGGGTTCGATCCCCACCCAGAATTTCGTTTTGTATATTTTTTTGATATTACTCTTTTCCAATTTTCCTAAGAGTTCATGAACATTTTAGCATTTATCAGTCAATAACTTTGTTAGTTCCTCTATTCTTCCATTTTACCGAAGACCATATATTTCTCGAACTTCAATCGAGTTTCTACTCATTAACATGTCATTTACAATTTTATCCACAACATCCTCTCAACTATGTACCATAGTCTAAAATTTTCCATAAATATTCTAAAACATCACTTCAAATAATGCAGTTAGTTGCATCACTATTGTTGAGTGACGTGCCTACAGCGACATTCTTTAGGTTTTATCGATAAATAACTCGATTACCAAATAAATAAGTATCGATAAACAAAACCGAATCAGCGTTGGACAAGCATTACGCCTACAGACTAACGGTGTGGCTCAGAATGGAGGGTATTTTATATTTACCCGATTACGTGGTAGGAAGGTGTTATGACTTTCAATGCTATCTGACTGTTACTGGATTATTATACAAATTCTGTTTAGCTATTGTTTTACATTTGATATTTCTAGAATAAAGCAGAGGGGTTCAATTTGTTTTCAATTCTCTAAGCTAAAATTTCTACTTAGGACTTTATAATTAATTACATAAGTGTCAAAATAACTTAGGAGAGGCTAGTCTGATTGATTGTAGATGTACAACAATGTTTGACTTTGTCCTTTTTTACCGTTACCACTTAAAATTTACTGGGTGTTTTAACTAAGAGTTATGTCAAAAACCATCGTAACACATTGTGCTAAACGGTTTGCCTGCTATTTGTGGGAAAGAGGCATAAGTCCTTTACTTTATGACAAATGTCAGTTAGAAAGGACGGGACATGAAATTAGCGAAAATTCCACAGAGTGGCTACAAGCAGGAGTGTTGACTAACGTTTTTTAACTTTCGCGACTTCTACACATATTTTAGGCAAGAAACGGGTCTTATTTGCGATATAATTCGATATTACTTTTCTGGGTGGACTCAGTTCACCCGTTACCACGGTCGGTGCAGCTCAGCCATAACGAAAAGAAATATTAATTATATCGCGAATAAGACCCGGTTGTTGTCTAAAATAAGAGATTTTGTAGTAGTACCGACAGTAGCTACCGACGTCCTGTATGGACCCGGATGAATACAATTTATTCTCTTTTTATATAGAATAGGCATGATTACTAATCACCACACATGCGTCGGCAATTCCAAAACCCAATCCATGTAATTTGCATTTATTTAAATCTAGCAAATAAACTTCAATTGCCTCTCCTCCGTCAGTCGGCACTATCAAAGGGTACACAAATATCACTTCAATTAATCTAGAAATCGCACCAACATTAACGAGTCGTAAGTCTCAAGCAAAAGCTAAGAAACGCGAGACATTCCTCACCAACACCAAACGTTTGCGACCTGTTAAAAATATCCCACAAAAGGGACTTGCGAAACTATAAACATCGAAAGAAAAACGTTAAAAATGAAGGGATTTTACAGTTCTTACTACTTCATACATTCGTATTATAATTCCCGTCTCAACTAATGAGATTCAAGCAAAACATTTATGGCTTAAATGTCGCTAAATCCATTACGTACGGGGTACAGGCGCGCACGGAATCGAACGGAGTTTTATGCATTTCATATTTCTACGTTTATTTGGTATATCCAATTAGTATGATCATAAAATCAAACCGCTTTTACGGGAGGTCTCTTTGGCGAGGACATACGGGGACGTATTGCACCGAGCTTGATATATTTTATCGAGTAAATGTTTGAACAAATATTATGTTGACACATTTTTTATCGTGTATTTAAAACAACTCTACTCGTACTAGGCAATTAAATGTCGTAAAACTACGTGACTTTTTTACTATAAAACTTTCGACGGTTTAATCACGTGTATTTATCGGAATAACTCGACTAGTTTCAGGCCTAAACGAAGTCCTTAATCATGGGCTGATGCGGCTGGGTCGCGAATCGAATGCTACTTAATTTTATAAATTTAAAAATATATGTTATTATTTATACTAAACAAAAACATACACCATTAAAATTAATTTTATCTAGCTATTAAATAACATATTTACAAAGCGTCTAAGATATGTATGTCGTCATCTCCGTCAATGGCGGGAAACATGCCCAGGAGACTGGCGGCATTAGCACATTGAATAGCAATGCCAATTCTTTGTGCAAAATACAGCCCAGCCTTTTCTGATCACGGGTAGAGTCAACCAATACATAAAATATCTTGTCAAAGTGTTTGTTATCCAAGACCTCCGAAACAGTTTGATCGATTTTAATGAATTTTCTGTAGATAGAATATCAGCTGTATGACCAATATACCTATAAGGCAAAATAACCTTTACCGTTCTACAAAATGTAAGTTCTGAAAGCACTTTACACAAAGTTAATCTATGATTGCTATATATGTGACTTTATGAGCAATCAAATTGTTTTAATGGATGAATTAACGATGCTATTGACAGTTTAGCTGCTCAAGTACTTACGTACGGTAGTCGCTGGACGCATTCTTTTATTTTATGAGAGGTTACCAGACTTCCTAGCACCAAGTCTTGAAGTAATATTACAGTTGTGGAAATAGGCCCTAGGAATGTTTCAAGTAAAGAGGTTTATCGCCTTTCGTATGCCAGTTATGTATAAATAGTAACTTAGAAACTGTACTGTTTACTTTCAGGGTATTTTTTTTAGAGAAAACATAAAAATAAATCAACTATATGAAGCCTTTTAACGCCATTAAAAATATGAAAATCAAGCCAGCCAATATAATCTTTATGACTGTATTCAAATCGAATCCACGAAGTTATTTTCTTAATCCCCAAAAAAACTACAAGTCTAACATGTATTCTAACCTAAGCACACAACAAAATAGATTCCCATTTGAAGTAGACCCCCCAGACAATAGTTATTGCAAACTACAAACCAGCAATCAAGACCCGCGTTGAGTTACCAAGAAACAATTGACACTCGTCGACAATTGACAAGAAGCGATGACAAGCATCAAACAATACTGTCTTGTATCGCGTTAAAATCCATAAATCATAATTGCTTTAGATTCTATGCGTGCAAGAATCACTGGCCACGGTCGCCAGTGTGGCCACGGTCGCCAGAGTGGCCAGTCACTTGTATTGTGCTTTTATTACGAAATAATTGTGTTTCACGAGCACACGTTTGCGATATTGTGTGGTAAATAATGTACTGCTTTCATCTTAGATTGTAGGTTGGATAGGTTTCTAAGGGTTAGTAGTAATTACCTAGGATGAAGTGATTTTAGATTTTGAAAGGAGTTTCTAGAAATAATTTAATGAAAGAGGGATGTTATATGCGAGTAGAGGTACTGTAAAAGGTCTAAATTTACATCAGCTATCAGTGAAGTTGTATTGGAAATGGTTGGTCTGTTTTCGTTTTCGTGTTCATTCGTTTCGTTTAAGACTGTTCAGAACAAACAAACACACCAATAAGAAATGAAATTGATTTTGGAGGAAAATTACAAACAAAATACTTAGAGAAACAAATAAAATATAGATAAAGGAATTTTATTTATTCAAATGTGGTTCCCAAACAAAGCTTTAACTCAAGGTAATAGTTGATTTATAACTTTAAAATTTGATAAGAAAGTTTGTCCTTTATCGCAAATCTGGTCAGAAATCATAAAAAAATCAATCTTTGACAAGTCGCAATATTTTCTGCTCGGTCAAACCAACAGTCGTGTTACCAGCATTTGTAATCAGCTCGAGTTATTACACGTTTTCGCATAAAAATAACGAAAGTATTGTTACATGCCCAACTGCAATACGTACAATTCTCATTTTAATTAGTTTTTGATTGATTTATGTACGAGAAAGTTTTTTAAGGTCACTCATTTGAAGGTTTTTTAAAGTACACTAAAATGTTCCGGTCAATTGTGCTCCGTGGTACATTTTTGAAGTTTATGTGCAGTTTTAATATTAATCGATCAGTTTAAATCATGTTTGTTGTGGTTGGTTTTATGTGACAGTTGTAATAAACACCTTTGTTGTTGAGTGTACTTTAACCAATAACGCTTGCCTATAAATGTCTTACTGCTGGGTTGAAGATTCATTTTATATGACGTGGAGCTAGAAATTTATAAAATAAACTAAATTTTTACTCATGTTTTAGAAAATACAATATTATTTTTTGTTATTTCGAGATAAGTTTCAATTAGTTGAAACGCAATTAAGTTAAACTAAATATAAGATATTATCTTATTATACAAGTTTGGACAGATAATAGGACAAGGTCAACAGTGAAATGGTGTTGGCTTAATGAAAAGGACCAACACAATCTGTCTCGAAGGACCAACCCTAAGATGGAATATCTCACTTATAGGCTAACGGTAAACGCAAAGACGGTGCTAAAATATGCAGCTTTTAATGAGTAATGGTCGTCTTCGAAGTTCCGAACATAATATCTGAATATCTGCGTGTAGGAATTCAGATTAAAGTTGCAAAGTTATTTTCATTGTTACAGATAAGTCTCTTAAAACGACTGGAGATAATTAAATGATTTAAAATAAATATAATGATTACTTGCAGCATCTATTCAATTTATAATCTAAACCGGTACGGATAACTTCCTAATTAAGGTTCAAATCTGCATTTGAGACATCACATCAACTTCACACATCCATAAATCACATAAGACCACAAAGGACCAGATTCAAAATATCAACGTACCTACAATAAATACTCAACAGCCGTACATCAAAACACAGCAAATTCCTCTAAAATTTATTGCGAAAATAATTCCAACTTAACCCTATCGATATCGACGCGAACTGATCTTAAATCCGAATCATCGTATCCTAGGTAAGATGCTTGACCCTAAACAGCTCACTCACAGACTAACGGTCTGGACAAAGGTAGTGCTAAAATATGCAACACTTAATGTCAAATAACGCAAGTTGCCATCAAATCATCTGCATGTTTAACCTAAGCCTTTATTATGGTTTACTGCGAGTCTTTGACCGAATGCTTACATTAAGCTTAGCACGCAAAACCTTCTTCCGGGGTAAAGACTTCGCGAGTAGCGACATCTATGGACTGAATTTTAAATTATGAGATTTGTGTTTGTATGGGATTGCATGATGAGGATTGAGTTAGGGAATAATCAGGGCCGCTTATTAACACAAATACTCTTGAAAAAAAAAATATTGAAGACTTTAAAATACCCACTTACGACTTCACTTATTTATGAGCGTTTATACACTCATTAAGTTCTGAATATTTTTGCCAAATAGTCAATAATTTCATAATACCAAAACAAAAAAAAAATCTATAACTACAAAACTTTACAACACCTCTTTTGATCCTTAGAGACAATTCAAACAAAAAACACTCAAGTCCTATATCCTCGCCTATTCCAAGTGCAAACAATTCCAACGACTCGCCTACAAGCGAATGATATTTACGCAAATCTAGATCCAGTTTACCATACAGGTCAACTAAATTCAAGTTAATCTTGACGTAATAGGTTATTGTTCACAAAGAAGCAACACCGGGTCCAGAGGACTTGGTACCGCTACGACTTAAAGTTATATTATCGCAGTTGTGGAAGAGAGACGCCGATATAAACCGTGTACTGCGCTATCTCGCTTACACAACTGCGATAAATATTACTTTAAGTGGTAAGCTCCAAGTTTCATCTTTAAATTTGTCTTACAACCGGTCCTCTACATAGTTGCATTGGAATTGTTTTTACCGTTTTACGTTAATTTTCTTTTTATTGAAGGGATTATAATGAAGAGCAGAGTATAGCATATTGACAAATTTATTTTTTGACTTGTTCTTTTGTGCTTTAGGACTGCGGATATAAGGACCATTTGTAAAGTCTTTAACGAAATATCTTAAATGACATAAAAGTGCGATGAAGAAATATTTAACTCAACATAAAAGTCAAATGTTCTTAAGAAAAATAAATATCACAGTTCGCAATAAGGGCACCTTCTTACCTACATAAACTTAAATAGTAATAAACTACAAAAATAACTTAATTTTGTCCCCCATGCGGTGTGAAAACAGAAAAAAAATGGCAGAACTCCAAAATCTCACAGAATTTATTTAACAATATCGGACCAAATAAGTAAATACACTTACCGCGATACTACCGCATATATCAATGTTAGAAAGGGATGGAAATACAATAAGCTTCAAGTAAGAAAGAGATGGGAGTAGACATCGTAAGGTTGCATTAAAATGACACGACGCGGTCGGAGGCGAAGTGATGTCGAAGTAATTTTTATTTTATAAACTTAATACGACGTACTGTGAAATTTCCTTTAAATATACCAGTATTTTACAAGATTAATATGTATTTTTCTTTGGCTTTTTTGTGAAGAATTTGTGTGTAAGTAACGTATTTATGCATCGATGAGAACAACTGTCAGGGACGTATGATTTGTGGGATATGTATTTTAATGTGATATTTAAAATCTCCTACCGTACACTTAATGAAATAATGTAAAATTTGCCTGCTATAAGCAATTTTAGTTAGACTTTCAGTCTTCTCGGATTGATCTGAATGTTCCATTTTATATAAAACTACATGACCTTCAAAACCTATTTAAACATTGAAGGATATTGATGAAATGAATATCCTTATAATGAAAGCATCCGTCATGAAATTGTCGATAAAATTACTTCAACCAATAAACGCAATTTAATCATGTTCTTTTTCCTAATACTTTTTTATTCATGCCATACAAATCTCCCATGTCTATCAGAGGTATAAAATAGCACATTTTTTAGTAAAACAGTCATAAATAAAAAAAATACTAAATCATTAAAACAATAACTCATAAAATACGTAACAAACCCATTCATTAAACTTGAAATAACAAACAAAACTAAAAAATTACCATCAAAACGCCATTACGTTGTTCGACACGAGTATTCAATGATAAACTCATAATATACACCGTGATTTTTAGGTCGTTTTAAAAAAGTCGTCCACACAATGTATCCGTCATAAAATACCTCTAGGCGCGAATATAATTTTTTTATCATTAATTAAAATAATATGCATGAAAAAAATAAATAATACATTGGAAATATGAAACATCCTGTTAAAAATGTTTACGTATCAAACTGTTGAAGATACATGCTACATACTTACTGCGAACATTATGATTGCAATAGTAAGACAGCTGTTTTACGCTAAGGTGAATGACCTGTGATAAGACGCCGCCGCGCCGCCCGCGCGGCCCCTTTGGCACAAGGTTCGGACCGCGCTCACTACAGAGTGTTCGTAAAACTGCCTTGTGTCATAATAATGAATAATATTTTTATTCATTCAAATCTTAAAAAAAACATATTTTTTTATTATAAACGTTTACTAGTCATTGGATACATGAACTGGGCTGCTTTTTTAAAACGACCTAAAAGTCACGGTGTATATTGTTACACAAAACTATAATAATCTATGTTAATATACAGATTCTTGAATCTTGAACCTACATCTTATAATATTGCAGTTGAAGCGAGACAGAGCTATACAAATTGTAGAGCGGCATCTCTCTTCCACACTTGCGATAATATTACTATAAGCGGTATTGGTAGGATGTCTGGTTGCGGAGCGCGTTTCTTTCGGGTGTCTCCAACGAAGACTGTCGGAGCTGCAGGGGTCCTCCGTAATGTGTGGCCATTAAAACCACGGGAAATATTTACAATATTTTTGGCAAAGAGAATATGTTTATCTAGCTGTTTTTGGTTGAAATAGAACGGAGATTATGACAAAGCAGGTTATTTATTTATTTATTTAGTTGTGAATGATTTTTTTAGGTGGACAAGCCATTGCTAGTGGATTTATAGATAAAACCTCGATATAAAATATTCAGGTGTCGAAGTGTCCTACGGCAAGAAAAAAATATTTACGATGATTCAAACTTTGTGACAATAATTTGTTTGCACGCAAATAATAAATATTAAATCATTTCACACTATTCCATCGAAAACGTGTAAATTAACAGTTTCAGGGCACTAAAGAGTACTAATGATATTTTATTACTCTAGCACTCGTTTATACTTCCTCTTTATTAAAATAATTCAAGATATTACACCTTGAGGCAAAACAATTTTAATGTTTGTCAATATGACACTAAAAATATTAGAAACACCTCTAGTACCGTAATCAAACAATTTCTAGCATTTGCGGGTTCAAATGAGGGTCAAATATATTATAACTTTAAAATAACAAATCTTAAACGTTAAACCACAAGATTCACATCTAAAAAGCAATAAAACCTTATCATTATGAGAAAACATTTAATTAAACATCATAACTGCACAGACAAGCAGTATTGTCGGCAAAATTGCGGCCACTAAGTCAAGTCCATAATAATCATAATTAAAATTGCTTAATTAAAACTAGCAATTTCCTCCCGCTGTTTTCATGACCACACAGTAACGGTTCCTTCGATTTATGACGCGGTATCGGAGAGCGACGACTGCGCTAATTGGTGCGTGTTCAAGCTGCGTCTGCGCATCGCACGTATAGTGCTGCTAAATGTACGAACATTGTGTTTGTTATAAAGGCAGCCAGAGAGAGGTGACGTGATTAACTTGATGTCCCCCGCTGCTATTAGACAGACCAATTAACGTAATGATTAAGTGTTTAGTTTGTTCATTAGAGAGGTCAGAGTTCAATGAGGATCATTTTTATCAGTTACAAAAGATGTTGTTTTTAAGGTATGTGGGATGACCAAAGACTGGAATGTCAATCAGTCTTATGCTGTTCGTTTCATGCCGTCAATTTTTATCCATTTCTTCCGGTAAATACAAAACTAAAGCTCCCAAATGGATAACCAAATAACTTACAAATATTTCAAGCCAAAGTTCGAATAAATATCTAATGCCTACATTCTAGAATCACTTCACTAATAAAGACTTCTCGATTCCGTCAAATACTATTTCTTGCTAATTTAAAATACTGGCTAAAACCATCGTCCTAAATTTTTGGAACCCTTATATCTATGACCGTAAACTTTATTTTCGTACGTCAATCTAATTTACAAACAGCAAAATCATATATACAGATCGATAGCTCAATATATACTGGTTGTCCGTCTTAAATCTCTTTCTATGCATTTATTTGTGACTGATACCGTTAGATGTTACCACTGGTTACCAGTTATGTTGGCACGCATAAACAAACCGGGGGCTTGGAATACTAGATAACTTAGTTTTGTGAAGACACCGCTTATATCTGCAGGGTAAGCAGGAATACGAACCTCTTTAAGTAAGGTTATTGGAGTTGTTGAAGCGAGATAGCGTTATACACTTAGTATAGTGGCATCTCTCTTCCACAACTGGAGCAGTTCTACTTTAAGTGGTGGTAGACTCTCGAAAGGGTTATAGTCAAGCAGATTGGACGTAAACTTTCAAATTCCGTTAGCGTATAATTATAATTTGTAGGCTATTAGACTATGAGATAAATTGATCGTAATACTAATTGGATTTAATGCCGCAATGTGTATAGATTCAGATGCAGGTGAATATTAAATTACTATTATATTTGCTTTTTACCCTTCCAAATATTTTATGAGACAGAAATATTGTAATCAAAATTTAATCTACGACATCCCTTTCATCCAAACTAATTTCTTAAAGAATTATTTTCTAAAACCCTAACTTAACAAAGGTATCACTAATACTAAAGGTTAAGACGTGAAAGACTTAATTACACACGAAGATACGTTATACCGGAGTTCTTGAAACAAAGGTTTATCTTAACTAATATGTTATTAAGTGATTCTGCTAAACATTAATTTTAATTACAGCCCTTTTGGGAGGCAAGACTGAATTTTAGGAATATTAGAAGGTTATAATAATAATATATAATATTAGAACTAACTGTTAAAAGTCTATATTCAATATTGTGTGGTAGAATTCTTCGTTTTTTAGGTAGTATTTTGGCTAATTCAAAACTTGTACCAGCAATTTGTGTTGTCCTAGTTTTATTTATCGTATAATCGATATTGGGCTTAAACTTCTTTGGAAATAGGGAAAGGAACAAGCACTCATCATCAGGATAACATTCCAATTCCAGATATAATTGAATAGGCTATGTAAGTTTTTTTTTGTAAACTATATATATAAAAGTTGTGTTTTGTATAATGAAGCTGTGATAGCCTAGTGACTTAGCAGTCCTACGGTCCTACCGTAGGACTGCTAAGTCAAAGGTTTGCGCCGCCCAGGGCGCGCACCGATTTAAGGAATGTTTTGTGCGTTTTAGAAATAAATATCATAGCTTCTGAGTTTCGGAAGGCACGTAAAAATGTGTGTCCTGCGCCTGATCTCCCTCCGGTCGTGTCGGATTGCCGTCCCATGGCCTACGAGAATAAAGGAACAGACATTGGTTCGCAAAATTATTGTTGAGTTGTATTTTGAAGTCCGATATACTTTCTTTATAACGTTTTGATGGAAGTAATACTGAAATCGAAAGACTGTAATTTGTAGAAAGCAATAAAGAAGGTAATTTTCTTCTGATTTCTTTTTCCCACAAATACGAGGAACAGATAAACAAGTGAGTGAGAACACGTAATGCCCTCCATAATATTATTTAATAGAGAAATTCGTATTTGAATCGTAAATCATATTGCCTAGATATGGTTTCATTTCGGTTTGGTCCAAGTTGTAAGCGAATTAACTCGGAATTTTATTATATTATCACTTTTGATATATCTATTTTCTTTTGAGAATTGAAAATTTGAAGATTGAATCTTTTTGAGAATTGAATCTTTGAATTGAAAGTTTTTTTTATGAAACTTAAAGGTTTTCTTGTCATGTTGACAATAAATCAGTGATAAGAAAAAAATAATACTTAAGTAATATACCACTGCAGGACAAAGGATTGATTTTGCTTTTTTTATTTCTATTAAGACTGTCTTGAGTGTTCCGTCTCTTGGGACTAAAATAGTGTATGTGAATTGAATGTCTAAGAAACCCCCAAGATACAAGTACTAAATTCCTTAGTGCGGGAATCGTTTTGTTAAATAACATCAGTAGATGGCATAGTGAAACTCTTTCAGGAAAAAAATGGTGGGGAGTGAGTCTTCAGTCTTGAGTTTTAAGTAAGGCAAAAATCCATGAATCCCGCTCCCGTTAAAACCTTGTACCACCAAACCACAAGAGAATACACCACCGCGGCATAACCCGGTACAATTGCAGATGCACCGCAAATGATTTCCTAAATTGTTTCAGCCCCGAGGCGCACAATGTTGCCTTAATTCGAATCCAACCTCGGAATGTACCAAATGGTGAGGTTCAACAGTGAGAATTGTAGAATTAATGAACGTGAGTAATATGATGCTCTGGTGTTTTCAAAATGCTGTAGAAAGATGTATTTTTAGTGTTTTCCCATGATATGTTAGAGTACAGTTTCCAGTCTTGCGAGGTTAAGCCAAATACTATATTTTATATTAGGTGAACCTAACAACCAATTTTGAATGGATACTACCGAAATAAAGCGAGGACTGATTCGAAGTGACGCATGATAGAGAATAGAGGACTTAGGCTTGGACAAACACGCCCCCTTTACCCAGCTATGGGTCATAACAAGTTAGGAAAAAATGCAAGACAGTACAAAATCTGTAAGTAATAATGAGCCATAGAGTACTATGGCTGTGTACTATGGCTATTAAAGAGGACAAGAGGAGATACTTCTCTTATTCATCTCTTGTCCTCTTCAATTTATGTTTCCAAAAAATAAACTTAAATTAATTTCTAGTATTCACACTATAAACGAATGTCGTACGTTATGTAATTTTTAAGTAAAGCCTTATACTAGAATATCGAAGCATTAGAGATGTTCAGATAGGCACCGTATCAACTGTCACAGGATTTTCAATAAAAACCTCTTTTAATATCAGTTTACAACTTACGCAATTTCATGCACATTTTATCCTACACATTTCTTCTAACTGTGAAATTGGCACTTCGCAAGTTCAAGTATCAAATTAAAATCTAAATTTAATTTTAAAATCATGTTACGACCTAGGTTTAGAAATTCCATACAAGCGAGAGCCCTTAGCTGACTCGTTGCAAATAGCATGCCTCTATTCGTTAAAATATATAGATACTAAAAATAATCTTAGATGGAAAACCTTGACTAGAACAAAAGGTAATAAACCATTCGCGAGACAGATGGTAAAATAAAAGAGGTTATAATAAAACAAGATGGGAAATAAGAAAGAGCAAAGTAAAAGAAATAATATAACTATAAATAATCATATTAAAATTTTAAGCTTTAATGCACTACGGGTGCATGGGGTCCAGCCACCAACTCATAATATTATTGAAGAGTGCAGTTTCCACAACTGCAGTAATGTTACTTACTAGTTGTTGCCCGCGACTTAAAAAGTCCGTTTAAAATTAGGGTGGCATGACATGTAACTCCATATCAAATTTCATCAAAATTGATCCAAACTATTTGAGCGTGAAAGAGTAACAAATTTCCATATATCCATCGAAACCAACATTCGCGTTTACAATATTAGTGGGATAGGACGTTGTCAACAATCACCGACAATATTTTCATTACATCACTACACATTACTAAGCTAGTGTTGCAAAACACTCACTTATACTCCATTTGTTTAGGTAATTAACTAAATGTAAACAATCTTGGTATGTCTTTTAAACAAAATGTGATCTTGAAAAATGTAAAATACGTTTTATAACTTGAAATACATTCAGATTTTCTAAAACTATAGTTATCTGATTTGTAAGTAGTAATATCCAAATTAAAAAATACTTTTTTGGTTAAAAAGTAACGCCAAGATTGTTTACATTTAGTTAATTACCTAAACAAATGGAATATAGTTTATCGATAAGTATGACTATCCTCATAAAGTGTTTCGATAGGTGTAGCGCGGAGTTAATCGCATTAAGGCGAGTCAATACATTATGTCCTTGGGTACGGAACCAAATCATTCGAGTAGGTATATGCTAATACAATTTACAGGCTGGTATTTAACAAAATAACAATGGTTTAGAGCTTGTTTTAAAACGGAAACTAGGGGAACGTATAAGATAATTTTAGAAGAACAATGATCATGATGACGATTATGATTCTTACATCCATAACAGCATTTGAATTGTTACTGCTCCACTTTTTCCATCTAAATACTCGTTGCACCGATGAATAAATGTATAATAACATTACCGCAAAAGGACCGCAATCAGATTTTATCTTAATCCGCCGTTACTGTGAATAACGTCAATATATTCTCCCGATCGTTCTCCGCAGTCCAATTACACCATTAACAGCCCACTAAAAATTAACTGGAACTCGATTACAATTCGCCATAAAAAGAAAAAGCATCCTTCATCACTTGTCAGTCGCTAACGCCAATTAAAACAAACTAGTGTTGGTCCTGATATCCATAAAAAATATACACTTCTCACTTGACATAACACGAGTCGACTGGCGTAAAAGCATTACTAAGTTTCCCTTTTAAGCGGCATCCAACAGTGTCGAGTTACCGGTCTTGGCGAAAAAAAAATACACTTTCAGATTAGCAATTACTATATACGAAGCGAGACTGGATAAAAGCCTGCCTCCCAGGATTATATCAAGCCGATGCTAAAAGCCGGTGCAATTATACGTGAACTTAAATAGTCAAATGGATCCGCCCGACATTTTGATAGGGGCAATAATAATTTTATTTTTACGATCACAGTGCGCAAGTTTTGTGTTAATACGACTTGTTGTGATGCGGCTTCTTTTAAAAAGAAAGCATTACGATGTTTTTTCGATACAATAATTGCGAAGCATTAACATTATAAATATGTAAATCAGACATCTTTTACCGTACTTACTCGGGGACCACTCCGCCCTGTGACTTAGTTTTAATAATCGTTTAGTTCGTTTCGGAAAGGAATATTGTTTTCGTTCAGGTTTTAATTGATTTAGAAGATAACAGAAATATTTTTAGTCCGCTTAATTACAAATTCATTTATAAGTAATTTGCATATTGATTCCGAACGAACGGTAAATTATCTGATAAGAAATATTGGTCGTCATTTTCGTATAACATTGTATATTGATTTTATATCGAGTATCTCTGAGATTTTTTTTATAACTTCATGATTTGTGGCCACTGTTCGTCGCCAGGAGATTATAATGTAAAGCAAGGCTTTACGACTATAAATAACATTATCAATTGACATCACGAATGTCATAATCCTTAATAATTGATTCTGAAAATGTCAAAACAGTCGCGACTACGATCAGTTTTATGTGATTCTCTAGCCTTAAGAGATCCTGCTCGTAAAAATATCAATTCAATCATCACATACGTCTAGAAGGTAATTTATTAAATGCATAACAGACTGGTCGTTCTGAACGCAATACTTCAAATGATTTGTGGTCTTCTTAACATAATTTTATTGACGAATAATTTGCATATGTATTTTTAGAACCCCAACTTGGCTGAACCTTTGTTATTTTTACGACTTTTTTTATCTTCAATCGCTTTATTTAGTCCGCATTTAATTTAAGGCTATAAAGTTTTGGGAATTAAAATATTGTGTCACAGTTTCACATGTTTTATTACTCACACTAATCAATTTTGTTT
Source organism: Chrysodeixis includens (assembly GCA_941860345.1). Lineage (NCBI taxonomy): Eukaryota > Metazoa > Arthropoda > Insecta > Lepidoptera > Noctuidae > Chrysodeixis > Chrysodeixis includens. The sequence continues at coordinate 13,131,263 of OW796096.1, forward strand.
CTGGTTTTACGAGATTTAGGCTTGCTTGTACTAGATAAGGCTTAATTAAATGAACATAGCTTTAATTCAGATGAGCGTGAAGATCTGGTTAATTTAAACTGATTTTACAACAGAAAGGTTATTTAGTGAGTTCAGGTTTGGCTGTGGTCATATAAATTATTTTTATTCTTAGTTTGTATGAGTTATATGACACTATCTTCAGAAGATTAAAAAAATACAATATTTTCGCCTTATAATATGTATAAAATTTAAACCTGAACTCATAATGTATGTGTAAAATATACTGAATATTTCGACTCAAAGGACCAACAGTGTCAAACTCCAATTTTTTTCATTTATTAGTATTGCACGCATATAAAAAGTACTAATTTTATTACGATTTTTAATTCTAAAAAGCATTTCTATATTTTCCATGCTAGTTAAAGTAACATTCATTTTATTATTATCTTCGATATAAAGGACCATATAAAGTGTAGCTCCTGCCATCGCAGTGACAAGGTGGTCTATTCCTGCGACCACACAGAGATTTATGACGATTATGAATATTAAAATGACATTCTTGAGAATGAAATTTAATTTATTGTCTTATTAATTCTCTTCGGGTGATTCTTGTGTTTTGACTGCTAGAGATATGCCTTAGGCTGATCTATGTTCATGAAAACTGGTCGAAAAATATTATTACTGGTTTACTCTCGCTTTGCTAAAACTTCTACTTAGTTTGGGTATTTTTGCGAACCCTCAAAAAACATTTAAGAGACACTTAATCCGCCATAAATACGATGCTTAGGCTAAATCTGGAATTGCAACGACTTAACATAAAATACATATTTAATATTAACATTTAAAACCTGTTTATTTTCTCACATCGACCTTGATGTTCCATTGTTTTTTTCTTTATTAAATTATTACAATAATTTTATTCGGCGACTAATTTTGAACACCTAGGAGATTTTTTTGTGTTTAAAATGCATTAATATACAAATTGCTTGAAATATGATAAATATAGTGATAAAAATATGTATGATGGAGAATTAAGCGCTGTTATTATGCAATCATGAGGTATTTTGAAACGTGATATCTGTCTTTTTGATTGATAGATCTAGGTTTTTAGTGCTAAAAGGTTAAATGTGAAACACCTACATATTCACACATAAATATGTGAGTTTTTGTTGCTGTTTTGCATATTTTTTTAAGTTTTGTAACGACTCCATTTAATATTTATTTGACGATTAAGTCACATGTGCGGTGTGACATTTAGATATGCGTGTGTGTAGTTCGGAATGCAATTTAATAATAAAATATTTTTTTCTAATTATGAGGTTCTTTTTCTAACCAGCATTTTTTCTAAACTATGTAGGGAATGGCTTGTAGTGATAATAGGTTTAACTGTATATCTTATTATACAAAGAACTACTGGCTCTATTATTTATTTTATAAACAATGATGATGAATCCTTGATGAATCCCTAATACATAATCATTTTTACATAAAATCAAAACGGTTTAAAACCCTGGCATTAAAAGAACAAAACATTCTAAACATTTTTATTAATAATAATAATAATAGCGGTCCAGACCGATTTCGGCCACGGCGGCCAGTGTTACTATGACACCAGCCAGCTACGCAGTACATATTATAGTGCACAAGCGTGTGCGCAAACACAGGTGCACTCTCTATTCCTTTTACTCTCATAACCCGATGGGACGGTAATCCGACACGACCGGAGAGAGATCAGGCGCAGGACCCACATTTTTACGTGCCTTCCGAAACACGGAAGCTGTGATATTTTGTTTCTAAAACGCACACAACATTCGAAAAGTCGGTGCGCGCCGTGGGGATCGAACTCAAGACCTCTGACTTAGCAGTCCTACGGTCTTGCCACTAAGCTATCACAGCTTCGATTTTTATTTACATTTTTATTACTCTGTCCATGTCTTACTTTTTTACTAAAAGTCGTAAAAAAGGAAGCTTTTTACGATACTCTTCCTACATTACAAAATCGCTACATTTATATAACATTCCTCATGTAATACTGTTTAGTACTCGCTTGTATTCAATAATTCATAATTCCAAAACGTGTTAAGACTGACATTAACACTTCGACAGCATAGAGCAAACAAACAAACAGACAAAGCTTTGTTGAACTTTAGCATACTTAGGTTACGTTATGTGATACAATGTACCGAAGGACCAGTATTCATGTAGGTGACGGATTTTGGTCCTTTTGTACAATGATCATAACCGAGTGAATACACTGCAAAAGTATGTCAGGAGTATTGAATAATTAAAAATAGTATTTTACTACCTAAAATAGATCAAAATCCGCATTTTATCGCAATTCTAAACTACAAGTTGTTAAATGAAACAATTCATTTCAAAATTATTATGAATCATCGCCGACAAAAATGTAGTAACGTAACCTAAACAGAAATTATTCCCTTTATTATTCTGAACACGTAAAAGTCCCGAAAAGGAACGATATACAGTTTTTGTTTCGGCTTTCGGCGTACTAGAATACAAAAATAAGCGGCCAGTATAAATTGATCCTTCTTTCTTTAGGATGTCTTTTGATGGGAGACCTTAAAATTTGGTGGTTAATATCACGGCTAATAAAACTGTGTTTGCCCAAGTGGTAGCGTCTATGGGACTATATAAAATAAACACTTTTGAAATGTTTAAAAAATGTATGGTCCTTTAGGTAGAATACTTAAAGTCAAGATCTCGATTTTTTAACTACAAAAAGCTTCAACCGTGCATAATTAAAAATCTAATAACAAATACCTTTCGTAAATTTCTATACAACATAGTAAACTTTATTTTATCATAAAATACATTTGCGAGGAAGCTTACAAAGTCTAAACACACAAACTACATACCAGACGACTATGGCAATAATATTTCATTCAGATTAAAATCAATAAAAAAACGGCTGCTCACAGCACACTCATTTAAAGATTAAACTTGCTCTTTATTGAGGTCGTTTATACAATTTTTAATGACTTTACCTTGCAAATATGCCGCGAAATTACCAAAGCTCCTATTAAATGGAGGCATCGCAGCCATTTCTATACATTTATTATAATTCGTTTGATAAGAAACTCTTAGGCGGTCTACAAGATGAGCAACTTATTTGTTGATAACGACATTTATAGAGCATTACACGTATCTCGGAAATATGAATTTTAATTACTCTTTTGCGGTCAATTCTGTTTAAAAACAGCAATTGCTATGTTCAATTACTATTTAAATACAAAGCAACTAAATTTTTCTAGTACATGCAAATCATTATTAGTAAAAATAACACCTTCATTTTAATACTAGCTGAAATTGACAAGTCAAAATAATATCACCCTGATACATTTTAACATTTTAACCATTGTTAAAGCTTGTAAAACTGCCACTTGCCTAGAAAGGTGAGTATAAAATATTCATAGAAAAATTACTAGTAATCTTTGTATCCCACTTTGTAGTAAGCCTAAAACTAGAAGCGTTTTCTCTAAGTGATGTCATTTAACTGATCAGAGATATCGATAAAGGATTTATGATTTCGGTATCGTTGTCTGTTTATTCATTCAAATATTCCGATTTTTATATAGAAGCTAGTTTTTAGACCTCATTAATATGTTCGTTTCTTGTTTTGGTAATATTAGGCGAGTTGCGAAACTTGAGATAATTATTGTGTTGTTATGACAGAAGGGTCTTTTAAATTCGTATTTAGATCAATTAGTGGTTTTATCTTGATTTGATCGGAATACCTATTGGGTGAGGAGAACTGTCAAGAAAGATTTAATTACCATCAATTTATAGGAAAGAAAGGTCTTTGAACTGCTTTGAAAGTTTAGGTTAAGAAGGTTTATTCAGTAAATATTATAGTTTTGATACATTTTAGGAAAGTTTACAAAATAGTAAAATCTTGTGTACTATGAAAGTTGTTTAAGTTATAAAATTTCTAGATCTAATGCCATTCTAGCTTTAAAAAAAAACTACTAAAATATATTTAAATCTAACCTAGTCTACACATGAAAGACCACATAATTACAAAATATTAATCTCAAAAAAACGTGAGATTCAAATGAATTACAAGAACTGTGGGATGATACACGTGCGCACGCGCATAGCATACGCAATAAAGGATTTTTTCATATTCCTTGTACCTTTGTGTCGACTATCGAGAAGTTATATCGTAAATTTTACCTCGAGATGATATCGCTGACGTACCTGCAAAAAGTTAAGGTTTTATTAATAAATTAATGTATAACTTTATTGTGGGAAAGTTGTTAGTATAATAGAACAAATTTTATGAAAAGGTTTTGTGTTATTTGTGACGTTTTTCTTACAATAGAAGAAAGATATTTTTGTCAGACCACTTTTAAAGATAAGCGTAGAGTAACGACGAAGTATTTGATTCAGTTTTCATAAGACTTTTGAGTTGGGATCGGAGGACCAAAATCTACCTACTGCGGATTCTTACTACAAAGACCACTTCTAATAACTAAACCTAAAATACTTTTTAAATATGAATCGGAAACAAGCTGAATACAGCTTTTAAGATAGAAATGTAGAGCAATGTAGAGTCTCTCCAAGTTACTACTTCAAAACACTTCCTGAAGTTAGCAGAAGTAAAACCTACTTATCCTAACATTACCCTCATTTAATACCGTCGGTTAGATGTCATCACCGTGTCGGAATTCTCTCATAAGCTAGACGAAGTGGTGAGCACACGAATTGAGATGAACGTGGAAGATAAATCCTGAGATACGACTTACTGGAAACTGTACTGTGGAGTGTGGGCTAAAAGGAAGGGGTCAGCGGGTTGGTCTTTACGTTGTTCTTTCGGTGTAAAACGACCAATAAATTAGTTAAAAGCTCTTGGTGTCATGGTGGGAGAAGATTTGAAGTTTTACCAGAAGCAATGAACTTTTTTCAAGTTATTTGTCGGTACATCCCAAATAATCTACATAGAGAGATCAAAAATGCAATTTTTCAGTGAATTATTACGATCAGTGTTGACAAAGAGAAGCGAGGACCCCTTAACTCCTATCCATAGCAAAAAGTAAATAAATCATACTTTTTCTTTCTGTCGATATAACTCAAATACTATCTACTTCTGTCTGTCGATCTAACTGACTTCAGAATATTAGAAACCTTATTTATTCAACCTTCATTAAATTAGAATTCCCCCCCGCTTTCATCCACAACTTGGGATTTCCAAAAAAGCCTTTTGTTCTTCAAAAATATTTGAGTGGCACGACGTTATAAGGTGCCTCATGTGAATCGTAACACAGTCGGACGTGTTCCGTCCTCGCCCCGAGTCACGTGGGAGGGTAGACTGTAATAACGTCCAAACTTACTTTTAGAACTCATATTATATGTGTGGGTTTGGATGTCATATCAGCCATATGGTATGAAGTGCATAGGTACTTTCATCCAAATAACTTAAATAATAATGTATCAAGGAAAAAAACTGTCGATTATTGTGACATACATTTTTTGTCTGAAATGGATTAAAATGAAGAATCTATTCATACTAAATACAACTTATAGCTATTTCAGTAAATAAAATACTCATCAACATAGTTCTTATATTGTTTTTTCAACTCGCTACCTATAAAATCCTATAAATTATAATAAAAATATAACATCTAGCTTACTTTATTTCACCGCCATGTAAATTAACAAACAAAACTACAGCCAAAACTCAACAATCCAAAAAACCATTCAAAACTAAATTCCACATCTTACCCGAAACAATCCTTAAACAAAATTGAACTACATTTCAAACGCAACCTCTTTACACTACGCGAAAGACAATGCCCTCTGGCTGGATTTGTTAGAACAGATTTTATTACGTATATTCCCGGTCAGAGTGCTAATGGGTGGGCAAACATCGCTACTGTGGGCTATGCTGTCTATGCTGTGACGAAACGGGATCGTGTGGCTATGGATAGAGCGATAAATGTTGAAATTTGTGTCTCTATGTGTAGAGAAGCGTTTTTGATAAACTGTGGCATTTGACGAACGCTGGTGATTTTTTGAATACTTTTTTTAGGAATTAATAACTTTTTTCTTAGACAGGAAACGTTAATTTTGAAAATAGACTTGGTATTCCAGGAAAAAAAAAATTGGCGGATTTGCAATTTGAATGTATGTTGAATATGGCCGGAGCCTATTTAAGCACGTAGTATTTTAATACGAACTAAACAATGTATTGAAATCAGTACTTGCAAAGATTTATGTGTTTCTTATGATGAACATGGGAAAAAATGTCATTAAACTTATTCCAATTCATACAAAAATGTCCTTTAAATGTCCATACATTCCTTTAGCATTAAACATAATACGTTCCTAATAGCTACTTATTACGTATTCACCTCACTATCTGAATTCCAAACTTGTCTTAATCACTAACCTAAGCATTATTCTAAAAATATGTATGAGAGGTTGAACATTAAAGTTTATAAACCCAAATATCCATGTTAGCTTAGAAACCTTACCACGGCATTCTAAAATAAGACAGTTACAGTTGTGCAAGCGAGACACCAACATACTCTGTGTAGAGCGCTGTCTCTTTTCCTCAATTTCCTCTTCCTTCAAGATGCTATGCCCCCGGTTTACTTAAAAGTGTGAATCAGTTACACAGTCCCAGCATTTCTCTGTGTATCAAAACAATGACAAGTGAAATTGTTTAACGGAATTTAAATTCGATTTGTGATGGGAATTTTCTTTTAGGTATGATGGGAAGTTTAAATTGCGAGAGTTTTATACAAATGCGTAAATGTTTGACTATCGTGTAATTGAAAATGCCTATGACAAATTCTTGAGCTTGAGAAAATGTAATAATAATATCCGTCTTTTGTTTTTGTATTCTAATATTCAAATCTTCATGGATTGTCCGTGTGGTGTCCGGAGATAAAGAATAGCACCACCCCATATCCTCCATTGGGTGTCGTAAAAGGCGACTAATGGACCTTAAGACCCAGTGCACTGTAGCACCTTGGGTCACCCGAATGGTGGCGGGTAAGCAACCAACAATCGCATTACCAAAGAGGGTTAGTGTCAGGCAGGCGGCCGACTATAAAACTATAGCCAAAACTTTAAGCAACATGTCTAAAAGACGTGTTGCGCCGACCCCAAGTAAAAATTGGGATAAGGGCAAGGGAATGATGATTCAAATCTTCATGGACTATGCTCCGACGGGGGTTGACGGTGTGTTATGGAGTACTTTTACCGGCTAAAACCACTGGAACGTCCTCATCTGCTTAAGGCCAGGGGCACGGGGTTTGCTTTCATATTCACCGCATCCGGCAGTATTAGCCTAAGCCGTAAAGTCCCACTGCTGGGCACCGGCCTCTTCTTATAAAGGGAAAGTTTGAGCATTGATCACCACGCTATCTTTAGCGGATTGTCAATTACAGATTCTAATATTTGGAACCTAATTTCCAGGGAAAATTCTAATTTATAAAGAGAATATTACTTTACATACTTTAAGTGTAGTTATACCAGTCTTGTCTGTCAATGAAAGTTATTCCCATTCAGTATTCAACAATCTTCTACTAAATTATAAAACAAATGGTCGAATACTCAAACTGTATATAAACATTGAAATTCAAGCCCGTTGTTAAAATTCTGTTTAGTATTTAGGGGTAAATCACATTCTTCAAATCAATTAAGTACTTTACGAGTATACCAAAAAAAAATAGAAGACTATGTTTTTATGAAAAATCATTTTTTTTATTTCAATTTTGATAATAAAATATGTGTTGCTTTTGTTTAGTTTGAATTTTAATTTTAATTGCTTTTTTATTATCATTTTTTAAATTTTATGGCATCGCATTGGACTGTTTCTAATTATGTTTTAAATAACACAATAAATAAATATCGTAAGATACTACAACAGCGATCTAAGTACTGTTCTCAGTCACAGGCAACAGCCAAGTAAGTACACATTTTTATGTTAAAACCCGACTTTTGTATTCTTAGCACATCGAAGACAAGACGTGATTCACAATGGAGCTCGTGCGAAATTCCATAGCTCATCTAATGTACATACATACATATGTCTGCTTACAAAATGACATGAATAATAAGCTCAAAATACCCTGTCATTTGGCTGGTTTGTATCAAAAATATAGGTTCCACCAATTTATAAGGATAAATTGTGGGGTGGTGATAATAGAAAACACAATTCTGAATATTAATGGTATAATAGTTACTAATTTAAAATTGCACTGGAATTTGAATGTACAACAATATTATAGAAATATTTTTGTCAATATAGAAAACAGGTTTTTGGACTTGAGGGCCAATTTCAATTTCCACCGATTTATACACCTAAATCACAATTGTAGAGGTCGCGAAATACATAAAGGAGTCTATGAATCTTCATTGACTTTCGTTGCTCGCTATACATTGTAAAACTTAACTTCCCACCCAAGTAATTGAAAAAGCTTTAAGTATAAAATATAAATTTTTCAATTATCTAGTTGCGTAAGTCTAAAGCCGTTGAGAAAACGTTAAAACGGAAGATGATTCATGCTCCACTCGTCTCCGAGTATGCATGGCAGGGAATATTCTTGTAAATAAGTGGACGTAAGACTATGATCCTGCTTTGTCATAACTTTAGCGACGTAAAACTGAACGAAACGTAAAAGGACTAAAAATAATCTTGCAATTTATTAAATGTTACTTAAGAATGACATTGTTGAAGGAAAACGGAGACAGAAAAGTAAAGGACGGATAATATTAATAGTGTTTTTTTACAGCTGAAATAAAATTATATGACATTGGATTTTATTAAAAGTAATCCATAGATTATAATAGCGATAACATCTAGGTATTAGACAAGGTTAGATATTGGAATAAAACTATTAACAAACATATTAAAAGAGATGCATTGTAGTTTCTTTAGAATCCAGTTTAAAACCTTTCGATGTCATTGCTTGAGTCACGACCACGGGTGAATTGACAGTGAGAATTAATAAAATACCAAATATAACAGCTGTGACTTCAGAATTAGCAGTAAGACTTGTAATTTGCATGACAACGTGTATGACGTTTGTAGCTTCTACAATAATATGCATTGCAGTATACACTGACATTTTATCAAGATACTGGCGTAGTTTACTCCAAGCACAGGTTGCAACAATGTCACAGGAAGTTACAATAAAAATATACTAAATGCCGTACCTAACTGTGGAAGTAAAGACAATTTTAATATAAATAATAGTCGTGTTTGTGATATGAATAAAGATAAGGATACACTATACAGATGTCGAAATAAGAGATTTTGTTAGATTTTTACTACTTTATGAACAGCTAGTAAATTGCATAAGGAAAATTTGTAGAGACATGTAAAGACATAAATAAAATCTGTTAATGATACCTCAATAAACAAGTATTTACAACTCAAATAAGCACAATCAATATACAATGAAGAGCGATTGAACAAGCAGAGAACAACAAGAGATACAACAGTACAAAAATAATTAAGCAAAGAAAGCAAAATATCAAACTAAATCAACTAAATACAATAAACCAAAATGATATCTAAATCTGAAAGTTATATAGGTTTAGAATCCCCATTACAAACTTTGTAAAATCCTTCTTTAGAATTCCGAAATTGCACTCGAAGACAACTAGAATTAACAATGCAACTATTTGTACCATACATACCTAACACAACTCAAAAGCTAGCAATCATTTATTCAAAACTCAAATAAAAGTAGTCCTAACCCTAAAACCCTTCTAGAATACCTAGAATCTCAAAAATCAAAAACGACCAAAACGTCCAGATTGACAAGAGCTCGGGCTAAATCCCCAAAACTCTCGGCGTGCACGGATCACGGGGCGGAGGCGACGCAAGGAATTCCGAACGGCCCGAATTCGAGTTGTCGGCTCGCAGCGCCTGTCGACGCCATCTGGCTGCTAGTGATGCGCTAGTAAGCTGTCGATGTCGATAGATTTTATTTATTTCTTTGTTATGTTTTTATTCATTTCTACCAAACTGGTCAACCGTGGCTCTTGAGAGAGGCAAGTGGAAGAAGAGTAGGGAGGCCTTTGCCCAGCAGTGGGACATCTCAGGCTAGTAATAATAATAATAATATGTTTTATGTAGGAGCATACATCCGCAGGGCAGCTTGTGGCGAGCTGTTTGTGTGTGGCGACACAACGGAACCTGAATGCCCCAGGGGGTCACTCTTTATGAGGACTCCCAGCTCTTTCTTGCCTTAACTGGCTGGCTAGAGAGGGGTCGCAAGAGCTATATGCTCGGGGGTGGAAGTGTCTAATGGCGTAATAACGAGGAAACCCGCTCCGGGTCCGTGACCCGCGATGGCGAAATCGGTGTCGCACCTCTCTACACCCCTTAGCCTGTACTCTCTGGTGTTGCCCACCTGCTGCCTATCGTGGCGGTATAATAGGGGGCCCATCTTGGACCCGGCGAGTCACCGCCTGCCAATTTTAATTGCATTTTCATGTATTGAAAGGCAGGTGCCATAGTTTTCCATAGTTAAAGAGAAGGAAAAACATCTAACATATCCTATCCATAGCCCAAATTCGTTTCATCCATAATTTGCAATAGTTTTGTAGCTACCTTGGGCCGTCCATGTCTGTTCTTTTATAGAGCAGGGGTGGATGGCCCTTGGTAGGTGCCCCATCACATTTTAGATTAAAGTTCTCAACAAGGCCTCTGCATGTTGGACCTGTGTCCCCGTGTAAGCCTTTAAAAAGGACCGGGTTTCTTCCCTTGAAGTTAGCCCGTGAATTAAAAGAGATACATAATAATAATATGTTTTTATTAGTACAAATACTACCAATAAAATGTAACAAATTGGATTGTATTTATCTAGAATTTTGCTGGTCGTAATATGAAAAGGATGAGTGAAAATTTGATCAATCTTTACTATTTTACGTCCGTTAAAAGTTACTTAATGTTTTGTAGTATCATTTAAAAAGTATTTCAAAGTATTATGTTACTTGTAAATAATGTTTTATTTTTTCTCTCTTCTATCAACAGAAATCGGGTCTGTAATAATTATATCATGTTGTGACTTAGTCATTGTGTGAGGTTATATAAATTTAATTTTCAAATTTAGTAGGTATATGAATATTCTTAATAGACCTATGACATTAATATCTATCGCCTAAATGGTAAGCTATTCATAACACATTTGAAATGCATATATTTCAACACGTTATATCTCAAAGTAGTCTTGTATTTAATCCAGTTTTTGCACAGCAACTTCACATAAATTTATGCTAAAGTCAAAAAATCAACGTATAAAATATAGAATTTATTTGCATGATCAACTATGAATCATTACTTTATTAGAATCACATATTCTTCTAAATACTTTCATGGATGTAAGAATTACCTAATTTATTTCAATTTAGTATTCATTATGTGTTTACTGAATTCGTTAATTCTTTATATAAGTAAAGATATAGACCTAATTAGTTTAATACTCAGAATAATATGCTTCATTTATCATAAGTTAGGCTTTAGCAGAATTATGCCCACAGCCATGAATGGTTTAATTATCAATTAAATTTGATATTTTAATTTAATTAATATCTCTATCAACTTATTTAGTTTATTGCTACTCGTTAATGTTATAATAAATTCTCGATACCATAAATTACGAAGCATAATGGTAGAAAATGGCGACTAATCGTTACCTATGTAAGGTTATTAAAATATTTTTCGATATTTTGCTATCAACAAAAAACTACTCGACACTTCTCATCACTATTAAAAGCGCGGCAACATCGCCATCTTTCATCCCTCTCGTACACATCCCTAATGTCGACTATCTCTTTCCCACACCGACTACCTTATTTAAATAAGAGTGAGCGTGGTTGCAATCGGTGTCCCGTTACATTTTAAGCCCTATCTTTATCGTTTTAGAGTGGTTTTTTGTTTGGAGGTTAGATTAAAAGGTAAAAAACCTGCAAAGGCAGGTTACCGAGCGAGCGAGCGCTCTCTACTGGAAGACACTTGACTTTAAGAGTGTTTTGGCCGGAAATATGGTCCAATTTTTGATTGGATACCGACCTTGACATTCGTGATCCCTTTACAATTTAGGTTAAGTCAGCAAATAAAATTATTGACATATTTTCTGATACCAAATTATCTAAAAATATACTACTTAAAGTATTATTAGTATTTGTATAAGCGCATACCATATAAATTATTATTGAACGTGATAAAATATTAGCGTTACACTTAATAATCACTCAGACTCAATGATAAGATCTCACTTAGCATAAACTTATAGTAATCGACTAATAACAAGTTATAATAATGACATTACAACTTAAACAATATTCACAAGCCGCGATACCTCAAAGAACACGATTTTAAAACATACTTTCCTTGCGAACTAAAGGACCAAATTTTTGGTCCTTCGACCCCAACTTAAGCATAAGAAATTGTTTTTCCGATGCCACTTCGGTATTTAGTCTCTGTATATACTAATAGCAAAATACCTCTACATTTAACTCCAGACTTTATCTCCGGTGTAAGTTCCAAGATTTTCTTTCTATCGATTCCACGTCTACCTAAAGCTAAATTACAGTTTAAAAAGTAAAACCGTCCGTTTATCTGCAGCGCATGATCCTGCGTCAGTTAGTCCCGTTATTACGACACTGGTGAGCGATAGGAACCTGTCATGCGTGCTCTAGGCCCAGACCTATGTCATTGCTCTATAATGCAGTTGTCTCTACATCTTATCAAGGTTGTATCATCTTTGTATTATAGTTCACTTATCTTTGTTTACTAAGGAGAGTCTTGTAAATATGTATATTGGTGAGTATTTTCTTTACGTTCAGTGTTAAGTTAGTTTGTCATGCAGTCGTTGAATGCTTTCTTTCAAAATATGTCACAGTAAAGGAAATTCCTTTCGCGTGAAAATCAAAGTGAATGAATCCGCTGATGACATCTCAACGCAATGTAATTTTATCTTCAAAGACGAACCACTATCAGTATTCATAAGAAATGTAAATTTGAAATATATTTAAAGCAAAGTTGTTAAACAATTAAGATAAGACGTCGACTATCTCTGCCGGAAGCACTTCGAAAAAAATGTGTAGTGTGTATAGTGCTACCTCTCTTTAAAGAGGGCTTTAAGTTGTACAGACCTATTCAATTCTGGTGTTTACTATATTCAGTACTTCATACATAAAGCGATAAGACGAAAAGGACCATAAGTTTAAACAACAGTTGGTCCTTTTACTCTGGTCTTTTAAAAATTAAACATACAAAGAAAATAGCAATATACTTTAAAACCGAACGCAGTAATTAATAAAGATATTATCAGTACATGTAGAACAGAACACAACAATAACTCATATACTATCCCACACATAACTCAAAGGAACAAACAAATGATCTAAAAAAATCAAAAACCGATTCGGTAGCGCGAAGAAAAATGGCCGCTCGCGTCAGTTACGCGAACTTCGCCATATTTCACAGACGCCCACGGCAATAAGAACTAATAGATAACACGGACAAATGATGAGCTATCATTCAAGACTCTCGCATAAGTTAAATGTTAGAAGCTCAATACTAGAAGTGTACATTGTGTAAGGTCCTACGTTCCTGTGCTTTCGGACATAAGGACCGTGTCTTTGTCGCGTTTAAAGACCTCGTCGTTTATATTTATTGCTGTTCAACATTTTGTCATTTCTTTGCCTATAAAAAAGTACTTTAATTTGAATTGTCGTTTCTCCTCTTAAACCTGCACATACATACATTCTTATGCTGAAGCTAATTTCAAATTCTACCAGTTACAACGGCATCCGTCTTCAAAACAGTTTCTTTCACCTATTTCACCATTAATTGCTTCCAAAAAACTTTCCCTATGCACAAAATGTCTTCTTAAACCCCTTTAAGGAACCCGACACTCGTATGGCAGTAACCGAACCCTGCGGTCGGTAGGTAAACGATTCGTCGCCCAGTTGTAATTCAATGCCGAAGTGTCAGTAGGTTACAGGGAAACGTAGCTGTAATCAAATATGGAGAATGTAGAGTTATGAGGGGCCTAGTGGTGGAAATGTTGGCGCTGAATGTGGATAGGTTGTAATTAAGGCTTTAAGTTAATAGACTAATATGTTGTTGTGAGGAATGGCTCTCGAAATTGTTATTTTTTTTTTATTTTAGGTAGGTTTCCAAATGTTTTGAGACGTTTGTCGTAACGAAAACGCTAAGGATATTTTACGAATGTACGGTACATACATATATGATTATACTTATGTAGGAGACTACTTTAAACCTCTATGCAAATAATGGTAATTCTGAAATAATATACATGTACTAGTCTATCTAGAAACAAGCATCTGAGATGAAACTGAAAGTCTTTGTCTTCCATTAAAACTCAAAATAGGTCACAATAAAAACTCAAAACTATAACCACTACCAAGACTAAACAAACCAACAATCCATCACCAACAACACTTTAAAATAGCCGACAAAACAACTAACACCACCCGATTAGGTACAAGCATTTTAAACTCGGTAGTTAGTTACTAACAACTCGAATAAATAAACCCCGGCTATCTTAAAGGCACAGAGAGCGTCATCAATTCGCGTGGCGACTGCTAACTCTTACTGCTATACCAGGTACATTACTCAAAGGTACCCGTTACTTAGGATTTACAAGCTTCTGCTGTGGCTTTACACACAGTTTTGAATATCGGAAGATTCGTTTTGATTTAAGTGTTTATTTTATAGATATTTTAGGCTAGTGTGATGTTCTTGTTAGTTTAAAAAATCACTATTGGTTTACACACAGATATACTAACTGAAATTCGCAAGGATTTCTACCTGACCGCTTAAAGTTTTAAGCTGTTAAAAAGAAAAAGAACAACTGTCAAATAAATTAAACAATGATCTGCACGATGATATTAATATAAAGTTTTCATTATCAAGTAATTTTATTTTCCTACATAGGCTTTCCTTGGGGCATGAGAGGCTCATCGAATTCAGCAAAATACTGGAATTCATGGCGTGACTACCTATCTGACCTCTACAATAAATTCCGAGCCAATAGGAATCTAAAACTTACTTCTATAATACTTTTGCGATTTGACGACGATAGATGATACAAACATACAAATAGGTGAACGATTTATTTTATTACTTAGAAATGTTAAACCTAGCAATAGTTTAGTACTTGATATTAACCATACGACAAACCTAATGAGCGTTTTAAGTAAAAGATAAGATGAAGAAATAAAAATTAGATGTGTTAGCGGCTAATAGTAGGAGGTTATTCATTAAATGTCAGGGATAAAGTCTTCTACAGCTGAAAAATGTGTTTGTATAGCGGCATCTTAAGTACCTAGAAAATAGATTAAAAAAAAAAAAATCATTTATCTATAAATTTTGTACATATTAGAAACTGTATGGTACTTTCACGATATGACTACTTAAATAAAAACAACTGAAACTCTATTCTGTAGAAAATAAAAAATATTATTTATTTAAACCTATGAGCTTTTGAAGTAAAACTATACATACTGCGGAAACGAGACAGAGCACTATTTATCTTATAGCTGCATCTCGCTTCCGATGCTTAAAGAGGTTAGAGTTATTTCTAGCTATAAATTACACACAGCAAAAAGCCAATACATAAGACGTAACGCAAATCATATTTATGGTGTATCGTTGATCCAATAACGTTACAGTTACACCATTATTGCTACAGAACCTTAGCTAAACGGCAAACGACATACAAAGCACATAGTGCTACTTACCTGGTTCCATTATACCAAGGAAAACAGAGCAAGGTTGTAAATTTCTTCATACTAGCACTACTTTTGCAAAAATGTTTGTTTTCGTGTTTTTTTGTTTGTCCGCGCAATGCGTCAAAAGTGCTTGACCGATTTCAAGGAAATTTAGAATTAAGAAAGAATTTGGTTTGGAAAAAAATATAAACAGGTATTTTTGAGTATTAATTATAAAGGAATTTTGATATAAATTGTGATAACGATCGAATTTTAGGCAATACAGTCTTGAATTAAACATATCTCGATTAAACTTATAAACGAACATTGTCTTGGTAATAATGCTATGAAAATTAATACAGAACTAACAAGACTATCGATCACGAATAATTGCTATCTCAATTTACTAATAATTAATTCGTTCACAATTGCTATGTCCAATAAAAATCAGAATTGCTGAGTTTGTCGCCTATTTTCTGAATTATTTCGTTTGAGGTTTAATATATGCGACCTCACGCCTTTATGCGTGGTTCACAATACTATAAAACATTTGTAATGGCGGCCGATCAGCTGATTGTATCCTTTACTGGTTTAATTGGCTCTCACACAATACTGTATATACATAACCTTAATTGACGTTGAATTCTGACGTGGTTAATGTATTACCTACTTTAGTATCGGTAATGAAGTTTTACCTAAATAGGGTTAAACCTTTGATAATTGTGGAAACAGATCTATGATGTAAATGATAAAAGTTAATTAGACATTCTTGACAAAAAAAATCGTCAAAATCAGACATAGTTTTGAAAGAAAAGTACGATTTTTACGTCGACTCAAACATACTACACATTTAGATCAGAGATTAGGGAATCAATCTAAAAAAATGGTATATTTGCTTAGATCTAGATAAACTAAAGCCTCCGTCAAATGATACCTACAGACAGTCAGAGTTAGTAACTAACGAGGTTTATTTAAGACGGCTAACAGATTAGATACAACAGGCTATCCTAACCACACTTCATAAACGAAAATACTCGCTTGTAAATATTACTTACAAGTTGCAAAGTGAAATTACAAACGCCCACATTTACTTTGAATTATTTAGAACCGTTTGACAATCGTGCTTAAGAATTCGTTATTGAATGTCTGGGTTTCCAACTTGGTACTTATTTATGGACGGCGGAAAGTTGGCCTGTTTTTAGTATCGAGGCAGCCTTGTCTGCGTCTTTCGAGGCGAATAAGGTTGAATTTGAGCGGTCCTCCGAGCCGAGATTGGTCCTTCAGTTTGACTGAAATATGTGTAATTCCAATGGCGAACGAAAATCTAATTGAATGCATTGGTTATGTAAAGTTAATATGATTTGTTGGAGAATTCCGGAAAGACCTGCGTTTTATAGTTGCAGTGCATACATGGTTACATTGCTAGATAAACCAGTATACAGAAAATTAACTTATTTAGAAATGGTAATATCTTCTCCCAGTAGCAAACAATTTAAATATACAATCATTCCTGCAGCAAACCCTTTTAATTCATTAAAGAAAGACGACAACAAATTATTTTTAGATTATGATGTTTTAGTAGGCAAACATATACCCAAACTAATTCAAAAACAAAAATAAGTTTTGAATCAACCAAATATATACGAACTTGAATCTCCTCTTATTAGGTGGTCTGCCCTTTTCGGCATTCGCAACGAATACTAAGGCAGAAAAAAATCGATGGAAAAAACGATCTAAAGCGTAGTCATAAGAAACCTTACTAGCAAGAACCATTCAACTGTGAATTCTCAAAACAACGCGCCCAATAATGTTATACAGGCCGACGAAAAATTATACGAAACTGAAATTTTAGAGAGAATATCGACGTATTGTGTTACTCTGACCGGCGTTGTTTTAATGTGTGTGTGTGGTTTGAATGTGTGAACTGGAATGCGATATATAATATATTTTTTCAGTTGTATTGAACTGTACTAGTATTATAAGTATGTGACTATCGTAATGACAAAGGGTGTCTTATTTTGGCTGACTAAGCGGTTAGCCTAACTGCAAACTTCGACTGACTTTAGATGAATACAAGATTTCTAAGCGTCATGATTTTGATGCAACGAATTTCAAGCTACTAGAATCAAAACAAACTCAAAGATCTCAAACAAAATTTTAGCAGTTCTTTCTGCAATATTCTTAAAGCTATCGGAATGACTCAAAAATATTAATACAGCGTACATTTCATATGAAAACTGTTACATCACCTGGTCACTAAAATACCAAGGGTACCTTTAAAGTTCAGACTTTCCCAACCTTTGGTTACACGTTATAACAATATTTCGCGAAGACTATCAATTATAACGTTTTAATAGGCGCATGTTATAGCAGAGGCAGATTTAGTGTGTATATGCGTGCTGATGTCCCGATAACGGGATGGCCAGTGCGCAAGTACAGTTTAGAATGTACAATGAGTTTGTAAGCTGTGGTAATGTAGGGGAAGAAGGATAGAAAAAGAAAGAAGTATGGCAAAAGGGTCTAGTTATCACGTGTATAATCGTACCTACTAGATTTTTAACCACGAAAAAAAAAGTATGGAATATGCAAATTTAGTTTTAATTGCAGATATAGTTTCATACTTTGTATCACCATAAAATAATGTTTCAGAAATCTATGTCTGTCGATGTGTGTTCAAATTTGTCTCTAACCGAATCTTTATTTATATATTACATAATTTTAAATACTTTATCTTGTTTTATTTTTTTCGCTTGATTTTTTGACAGCACACTAATAATAATCTATTATAATGAAGATACACTAGGCTAAACTTAATCAAAGCCTCAAGCATTTGAATGGAATATAACAGTCCTACAGTCCTTCTGTCGTAGCTTATCCACTGACACGATTAAGTAACACGAACTTTACGTTTTACCATAAGAAGCCTCCATTAACTTTAATAGTCGATAGTTCTGAAATAGTAATTGCTATTTACTAACAATGGTTTATAACAACATCAGGTGTCCTAAGGAATTCAATAATACTCATAAAACTTGTCAAAATCTATTAATTTTGCATTCAATGCACGGATTTGGGTTTCAACGAGATTCCAGTGAGAACTGGCGTTATTTGTCTTGCTTGACGTTGAGGGATCGGTTCATAAAAACTTATAGTTTGGATATTTGCCCGGTGAATAAGAAAATTGGCTAACAGAAAGTACCTATTTACTTGTTGACTCATCCAGTAATTATTTAAACAAGACGTATTAGAAAATTAATTATACGTTTTATATCCATCAAACTCCTTCCTTAAGTATAAGTGTAACATTCTGTGAAAGAAATCTCCATAATATTAATTTAATACGCAAAAGGGTACGAGTTTAAGATTACTCGATTGGTACAACAGCAACCAACGCGATTTCCTTTGCTTTTCATTCTCAGTTACATTAGTTCTAAACAATATCACAAACTAATCCTTAGTTACATTTTTACAACTTCGAAGCAAAATGTCAATAAAACAGCTTCTTTACAAATTTGCCATTTCTCTCTTCCTAACCGTCTGTTATTTGTACCCAAATCACACTTTTACCCATCAAAATTAAATTCTCATAACTCGAATACCAAATGATATTTTATTCCCTACACTGTCCACAACTAGCCACATACTGCCGGCAGTCAAACACACACACAAACACACGCAGTCCAAGCTTCCGTTTGTATTAACAGCAATATATTAATGACAGGAATATTCATCTCTCTACCAATGAGATTTATTTTCTGATCGTTTCAAATGATAAATGTGTATCGCGATGTTTGTCAACACAGGAGCCGTTTGCCCTTGTATGAAACATTTAAGTTCCTTAGAGATTAATCTTTAAACACGTGAAGATTGAAAAGAGGGGGAGAGGGTTAAAAAAATCACGAAATGTCACAAGAGGAAGGTGGGGTAAAGTATCACGTGTATTCATTTAAAAAGGATCCTTAGTTTCGGAATAAAATAAGATTTTACTTTATATCTGAGTTTAAAGATAATATTCCAGATGAAAACGATGAATGGATTGTGTGAAAGATGATATGACTATATGGCTGCAAAAAGTGTGACTTACGAGATGACGTCAGATAGGAACGTGTGGATGAAGAAGACTTGCGCCGACCACAAATAATAATTGTCATAAGGGCCGGGGAATGATGATTCTAAATAAATGAGATTCTTTGTAAGTACTGAAAATACTGAAAGCGGGGATGGGGTTGTCTTAAGCCTCACCATATATCCCCAAAGAAGAACAGAGGTAAAAATGTACACGAAAAAGATCGCTTGAGTAATGGTCGGTCCCTGACTTGGTGATTGTGATACGCAAATATTTGCTTCAAGTTTTCGGTTGCAAGTGTGATTTTTCGACGACTCAACTTATTCCTTGAATTTTTAAAGTCAGCAAAAACTTGTTAATTAATACAAGGCTTCTGAATTTGTATGTAGAGAATGCTTCTAGAACTCATATGTATTAGAAATTGATTTAATAGCAGCAAACAGGTGGCCTCTCTATATCTATAATTCAATAGAAAGCTTACTATTTAATTCGGTAAAGCAACGTCCAATCCGACTTAATAAGTGTAATTTCTCGTCAAGCTTTATACGGTTGCAATGTAAACATTACATATTCATTATTATACACGCTATGCATTAAATTGTAGGTATAAAGAGTAAGTTCGTTCTAGATATCTCTAAGTTTGTTAGATTAATGAAACTAAAGTCTAACTAAAATCATAATATATTTGAAAATATTGTTGTTTCTTATAATTTACACAATTATTATTATTACTAGCCTGAGATGTTCCACAGCTGGGCGAAGGCCTCCCTACTCTTTTTCCACTTTTCTCTTTCAAGAGCCACGAGAAAAAATATTTATAATTAAAATTTGATTCGAAATATTTGGCTCTACCCATCGAAAAGATAATCAGAGTATCACATTAAAAACAAACTAGGTTCGAAAAAAAATTTTTATAGTCAAAATTTGACTCAAAATATTTGGCTCTTACCATCAGAGTATCACACTAAAAACAAACTAAGTTCCCATAAACAGGACGCAGACCCATTGTAGTCTCATCCATCATACACACACTTTACAAGGCTATACCGTTCGGTATCACACGAAACCGTAACAATATAATGTTACACGAATCATTACGCGTCAACAACAACGTTGCCATGACAACCGGCCAGAGATCGACAACCTTCGTGCCATTTTGACGTAAGGAGATGTAAACTTCAGCTTCTCTGTATATACCGTTATCCTAGCTCACTGTCGCCTGGGCCTATAAATAATTCTTACACAACAATATCATAACATAAAATGGTGGAAAGCTGTGTTAAATATTAACAATATCGTTAGGCTGGCAGAGGTTGTAAACCTAAGGTATAACTGTCATAATAAATTGTTGTTGCACTGCTAGGATTTTTAAAGGTTTTACGCTGGTCATTACCGTCTGTAATGATTATATTTTGTGTTAATACAAAAATTCAGATATTTTGCCGGCATTAAATAATTCATCCTGCAAATAGTGCCAATAGTAAGTTTAATACATCAATGAAATACTAAGAAATAAGAGGTATAAAAAAACCATACGTAATGCATAATATACAGACTAAAATACCGTTAGTTAGGTATTAAGGAAAATTAATACCTAAATATAATAAACTAACGGTATTTTAGTCTCGAAAGTACATTCATGAAATGTAAGTCTAACAAAATGTTGATGACCCCTGGAAAGTTGGTACAGAAATGCCAACCAAAGGCATTGTAGCCAGCACGTTAACAATCAGTCTCCGTGCTAGATCTACTAAATTTGTTACTTACATTGTGATTTTATGTTATGAAAGGCTTGGCCAACGAATACAAATATATAATTGTAGAGATGACTGTTAGGCGTCTTGGTGTAATAATAATTATCAGGAAGAACTCATTGTTGGGCAAAAGCCTCTTCTTTGTTTTATTCTACTCCATTTAGAAGCAATACAGTCGGGGTCCTTTTCACGAATGAAAATAATGTATTAAGTAGCGATATATTATTACGTAAAGAAGATTCAAGTACATATATCACTACCAAAGCTACTTGTAGATCTAGCATAATGATAACATAATGTAATTCTAATAGAATTTGAAAAACAGATTAACCTTAATCTAGACAGGTCTGTTGGTCTAGTGGTTAGTGGCCCTGACTGGTATACCGAAGGTCGTGGGTTCGATTCCCACTCAGGACAAGTGTTTGTGTGATAAACACGATCATTTGTTTTGTCTGGGTATAATTTATCTATACCATGTACGTATTTAAAAATATATAAGTAAGTGTGTTTATCAGTTTTCTAGTACTCGAAACACTAATTGTTAATGGCGAAACTATTAATTTGAGACTAAATGGCGTTATGGGAATATTGAGGAATATTATTAAATCGTCAATAACATACCGAATACCGAGACAAAGTTTGTGAGTACTAGTTTCCAGCTTACCCCCTAACCAACAAGCGTGAAGGCTTTATCCCTAAATCACGATAGTAACAACCTGCATCCCCATAATATATCAGTAGGAAGACAGGCACACACGCGGCGCATAACGTGGTAACTGTAAAACTTGGAACTCGGCCGTATCTCGAATCGGCCGGGCACAATAGCTGCATGTCCGTTCAGGGGTACTACCACGACACCTCAAACTAAGACTGTCGCAAAGACACAAGCGAGATAGCGCACTACAAGTTGCATAGTTCCGTCTCGCTTCCACAACCGTAATAGTGTTATTTTATGGTGTGTTGGTAGGTGTCTAGTTGCGTACTTATGCGCGGTGCCCCCGGGCTGTGTAACTGTATCCTGCTCCTATTTAATGCCGCAATTATGTTTCAACTCATTTATGAGATGGGAATGTAGGTAAAAACAATTGAACGTAGGCTTTAGGCTTTCTTGAACGGAATAAACTGTTTTGCGAAGTGGAGGTATTTCCTGAAGTTGGTTTGTCTAATTCTTGAAGATGATAATATAATTATGAAGAGTTTAATGGTAGAAAAAGTGATTGAATTAATCTGGAAATTTATTTGACATAAAATCTTTATTACTTGTCGTAAAATCTCATCCATTGATGATATTTCTTGCTAATATGGAACTTAAATCATAACAGCTTAAAGAAAAGTATACGTGAAATTTAGAACTAGGTACTTCTTTTCTTGAGTTAATAAAAAATGAGCTAAGGTTTAGTTTTGATGATCCTGAAAATTCGAAATAAAAAAAGTATTAAAATAAATCATACTTTACATAGTTGAATAGACTTTATACATAAAGCAGGGAGCTAATGACACGGCGACAAAGTCTTAACTGTAAACTCCCGATCAGTATCGCTGAGGCATGCGCCGGCGCATCCCGGCGCGCAAGGGTTACCGCTAAATAGCCGAGGTAAGCACATACGTCGAACTGACGCATTCTTGTGTGTTTGTGTTTTAGATACCCGATAGATTTACTTGGGTTATTAATTGTGGGGAAATTGAAACCGTTAGATTTTATTGCGGGTTTCTGGAAGCTAATATGAGTTTTCTCATGAGGAAAAAAGTCTTTATATACATGGTTAATCCAATTTAATCAGAGACAAGATTGGACTAAGTTCTTTGCTAGTATTTAATAGTTTAAAAGTGTTAGTTATTGAATTTTAGGCTGATGTAAAACCAAACGTTGCTGGTGCCTAAAACCTGATTGTTATTTTAGTATTCAACTGTAAGGTATTTGAAATAATTACTTAGATCCAAGTGACTTTACACTGGACCTGACTATGACCTTTCAAACTTCATCTCAACGGTACATCAAGAACACATCAATGATCTTCTGCATCAGACTAACGACCGAACATCATAATACTATCGATTCAATTAATCTCCAAGTATTAAGGAGTAAATAATTAAAAACGGTTTGAATGGAACAGTAAATAAGGCTGGGTCTACATTGTCGGCCGGCTACGTGACGCTGTCTTCCGCGGTATTCAGAGCATGTGCACTGGCCTAATATCACGACTGGTTAGTGGTAGATTTTGAAGTGTGCTCATAACTTTATTAAGGAAGTACACATTTTGAAACTCTCGAAGACGTCGTGGTGGCCTTGCGGTTCTATGCATGGATTTGTAAACACATGTTGCAGGTTCAATCCTCAGTACAGGCAAGTATAAGAGTGACTTTTTGATAGTTATATGTACTTTTTTAATTATTCTAAGACACTACCGACAAACGGTGAAGGGAAACATTATAAGAATACCATAAGAATACAGTAGATTGGCGATTCATATTTGTTATCCAACCAATAAGAATCGCCAATCTACTGCGAACTGGTGTGGTGATCAATGCTCAAATACTTACTTCATTATGAGAAGAGGCTGTGCCCAAAAACATGACGTGTAAAGGCTGGTATACCGTATTATTACAAGCCGTCGATGTGTGATCTAGTAGTATCTATGGCAGTCTACTTGAAATATCTACCGCAAATTTCTAGAAGGCTGATCAATTTAATACGTTGACATAATGATTTTTATTAACCAATCTACTAAGTAAACCAATAGTCTGGAATTTAATTCGTCATTAAGCTCTGGGAATACTCATAATTGCCTTTAAACTGATCACTACCGCAAAAACTATTCAGTGCAAGTATTTTCCCTGTCCCAGTTACAATAATTGAAAACCAAGATCGTCATCCATTTATATGTAAATGTAACTTGTAAATTACATTGCTTGTCAAGAAAGAGATCTTAAGGCTTTTTGCAGGCCCTGATTGGTAATCAGCATGTGACTGTCAAAACATTTGATTAAAATTCTTAGCAGTCTGATAAGTGGAGTACCAGCTATCGTCGTGTGGCTGGAGGTTGAAACCTGGTTACCTAGTATGTAGAAAACCTATATTGACTCCCATCAATGTAAATAAACCGTATAATAGAACTAGCTGCATCCATAAGACCTGTACTGTCATATATGAAAAGAAGGGCACAGCAGGGGATTTCTACCCTGAAATATACCATAAAATACATTGTAAAAAGCTAATCACGATAGCCAGATTGGAGGGAAAGCTGCCTACTTTTCGCTACAGCCTCGGTCTCATTTGCATGAGTTTATCACGCCATCTTGTGATAGCCATTTACGTTTGGCTCAATATTGCTACCGCGATACTTAGCGATATGCCTAATAAATTGTGTGGGTAATAGTATCTCCGCATCTTGTAAGCAATCATTGTTTCGGATGGTTAATGCTTTGAGTTTTACTGGGGGATATCTGCTACTGAGATATTTTGATAAGTACTGTATTACCAGTAAAATTGTAAAGGTCAGATGACAGATAGGTAGGTATTTCGTCAAATCTAGCCCCTTACCCCTTACTCTTTACTAGTTTACTACTAATTTTGATTCGAATTTAATTCGATTTTCAATGCTATCCTGAAATTGTACTGTGGAACCAAACAGAATCGAGCGTAATTACATACAGATTTATCGATCGAGCGTAGTTCCAACTCGTGCCACTGCACGAAATAGCGCTAGTGTTAAGTTCCAGAGAACCAACTCGATCTCTATTAAAACAGAACTCAATTCGTAAGCCTACTGATGACAGAAGTGGGACAAAACATACGAGTAACGTAAGAAAACGGTACGTAGAAGAATTTTGTTAGTCACATTTATCAACATCAGGGAAAGTATTAAAAAATAAAGTTTTTTCTTTCGATATCTTAGTTATGTAATAAGAAAAAGATATAACGTGAAAAAGAAAGAGAATTTGAAAGCTCATGTCTTCAAATTCTTTATAACATTGATTGTATCTCCATGAGAGCGCTAAGTGTATTCAGTTCCGCACCTTGTTAACTATAACTGGCGTGAAATAATGATTTTTAATTAAAAACAAATCTGATAAGCACTTATAAATAATAATTAACATAATACATTATACAGAAAATCGTAAACTTTGATTATAAAACAGAATAGTGCCATACAAAATAATTTATCATTGTAAAAAGAAAATTTTGACGGGCACCGACAATAACCGTAGCACACAGTTTCTCACACAAACACTTTTAACATTGTATGGAAACATTAATCACCCATTCAAAGTTTGTATGGGAATTTAAAAAGTCGCGATTCCATACATTTTTAAGTGTTTTACAATGTCGTGGCACGGTTTCCTAAAATTATATTATAATTAAAGACTCATTATAGACAGAAAGTAAAATAAAATAGTGAACTTTGTAACACTAAATAATTAGGTACCCATTATATTTAAAATCTTGTTGATGACTCAAAGGATAAAAATATTAATTTTCTTCTTAAAAAATCTATTTATGAAGCATTTATAATTCTTTTAAAGGTCATTGACCTCCTTTATCAAAAAAAATGTAAAGATAATTAATCAAAACTTCGCAAAAATACCAACATTTCTTTACTAATTAACATCTTTGTATTCAAAAAGGATGTAATAACATCTACCAACACTAATTATTTACAAATAAACCGATCATATTGATAACAAAAACTGATATAAAATCTCTGGAACATTTTACTATTTATGAAAAATCTATTAACTTAAAGAGATTGAACCGGTTGAATACAATTATAATGAGTTTGTAAATTATGCGGCATTCAGAGTATGAGTTGACCTACAAAGGAACTATCAAGTCTTGAAGTAATAGGAGAGCTTGTGGGAAAGAGACGCCGTTTTATACCGTGTATAGCTTTGTCACTTTTCCACAGCTGTGGTAATATTACTTTAATATGTAGTGGTAAAGCTAAAAGACCTAAGTTAATGTACCATCATTATT
Organism: Chrysodeixis includens; assembly: GCA_941860345.1. Classification (NCBI taxonomy): domain Eukaryota; kingdom Metazoa; phylum Arthropoda; class Insecta; order Lepidoptera; family Noctuidae; genus Chrysodeixis; species Chrysodeixis includens. The sequence continues at coordinate 13,157,781 of OW796096.1, forward strand.
TATATGGTTTTTACTTGAAGTCAGCGTGGGATTCGGGATCAAATGATGTCTTGAACGAATCTAGGACGTTGGCATCCGTTTTACGTTGACTAGGTTAAGGTTATTGTTTTTTATAGGTTTGTTATTCAATCGTTTATGCCAATAATTAGTTTGCACATGTTGATCTGGGATTTAGGAAACGAGATTTGATAGGTAAAGAGTATGTGTGTTAAACGAATGGGAAACTATAGTTAATAGTGCACTGTAAAAGCACAAAATAAAAATGACTAGGTAGTAGGTACAAAATCATCGGAACTATCAATAAACTCTCTTTAACTGAGAAAAGCCATACTCAAAAAGACAAAGTACACTTACTTGAATCGAGACAGTAATAAAGTAAAATACTAACAAAATTATATAATTATAATAACACAGTGAATTTTAAACCCATACAGAACTCAGAAGTGAAAGTAGGACTATAATCTACTAAGCTACCACTATCTCTTAGAGCAAGGCCTGTTGGTGCTTGTAAGGTACAGAGTGGCGTCTCAAATACACTACTATTGTCTTAGTTTAATACATTGGTTGAGGATGGTATTACCCCACTTGTAGACGCTGCAGAAGTGAAGGGGGATAGGGGGGGTAGACTCGGTAAAAAAAGGATTGTTTTAGAGGCATCTAATTTCGTATAGGTACGTAGTAAAGGAGGATAGGGGCGGGGGTGTAGGGACTCGAAAAACAGGATTGGAAATTTGGGTTCACAGAAGTGAAAGAGATAGGGGGGTAAACTCAAAAAAAGGAATGTTTGAAGAGGGTTTGAAGCTTCTAATTTCGTATAGGTAGGTACAAGCTTATTGTTAATACAAAATCATTAAAGACGCACATTGTCTTTTATTTGAAGGTTTAATAGTTCACTAGTAGGCTAAACATGGTGAGCGCAAAATATATTTACGTTCAATATGGGCAGTAGAAACATATAAGTTTAGGAAAGGCATGCTTTAAAAGAGTAGTAGTGGTGGTAGGCCCATAAGGTGAAACTCTTAGCAAAATAGGTTGTATTAGGTATTCATATCGTAGGTACTACACCTGTTATTGTGGATCCGCTATTGTAATGGCAAACCGGTTTGATTGAGCGATTGAATAATTGACCCACCTGCGTAGGCTTAGCTGGATTAGTGTCGCGAAATATATTGCTTTACTTGCTAGATGATGTTGGTAATATTTGTAGATGAATTGCTAGTCTAAGTAATGTAACTTCTAACGGATTATTGGTATAGCAATCATAGCAACTAAATTATTTCAGATTCAGCCTTGTAGACACCAAATAAACGGGTTGTCTACTGCATGTGGTGAAGTCTTGATGACTGACTATCGTTTTCTTTATATCATCAAAATTCTGGCTATCACGGAATACAGTAAGTTACCGTGTTAAAATGGACTATAGCGATCCTACCATGTAAAATATGATAATCACTAGAATCTTGGAAGGCAGGAAACAAAGGAAGGAGAAAAGCTTACGTATTTGAGAAGTACAAGTTGTTGTCAAAAAGGCGAATTTCTTCTAAAACAACGATTGAATCGACAATTATTATTCCAAGTCCCCACAAATCGGTACGACAGTAAAGGAAAGCGCCAAAGCTGGTTTACAGTCACTATATGTGGATTTTATGGGTCCGTATGGCCCGTGTGGTGTCAGGGTGCAAATACGTTTGCATCTAGTTCCGTTTTATTGTCAGGAGCTGGCGCACTTGATGCTTTGCGAAAGCTTTCGAGTTATCGCTACGAGAGCTATACAGAATTACAGTTTGGATCGATAAAGTTAACGTTAGAAACTGTATTTGTAATTAAATTAACTGCTATGGTATAATCAGGTGTCTATTCAGGCAAACACATTTAAATAATTTTGCAGCAATATTTTTTTAAAAGCTCTAATAACAGAAACAGACATACATCATCTTAACATCCTTCAAACCACAATAAAACAATTTAAAAACACAATTACTACAATTCATTTCTTACAAAAGCACTCCACAAACAATTTTATTATTATCTAAACAAAACCGACCAATCAGCGAGCAGCGACAGCTAGAAAAAACCGGTAAATACCAGTTATTGTCTGATTATACGTGCTTTCGCATTTTCTAAGCAAAAACTGATGTGTGATAGATAGATTTGAACTTGGTTGCAATGATTTATTTGATTCTATTGCCGTGTATCGACTGCCAATATGGGCAGTTGGCTGGAGAGATCTATCAAGGGCTGACACTTGCTGGATACGAGTTGTAAAAGTGTCCATTAACGATGCCCGCCTGATATTGTGTGGGCATCAGTAGCAACAAATGAAGTAATAGAATTTTATGTGAGTCCTTTAGGATTGCGGATTGATATGTGGCCTTTGATATTAATAGTGCTGCCTCTCCAAATAGGTGCGACTGGTGTAACTTATTTTAATGTGTTTTTTTTTTGTTATTTCGTTTTGGTATTCAATGAAAACGTATGAGAGAGACTAATTGAAATATCGTCATCTTTGCTATACAAGAGGTATGTTATATATTTTATACAGATTTTTAATGGAATACATTAAAAGAAAAATCACTCAATTTAATTATAAGAACACAATACCTACATGTTAACGCCCAAAGAAAACTCAAGAAATAATTCCAATAGCCAACTTAATTCCTACCAAACATGCATAGCATTTATCTATCTATACACAAGCATAAAGAAACAGGAAAGAGACCCAATCTTCAATCAATCTAACACGACAACTTCAAGGCAATCACATCGCCTAAGTGTCAGAAGACGGCGGTAACGAACAAAAAACTATCGCCATATCAAAGGCGACTTTCTAAGTTAAAGACTTGAAGAATGCAAAGTTTAATTGTGGAGAAAACTTAATAACATCAGTCAGTTCCGCAAATGGCTGCTCGCAGAAACTTGGTAGTTCATCACAGTGGCAGCAAGAAGAATGGATGTGGTATCTTGAATCTTATGTTTAATCATATTATTATTGCGTTGGCTTAAATTGTTGAGGCAGCCAAAATGAAGAGCATTAATTGTAAATAGTTTCTTACAGAATATGTGCAAACTCAAATCATATATTTGTTTAAATGTTAGTTAAACAATTATAATTTTGTACACCACATTCTATCTTAACAGGCAAAAAATCAAAATCAAATCAAAATCAAAAGTCATATATTCAAATTAGGCTACAATGTAGCACTTTTCGAACGTCAATAATTTAATAATTTTAATAGACAGCACCCCATCGCCCACCCTTCACCGCTTCCTGTGCTTTTGCTACGGGAGAAGAAACGCATACACATATATCTACATTTATAGATTGAGCTATTACTAAAATAAAATTTAACTAACTTTGCAGTTATTTAAGCCTCCTTTAATTTGTCATCAAGAAATGAGGCCTAGAAATAGAGCGACTTAGACCTTGCTAACTTTAAAACTATCCAGACATTTTTAATACGTATTATATTTTGCTTCAAAAAGCTCAGTTAAATAAAATCGACAATACTCATTTATAATTTTCAGAAGCCTAACTTTAACTACTTACCGTTACATCTTTCACATACATTTTCAGTGTCAATGCTTATAACCAAACCATTAACATTACCTAAATCCTCATCACCACAGCATACTCAAATGCCACCTCCGTACCACACACATCAACGTCCAATCACATACCTCTTAGTGAGTTAATGGCAGCTTAGAAACTAAACCAAGTATTTACACAGCAAAAACACATTTCAGTTCAATGGATGGATGTCAACAGTTACTTACTGACACGTTTACTGCGGCTCTCGTATTTTGTGGCCGTCGCGAAGTATTTTAATATCTATTTGAACTAGGTAAAGGAATGCTTAACCTGATTAAGATGTGAAGTGCTGGCTTGTGTTTTTCGCACGTGATTATTGTACCTAGACTACCTACTTAGTGATTAGAGGAGAAAAGATTTGTTAGTTGTTGAGACATAATTCTTGATGTAATGATAAAATAGAGCGCAAGATCAAAGGAAAAGTGAAGAAATTTAATACACACTAAGACATCTTGCTTAAAGCATTGTCGATTTAAGTGACTGCAAATTTATTGACCTAAAACTCTTTTTGGAAGTCGGATAAAAAGACAAGAGAGGTTTGTAAATTGTGTGTCTTGTGCTTTAAACTATAATAAACGTTCACACACTATAAATGCCCTATTTATCATCGTAAACGAAGGAAATTACATGAAAAAAAACTTCTAATACGAACAAAAACTTAAAAGCCACCGCACTCGCAATAATAAATATCAAACAAATGCCTCCATATTTTTCCGAAGGCATCTGATTAAAAAACCATTCGATCATCGTCTCCAATTGAATTGTCACGACACACGGCCAAGGACAGAAAATTACTGGAGACTCCCTTATATGTCTGACAAGTGTCGTTTGACAAACAATACTTACCTACATGGGTTTAAAAAGGTAATAGAATAGAGTTAAGGTTTTAATAGATATCTGACTGGATGTTATTTTAAAAGGTGTGTAAGTATAGTGGTCAATATAGGCGACAGTATGTTCGTACAGTTGTTTATATACCTACCAGAAATTAGTTGAGAGTACAGTGTTTGATGAAAACTGCAAAGATTTTTTTAAATAGTGTTTACACTTGTAAAAATTGGGTATTTTTTTTTCAAATATTTATTCACAGGCAATCGCTTCGTTAGCCTCTATTTTCAGAATTATTTTGTTTTTTTTTAGTGTCGCTGTTTTTTGAAGTCGCTTTATATTTTTTGTTAAATTTAATTCATACGATACACAAACTCAGCTCACGCTATTATCACCTCGCTACCGTCGTACACGAAATATGCCGAACCGCCATCGCTAATGGGATATTTCTGTTCTACAACCGGACATCATAAACGCATAAAGGATGGGTTGTATTCAACCCTGCGGTCGAAAAAAATCAACCCCTTTGTCCTATCGGCCGCGTATTAACACGTATAGCAAAGGTATTTTTTATCTGTTTGTTATGTTTGTAATATTTTAATAACGAAGGTTTTATTGATTATTTTAATATACAAAAAAAAAATATACGTATAGTCGTTTGATGTTAAGAGAAGAAAAATAAAATAAAACAAAAGGAGAAAAGTACTGGCCGCTTGGAGTGTGTTTCTAAAACCGATATAAAAAAAAAACCTTGTCTATAATGTAAAATACGTCACCTTTAAATAACTGCACATTTTCAAATCCATTCCGAATCGAATCAAAATTCAAATAAAAACGCACAGGTACAAAAGGCTGAATAGCCATATCCCATGACGAATTAAAAAAAAACACAGCCGCCATCTTAGAATGCGCGCGAAATTGTAAAGCGATGATGCAGAGCTTTTTCAATTGATTTCCCATTTTAAATAGTAAAACGGTGTTTGAAGCTTGAAATTATTATAAGAATACTCCATTTATTGGACACAAGAAATAAATTGGCGTTTCTGGTAATAGATTTAGGATAACACTTGACAGAATTGATTGCAACAGATTATACAACTAGTCTAGCCACTCACTTTGACCTAGTTGTTGTCAGGCTGTAAAATATATGTATTAAAAACTATACGTACAACGGGTAGTGACATCAGATTCTATTAATATCTGTACTAATAGTCTGAAAACCAGGTATCTTTGACAACGTTCACCAAAACGATGATGAACTTGAACAATATTTTCAAAACTGGGCCACAATACAAGCATGTTTCGATGTTCTCTTAACCTATTAAAATTAAAAAGATTCCTATAACTATATACGGCATAGACCTGATCATTACGTTAAGCCCCCAAGCACAAAAACCCTGTCGAAAATTACTCACACACACAGGCATGCGCACACGCACACACACACATACATCATAAATACCTGTGCAGCGGTCAAAACACCATCCGTCACACATCCAAAACAAAAATGCTCTAACTTGACGATTTTATAATAATACCAAAGGGGAATCTACGAAACTAGTAAAAAAAACTTTATTCCACTATTCGTTGCCCTACGCCCATCTCCGTACTTTTATTACGGAGTAGTAAACCGACTGTATTCGAAAACCAACCTTATTTTTTAACAGTTAAGGTTTATTTTCGTTGTTGTTTTAAATGGGTTACTAAGGTAGTAATCTTTGAGCTTCATCAATTATCTTCAGTTCGAGTTAATTACTTTTATAGAGCGGCCGAGGGTTTTTTTTAGAGGTCCGCGGTCCCTAGGCAAATGTGGGCTGGTATGGGTCCAGTTTTTTAAGTCATTTTAGATTTATGTTAGTGTGGTTCATAATTTTATCAAATTCAAAGTTTGAACTGATTTTGAGGTTCTTTTAAAGGGTTTAGTGATGCAACGCATAAATTTTGATGTTTTGTGACAAGATAGTTTTGCATAATTAATTTTAAGTGTTTTTGGGTACCAAAGCCAAAAAAATAGTTTTTGTGATAACTTATAATGCAAATTTGTTAAGGAATAGTGTTATGTGTAAAATTAAAAAGATTAAAAAAAACATAGTAACTTGTATAATATTTTTAGTTCATAAAAACTATAAAGTTAACTCAGAACATCAAAACCTGCTACCACAAAACGTTATCCACAACTTATTGATCCTACAGATTTAAATCTTAAACCCATACATGGAATGAATTACAACTAAAATCCAGGACATTTTATAGAAACAGCATGAAATAACATACGTATACAGAACCATGGAATTAATTCATATGCAATAACTTCCCTACGTATTTATATCATAGTAAAACAGAGTTGCTGCGCAGACGCAACTTAAACTTAAAAAAAATCTTGATGGATATTAAAAATAAGAAGGTTTTGACATAACGGCCATTTTGCTTTTATAAGGAATTTAAAATAATAGTGGTTGGTTTGTTACTGGATAAATGGATTTATTTCTTTTTGTATTTTTAACGGCGACTTATACGTGAAAATGATCAAAAGTTAACGTTGTATAATGTTTAGTTTTTACCGAACTGGTCACTCGTGGCTCTTGAGAGAGACGAGTGGAAGAATAGTAGGGAGGTCTTTGCCCAGCAGTGGGACATCTCGGGCTAGTAATAATAACGTTTTGTAGTAAAAATAAGTAACCTTAAAATGTAAACGTACGATTGAACGGTCAGCGACGTATTATATTTTAATATTTTTTTAATTGACTTGAAGGAGAAATTGTCTTCCAAAACCCAACCCATTATGTTAGCTATTATCATATCACAATTAACCACAAAATACAAACAACAAAACAACACACCATGCAAATAAAAGTTTTTCTTTTTGTTCACAAGATCTGCCTTTAATAGACTCCTAAAATATTTAGATATAAAGTTTATGCGCGCAATTGTGCTATACCAATACACATTGTGGTAATCTTTATAACTTTACAACGCATAATGATGAGGATGAAACTTGTTTAATTTATGGCTATTTACAAAGTACTTTATACAACAGTGATATGCAAAATTGCACTTTAATACCTTGTGATAAGAGTCCTGTATTTATTTCAGTTAAGTACTCCACCAAAACAATGATATGCGAAAATGCACCTTAGTCCGTTGAAATAAGAGTGCTTGGTTATGTCAGCTGGTTTGATTGCGGAGTACAGTTGATTTTGTTTACCTTGAAGATGTTATTTTATACAATAAACTGAAATGATGTGAGCTAAATAAATAAAGTAATGAGAGTTTTAGGATCTTGTTTTAATGAAGAAATTATTTGCGGTATTTGTTCTGAAGACTTGTTCTATTTTAATTTTATAATCGTAGCAAAAACACTGTTTCACACACAAAACACAAGCTTCAATTTTAATTTTCCAGTACCTTTCAGAAGCATTTGCTGAATTCAATTATAAACCATATTGTTACTAACATAACCTCTATAAAAAAGCCTTTACGGATGAAACTAATGAAATTGTCGAAGCGAGACAGTGCTCAACACTTGACATAGCGACTATTCACTCACACACTGGCAACAGTTCCCCTTAAGAACTCTTAGCATAAGCACTAGTTGTAAATATACACTCATGTTTAACATAAAGCTAGATATGATCTTTTGGCAAGCTTTCAATAGGCTTACAGCATGTTACATCACTGTACCAATTAACTAAATGCTAAGCAACTATCCTCTTCTTCCTCTTTACATTATATTATTGCAAATAACCGTGCATCAGTAAGCTAAAAGACCTCATAATGCAATGTTCCTGTTGTGAAAGAGACGTCGTTCTACACTATGTAGTGCGCTCTCTCGCTTCCACTACTAAAAAGAGTCAAACACATTCGCAGTAACTATTAGTGCTGTTGAAAAGAGATGCTACTTTAAATTGTATAGCGCGCTATCTCACTTTACAAACGGTCATATTATTGCATTAAAAGATGGAGATTCGCCATCTGGGATCAAATAATTTAGTTTTTTTAGAAATAGAAGAAATTTCTGGGTATATTACTGCAATTACATGGATTAAATAGTGGTTTTTATTTAACACATTGACTGCCGAGCAACAAAATATGTATTGTTTGTCGGTCACCTGGTGACCCCACGGCGTACAAAGGATTAACTGAATAATGGACCGATCTTTACCCCGTTTCACTTATCCACCAATTAACCTAAACAAACAATTATTTAACTTTCTCCATACTAAGTCAAGTATGACACATCATAACCACTTTACGCGATGTAACGTGAGCAGGCTGGCCAAACTGCGCACGCGCATGCGATCCCTGCATATCATATCATTAGGTTGGCTACATGAATATGGAGTATGCGGAAGGGGTCAAAAAGGTAGCTAGTGTTGGTATTAATATTCGTTTTAATTGATGGTTTTGTATGTATGTAATGTATGTATGGAGTGTGGTTGATAGGAATGGTTAGGTTTAAAGGTTAGATGGAATTGGATTAAGCGGGATTTGTTTGTGAGAAACATGCGAGACAAGTACCTTAACTGTATCTTTAGTAGCTAAGAACTTTGAGTCCTCAAAATTCTCTAAAAATGTTACTTAACGATTTCTCTATTAGTAAAAAAAAAAACCAATAACAAATATGTTGACACCAGAACTTAAACTATTCTAATGAGTTCATAGATCAAGTTACATTTGTCACGTAATTTCATACTCAAACAATAAACACAGTAGCAACACTATTGTTCTTCTTCAAATTACTGTAAGTATAATGATTTGAAGTAGTCGCAAGCAATATTAAAAATGTATCTTTTGTGAAGAATGCGACTTTTATGGACAATTGTGAAGGAAACACAAAAGATACGTGTAGTCAATGATGGGGTATTTTGAGAATAAAATAGAAAAAAACCTGTGACTGTCTGGCGCCAACGACTTTAAGGTACCTGCATTAGGTCAGAGGCTCTCAAAGTTGCATAAAAAGAAACAAATTATCTAATTTTAGAAGAATGATATTTAGTTTTAATTTTTCTTTCTATTATTTGAGTTTATATATGTTATGGACCAAGTGATTAATGCGGGCATTATTTATAATGCTTGGGCATTATGAATAATGCCTAGCATTATCGGGCTAAGTGATTAATTACTATCTTAACTTCATTATTATCATATCGCTAGGTCATTATTATATTGCTAAATGATAGTTGGGCAATTTGATACTAATGCTATATTTAAGTTGTATCAAGCGCTAAATAAACCATGGCTGCAATTGGGGACACCGTAAGAGTTCGAGTTCCGATGTTGATTGCGGTCGTAATGTTGGAAGAAATAAAAAAAAAACCTAACCTAACCTAAATTAGGTGAGGTTAGGTTTTTTTTTTTATTTGTCAAAATCTATATTTATTTAGGTGAAAATATCAACTTATGTTATTTTAATTGTTAAAATAATCTTTATGATATGTACGCTTAAGGCAAATTAAAATACAAATTAATTCTGAAACGAATATCTACTTGTTTTATTACTTTATCTAATTCTTCGAAAATATTATATATAATAAGCTAAACAGTATCTATAATATCCAGATTGATCACTTTGGCTGTAACATTTGTATTACTTTGCCCAAAAGGTGATAGGCCATATGTATAGTGCCCGGTCAATTTGATTATTTGAATAATTATTATCAAAGTGCACTCTCATATTGGGCATTTTTCATAGTGCCCGGGCATTATGTATACTGCTCAATTTATCACTTGGTCCATAACATATAGACTAAATCTAAGTGTTTCTGATACAATATGTTTGTAGAGTTTAATTTAATCAATATGGATTTGTAATTTAACTAAACTTTTAACTCAACAATTAATAATAGTCTAAACACCAACATCTTACAAAAGTTAATTTCACAGAAAGATTATTTTTATTAAGTATGCAACTCGGCCAAAGTCACACATTAAAATCACACCTATGTGAGATATTGTTTAATTTGACATGTATAAGATTATAAAAAAAATGTGCATCCTATAAATTACTAACACTTAAAAATGCATAATAACAGTAGTTATGACAACTTCAGGCATTAAATCCCAAACTATCAGTCTCAAACACACATTCATACAGCACTTTTATCCCGCTTAAAAAATCAGTATATAATCAAATAAAACAGTAGATTCTCATCTAAAACTTTGACAACCAGTGCATCTAACTGCCTTACCTGTACATTTCTGTTACCCAAATAGTACCCACAATAATTGGCATTATTACTGCAGGTACAAGTCATTGTTACACACATACCGGCGGCATTCTCCATTATTATTAGATGCTACGACCGTGACTATTCAACAAGTATCATTTTATCCATCTGTGTATTCCTATTTTGATGGGACTCTGGTTTGAAAGTACATTTGAATTTTCTTACACATTGTATCATAAAATAGGTTAAGGAAAAACTTACCAAGGGATTACTTGAATATATTTCAATGTTAGAATTGTCTGGAAACATACCTGAAAGCAAAGAAAAATACATTATTTAATGATCTATAACTACAAAATGTTAAGTTAACATTCTAAATCTAGTGAGTCTGCTATGGTTTTTTTTTTTATTTCAATATGTGGATCCTGCGCACGATCTCTCTCCGGCCGTGTCGGATTGCAATTATACTAGAAACTGGCGAAAAGGCTGGTGTCATAGAAACACTAGCGGCCGTGGCCGAAGTCGATCCACTCATTATTATTATGTTTGTTTATTTTTCTAAAACTTAGAACAATTTACATCAAGTCGAAATAGTATTCAGAGCACATGTTCTCCAGTAAAAAAATCTCAGAATATAATCCTTGTACGATACAAAGAGTCCAACTACCAGAGTTTTCATTAACAATTTGAGGTCCTGGCACGACGCTCACAACCCGATGGCCTTTCATCTCACTCGGAGGTATATACGATAATTTGCCGGCCATTGTATGTGTAGGGCTGCCACGAAGATGATTTTAGGTTAATTATATTGAGGATAAAGTTTCTTGTGTGATGGTTTTTTGTTTTCTTGCGTAGGTTGATAGATCAGAGAATAATAGATGTCTTAAATTGATATTTTTGGTACAATATATGCAATTATAAAAATGTTTTAATAAGCAAATATCATACTCAATTAAACATGAAACGCACGAACGAATAACGTTGAGTATAGATATAATAAATAATTTGCATTTTGCACTGCCCTTTGGCCTTATTCATAACCCTTAATTACGTCCAAACGAAATACCAAAATAGAATATTAAATAAAAAAATCGACTCCTAGTAAAATCCGTCGTGACAACCCTAAGTATAAAGACACGTGATTAATGATCGCATACCAAAGCGATGTATAAAAGAAATTATCAAAAATACGTCTATTATTTTACACTTAACTGTTAGAATTTATTTTTTTGATGAGTTAGGAAACGTTGATATTAAATGTCCATCATGTACGGAATATAAAATTGTCTTCTATTTTTATGCTATAGAATGTGTTTTAAATCTTGAGATATATCTTCCGATTTGTCTGTAGAATAAACTTGTATTTTTCATGAACTTGTGTAGTAAGTTTTGAGAACGGATAAATAGATGTATACTCTTTCATGTGTACTCTTTCACGCTTAAACAGCTGGACCAATTCGGATGAAATTTGGTAGGTACCCATTACCTGATATCCTTGATTTACACAGGTTACTTTTCACCTGACTAAGTAAAGAAGGTTAATGTTTTACAGTTATAACAGACTTCCACGCGAGTGAAGCGAAGGGAAAAGCTAATAATCAGAATTAAATCGTTGATTTTTTTTACGTGTACAACAAAATTAACTTTTCTTGTAGAATTTGAAGTCGAGTGCAAAAAACTTGAATCTATTGGCATGTTGTGTGAAAGCCTCGTTAGCGCAAGTGACCTGCGCTAGCGCATGCGTCCCGCCGAGTTAGATGTGTCGGCAATTGATGCCGCGATGTACTACGCACTAGAAAATAAACTTGGATTCTAATATTATTTGTGTATGTGTAATTTAGATGTATTCATATACTTGGCTTACTAGAAGTATAAGTTTTTATTCAAATTGAAATAAATATCAGAATTAGCTTGTTGTGACATAAAGTTTGACTAGACATACTTAATTTCATGACTGACATTTTATAAGTGCTATTCATTTTTAAACCTCTGATAGGCGAGAATGGAAGAAAAAAACGTGTTGCGCCGACTTCAAGTAAAACGAAATAAAGACAGGAAGATGATGATGATTCAGTTTTAAACGTGTCTAAAAATAGGTTGATATAAAAACTTTTTTCAGTCTAAATATTATTTATAAACTCACATAGAAGATAGGTCTAGTCATCCAGACAAACCCAGTTCACTTCTCATTTTTCTTGCCATCCAAACAACCAGTTTTCAGCATTCCCAAGTATTTTCAATATTATTCTGATATAAACAAAACAATGCAGATACTATTAATGTATTCTAAGGATAGCCTTTCAATAAATCGGCCTCGATTGTCCGTCAGTCAGTGGCATTACATCTTTATTACCTAACCAGTTTAACTTGAGCTGTTGTGTGTTGAGAAAAGTATTGCCTGAGGGTTCGAGTTAAGAGATTGTTTCGCATGTGTGAATGGTAGCTATGAAGGTATGTTATTTATTAATGTATTAGTATGCTAATGTGTTGGAGTGATCAATGTGGGCGTGTTGTTTGTGTACGAGTACCTACCTATAATGTATATGTGAGTGTGTGTATAAGCCAGTTGAATGATTGTTGGGGTAGATCGCTTGAATACCTACCAGTATTAAACATTTTTTTAGTTGATGTGATAGGGTGAATATTAATTATGAGAATTATAGAAAATGCTCTACTTAACAACCGTAAAGGCACAAAAACATTCCTCAAAATGAAAAAAATATCATTTAAAACAAAAATTTATTAATTTTGCGAACCATCATATTATTTTTCTGCAGTTTTAATTCGTTCTTTACAATATTTCCATCTAAAAAGACTCACCAAGACACACTAGTTTGTCAAACATCTAGCAAAATAGAACGATGGTTATATATCACATCCCAATCAGTTCCGAACCTGGTACACTACCATTTTAGACCAGCCCTCGTATCAACGTAACTTATGTCCTAGTTAAGTAAGAGCAACATTGTAATTGGTGTAACATTTCACCGAATGTAAGGGTGGAGGCAGACTGGTGTTAAATGACGATCGACTTTTTTAGCAACAGAAAATGCAAAACTATTTTTACTTTTGAATTCGTGTTATAGTCTTGATAATGATTGGCCTGCTGGTCTAGTGGTTAGTGGCCATGACTGCCTTACCGGAAGACGTGGGTTCGATTCCGGCTGTGTAATTTATGTATAATATGTGTGTGCATTCAAAAATATATATGTATGTTTAACAGTATATAACCTTTGAAAAAACAAAGAAGATTGGACTATGCGAGTACAACAAATAAAAAATCACGTTGAAAAGAATTGAATATGAAAACGCGTTAATCAAAAACAGTAAGAATATGTATCATTCTACAATTCCACATATTAGGAGCTATGTACGCGAATTAAATAATGACAGGATTATAAGAATAAGAACTAATTTAGAGCATTTAAAGCACAATTTACCGGTTTCCTGTCTTAATCGCGCACAATACAGACGTGTTGACTTGTTGACGTTTACGTGAGTTAGACAAAAAGTCTGTTGTCCACAGTCTAAGCCCGGCTTGTTTACCCGGCTTATCTTAATCCGTCGCGCTCTCGGCTCTCCGCCCACAGCTACCGACGTTGTACAGACACCAGGTATTGTGTAATTATATGGATATATTCAAATCTTAATGGATAAATGTATATAAATCTTACATATAAAATGTCCATGTCACAAGGCTAGTTACCTAGTTACGGTACTCCTCCGAAACGGCTGGACCGATTCTCTAGAAACTTTGCGCGCATATTGGGTAGGCTACTGTCTATTTTCATCCTTTTTTTATTTTTTTGACTTAAGACTGAATCAAAGGCAACTTCTTAAAATATTAAAAAAGTAATCCTCCAACCAAATTCTGAGATCGAATGTAGAAAACGGATGTCAATATTTGAAGTGTTAACACGTCACTTCCGGACCACAATGGAATACTGTTCTGTGGGATTTAAACTGGAGTAGTTTAGAGCAATTAGTAAGATTGTCTTATCTTATATGTTGGTAATATAAATAAATAAATTTTCCACGACTTTCACACAAGCCATCTAGTCCCCAACTAAGCAGAGCTTGTATTATGAGTACTGGATAACTGATACACATACTTATAGACTTATTAATACATACATACACATAAATTACATCCAGACACAGAACAAATGATCGTGCCCATCACATAAATATTTGTCCTGGGTGGGAATCGAACCCACAACCTCTGGTACAGCAGTCAGGGTCACTAGCCACTAGACCAACAGGCCAGTCAAATGATCGGAATCTGATGTAATCAATGATTATATACAAAACTATGAGGTAATCAGTGTTTTAATTAAATTAGTTCAATGGTCACCCTAACTCACTGGACACTTGCACCCAAAGTTTTACGATCTGCCAATTTATTATCTATCGCCCAACAAATCAAAAAGCACCCTACTACCTTAACACAAAGTTCAATGTCTACTAACAGTAATATATAGCTATGATAATCTAAATTATGATGTCAATAGTATTGTACAAAGTAATTTGAAGTTGCCAAATAGAGCTTAGTTTGTAGATAAGTTATCTCTTCCGTTTCTGGATACGTTTGTTTTAGTAAAATGGTAACTGAATAGTATGGACATGGTTTATATATGACTAGCTGTTGCCCGTGACTTCGCGAAAGTAAGATATACCTGCAAGAACATTACTCTGTGTTAATTCAGGATGTCAACTAACTCCATACCAAATTTCGTCGAATTTGATCCAGCGGTTTGAGCGTGAAAGAGTAACTAACGTTCATCCATCCTTCCATATTTACGAACTTTCGCGTTTATTATAGATAGATTTTCCGAATGCTTAAAAGACTGTAGCCGTTAGGTACTTGACATTTACCTCTATAATGGTAGGCAAAGTTACTACTTTCCCAGACGAAGAAAATTAGTGCATACCTCCATAATTAGCTGATAATTTACATCTAAACTTCGCAAGAGCAGTCTTAACTAATGAGACATAAACCTAACGAACCGAAAGCAACTTTAATACATCACAATCAATAGGAAACCGACGCACGATCTCCGAATAATTCTAGAAACTTGCCATCAATATTTCCCGCACACGACCATACATTACCGCTCTAACCTTAGCAACTAGATACTTTCGTATATAGAGCATTTACGAACGCAACTTAAGGTACGTTTCTAATCACGGCATCTTACCGACGTCATCGATCGTTGCAGCAGCCAGTAATATATTTTAATTAACAACCTGAGATCGTGGGCGCACGTGATTGAGAGCCGTCAACGCGACAAAAAAGACGCATCGAAACGAAACCTTAACGAGACAGTTCTAATTTCAAATATATTTGTAATTCTTTTAGTGCGTAATTATTTTTGCGGGGTAGGGTTTTGTTTTTTTTTTCATGCTAATGATGTGTTTTTACTCTTGATTTAAATTGACGTTATATACAGCTATATTCTGTGCGGAGTTAGCGAGATAGAATAGGTTTTCAATGCGTTTTGAAATTTGTTTTAATTTTGAAATCAATGATAATCTTTTATTATTAAGTAGTAGTCTCGATTGGTAGTTTGGCAATGCCAGTGGAATAGTTCAGTACTAACACTTAAATTTGAAAAACCCTTTTGAAAATCCCAATTTCTTTAACTAGGAATAAAGTAAGGTGCCTGAATCAATTAAACCTACTCCTTTATGAAGACGAATTAATTTTATACCAAATACATCATATTAAATTCTACTAACATATTCAAATAAACGATTACGGAAACAACCATCACCCGTCTAATACATTCACATTAATTGCCAAAGGTAATTAAATTCATTACATTTAACATAACGCCATCAGAACAGAAGCATACAGAAACCTACGGTGGGTACAAAACAGCTGTTTAACGCGAGCCTCGGTGCGCACGCGCATCGCAAACAAATGTGAAGTATCGACAATGACCTCTGTGGGAATGATGTGAATGAAGTTTTAGTAGCTTATTTTTGTTTCTTTTTTATTATTTTTGGTAGCGTGTTTGTGGAAAAGTCTTTGTGTGTGTGTTATCTCATAAAAATTTACATCAGCACGAAAAAAATGTTTGAAAACAAAACTTATTTGTACAAAATTCATGAATGATTTCATTTCGCGTACAAATTGTTTAAATAAATTTAATAGAATTTAGATTTACAGAAAGCACAAAAATGAACAAAAATCTATCACAAATACACAGTAGTACCACAGACAAAAAACGACTTTAAAAGTCGCTCAAAAATAAAACCGTGTCAGAATTAAACACGGCAAGCCTAACTAAATGTTACCATTTCACTGGAACATTCACATAACAAACAAGAAAAAGACAGGAGAGACAAAGCGGTAGACTGCAAAAGCTATATTTATGATTTCACGGTATCTCGGGCCGTCATCGCTTGTTGCGACGATTTGTACGAAGGGATGTGGAGGTGACATACGCGAGCGACTTTTAAAGTCGGCGGTAGGTCTTTAGTTAGAGGGTGAAATAATAATTTACTATTCTATTATTAGAAGCATTACCTAGTTGTGTTCGATTTCTAGCTTTTAAAAAGTTAAAACAAAAGAAAGTCGAAACTGTATCTTTGATTTGTCATTTGTTACAGTGTTTTCGATTTTAAATTGATTTGACAATGGAAAGCAAATTGAAAATCAATTTAACATTACAGGTGAAAACAACTTGAAGCTAAAATTATGAAGGAAATAGTATACACACTACCTTATACTATTGACAATCATTAAGTTAATTAATTAATCCAAAAATTTAACAAAAATATATTTTATTCCACGATCTTGAGTATGTATGTATGCAACTATACACCGTTTCACATTCATTAGCTAAACATTAAAAAAATACACCCTCAATTCCTAGAATACCTAACTAAAACCTTCAAATCATAATTACAAACAATCAATTGGACCATTAGGTAAAGTAATTCGAGTCTAGCTAGAAATTATTCAAATCCTCTCACACTTAGATCGCGGGTATTTCCATAACTTTACATATTGAAAAACAATGCCGCGTCCATTTTGTTTTACTTCGTGTTCTGTATTAGCATAGCGGGCGTAGGCACGAGCGGAGCCGCGCGGAGCACCTAGTACAGATAGATGTATGTTGCAGTACAAGAGAAAAATTGATATTTTGATAAAATAACTAGGTTTTATTGAGACATGGACGTCGTCGGTTGAGAAGATGAATGGTTAAATTGATTAAGAGAAGTTTGATATTTGTTAAGGTTAGGGTTTTCGAGTTATCGCAATTAGGTACAAGTTAAATTTTACCGCCGAAAACAGAGCAAGTTTCATAACCTAACTTGAAAAAGATATAAAATGTCGGTCTCTTGCTATCTTGCAGTTCAATATTGTCACTGGCTCGATTTTGAGTCAACACAATACCAAAAACTGCTTGAGCTTACAAATAACTTGCTGATTTAGTATTCCCTTTACATGCCATTTATAGTAAGAAAAGCAATGTGACTTAACAAAATTCCTTTGACACGTTCAAGTCTTCAAAGGAAATGAGACGTAACATATGGACTTATTACCCACCAGATGGTCCAAAACCTTTTTTATTAAAATACGTTATTGATTTCATTAAAAGATAAGAATTAAAAACTGCATGACGAAGAATTTTTACGCGCAAAAAATGTCACTAAAATAAAATACAGGCATTTCATAAAAAGTCCGAGTTCGAACTAAAACTGTGACATTACGTACAGACATACACATTTCTATATAACGATTAGCAACATAGTTACATGCAAAGATTAAATGGTGTAAACCTCTGACCAAAAAGAATGAAACAACTTCGCGGTTGGACGCGACTGTACTTTTATATTGCTATTGGTAGATTGAGACAATAGTCACTCGTGGCATTATTCAAGCGGTACTGTCGACGATAGAGGGGATATGATTTGGATATATTTACTCCAATATTAATACTTGAAGTGTATCTCATTTAAGTCGATAACGATAACGCCATTTGGTATCCATCAGCATATCTCATACAAAAATCTTTTCAACGTATAAAAATACTTGTGTATAAAAGTAAATAAATTCTCATTCTAGCACTAATAAACTCAATTATCCCACCTAAAGATTAAATTAATTACATTTAGAAATTCTTTTCAAAAGAGTTTTCTCAATACGTGGTCAATTAAAAGTGCTGTAAATGGAAGGAAATCTATTAAAAACCTTGAAGTATTAATATGTTCGTATTTGGTATTAAGTGTTTAGATTCTAAAGTATTTATAATTAATTATCTAGTGTTGATGAATTAATGTAGTTGGTACTGCAAGTGTGAATGCAACTAGAGTCAGCGAGTTTCAAAAGTGAAATAAGGCCTACTTGAAATAAAAACCATTTGATTTTGAATGTGTTGATCAAAATTTAATAAATAAAAATGTGGCTGATTGCAAAAATGGCATATAAAGACAGTATGGTAATCTGGAAGATTTTTTTTTTGACTGACATAAGAAATAATTAAAATCACTGCAAAAATATTACTTTAACAACCTGACCTATTCGGTTATTTCTGAATCTGAAGAATCTTGACACTTCTTGTGCGATTTTAACTACAAAATTGCATTACAAAAAAATAACATTTAGGTATTTCTAAAATTCTAAACCAAAAGCTATCCATCTTCAAAACACAATACTAATTCTATTCAATAGTAAACCAACAGATCAAAACAACGCTAAACGTTACAACCAACTTCGCACTCAACAATTAATATTTGTACTCCTAATGAAACAACATTGGCAGCTAACAACCGTTGTAAACTTATTAATAAATCAACATTTAGCTTCAGACTTCACAATTACAAATTACAACATTTTAGAGGAGATAACTCGTTTCATTGTGGCTTTAGAACGGGGATGGTGAATCAGTGGCATGCGGCACAATATTTAAGGCACTTAATATAATTATAGGCACTAAGAAAAATGTGTAAAACGTCCTCCAGCTCTCGGCTCGTGGGTTTAAATGAAACGACGTCTAGGCCCAGCATCACAAGGATGGTTTTAATATACAACTAGCGTTTGTCCGCAGTTTCATCTTTAATATACTCTTTCTTAATTATTCTAAGACACTACTGACAAACGTTGAAGGAAAACACCGTGAGGAAACCTGTATTCCAAATTTTGGAGTCTGGAATTATCAATCCGCTGTGAGCTAACGTGGTGATTAATGTTTAAACCTTCCCTATATGAGAAGAGGTCTGTGCCCAGCAGAGGGACGCGTATAGGGTGGTTTATCTATATTTTATATGTCATTTTAGAGAATGTTGGTCTCTGTCAAATACAACCATCAATTGTCAACACACAACATACAGTTCCGTGACTATGTTTAAATCTAATTAAGCACAAAGGCAAAAACAATACAACAATCAATTATTATGACATTAAATTCGATAGGATACAAGACAGAGTTAGATTAAGGGCACAGTAAACACACGACCTTCGCCCGTCAAATTATACGCACAGCCCACTTGCGTTATTGACAAATTAAATTTATAGTTAACGTTGCGCAAGTAAGCAATTGTTACTATAAGTATTATACTTGTTACCATGCTAACATGGACATTAGACATGTTGAACCCTATTTGTTAACTGTCAGATAAGTCGATAACCAACAGACAAGATGTCGGTTCTCATAATTGAATATTTGCATCAATGTGCCAGTTAAAACATTAGTTTATTATCATTAGGTTAATTGTTGGTGCGACGGAGATGGATTGCAGATCTGTTTAGTTACGGTTGCTTGGAGTTAACTTTAACTAATTTATCTTGGTTCGAATTATTCCTAATTATTTTTGACTACTTGTCCGCGACTTTGCTTGCACGAATGTCGGTTATAGCTGCAAAACATTACCCCTGTCTGATGCTGTCAATTAAAAGTAGTAGTGTGGTAATCCAGGGTGTCAACTACAGACGGACAGAAGCCAGCCAGAGTCACGCAGAGCAAGCGCGAGCGATTCCGTGACTCTGGCTTAGATAGTAGAAGTGGCCCGGGGTGTTTTTAGTCGGTGGGAGTCCGACATATACCCATGCCGTGCCCTCGGCGTGAGTTGAAGTCATTAGCGTTTCACCCTGGATTACAAAAAAAAAGGGTGTCAATTAAACCCATATCAACTTCCCTCAAAATTGCTTCAGCCGTTTGACCGTAAAAAAGTAACAAACATCCATCCATCTATGCATCGAATCTTACAAACTTTCGCGTTTATAATATTAGTAGGATAGATTGAGTCCTCCCTGTTGGTTAGTTTCCTCGTCACAATAAATGGTAAGCAAATAACGAGGTTAACTTAAGACACTTCAATGTCTTGTATATCACGTTAATTCTTTTGTATTGGTTGTCGTATTAAATTGTATGATCAATCGATATTACAGGAATCTTAATACCAGCTTATAACTGTCCGTTGTCTTGCAGTATTAATTTCCTCAAGTAAAAAAAAGACATTGAACAACACATTCTGCAATCTGTTGGTGGTTTCAGAACATCAAATATGGCAGCTATATTTTTTAACGTTCAAAATGATAGGCAAAGCTTATTTGTATAGAAACTAACGCCAACTTTAAGTAATTTGACAAAAAAAATACTTATTAGTCTGTTAGTATTTTGCACCTAACAAGGTTTCAACTCACTGTATGGTCTTTATCTATTGAATTATCTATTTATTCAAGTATCCCTTTGCAGATTGAACAATTTCATCTTGTCTTTAGATTTATCAAAAGGCATTATTCCCAATGATCTTCAATTGTTATATTTTACTCTCAGATTCATTTCTTCTAACATACAGTATATAATACATATTTCTTGTAAAAGTTATGCTTTAAGGTAAAATAGAGGTATAATATTACAAAATAGTTTATACTTAATAACAGTACAACCTTCGAATATTGTGTAAAGTTATGCAAAATTTGCCAATCGAATAATTCAGAGGAATTAATGGAATATTACAATCGCGTAATCTGTGTGTTTGCAAACAATTGTTGAATTTGTACTGTTTAGTATTGAATTTATTACTTTAGCTGTCCTTGTAAAATACTTACATGGTTTTAAAATTGGGTATTGTATTTTGAACTTTATGTCTGGGAGGTAGAGTATAATTATACAAGAATCAGATATGGTTGGAATTTCTGAAATTATTTACGAAATTATTTTCTTAATATTGTTGTTTATTTATTTTAACTAAATTTGTTTCTCGGCTCGGAGGCATGGAATATACATAGGATTTGGACTATTTACTCAAAGAAAAACAGAATATTTTGAACCATAATCTTCTATTCTGAAGAGGATTCTGTAAAAAAAAATGTGCGTTTTCGGATATTAAATATTATAGTGTATTAAAGTTTTGTATAGAACTGAGAATATTTAGACTACGAAAGCCTAATCTCCAGCCAGATCTGGCCGTCCAAACCAAACCTTGTCGGTACGTAAATGAGATAATTTAACTATTCTATAAATTGAAACAAATCGTTTTAACTGGCCCAGTTAACTAAACCAAAGGGTAATCGGCATTAAACTAACCCTAATCCAAGAGATAAAGTTATTATAAATTCAAATACAGTTACCGCATTGTTATCAATGGTTAACAGTTAAATTATAAATGCTTTATATTGCACGCGTGGGAAATGTCAAGAATTTAACTTGAATACTTGACGAAGTTTTATTAGGTATAATGAGCTGTCGTTAAATAATTTAGAGAATTTTTAAACACTAAGAAACATTACAAAAAATGTTCAAATGTATGGATATGACAAGTTAAAGTCACGCTACTGGTTAAATCAAAATGTCATTCCCATACAAAATCTGTATGACTTTTACTGTCGTTAATGCTTGTATCTATTTCTCTAGTCCGTGGCGATTATTCTTCACTTATTATATTTGTATATTTAACTATAATCAATAAAAATACTTAATCAAAAGAATAAAGTACAGAATTATAATCCTTACGCACCACATAATAAGAACTAATGTCCTTTAAAATTCCATAACTAAATAAAATCATTTACAACAAATGAAATCACATTTGTATCATCGAAAAATCTTAACAAATAAAGCTATTATGGAGGAATAAACTTTCACTATATATAAAAAGATGTTCCGATACGTCGGTTAGTATCGTGTTTGCTAAAGGCTGAATAATCGAGATTACAGATAAGCAACAAGTTGATGTTACTATCAGTGACCTATATTGAGAGGCTGTGGTTGTCAAAGTGTATGTTTAATGTATTTATATAAGTACATTTAGTAACATTTTGTTTAAGAAATACTGCAAAACAAAGTTTTGTGTATTTTGGTTTGTTTAATATATTGTGGTACATTTTGTTAAGGAAACGATTTATAAAAAGGTTGTCACGTATTTTGAAAGGTAACTTTAGGTACTTTTTAGGAACAGGAGTGCCGTTGAAATTAATTCTTTAATTTTCAAAAAAAATATAGAGAAACATTAATTTAAGGTAACTTCATGATAAATACGGTAATGTTATGTCGTGACATCATAAATCAAAGTTACACATTTCTATTTCAAATTTTACGAAACATGTAATACAGTTTATCCTTTTATAAAATCTATGACGACCTTGCACATCCAATCACAGACTCCATCAAAAAAAAAACTTTGAGCACCAATGTCTACCCAGCAATTCAGAATAATTGAACTCAGGGGTCAAACACAGATTATGATCTACCCACGGGAGGCTTACTATCGATCGTAATAATTAATTCTAGCCATGATATCGCTACTACAGCCATTCAACTATTCAAATTTGCGGTAGATAAATCACAATTCTCATGTAATATGGGTGATAATAACGCTGGTGGGTCAAATCCAACAGATTCTAGAAGATTTGGTGTTACTTATGAAATCTATGAAGATTTGTGTGCGTTTAATGTGATTTATGAAGGTGTATATGAAATGGAGTTATTATTAGATGAAGATTTAACGGTATATATAACGAATATTGGAGCAGCGGCTCAAACACCACCTCTTATAGTAAGACTTGAAGCTTTAGATGTAAAATGGAGCACTACACGCGTTAAAGCGGCGTCTCTTTTCGACAACCCAGGAGGTAGTAAGACCCCAGTATGTAGTAAATGAGTAATTATTATCAATTTACTAAAAACAAATGAAAGAAGGGCTGACGTAAGACCCCAGTATGGATTGAACAAGACCTTACTACCATTTTTTTTATAAGTACTCTAAATAGGACTGATACATAGAACACCAAAGAGTTTTAATATAAAACAAATGAAAGCGCTTCACTTTTCACACCAAATCGCAAGAAGAGCTTAAACACTTATATGGCCCTTCCTAGCTCTATTTGAATCTCATTTCCATCTCCAAGGAAACCTACAGATTTATGCTTATCTAGACCAATATCAGTACAACCTAAATCCCAGTCATTATTAGATCTAAGAACATCTTAAGACCTAAACTCCCACAGATAACTATCAATAGTATTGTAACAGTATTCCTCAAACCAGCATTCGAAATTAACCCCTATTTGTACCTTTATTAAAGTCGAAATTCGCGTGATAGTTATGAGTTAATACGTGCAACCTACTTACCTATTTTCTGTGTAAATTTACGAGAGATGACAGGTAGATTTACTTTCATTTCGGATCAATATCGCGGTATTGCTGTAGTTTTCTCTACAGGCTAATTAACTACTTAGTTATGCCTGTTTAATTTGGTATTTATAACTGTTTCATCTATAATGGTTGGTTAGAATGAGTTTTGAGTGATGTGTTTCTTGGAAAGTATTTTTATCATCATTTTCCTGTTGGTTTCGTGTCCTTACTTTACTAAATTTAATCTTAATAAATAAAATATTTTTTTTCCTTGATGATAAAAATAGATGTTGCAGTTAGCTTTGAAAGTTAGCTATTAAAAGAAATCCGTTGCAATTATACGAAGATTATACAGATTAATTATTCACAACATTAAACAGAGTTCCTTCACACAAATTCTGATGCGGAAACCTACTTCAAAACTATCCCAAGTTTCATCCGAAGCCAACTCCCAGTATACGGAACCCAGCATTGTATAGAAGCGCATTAAACACTTTAATCTATAGGAGCCACTATCAGACCATAAAAACAATATCATGTCGACTGCTCGACATGCTCCTTAATTACAGACCTCTAAATCGAAAAACAAAGAAGAATAAACCCTATTCCGTACCCAATAAGGTTTGAAATCACTTTTTTGGAAGTGACTCCGTAATAAGCTTTCTAAAAAAAATGATCCAATGCATCTTGGAATGTGGATCGTTCGTGAGAGGGCACTAAAATCCAAATGTGAAGTTAATATCGAGTGTTATGGAGATTTTTAGGGAAGACTCGGTTTGGGAGCAAAGCGGTATACTGCACCTGCGTTACGGAACATATAAGTTAACTTTCTGGTACAGAAATTAGGATTGGAAAGGATTTTTCTGTACGTTGATAAGGACGTCGCGGTCGGGAGAAAAGAAATATCGAATTATATCGCGAATGTCGTTTGACGTCTAAAATAGTTGATATGGATTTTATGAACTCATGTTTTCATGATTTACTAGAAGTGTTAAAGCGGAAATTATGTAGTTATATTTTCATGTCATTCTCTAAGGTAAATATGTAGGTACTAGAATCTGTTATTTTAATGCAAAGAGATACAAAATTCAGGATTTTATTTGAGTTTGAATAATGAATGTTGTCGGTGATTGATGCAGTGAGTCATACTGAACTACATTTTTAGAAAAATATTTTTGTAGCTTTCCATAATCCCATATAGAGAACGTAGGTATTCCCATTCTCAATTGATTGATTATGTAGCAGTAATGAACACGCTCACTTATTTACTAGTTAACGATACCAAATACCAATGTTCAGAATCCGGGTATCAGAATGATATATGTGCGAAATTATGTCAAATTCCTGTCACATTCATAGATAATTAATTCCAACTATAATAAGCCTCAATAAAATAAAGATTTATACTATTGCTACTACTTTAACTTTCACGTCAAATATTTTTGACACTTACTCGTCGAAATAAAAAGCTCAGGAAGTTATAAACCACGGGCATGATCTGCCAAAAAAGCCGTCAAATTTATTACTATTTACTAGCATTCACCGCCATCTTGAAATTTCTCCCATAACTGTAAGCCCACCGGGTTTTAGGGTTCCGTACCCAAAGGGTAAAACGGAACCCTAATACTAAGCCGCTGTCTGTCTGTCTCCAGGCTGTATCTCATAAACCGTGATAGCTAAAAAGCTGAAATTTTCACAAATGGTGTATTTTTTGTGTATAACAAGAAATACTAAAAGTTAAAAACATATTAAGAGGGTCCAACAAACGTAATTTTAAAGCAATTTTGACTCAACCTTAATAAACAGGTAGATTAACAGACTAAAAATTTGTATACCTACAACAAACGTGATGTTCTATTATACATGATAGTACGGAACCCTTCGTGCGCGAGTCCGACTCGCACTTGGCCGGTTTTTAAATCCAATTAACAAGTTGAGACAAATTGTTATGATGACTATCTTTATTAACCTAAATTTTCGCTAAATTTATGCGCCCGCGCAGGTACCGGTAGAAAATGGAAGGAAATAATTAATAGACGAAATTATATCTCCGCGTCCGATAATTAACGTTAGCGTGTAAATTCTGTGTTTTATGCAGCGAATGGACTTTTTTAATGATGTAAATCGCATGCATATAAAAGCTAATATTTATTTGATTACTTATGGTCTACTAACTTCTTTACTACCGGCACCAGTACCGGCATTTAGTGTAAAGACGTTTTTAAATGTATATAGATATACTTAAAGCTAAATATTAAAGAGAAAAATCTAAAAAGTTATTGTAAAATCATAGTTAGGGTTCGTGGTATCCCTGTCACGACAAGATCTAAACAGATCTAAAGTGACAGATATACATTCTCAAGACAGTCTCGAAACTGACGTTTGAGTATTCGCCTTTAAAAGTGAAGACAGACATATTGAATTAGCAAAAACACAAAAAAATGAGTACTATTAAAAACTATAGTCTAAATCATTAGTTTTTAGGAAATAATATATTACCAATCATTATATCCAGACATTTATAAATAGGAGATCGTTTTAAAAACTTTTACGTACATATTTATATAAAACTACACTTGAGAGCAATAAAATCGCACACCCCTTATAATTTGGTGTATTATTGATTTTTTTCTTGAATCTAAAGTTATTGAGTACAAATCATTAAAGAATATTAAAGAATACAAACTTAGCTTTAAAAAAACACGAAATTAAAATCATTGACCTTTACGTAACTTACAGAAATCAGCTGTACACCAAATTAGCAAAATTCCCAAGATAGCATGGTCACTACTTGCACCCCTTACCCGCAGTATAAAAGGGTCGGTTTTTTTGAATTTCTTATCAGTTGCATACCGAAGGTCAACGTGATAACATCTCTCCTGGAAGCATACAGAAAAATATGGATACCACGCCTGCAGAAGCCGCTCAAGTTATAGCTTTGCTCGAAGCAGGCCATAATCAAAGTGAAGTTGCTCAACGACTAAATTTGAGCCGCTACTCTGTTCGTCGTGTGTACCAGAGGTTTCAAGAGACCGGTGGGTACATTCGGCGACCAGGATCTGGCCGGCGACGCAGAACATCGGAGCGTGATGACCGTTTTCTTGTTTCGAGGTCTTTAAGAAATCGGCAACTGAATGCGGTTCAACTGGGACAAGAGCTTCGAGAAGTTCGCAATGTTAGTATAAGTCGGTGGACAGTCAGAAGAAGACTTAGTGAAGCAGGATTGACTTCACATCGCCCAGCAAATGGCCCCAAATTGACCACAGCTCACCGACAAGCCCGACTACAATTTGCCAGGGAACATTTAAATTGGACGTATGGCCAATGGCGGTCTGTTATGTTCTCTGATGAGTGCAGAATGACATTACATGGTCATGATGGACGCTCTAGGGTCTACCGAAGGTCATCAGAGAGATTTTCACAATGCTGCATAAGCGAACGCGTGGCTTTTGGCGGTGGATCGTGTATGTTTTGGGGTGGCATAATGTTGGACACTAAAACTGACATTGTATTCATCACTGGGGCGAATACCGGCCCGAGATCGAGAGGTTTGACGGCTGCACGATATGTCGAAGAAGTGCTCGAAGGACATGTGAGGCCGCTTGCATGGCTTATGGGAGAAGACTTTCTCCTCATGCACGACAACGCCAGACCGCATGTCGCTAGAACAGTTTGCGACTACATGGAAGACGTTGGAATTACCGCGATGGAGTAGCCGGCTCGTAGTCCTGATCTCAATCCGATTGAGCATGTCTGGGACGAGCTGAAACGAAGAGTTCGAGGAAGAAGCCCGGCTCCTACGTGCCTTCGAGATCTTCAATATGCCATTGAAGAGGAGTGGAATGCTATACCACAAGATTTCATGGTAAAATTAATACGGTCCATGAAAAATCGATTAAGAGCTGTAATTAAGGCTAGGGGAGGGAATACACCTTATTAATAAACAATTTGATTAAACATTTGGGTTTAAATTTTCATTATTTCTCAAGCAACATTACGTAACTCTACCCGTTTGTGGGATTTTGTGCCATAAAACCTTATATGGGTATTTTTTTACACTGTATTTGGCATCATTAGAAAGATAATGAGGTAGGCTTTCAAATAGTGTGTGTGTTTTTTTTATATTTATTTAGATTCATTTAAAAAAGCTTCCTCATACAAAAAAGTCAAGATGTGCGATTTTATTGCTCTCAAGTGTAGTTTATTTATACATTATTGTTTATGCAAAAAGTTCTATCGGTTGATCAACAAATAGATCGGACAGTCTAGACTTCTAATTGGTAGGTTGAGACAAAAGATTAAAGAAGAAACGAGATAGCGATATGTCTCATGCAAGACAATATTTTAGATCTCAAGTTATTTTATTACTTTCAAAGTTACTTTTTCTCAGATTTACAATCCAGAAGGCGCTGGGCTGCAAACCAGCATTTAAATCAATATTATCACGGGTACGCGGGTGCGGAAAAAATACGCGGCGTAGTGCTCTTTCCCGCCCGCAATAATGTTACTTTTCGCGAAAGTTTCGAACCTTTCTATCCAAATATTTAAACCAACACGATGACGATTTGATACAAAAGCAAAACTTTTGAAGTCCCTTAGCTAAATAAAATGTTTCTATGTTACACAAGAAAACCAAATACTGTCTTTAATTTAAATTGCTTGAGTGCATAAATTGTTAAATAATATAGATTATAAACAGTCATCTTATCATAACACATGATGCAGGCTAGATGCTAGTGCGAGTTCGATTCCCGTTACGGTTATTACCGCGCACAGATAATGAATGCTTTGACGGCACTGTTTGTGATACCAGTGATATTAGCCGAGGATTTATAAATAAAAATGGCCGGCGTTGCAGAGACGCCGGTTTTTAACAGTTCAACTTTTATCTGTGTAACAAACAACTCGTAGGTAACTGCGAATTGGTTGGTGGAGAGCTTAAAGTCATAGGATATTAGTTTAGTGAATTTTATTACTTTTAAACATAGTTTCAAAAAATAAATAATGTAGATCTAGAAGGATCTTTTGGCACGCAAGAGGGCGTTGTTGTACAGAATTGCAACAAGAGTGAACATAATTGTCTGTCAAAAGTGTAAGTTTTTCATATATGACGGCATTAGTTCCGATTTTGACCACGTGCCAAAAGATCCTTGTAGCAGTTATGTCAAAACAAAATTTCAATCGTCTGTCAATTGTTATATCAAGCGATATGTATTGTCTTGTGATCAAACAATCACAGTACTCCGTTTTTTAAAGTTTCAGTTGAATAAAAATTATCTAAAACTTAAACTATCCAGTAGGTCTTATATGAATCAGTAATTAGAGCATACAAATTAATAGACAAGTCTTAATGAGACTTAATGTACATTTATTAAGCATTTCCTGCGATTCACAGTTAGACTAAGTAAAAATAAGTGTTCCAAATAAAAACTATAACCAAGTCTAAAGTTTTAAATCGACAAAAACGAGTTCGAACTTCATATCTTTATATTACTCTAATAAAAGATAAAGATTTTTCCATATAATAAAATTATAACATCTAAAGTTGTTTAGCCGCAATAAATACAGTCATAAAAAAATATTTAAAAACCTTTTTAGGCTGCGTCGGGTTAATTATTATAACATACATCAAAAATAACGCCAATAAATGATAAAACATAGAATTCATAAATATAACGGCAATTCATAACAGCCATATTAATGATTCAGCGAAAGTTGCCAGACTTCAAAAATATCAACAAATATAAACGTCACATGCTCTTTTCAAAAGCTCAAGTGAATTTACACTTTATAGAGTTCATCTTAAAGTTGTTTTTTCAATAATGTCGTTAATATAAGGTTGGAAGTGGAACCAAGGAGTTTTGCATAGTAATGACAATTTTCGATTTGTAATAAAAAAAACCTGAATAGTACCGCAAAGTCATAAAATACTGTCGCTACCACCAAATTTGATAAAAGTTCGAATTAATAGCCTGCAGTAATAAATACTGATAAAAACTTATTGACTACTGCTGCTGATTTAAAATCATTTAAAGGTATTTTTATTTCGCGAACCGGAAATTACGAAATGATCAGCGGTTTATTGTATTGTAATAAAACAATAATAAAATACGCAGATGTTCGATAAATGTATAAAAACTTGAAGGTTGAGATAAAACTGGAATTAAAAAGGATGTTTAAAAAAATACCTATTTTTGTGAGAACTGTTCTTAAAAAATAGGGTCCTAAACTTTATCCAATAAATAATACGGACTACAAAATCATGAACAACGGTTTTCTAACAAGAAAATAAAAGCAGAAACCAAATACGAGCGAACCCGAATGTAAAAACTAGTCCGATGTCCTGTCGGGATGTCTGCCTTTTTGCCTGCCTAACCCATTTTGAGCCAAGCGCAATGTTTATTTATGAACCAAGCCTGAACACTATTAGCTATGTCAGAGATATAGTAGAACCGTTTTTTGTCAAAAAATACTCGTTTTTGTTGAAGAAAACCTTTGTCTTCGTATTGTTTCTATCCTTATATGAAAGCAATTTACTTAAATGATAAGTTAAATGAATTGTAATGACTGTAATAGGGGTATTTATCTTCGCTAGTTTTTAGGGCCTGGTTTATACAGCGAGTTAACTATTGAGCCTACTATATTTGATTTAAGTAATAAGGCTACCCACACTGCACGATTCGAACCGTATGTTAAAATAGTAAACAGAACGTGTAGCCAAATAAGTACATAAAAACAAGAGCTTATCATAGATCTCATTAATAGCCATAGGCATCGCAATCAGCTGTCATCACATTCCACAGATAAAAAACACTACAAATCTTAAGCCCGTGAGCTCATTCCGACCTAAAACATAAACAAAACCTAAATTAAAACCAGTTTACAACTCAACTAGAAAGAAAAATTAAAATCTTCATTTATAACCATCAAATAAAAGAACTAAATCCTTTTTTCCGGTCAAATGCAAACTTGTTAAATACTTTTTTAAGCTAGCAACATTATCCTTAATTCTTATTGACAGCGTCGGCGTCCAATGTCGTTCGAAATTATTTTATTTGGGTCACTTAAGAGGGCAATGATCCCTATCTTAATCCTTTTATTTTGAAATCGTCGAGTCTTTCATTTGCATATTATCAATCCTATAATCTAAGAGGTAGGGCAACAATCCGGTGAAATATTCGCCGATGAAATGTTAAAGTATCGGGCGAGCAATCCGGCATAGATGTTATCACTCACGAAAAAAATGTTTGCACACTTTGAAACATTGCCAACGAAAAACCTTTGATTTGTATTTGTTGATGATTAACATTAGTTTTTATTTCGTTAATTAGGCACTTTATTCGTGTTAAGTAGCTATTTCACTTTTATTTAATTAATTAAAAGTGTTTTACACCTCCAAGTCTCATTCATTTAGTTTGTTGTTTATCGATTAGGTAAGTATAAAATTTCATTACATCCGTGATCAAAACATGTATTCTGGAGTCAAATTATCATAGCCTTCATTCATTAATACAAAAATATATCAAAAACTAAATAATATTCCAATTAATTTACTCCACCCGTTTAATTACACGAAATTTAATCGAATCGAATCGCTTTCCGAATCAAATAAATCAATATTTCCATTTTATTTGTACGAACGCCTACCGTAGTGTTGTACTCTCAAAATAATACCCGCTAATTTCCTAAAACAAAATCGAATGCATGCAACACTGGTGTTGTACTCGACTTTTTTTACAATCGATTCATTTTGTATCGATATCTTTTGTGATTGTTGGTTGCGTCGAATCGATGCAAAATTTATGATTTAATTGCCTGTTGCCAGTTTTAACGGGTTCAAAGAACTCGAAATGTTTCGTAATCGCAATGGCTGCGTCGGCGGAGCGTGTAGTGATCAGAGGTGGAATTAAGCTAAGTAGCGTCTCACGTGTGCTTGCTAATCACGCGGCTAGATTTAAATGAAGGCTTCAAATTATATCGAGAAAGTAAGCGGCCATTAAAACTCCAGCTTCCTAATTTTAGTGTTTTGTGTATAATTCTATTGAGAACTTTGGACATACCTACTATTTTATAGTAAGTTCATTAAGCTTTTCGTTTCTATATTTACTCATTTGTCTGCATATTTTTTTTAATGTATTAAGTAGATTTATAGACAATAATAACGCCATTGTATTTTATAGATAGGGTTGGATTAAAATTATAATCTCAATGTTGTACCGCGATCGTCAATCTAAATATCGAATGTAACATTAAAATAAGCTGACAAATGAATTTCTTTAGAAAATCCATAAAATTATCATAACAAACAAAACTATCAGGATTTTTATGATCCGAGCGGATTTAATATAGGAAACTGCATTACAGTATCACAGGGTATATCTCCATACGATTGTATTTCTTAGAACACATCACATCAAAGGCATAAAGATATAAACTGGTACATGACATCGTAAATACGATAGATCTGAAATAATCTGAATACATAAGATAATTCCGTCTACTTAAATTATAATGCAGCCCTCAACATATTTAAAACAGAATTTTACATTTTGACATTTGTAACTGTCATTCTGCAATGGCATCTCGCTAAGATTTGAATTTCGAACGGAAATAGAATGCGAATGCTGAATTCTACAACTTGTTTTTTTTTTTTAATTTAAGACTCGGATTTTGAAATATTGAGACTAAACGGCGAATTGCAATTCATAGATTGATAATTTATTTAATATTGCTTAGATCAAAATCTGGATTAAATACAGTTATTTTTTACGTCATCTTAAAGTAATTCCTCAATAATTATACAAGTATTTTCGATTTAGATTTTCAAGAAACATTTACAGATATACTCGTAGTTTATAACAGAAAATCTTAGAACTATAACACAGGAGAAGCCGAGATCACATCTAGTTTTAATACAGGTACATCAAATCAGAATATTATAGCTACAATAGTCCGAAAGCCAGCCAAAAAGTAACGCAAAATCCGACCTTATGTCATTGTAATAAGATCGATGTTGATATAAAACCGTCAGACTTTCGCGTTTGACTGTATGGAGGGTTTACTGCAAATTTATGTGCCTATTCATTTCACGAATAGAACTTTATGACACTAAGCCTTTTTTCATTTAATAATTCTAGAATATCCCTTATGGGTATTCGTGGAAATCAGTTTCCATTTAAATCAAAATGTTGCTATTAAAGGTTATTTATTCAAGGAAATTAAATCATTTGATGGCTATTCGTCGTCGAGGAGACATGCTGCATGTTTAGACGTTTGCTGAAGATAATAATGTTTCGTGATGTAATGGGAATATTTCTAAAATGTTAGTTGTTTTTGGTAATTGTATTTTTTTTGTGTCAGTTAAGGTTAAAGTAAGATTTCTTAGTTACAGTCCTTCATATATTTAGTAAGTTTTACTGAAAAATAAGTGAAGTTTTGAAACTAAAAAAAAAGTCGTTAGAATTATTTTAATTTGGTAATTAATTTTTTGCAGTAGGTAAACGATCTATTTATGAATTCATTACAAGCTATTAAGGCTTTAATGTTTAAAACACAAGAAATTCCCACATTTATTTCAACATTATTCTCGAGGTAAAAACAAAATAAATTTTTGAACAAATCGAAAATATATTTTTGAACAAAATCGCATTCGGGAATTTATCGACAACAGACTTGCTCGTAACTTGGCCGATATTCAGTATCGAGTCGATATTGTTTCGCTAAGTTTTATCACCGGGGAATAGAACCCGGGGCTTGTTAGTTATGTTCCGGAGCTATCGCGTTACGATAATATAGCTATGTGCAACTCGCACTCACGGCCCGATAGTGTCAGCGGGGCAGACTTTTTGTATGTTTATAGACTGAATGTTGATTAAATACGAATTAAAAGCAAATGTGAATACGGCTTTAAATGTTATCTAGATATTTCTCTACAACTAAGGCATATGTGTGGCTGTTAAATTACATATGTAATTTAATTGTTTTTTTTTTTAATTATGACTCCCGCCCCAAATAATCCTTGCACAGACATTTAACTCACTTGCTCAAAGACACCTAGACTCGGAACAAGCATTTGTGGATCGCACAAACTCTTCTCCTAGGCGGGGATCGAACCCGCGATACGTCACGTGCTGTGGTAATTGGCTTGGTGACCTGTACCACTCGGCTATCCGGACAGTCTTTGTAATTTTCATTATAAGCAGTAAAGACAGCGCACGCAATTAATTCCGCTACACACGTTATAGATTAAAAACTCAAAAAACAAAGCAACACAAAATATAAATTACCTCAACGAAAAAAATATCGTATTACTGGCAAACAATAAAAAAAAGAGATGACAATAATAATTAGGTAAAATAGTTGTGGAATTAAAATAGCCGAGCATGCCAGGGTTACCTCCGTTCTCATTAAGCGCACCGGTCGTAGTCGCTCACCATCCGTCATTACGGCGGGCGAGTGCAGTCAGCCCTATAATTTCACCATCCCCCTCCTCCCGCACCCCCCCTCCCGCCCCCGCCTCGCTCCCGCGCATCCAACACACTTTTATTAAAAGAAGACGTCCGAGAAATGAGTTTCGACGAAATCCCCTTTTAAGTTTCGAATTAACAGTTCTCTTAGTGTTTAGTTATTTTGAATTAATAAGTCGATAAGTATATGTTTGGCGTGCTTGCGAGAATGTCAAATTGTAAGAAACTACATCGTGGTAATAAGTAATAACCCTTCGCTTTTAGCCGGAGATGAGATAACAGAGGCATTTATAATAACAATATATGTTCAAGGATAATACCAACAGTCTCGCTTCTGTTCTAAGACCTGTTCTCGTACTTAGGAACATAATTTACGTAAGAAAACTATTCATATTTCTAAAGTATAAAATATCGAAGAAGGCAATACTGTGAACTCAGTAAACACAACATGTCCCATTCTCACCAGGTAACAAACCACAGAACAAAAAAAAAGAAGTCGCAACAACAAAAGATTCACGTGGCTTCAAATATTTATCTTTTCTCGTAGCCAACTTTGTTACCTTTGCAAAAAGATAAGGAATAACCATTCACAATTCTGACTACCGAGTTCACATCGACAGAATTAATTTTACGACTCCAATACCCAATTGTATCCCTCGTGCCATGAATTAATTATGGCGTAGGCATGAACCGAAAATATGGCCAATCTACATTTTAATCTTTGTCCTTCTCCGCTTAAATGGCAATATGATTTCGTATGAAAGGATGCCAATGAATAAATTACGTGTTTGCGAAGGTAAAAAACAATTTGATGGGTATTTAGAGGAGTAGCATTTCAGCTGTTTACCGGTAAGATTATACAAATGGTTATTGGCACTGGTATGCAACCCTATCATTAATGCGGTTGCATTCTTTGAACTGTAGAGTCGGGCCTATTATGCCGCTTGGCGTAGACAACTCGATACTCGAATAAATGTCGATATTAGCATGAATAGAGATGGAGATGCTATATGCTTTTGAATACAAATTTACCTTAGTCTTCAATGTAAAGAATACCTTTAAAAATTACGTAGAGTAACTTATATAATTAAATTACTTTGTTTTTTTTTTGTTATATCTGCTTATATCGTAACTATTTAGTATGTGGTTTTCAATTATGTTTTAAAACACATCTGTTGAACTAAAATAGCTACATAAATATAGTCAACTTAACTGCATGCCAAGCCGCCAATTTACTAGGCTGAACAATGTCGTTCTCACATTATTATGTTCAAGTTTCTTAAGTCGTAAATAAATATTTTAGTTGAAACAATTGTTATTGGAATCTACACCTTTCTAGCCAAAAAGTTTACATACTTAAAAAAATAATTCTGTCAAACTCAATTGCTTAAATGTTAAATGTCAGTTTAAGACGAACTAGACGTGATGATCTAAAATCGACTAATAGCAATAGTTGACAATGTTAAGATTTTAAGAAGAAGAGCGAGTACATAAAAATCTTGGACTTCATAAAACCGGTTTTTAACGTTATAATACACATGCTTACGGAAAACTAGTTTCTACGAGTGCTATTTCTTAAAAACATAACGGGTCTATTCGTCGTTATACAAAAGTAATTAAAAGATTTTGCCTCGAAACTTAAGCTAAGCACCCACTAAGATTATAATAAATCTAGATTAAAGAAATACGGATTTTTAATATATGAGCTACACGGCAATGTCATTGACCCGTAGCAAATGGAAAGAAAAAAACATAAAAAGTATGAAATTGGTTTAAGGCTGATTTCTAGGCACTTTTTAAAAGGAGAGTGAGAAAAGGAGAGTGTAATTTCTTACCTAAAAGAGATCTACAATATATTACAAAGACTGGCCATATATTCAACAATACCAATGCTCTTCGATCCCTTCACTCAAAACAATAAAGAATCAAAAGGTTTGTAACAAACGTCACTGTCAGATATCAAAAGATATCTTATATGTGACTGTACCTTAAAACTGTATCAATAATCATCGGGATATCTACCACAATCTTTTAAAGTAAGGCAGTTGTAAAAGAGACACTGCTCTACAGCGTATAGCGCTCGATCTCTTTTTCACAACTGCTACAGTTGTCTTTGGTCCTACGTTAAGAGTAGGCGGGATGCTTGTACAAAGGACGTACCTACACATCATATAATTTGAATACACAGCGGTGAGCCAGCTTAATGTACTTATTATTTAACAATAAAACCTTTTTACATTGTATTGTTCAAAATTGTCCTGCGATCGGCAATTCGTGCATGTTATAAGCGCGGGATAGGTCGCCATTGCATTCGAATTTTGAAGCGCAGAATGTAGGTTAAGGTTTTATGCAGCGTCTTTTTTTTCTTAAAGTGTTGATTGTTTAGAAGAATAGGCATTATATTCAGTTCCCATGCTCTTTCTAACTTAACACTTAACCTATTCTGAGCTAGCTTCAAATTATCTTTTGCTCCACCGGATAAGTAGATATTCAAGTTATACGTTTAAATGTGGAGTTACAATCACAACATGCAAAAAGGAATACAAACGACGCCCCATTCATTTGAAAAGCAGCTTAAGTTGAAAA
The DNA here is from genome assembly GCA_941860345.1 of Chrysodeixis includens. Taxonomy (NCBI): domain Eukaryota; kingdom Metazoa; phylum Arthropoda; class Insecta; order Lepidoptera; family Noctuidae; genus Chrysodeixis; species Chrysodeixis includens. The sequence goes on from OW796096.1 coordinate 13,195,003, forward strand.
AAAAACGAATCGCATTTTAACATATCGTTTCTCGATATGTAAATCGAATGATTTTGCTTCAATTAAAAACCAGCAAAGAGTTTATGCACTCCGTTATTTTTCTGTAATGCCGAGGTTTTGAATCGATACTAAATGGATAAAGATTACCTGACAATAGATCAGCATATGATATGGAAATTTAAAACTTTTGGTTGTAAATACCTTAATTATAATACGCTTAGCTTATGCTTGTTAAGTGCTGGGTGGCTAGAACTCATCAACGAAGTGCTACCAGATATTAAAGTGAGGCTGTCTGAAAACAAGACACCACTCTACGCCGTGCAGTGAGCTGTCTCTCTTTTACAATTAAGTACAAATTTTAATTTACGACGTGGAAGGTCCGCAGAATCTAAATTTATTCAAATAATGTCACATCATATTTCATAAAATTAATAGAATTTCCTATGACAAAAAAATTTAAAATTAAAGATTTCGAATCAAATCAGACAATTATCACGAACTGTGACGTTTCGCACGGAAACGGCATCTAATTTGGGTGCGCGGCAAAAAGTAGAGTTAACCAATGGAACATTGAATAAATTGGAAAATCGCAATCTGTATTAAGTAAGATTTTAGAGCAAAAACAATGGAATTACGTGTTCTGTGCATAATTTTACAATCTTATGTTACTAGGCCTAAAACGAGTACTAATACGTCAGTTTAATGTCATATTTAAGATTTATGTTTGTCTCTCTCAAATAAAGGTGTTAGGTAAAGACAGGTAGACATTTAAGAACTCCTTGAATTTAGTTGTGTTTTAGTATTTACTCGCTTGGCTGTATGAAGTATGCTGTAAAATGATTAAAAAAAGAAGTTCTAATGTATTCTAATAAAACCATAGGCTTAATGTTATGTCAAAACGAAATTGGCGGCAAATAAACATGAGAATCTACAGAACAGACCATAGATCCATAATACATCATTAAACTTGACCAGTACTGAAAAAATCATTGCCGTATACATTTATTTTATATTCCAACGATATCTCAAGGAAATTCGAAAGTAATTAGCTGACTGTATCCAACTCCTGGTATAATTATCCGCAAAACGAGGTACTTTAATGATCCAACTGTTCGAATATACTAAATAAATACTATTAAATACCTTCGAAATACAGCAAGGCTAAAAATGGTTTTAATCGTCAATTAAGTACCAATTGAATACTGGAACGCTCTAAAACGTTAGCATCTAAGATTTTAAGTCTATGGTCCAACAAAAAAATATCGCCTACTCTACGCGTTCGATTCTTTTTTTGTTTTGAAATTCATTCGGGTCAGATCGTAAAACAGCCTTAAAACAAACGCACCATATCTATTACTAGATCTCGTTATATATTTAAACTTGTCACGATTTAACTATGTTATAAATTCGGATCATTGGCCATTTAATATTGATCGTTATGATATTCAGTACTGTGTTGAAATAAAGCCTAAAATGTGAGTAATAAAAAATTGACGATCGTCTTTTAAGTGATTATCAACTTTATTACAGTGACAAATTAGTCATATTTTCCTTTGACAAGCATCTAGTTCCAACTTGACATTGTATCGTTGAATGAATTAATAAAACTTTTTTATTTTTAATAGAATAAAATTACCGCGAATTAATTTGAATTTGGAATGTTTTCATTTTTAATTGTTTAAATGTTGCCTGTTATAACGTGGGGATTGCTTTAAAAAGTTTATTATGACGAATTGGAATCGAAAGAGTTTTTAGGGTCGTTAATACAGCGAAACTAAATCCCTAACGTTGGTTACAAGCGTAGCGGGTGGGAGTGATCTGTGTTTATAATTTTAACTTATAATCTGGTTCAGTGTTCATTGAATTTACATAATATTTTACTAACAAAACGTTTTGTATTGAATGACTCAGTCTGCTTTATGTTTTCGTTCCAATAGTCTAATTAATCATTCGAAGTAATAACGTTTTCAATTTATTGGTTTATCGTTGTGATAACTGTATCGACAAAGCATGCATTCTATGATATTTGTGGCTGTTTTAGATAGGGCAATATTGTGCGAACTTTACGTACACCATTAATCTTAGGACAACTCATACTAGGTTAGATCTCCTTGATCAATCTCCATTCCGTAACATTTTAGGTTATTTGAATCCATTTATTCACTGCATCATTAATCATGTACTAAAATATCCGTTACCTTTAATCAAATATCCGTGATCGTGTCCTAAATTCTGGTTCGAAATATTACTTGTACTCGTAAATAAAATAAGAATACTAAGAACTCGCTCGTAACGCCACAAACCGAGCTACCTAACAGCCCTCGAGCAGTGGGTAATCGAGTAATCGGGCGCCCCGTCGATCGATGTCGCGTAATATTTTTTTAATAAATCGATACTTCATTCGACCACATCACTAAACGCGACCGATGACAGACGGACAATATGGCTAGCCTTTTTGTTCGTGTTCGATTTATAAAAATGTGCTTTATACTTTAACGGGATTACTAGTTTTAAAACTGGATCATCTTTTATAGAGACTGCGTAAACAGAATCCATGTTTTTGCTGTCGATTCTATGTTAATCATTAAACACTTTATTTGGATGTTCTATAGAATTTTGATACTTATGAGCACAGTAAATTACATGCTATGATATGAAAATTGGTTAAAATAAGTTTAGTAACAAGTCTCATACATAAAATATTTTCTCAACACTTTCTCATCCACATTAAGTCAACTTAACATTAAAGCTCATCAATCCCCATATTACGAACCAATAAATAAAATAAAACCAATTTTTCCACAATAAAAAGTTAAAAAATATGCAATAAAACATAAATCTATCAGAAACGGAACGCAATTAAAAAATATAAAAAGGTAAGCACCACATGCGACCAGCGGACTAGACACTAGTCGAGCGACTTTTTTCAAGATGGCCGTCGACTTTCCCGCCCTGCACAGACGCTGACAACATTGGACACGGCCCGCCACGTGCGAACTCGAGTAAATGATGTGTTGGGACTCGGTATTTATAGGGATGCACCGCCATTTTATTGTGCAATTGAAACTACTGTGCAATATTCGTACCTTGCATCTAACTCAATGGCCAATTCTGTCAAATTTATGCATGATTTAAACATATTCGTAATAGATTCAAATCTGTGATTTGTTATCGATATTATCGTATGTTGTTGTAAAAATATAATTTTATGTTAATAAATTGAATTTCTATTACGATATGATTGGCAAAGGTCATCGCATAATCGGTCAAAAGTTTGACACAAAAAATTACAAGCGTCAGTCCATCCTTAATATTTGTCACATAAATTGTTGGTTAATGTCTCTATTTATGAATTATTTTAACATTAAAACTCGAAGCTATAACTTAAAGTATTTGCAAGGACTATAAACTACTGTCAAGTAAAGTTACATCAAGCTTAATTTATTTCATTAAATATTAACTTTCTCGAATGTATGACATCATAGTCTGTTATTGTTTGTTCGACATTACTACAGTTTTAACGACGAAAATTACGCTTAACAACCATTATATATAATTGATAATAGTGATGTCAAATTATTTTACTGAAACCGACAAGACCGGGAAGTGACGACAAAATATCTCGGGCAAGTCAGAAGATACTTGAACAGTTATTAGCAAAAATAGTCCTTCACACAACACAAACAGCATATATTATTTTACTCACGTCAATTTAATTTATAAGCCGAAAAATAATGTTTCAAATAAAAAAAAAACAAACTGACAATTCAGCGAACACTATCGATTACAATGCCAAGAACAACAAAGTCAGTCCTTAATCGATGCATTGCCAATTACCACAGCACCAATTCTCACAACCCTAGAGAGTCCAGCAAAAAACACATGCACTGCTGTGGGAATGTACTTCGTAATACAATCTTTTTGCTATATTGGACGATGTTTAAACACACCGGACATGCGTGGAAATAACATGGATGGAACTTGGTGATGCTCAACTTTGAGATATAAAATATCGATAAAAGTGTGTTCTATCGATAGGGCAGCACTAATGCGGTTGTAGAGTTGAGTTGCTTTTAATTAAAATTATGAGGGAAACTGTTGCCGTTTGTATGTTGATTTTATCGAAGTATTAAAGTATATCTAAGCCATAATTAAACATTAATTTATTGTCGATGGTATTTTTTTCTACCATTGTTCCAAATTTAATTTAATAAAAAATCTTGACAAAACCCGCTCCAGAAAAAAACCTTTCCAAATTCAAATAATTGCATAGAGAATATTGACACTTCATTTCAATTTAATTATTAGTAAGTACTATACTTATCTATCACAAGTCGATTAGTTATTTTTATTACCTACTCGATCTTAATTAAATAAATCGAGAAATCGCAGGAACATAATTGGAAATGTTCATTTACAGTAAAACTAGTAAAGTTGATTGAATTAGGCTTTAGCTACCTTAACAATAAAATAAAGCATCAAATGTTTAGTGTCTAAACGTTAAATTATAATTATCTGCAGGGTATTATTTTGCAACTACTCTATAGAGAAAGTACGCAACCACATTATTATTATTATACAAAATAAAAATACATATTTTGAATTAAACACTACTTTTAAATTTTAGCCGACGCGGCGTTAAAAAAGGATTAAACATTCGGAATTTGGACATATTGTCCAAATTCCGAATGCAGCCCGATACATTTCTTTTCTTTTTTTAATTACGGGATTATTTTTTAAAGAAAGAATTGGATATACCTAAGTATTTTTAGTCATAACCTTTTTTCTTCGGCAATTAACGATGCCTTAATAACAATCCTCATTCAAGATCATATTTATCTACAATGATAATCGTGGTATTGATACTTCTTTATATAAATACTGAGAGCGATATATATCAGAAAATATAAAATACTAAGTAAATTAATGAGTCAATCCACGCGCGATCGATCAACGACGTCCTGGGCCGATGTTTCATAAAAAAAGTAGAAAATCCTTTTATTAACATCAATAAGCGTTGAATATTCATTGCGTTGGAATTGCGTTTAATTACTACAAAGTATCTTTCGTGTGGAGGTTGACAATCTAGCAATCTGATGAACGCGATAGAAAACGAGCAATGACGTGACTGACATAATAGGCAGAATGAGAAAATCCTTGCTTCTGAGAATTCGTGTTCGAGATTTAAAAAGTTAGTGCTAACATGCGCAATTAAGTCGACAATTCGGTCCCGTTTGAGCAATCATTATTAGCAATCATTCCAATCTGAAAAGTTAGATAACGTATGTAGGTACATAATTAAAAAAAAGTTATTGTAAAAAAAGTAATAAATTAGAAAAACCTTATTGGAAAGTCTATGTGTGCAAATTGTCTGTATAACTTTGTATTTATGTACTTTTAAACTCTTCATAAAATTTAGTAAGATCGTTTAAACAACAAAAACAATTAATTCTTAATTTCTACGAATTCCACGCCATTATTTTAAAAGATAATGAAAATAATTTACTGATTTCTCGGAGTATATTGCCAATCGCGTTGCTACGTAAAACGCTTGTTCGATAAACTTTATATTGTCTCTTGGTCATAATTACACTATTAATAAGAAACAGTGATAATGGAAACTCGTTTTTCGTAAAAGGTCAAAAATAATTACCTACAGCTTACGGAATTGACAAGTCGAAAAGAGTTGTCCAACTCTATAATTTAAACATTTTTTTTTAAAGACAATAAGTCATGTCACATTCTTTAGTCTCTGAGCAATTTTGTCCATAATCTAGTAATAACTTTATATAAATTATATTCAATAATTATTTTATTTTAACCTTTAATATTCATATTTTAATTTTAAAATTAAACGTATTAAAAGTAATTTCACAGAGCGTTAACGCGGTTCTTAATTTAAAATTTAATTCGCGGTCCGGAGCCAAGATGGCGACTATCGTAAACTTATTTATGTTTTATTTAGTTGCTTCGGTTATTAAGGCTAATAAGGAATCTAGTTGCTGAATAGTACTTAAATGTGAAACTTATAAAATGCTAGTTTTCTCTTTCCGTCGGTGTCATAAAATAAGCATGGATGCAAACACTGTTATTCTACGGCATTACCTAATAATCGGTTACGGAACGAAACGTTAAGTTCAAACTAATAACTTTAGTATGTGTAAAATGAGAATTCATGATTATAAGTATATTTCCAAAATTAACATGTTAGAAAAGTCTCATTGAGAACAGTGTCCTGAGAAAACGCGTTGTTTTAATTTAATACGTAAGCACATTATCATATAAAACCTATCACATAACCACATGGTATGTAATAAAAAAAAACAACATTCGCTGCATTAAGTTCAAAAGTATCTCGGCCAATCCCGTTCTCAGTTACATTTTTTCCACATAATTTAAGGAGTATTTAAATGCTATTTTCATTAAGATCGACGGGAGACATCGAGAACAGTTTTATGTTGGATTTTACGATGTAAGGGTTCAGTCGTAATGCGAGCGGCGATAGCTAAAGTAATTTTACATTAATTTAACTCTATACCGTAGTTATTGAACCGCATTTTGCATATTAATTGTCCTGATATTAATGAAACTTATCCAGTGTAACATAAAATCGCGGTTTGAAGTTTTGTTATAAAAATGTATATTGATATTTCATTTTATATTCGTCCTATCTAACTTTTTACGATAAATGTATCTTGATTAACCAGTAATAAAAAATACGAGTTCAAATAACAGTTTGCTAATTTAAAAAGACGATTGACATTGTAAGGCTTGCAATATAGCATTTCACGTTAAATAAGAGAAAAAACAGAGTAATAATGACATAAAACGTCGCGTGACAAACATAAATGCTTCAAAAAGCAATAAAAGTCTTACAATTAGTGAAACGTAAATCACGCGTGCACGCATTTACTTTTTTTTTAACGTTAAATATTTAGCAAACAACAGAAAAACGGTTATGTCTTATGTAATTATGCGTTCGTGCAACATCGCAAGTTATGGATGCTGATATCGAAAGAGAAATGGGTAAATTACATAAAAATTACGCGATTCCAGTCATTACTGATAATTAAACCAATAATCAGTTATGTGGTGCAAGAAAGTGTTGAAAGTGAATTTAAAATGCAATACATTTTAAATGCATTGTTTTAATCGTGATTAGTAGAGCATTTGATTAAATGCACATGATTTCTCCTTAGGCTCGAAAGTTTTGCACACTCATGATATTATTATCGTGCTTATAAAAAGATTTCACTTTCATAATTTGCAATACTAAATAAGTACTTACTTATCTATCAATTCACAATGACATTTAAAAGTCAACCTGTCAAGTAAACGTCATCCACCATTTGCAAATTCTCTTGACACGAGCAATGGTATTCAACTATTCTGCCAATACACATCTAAACCCGTCTTCAAGCCTTTCGCTTATAAGTTTGGCGTAATAAATTAATTCTGTTACGTAATTAGCGGGCTCGCGTGACTATGAACCATAAGAGAACTTGTCTTTTAGTGTTTAGCAACTATTTAAGTTTTGCCCCGTCCGATTTATTGAGAGGCACTTAGTTTTATTATAGGCTGAATATAAATAAAATTAATCTCGTCCAGATAAGATAATCTGTAATTTTAGAAAGACTTTTGACAATTTATATTTATGATTTTATTTTTTGATTACTTGCACTAGATTACGTTTGAATAAATATTAATGAGAACATTCCTTTTTAATGAACCTCAATCATTCTGCCTTATCCATTTTTTGATGTCATTTAGTGTCCAAAGAATTTGGACAGTTAAGTGTAATAACTAAGCAGCCAATAATAAAAATATCCTCATATGGACCACACAGTTGATTAATGAAAATAAAAATAAAACCTACGAAACTACCTCAAAACAATCTTAATAAAACCGTAGATTAGTAAGGAGATCGAGCAAAAATGTCGATACGCTCCTGATGCGCCTACGCACGCAATCAAGCGGTAACCATGGCAACGCATACTGGAATCCAATATGGCCGCCCCGTCTTATCAGGTTATTGGAGGCCCGCTCGATCCCGCTACTGAAATATGTAGGGAGTAATGTAATAACAGACCTTTAAGGGAAACCATGCGAAGTAATCAATTTTAAATTAAATCTAATGAAAAAGTATCGTAGCTGCTTTCCTCTTATACGGAAGAATCGAATTAATACATAGATTTTTTTTACTAATAATGAAGAGACATGAAATTACAGGAGCATAACGAGTGCGTAATCTGTTCCCGCGTAAGTACATTAAAAATTATTGCGTCTGAGATTGCCTCATAAAAAAATAAGATTACCTACTGTAAATTAAAGATGGTTTAATTGCAGCTCCGAGAAACACTTGAAGACGTGCTAAATAGGCAACTGTAAAAATCTAGAATAAATCGTGAGTTAATCAGTTGTTTTAAAATGACTCTCGCGCTAAGGAACTTAGTCATTGTGCTTGTACACGTTGCTACGCGCGGGCGCGGGCGCGTGCGCGGGCGCGGGAGACGTGGCGGGCTCGTGTTCACATTAAACGCCAGGCGTTCGCGCGATCGTGACGTATTTCAGAGGTTGTAAACATGGACGACGATCTTTTATTTTTAACCGAAAATTCATACCTAAAGTGGGAGATGCTAAAAATTAGAATTGGTGTGCACGAAATTAATAAAGAAAGAGAACGGTATGGTGAATTTCATACTTTATATGGTATTTTGAGGGAACATCCTTCAAGATTTCTCTTCTGTACTGAATGACATGATAAAAACGCGCTATCGCATCTAGCGACAAATTCAAACTGGTTGAACTGACCTGACGTCGCGAGTGAAACGCCCGCGCCGCCGCTAGTTCGACGTGAACACACACACAGGTCTCAAGCGTTTGAAATTGTCGCGAGCTCGCCACGCGCGCCAGTCGCTAGTTAGCCCGCTAGTTGGACCGCACGTGCGTTTTGAACGTGAACACTCGGAAGCACCTCATATGTTTGATATTTCGTGACATCGCCCGCCACCGCGCCCGCGAGTCAACGTGTACAAGCACATTGTGTCGCGGGGGCTTAACAGACATTTAATTATCATGCGCAAAGACAAGACTCCGAACAAAAAATTGTGTAATGCACTCATTCTTTTCCTACGTGGTAATTGGCGTGGTGGTTTTTTTAATCAAATCAGCGTTTACCTACCACTAAACCTACAAAGCCTTCATCTTTATTAAAATATATCAAAGTAAAAATTATTTAAAAACTGACACAAACCTTAATTTGACATTAAATAAGTGAAGGCAATAGGTTAACCAAAAATATTTCACAATGCCTAACCAAAGTTAAACCTACACGCAAGTTTAATAAGACCAATTACAGTCAAACGTGTAGTTAAATCTATTATAATGCTTTACTAACGAGACCTATAAATGTTAACTAGGAGATATTGTAACTTACATTACAACTTCATATTTTTAACAATAAACAAAGCAAATTAAGAAACAATACCTATTTAAAAAAAAACAGAAACTACAAATGAATTAATGAATTGACATTTCGTGTCAAATTAGAAAACAATTTTGAATCTGTCAACAAGCCATAGAGAAAGTAAGTTTGTTTTTAATCGAGCAAAGGTAACTAGAGTCAAAGTTCATTTGTCTGCCTTTTAGCGGCACTTAACCTCTATTAAAAGCAAAACACATAGAAGTTTATGTGAATAACCAAATAACAATCGGTGGAGTCGTGAGCTCGTGACGCCCGAGGCAGGTGACGAAAAACCTAACAATTCAATTGTGCATTCGGTATTTAGAATTCATAGACTAACATCTGATATGGAATTGAATTGTTACGGACTGTGCCGCAATAGCCGTTATTATTTTGTTTAATTTTAAATGTTTAATTATTATGGATTGTGAGTAATTAAGCGATATCGTTTATGTTACAGTTGTGGTTTATTTATGATATCATTAGGTCGAAACATTGCTTTGTAGCCATAAATTATTGTAGTATTAGAACAGCTTCTGCAGTTAAAAACCGATGAAAATCAAATGTGTCACGTCTATAATTTGCACTTAGAAGGAAAGTCCAAGTAATACGGATATGCATATTTCGTTGAGTAACACTTATAAGCGAGGTATGCATCGCTTCGCCTGCTTGGACTAGTGTAGGTACAACTTCCCTCAGATTTCACAAGCTAGTCACGTAAGCCGTTACAGCTTATAGCTTTGTTATTATTAATTTTACTACCTCAATTCCTACGTTCTCACATTACAATATTTATCACAATTTCTCGATATAAACCTCTTTTCTCGTAACGGTTATATCGATACTAGAAACGACATTTCGGAATAGGTACACGTACGGGTAGTGCGAGTCGCTCATTGGCGGGAGCCGCGGGCATGCACTGGACTGTTTAATTTTCAATTTAGATCGCAATTTGCGATGCCGCTCGGCGCACGCCCAAACTGGCGTCACTCCATGCGATAGATTTATGTACAACCACTTATAAATATACGTGGAATATATTAAAAGAAATTAACTCGTGTAAGTTACGAGCCAGGCCGGAGTTTTCAAGATAAGAGTTAATGAAAATTGAGATTTTTTTTCTCGACAAATTCGTCAAGTGCGGGTGTGGCCGACTGAGATAAGCGGAATTGATCTGTCCGGTATAACTAATTGGTAAGGAGTTTGCAGTCTACTTGTTTATTGTACAACTTTTTTATCGACAGGTATCTTTGAAACAGGACGGTATCCTCGGTATTTTATTAAGATAACGTCATTTTATTTTTTAATTATAGATAGCAGATTCAAATTTTGCTCTCCTGCCGAACTCGGTGACAGCGGAAACACACGTTTTACATTAAAAGCTTCCGTGTGGATTTTTTGTTATGTTAATTAGATTACTATTAGCACTTTATAACAATTTGAATGTGTTGAAAAAAAATCTTGATCAATAAAAAAAAATATATCCTACATTAGAAAGACGCAGAAAACTAAATCAATATGTCTAATACAGCAACAATCGAGTCTCTCTCAAATGAAGTGAAACCAACAGTAGAACGGAACGCAATCCTAAAATTTAACTAAACCCAAGTAACATAATACCAACGGAAATAGAGAAGTAATAATGCAATTTCACTATTTTATAGCCAGTTATAACGCTAAATGGCATGTTAACACACAAAATGTAATATAAAACCGTCGCCAAGACATTAGCGGTGAAAAATGCGTTATTATAAAACCGAATCTTTTTTTAAACTTACAAACTTGAATGAATTGAACGTCATATCTTTTCGTAATGGGACAAGCTGGGAAATTTATGTCGCTTACTCTCTCGTGCTTTCGACCTAATACGTGTTATATTGGAACCGTTTTTCTGTTAGAAATTGCTTTTTTTTTGGGATTTTTCTTCAGGGATATTTTATGTGGTTCTGGACCGGAAGGGAAAGTAATGTTAACATTTTTTTGGTAATTACTGCGAATGCCAAATTTAAAAATGATTGCAAAGTTAGATATCTGGATATTTAGACCAAATTTCTCAAATTCATGGTAGGTACCCTTTGAATGCCCTCAATTTAGGTAACCAGAAAACAAAACAAAGCGTGCCGACCCTCGTTACGTCCACTCAAACTTTCAAAACAAGGTACAGTCAAGCCATCAAGTTATCAACACATAAGTAAAATTGCTAACAATTTCCATCGAAACTTCTCTCAAATAGGACCTAATGTACGACTGTATGTCCCATTTGATCATATATGGGATGGTAATAGCAAATCGTATGGAATCATCATCCGCCGTGTCGCTACCTTTGGCATTCTGGCAGATAATGCCAGTACCGTAGTTTAGTTCTTGCAAATTGCCAGTAAACGCCAATGGATGCCAATTGGACTTTCACTACGCGGATTGTGTGAGATTTAGGAGGGTTCTTGTTTTAGTAATGTTTATGGGAGTTTCACAAACGCTATAAATATTCTGTCTCGTTATTTACATGCTCATAAAGTGGGACGGAAACACGCTTTCATATTGCTATTGTAATTGAAATATCTTGTTATAAAAGTCTATGAGGATGCTGGGATCTAGTCGGACGCACCTTTAGACCTGTTATTACGCTTAATAATTTAACGATGTTTCAACTATCGTGTGACCCGGTCAGCATTGGTGATTTCAAATCAAAGTAAACGTTGGGAAAGATATATAGTCCAACAAATCTAAGAAGTACCGTTTGACGTTTCATCATTTTCAAACCGAAACAACTTTGTTCATGCGTACAATACTCAGTTTCGACAACCTTTGTCTTAAAACCATGAATTTAGAAAGATTTTATTATTGTATCTAAAAATTTAGAATTTTTAATATCCTAATTTAATTGAAAACTTTTAGTCCAGTCATTTGGTAGAAAATAAGGGGGTTACCTGGAAAGTTTTCCGGGAGTTTTGAAAATTGGGTATTTTATAGATTTGGATATGCTCTTTTCGAATTTTAACTTTGCCACCTCGTACGACCGCCGCTCGCGCCGCCATTTTGAAAAAATGGCGCCCAAAAACGGTTTTTTGGGAATATCTCCTTTCTGAGGCATTTTACGAAAAAAAAGTTTTCTACAAAATTAAACTAGAAAAAATTTCCTACACTTTATGTCTTATTCACTTTTTTATAAAATCAATAGTTTTGGATGTACGAGCACCGCAAAGTATTACTTATTCATCTGCACCACCACGTGTTTTTTGTATATTTTTCTAAAATGTTCCATTACTGCCGCCGGTTTTCAAGGGAATTGTCACAAATAAAACAATTTTCCGTATAAGAAGCCATAGATCTAAGAATATAATCAACCCTGTACGTCAATAAACGTACATTGATGATTCAGTCTAAACTAAATATTTCTCTTAATATAGCTTCTACCAACAAATTTTTCGTTGAAGTTTCGTTCATAGTCGAGAGAAAGGGCCCGATTCAAAAGTGACATATTACCCTGACACCTACTTCTTAAAAACTGGCGGCAGTAATAGAACAGTTAAGAAAAATATACGAAACACTCGTAGTGGTGCAAATGAACAATACTTTGCGGCGCTCGTACGTCCAAAACTATTGATTTTATGAAAAAGTGAATAAGACATAAAGTGTAGGAAATTTTTTCTAGTTTAATTTTGTGAAAAATATGTTTTTCGTAAAATGCGTCAGAAAGGAGATATTCCCAAAAAACCGTTTTTGGGCGCCATTTTTTCAAAATGGCGGCGCGAGCGGCGGTGGTACGAGGTGGCAAAGTTGAAATTCGAAAAGAGCATATCGAAATCTATAAAATACCCAATTTTCAAAACTCCCGGAAAACTTTCCAGGTAAAACTACCAAATGACTGGACTATTTCACACAAAGCAAAATAACACATATTTACATAGTAAATAATTTCTAATAGTTCTATTTTTGACCTCATTGCAAAGTCACGTAGTTAGATCACTGCTTGTAGTGTTGTGACTCTTCAGATACACTTGTATGCGAAAAAATCGATTACATATACGAAAAATCGAATGTATTACTTTCAAATTATCAATTGACGACACGTTACTGCGGGACCGCATTATGCACTTAATACATAGGTACCCTAAAATAAATTACGACTTCGACAGAGACGTACACTTTGAAAATTTCATAGATAATCAACTAGTCATTAATTTAAATGACGATGATGACGAAGACGATGACGATTCTAGTACTAGTAGTGTATAAATAAAATATCCTAAACATAACTTTTATTTCATTATGACAATTGATCTCTTAAAATTCGGCAATTATAGTAATCGATCTCATAAAAATCGGATATTATAGTAATCGATTTTTTTACTCCCAACCCTATTATCCTATTTGTCATAACTGTCAAAGGGTACTTCTTAGATTTGTTGGACTATAGTTAGATGCAAATCTAGCAGTAACGCCATGTATTATATTGATATGTCTAATTTAAAAAAATAACTTTTGCTCTTCTTCAGTCAGAAAGTAGTATATTAAAATATTTTAATTTTCCGCAGCACACAAGAAGGAACATCTCATACCAACTACGAAATCCATCAATCCTAACGTGCGGTTACCAGGGCCACAGAAATGTTAACAAGCTTACGAAATTCTAGGTCAACGTAGGCGAACAAAATCAGGAGTTTAAGTTCTTACTTGTGAGGAAATCAACTAATGAAAACAAGTCGCATGAAGATGTTTTCAAACTTATTCACGATGTGTCTTTATTAACGCAGCAAGTCTTTAATATGGTAATGTTATATGTAACTCCAGCTGTAATAAATGAGGAGTAATTACTAACTTTGCATATTTCTAATGAGGAAAAAGCTATATAAACCGTACACGAGTACGCCTTTAGGTCCGACGGCGGACTTCTTTCATCGCAACATGACATACATTTGCTTTATAACACTACAATGTAACTTTAATGACGCTATTAACTTTTCAACGGAAAACCTCCGATGAAACTCCGGTTTATTATGATATGAACGATGATAAATATTGGATGTTAAAACTGTCCTTTAGAAAACAGACAAGGATGAAATAATCACTCAAGACAATTGTCACCTACGGTATTTTGAGTATCAGCTTTTTGTAATGGAAAGATAAAGAATTAAAGTGCACTGACCTTTAGAATACAGCTGCCAACGGCTTCGCTCTCCGACACGGTGACGTTGTAGAAGGACTGGTCGAAGATCGGCTCGTTATCATTCACATCTAACACTGTCACTGTTAACGTCGCGGTAGAAGACATCGGAGGGTTGCCACGGTCTTGGGCCACCACCGTCAGCCGCGGCATGGGATTCGTCTCACAATCCACGCGGGCACGTGTCGTCACCAACCCTGATCGCTCGTCAATCGCAAACCAATCCGACTGAGGGGTCGCGAGTAAGGAGTACCGAATCTCAGAGTTCTCTCCTTCGTCAGCATCCGTTGCTGATACCTGCACGACCGGCGTACCTGGAGCCGCCGCTTCAGGCACATTTGCTTTATACTCAGGTTCAACGAAAACCGGGGCATTATCATTCACATCAGTCACTCTTAGACTAATGATCCTCGATGCGTGTAAAGGCGGCGACCCCTTATCAGTCGCTACTACATTCAGTGTGTAAGATGAACGAGCTTCGCGATCCAGTGGTAACGCGACAACCACTAAATAAATTATGTTATCATGAGTCCGTAAATCGAAATGCCCGTCCCCGCCACTTAGCGTAACGTTTACGTTTGCGTACTCTGTTTTGGAGTCTGGATCATGCACTGATATTCGAGCCACAAACTCATCAAGTTGTGCTGACTCGGAGATTTTTGGTGTAGCATCATCACTTAGGAATATTACATCTATTGTAGGCTGGTTATCATTAACATCAGTCACCCGAATAGATACAAATGCAGTCGTTTCTAAGGGCTGAGCACCCTTATCCCTCGCTACAACAACAAGTTCATGTAATTCCTTCGTCTCAAAGTCTA
The DNA here is from genome assembly GCA_941860345.1 of Chrysodeixis includens. Taxonomy (NCBI): domain Eukaryota; kingdom Metazoa; phylum Arthropoda; class Insecta; order Lepidoptera; family Noctuidae; genus Chrysodeixis; species Chrysodeixis includens. Next base: position 13,210,451 of record OW796096.1, read on the forward strand.
AAGCTTTATTTACAGTAATTTCACCCGTTTCAGGATCAATTTTAAACATGTTCTCCTTATCACTCTGCCTTCTGTTTATTGAGTATTCAATTAAACCATTTTCACCAGAGTCTAAGTCAGTCGCGGACACTTTTAGGACGGGAGTGCCAACAGTCGCGTTCTCCGGAATAGTAGCAGAGTAAACACTTTCAGCGAACACGGGAGGGTTATCATTAACGTCTAAAATAGTTATATTCACTGTCATAGTCCCTCTTAGCGGCGGCGTGCCACCGTCTAAAGCTTCTATTACTAACTGATAATGGTCTGTTGTCTCCCTGTCGAGGAAGCCATTAATTTGTAAGTCCAGGTATAGGACTCCATCTCTTTCCCTATGGGAAGACAATCTGAACGCATTATCAGTATTTCCAGATACAATGTTGTATCTTTGTGTATTGAATGCTCCTAAATCCTGGTCTTTGGCCGGGTTGAGCTTCCTCTTAACGTCTCTGGGGGTGTTCTCTGAGAACTCCACGTTCATCACTGGGGTGGGGAAAGTGGGGGCATTGTCGTTCTCATCTAGAACGCGGACGACGACACGGATGTTGTCGCCGCTGGCGGGGATGGCGACTAGAGCGTAGTGATCCCGGTTCTCTCTGTCTAACGGGCCCCGCGTTCTTATTTCTCCCGTGTGGGGGTCTATCCTGAGGTCGTCGTTGACGGCGCTGCCGGGGACGGGGACGATGGTGTAGGGGGGCGCGGCGTCGGGCAGTTCGTCTCCGAGGTGGCCGACCAGGGTGCCGGCGCGTGCGTTCTCTCTCACGGTGAACTCTCGCACGTGCTCCGCGGCCGCGGTCGCGACCAGCAGGCAAGCGATCACGCGCAACATCGCGCGTTCTTATCACTCACCGCACACACATTGTCACACACACCTGCGAACAAAAAAAAAAGAGTACGTCTAAATTTGAAACGTCAAACAACACACCACAAATCACCTACAGCTTCACCAGTATCTACGAATTCCAAAAAAACAAATGCAAACCTACAAATCACAGTCGAACTAATCATAATAAATGGTTTGAAATAAAAACGTTTCATTTACTAATTAGCCTCGCTGCTAATTGAAGGCAATGCCGTGATTTTATGCAGCTTGATTAGTGTTGAATGGGAACTTGTCACTTAGCATCCACTTTCGAACCAGATATCTCAACGTGTCGAGCAAGTTATACAAACACATCAATCTGTAGTCTCTATCATCCGTCATCCACAGTACTAATAGTTATTTTTATAGTAATTATGCACAATGATAATATTCTTCTAGTTTAGTATCTCGATGTAAGTGTAGGTATGTGACTACTTATATTTCAAAGAATATTTTATCATGTATTAAAAATGGCTATTTTTCGTGATCATTAAAACCTTTATTTGTTGATAAAAAGTAGCTAGTAATCACTGCCTTTATTTTATTATCTACTTTCATTAAACACTTTCAATACATTTTCAAAAATAAACTTCCATCAATATCAATTATAATATCTACTTTTATTAAACACTTTCCACGCATTTTGCGTAATAAAATCTGCCAGTCTCAGTTAACTCAATAACTATTGTGAGAAAAGACAAGGTGCTAATGTCAGAGAGCAAGTCAACAAAAGAAATCGATCAATGATTCTATTTCTAACATATCACTTTACAATTTCCCACGAAAGTGTTACCATGCAAACAAAATACTTGTCACATTTCTAGACTCAATACGTCACTATACCGCGATATGGCAACATTTACAGCCTCTATTAACGTTTTAAACCACCTTTTCTTATCCGCCAAAGGAAATTTCATGAATGATGCATAAATACTATAATTATAACACGTAGTTACACAGTCAAAGGCAATTACAACAAACGAAACTAATATAGACCTTATGCCATTGTAATACGGAATATTTCAAGTACGGGCAACGTGTGGTGGAGGGTACCAGTTCCATTTTGATATAAAGTAACATTTATTCTTAGGACCTACCACTAAGTCTTACAGAACGACTCTTGTTAATGTGGAAACGAGACCGCACTACACGGCGAAGAGTGGCATCTCTCTTCTTCTACTGTAACAATCTTACTTTCAAGATGGAGGTAGGCTCCAACTTTTTGCCCGACTAGTTTATAAAGGAGCACTCGTAATCATTACGTATGAATATTTATATGTTATATCTAACTACCTTCAAACGAATTTATGCTGTATATTATACGGGGTATGTTATGACAGTGGCCGCTCTACAATTTAGTTATAATTTTGAATTCTCTTTGCTGCATTTCCTTCAAGGTATATCTTTAAGTCGCTTAATTAAAACCCTATTGTCTGTTTCTAAGGTTTAATGTTGTAACTGCAAATAATTGGCCTTTTGGTCTAGTGGTTAGTGGCCCTGACTGCTTTACCAGAGGTCGTGGGTTCGATTCCCACCCAATGTTTGTGTCTGACCACGATCATTTGTTCTGTGTCTGGGTGTAATTTTAGTCTAGCGCCTATAATACAAGCTCTAATTACTTTGAGACTACTATGAAAGTAAAAAAAAAACTGCTTTTTTAGAATTCCTTAACATCAAAAAGAAAAGTGGAACCTTTAACTAACAATACTCTAAAAAATAAATTCCATTATTCTTCAATACATTCTAAGTTCAAAGTGTAAGAAAACTTTACACGCTCTACCATCGATTTGTCTTTCAAGTATTTGTCTGATCCTATGTTTTGTAAGCCTAAAGGATGTGAAGAAAGCTACAGTAAATGCGAACCTTCCCACATGCAAGCCTTATCAGTATCGTAAAGTTGATACTTGTCTGAAAATCCAAACATATCTTGTAAGTACGGATTTGAGAGTACAGTATACAACAAAAGTTACACCCCATAGGTAAGAAGTTAGGTAGGAAACGCTACACAACTTGTGTTGAAGGTTGTACCAATGCAGACGAATAGGAAAATATAATTGATAATATAAATCCAATTAAAGCATGCATTTCAAATGTTATAGACTACCTATTTTGGAACTAAGCTAATTGGGTATAAATCAAAATTTATAATAGAGTCGAATATAAAAATATTTTAATATGAACTGTGTACATAATTAAAGGATAAGAGAATATTTTGTTTGTAAGTTGTTAACTTGTTGACTAATCCGTTGGTAAGAATGGTATGATGATGATGATTTTTAGTTAGGCGTGACGTCACTTATTCGATAGGGCCCGGAAGTACGCATGCTGGACTTTTGAGCACGTGGTTTTGGGTTCTTTATCTGATGAGTACTAAGTACCATAAAAATGTTAGGTTGTTCATGATACGCGTCTGAGGAACTACTATTTAGTATTGAGTATTTTTTGCAATATACTTAAATTTGAAGAAAAACTGACAACACACATCCAATATCACACTATAGCCAATAGAATAGGTATAAATCAAGTAAAATAGTAGAGCTGATCAAGCTTTTAAGAGCAATACATTTATTTTCAATCATTTTTAAACTTACTGTGTCAAAATTTATAATTACATTAAATCTACTCCCATCCAAATCGCCTGTCTACGTATTCATTTTTATTAACTTTTACCAATATTTTCACTAGATCATACTAATAATACTTTTAAAAACAAAAATCCAAAATAAAAATTAACCAAAATTCCTTCACACCAACTTTTAAGGGGCATAATAATCACAGCATCCCCAGCCAAGGGACGATGTTAAAAAATGTCTACCTGTCAAAGTACCTGCGCTGTGTACTTTGGAGGCTTTCAACAAAGACAACACTTGTACTAAGTAATAATATTATTGAAAGCACAACTGTTTGTTCTACTGCCCTTAATACGCGGCTCCGAGATTATTTTAAATTAAGGAATTTAGAGGAAGACAAAAATAATAAGGAGTGAAGGAATGGATGAAATAATAATTAAAAGAAGCAAGCATATGTACGGTCGAATTGAGAAAAATCTTTTTTGAAGTCAGTTAAAAATAGTTCGATATCAAAATGTTCTTTTTATGTTTGTTCTTTTTAAAACGCGATTATTACAATATTACGCGATATTGATTTATTTTTGTTCTTTTTAAAACGAGGAAGAAAATACGTCTTTTGGTATCAAGGAATATCTTATCATGTAGTTAAGCTTCGATATTATTATATATTGGTAGGGCAATATTGACTGGTATGTAGTTATACATTGTAATACTGGATTTTTAAGATAAAAAATCAAGCTATTAAACTGCCTTATAAGAAACTATATTATAAGATCATTTAGCGTTTAATTAAAGACTTTGAGACTGGTGTTAAATGTGAATGCGAGACAGCGCTCCACACCACATATAAATATCCCTCTTGTGTAAAATCAATGGGTTTAGGTTACAATACTAAGTATTCCTCAACATTACCACAACGCCATCTAGGCTCAAATTGATTAATTACAACTGATAAACATACCTATATTTTTCTAAATACATAGGTACATATTATAGTTTAATTACGCCCAGACACAGAACAAAGAATCGTGCTCACCACACAAACATTTGTCCTGGGTGGGAATCGAACCCACGATCTCTGTTATAGCATTAAGGGCCACCAACTACTAGACCAACAGGCCAGTCAATACTACATACATCATCTTTGTCTTAAAATCTTAAGCAAGTTGTCAAGAAAAAACTTATACTTAACAAATTGGTAAGCATTAAAATTCTTAACTCAATACTCATGTATAAAACTCAGTTCACAATAAAACTGTCATCACATATATAGAAGTGGTAGGGTTGCCAACCGTAAATACCGAAAACCCGACGTAATTATTATTCGGTGGAATAAATCTACGAAATTTATTTAATTGCGTACCTACTGTAATTTAAATAAATAGCCGTTTAAGTACCTACTGTTTTAGTAATATATGTTTTATGATAATTTTATCGTTATCGCTTTTATACTATTTTGTTAGCTTGTATTCTATTAGGATTGTGGTAAATTTAATCCTTATAGAGACATTAGAAAGAATAAATCGGAAACACTTAAATTGTCATGAAAACAATATAAAGATTCATATATATTTGAAACATGTAGTAAAATCTCATTCAACAGTTTCGTCTAACAAAAAAAAAAAAACAAAATTTTCTCTTTTCTAAAAATGTCCACGAAACTTCAGTGCCAACCCTACAACAGTTGCATTACAAAAATAACTGTAACACATTAAAAGATTACACAGAGATACAAGTCGCATATGACATTAAAATCCAAACTTATGCATGTTATACTTTCTTAATTATTTCTCTTTAATTCAAGCTACCAACCGATTTGGTTTACTTTTAAAATACCGCCTATCTTGATACAGATTTAAATTTTAAAACGAACATGGTATTTACAAAATGTTTGCATGTCGACTGTAGACTTACCAATATCTCTTAAAGCAGTTTTATAGCACTTGTGGAAAAGAGATACCACTCTATGCCGTGTAGAGCGCTATCACTTTTTAACAACTACAATAGTTCTACTTTAAGGATGTTAGTAAGGGCTCTGAGCCTGAAAAATTACCCTTACCAAGCGTAGGGTTACAAGAAAATCGTATGCCGATTGCATCAAATACAATGTTATAAAGTATTCCTGATTTTGTATTACATCTCGTTATTCTAAAGCTTAAGCCGATCTACAATTTCTACAACTTTTGCTGGGAATTCGAGCAAAGTATAGAGCCATTATATTAAAAATAGAGCTTACATATTGGTGTTATATTTTTTACTTAATCTTATGTTTTAACCCAAGCCAGTACAGCATATATTCTTAGATATTTTCATTTGTTTTTTAGAATAAGTTTAAAAAAAAATATAATAAAGTCTCTACAATTAATTGGCTATACTATAGAATATTATTTACACTGTCGTCTGCACCTAACCTATAATAGATGTGCCTGAACTTTATACATAACACTGCATATTACATATATTCACATAACGGAATTAAAGCCATATAATATTTACTAGTATCGCGAGCCGACGGAGGATCGCTCATAAAAAACTAAGTTTTAATATCCAGGGACCATGAAATATAGAAAAGTGAAAATAATTAAAAACTAGAAGTGACATTTCTACAAGCTTCAATAGAAAACTATCAAATGTATGTAAATGACATTTTGTTACCCTTAGTCACGTGATTTAGATCTGTCATTTTCATACATTCGTCATCGTTTTTGTATGAATGTTACTCGGCGAAAGGGGCAATACTACGGCAATTTATGGGCACTTGCCTCTTCGTCCATATGTTGCCTTCAAAATGTAGACACTCGTCGCGTTTATCTTTTACATTCACATGCATAAAACGTGAAATTAAAATATTGTGGGCCTGGCCAAGCTGGCCACACTATAAGAATTATTTTTACAAATAAACGTAGGTTGTAAAATACTCAAATTGCTTTTCATATTGTGATGTATAAGCTTTTAAGTCGAATGCAGTTCTATTTATTTATGTCTAAAATAGTTATGAATACTTGTAACTTTCCCTTTTCTGTTGAATGAGAAGCTTCTTGTATAGAGAAGAAACAAGAATGAAATAAATTCTATTGGAAAAACATTGATTTGCACGGTTAAAGCAAAGCTTGAAATACTTACAAGATTATAAGTCGTTACATAGGTATATAAATTAACATTGCCTAATAAATTTATAAATAAATATCTTCTCTGACTGGCCTGTTAGGGCTGTTAGTCTAGCGGTTAGTGGTCCTGACTGCTATACCAGAGGTCTTGGGTTCCATTCCCACCCAGATTGTTAATGTTGAGGAATCTCTAGAGTCCATGAAAATAGCCCTTAATTAGCAGATGTAATGTAATAGTTATTCACTATTTTACATTACATCTGCTGCATCTGCTGCTGAGTGAATAAGTATTTTTGCTTACCCTTTATAGTTTTTAAGGTAAACGTTAAGATAGGCAACAGGATAGACGAAAGTATTTACCGGACATGGTCACTGACACTAATAACCGGCGGAAACCTAAAAAGCAAACATGCTAAAAATCCAGTTTCTAGCGCTAATAATAGTTTCAAGTGATTTCTAGAAAAAACGATTCCTTTAAAGCTGGTGTTGGTCAATTAGAGTATTAGAAAGAGAGGTCATATGGAAGATATTAAAATGCCTTGTAGCAGTAGTAAGGAATGGCAGAATAAATAATATTGGTAAATAAACCTTATAAGAAAGACGCAAGAACATGGTAATAACAATTGCACGTTGATTTCCGTTCTGCAAAAACATTTTATTTTCACAGCAATTTTCTTTTTACCTCCCAAACAACGTTTTTACTCAAGAAAAACGGGTGATTTCTAAACGAATTAGCGTCAAAAATGCTGCGTACGCGCCTACCGCGCGGCGGCGGACATCAAAAATTCGGAATCCGAGGCGTGAACTCGAACTATGCGCGAATGAGTTATATCTGGCCCCGGGCAGAGCCGCGGGACGCGCCAATCTCAACTATGCACTTTTTCCAAAGGGATTTTTGAAACACCACTGATGTGAGAATTTTAGGTTATGTAATTATTATTATTTTTCCCTGTAAACGGCATCTTATATTTCTTAATATTCGAGCTTTGAAATCATGCATTCGTGCTCAGTATTCGATTTTTAATATCGATTTACGATTAAGGGTTGACATTTATAATTTTAAATTAGGAATCGATGGGAACTGATCAGTAACTTAGTAGTCCTTATTCATGTAAAAAAGAAAGGAAATGAATTTAACTTTAAAAATAAGCCTTTCTTAGTTCTTAGCTACATACCATGACCAAAAACTATAGAGTTTATATCAAAGACAAAAACCGACAAACGGACATTCTATTTATACTACGTGTGAATTCGATATTTTTATTATAAATAAGAAACTATTCATATATGAATTCACTTACATACATAAATATTTAAAAAAGCTTGCATAATCCAAAACTAATACAGTTCTAAAAAGTTAATGCATTGAATATAATAAAGATTGTCTATCGCCATTTTCGTATAAATTAATTTGAATATTATTCAATACGCCACTTATGGTATAAGATACATAATTTCTTTGGATATTGAACTTGAACACATTTATTACGGGAACAAGTAACATTTGTATTTATGTTATATCTAAAGTTTAAAATATAAAACTTTTACTAAACAAACTACAGATATTTTTTTTATCAAAACTATTTTCTTATTTGTTCAGTCACTTATTTAAAGGTATTTCTAAATGTACTCCTGTGAAACACAGAATCTATATTTTTCAGTTAGATAAAACATCGAACTGAAGTTTAATATAATTTCAATTGTTATTTGATTACTGTTTAAATATATAAATATTTTTAGAATACAACTCATATCTTCAAAATTAAATGCACATCTTTTTCTTTTACTCAAAGCATTGTATCAATTTCATAGTGAAACTTCAACAAGCCTTATTTAATATATCCGCGTCAAAACACAAAAGCCATACAATGACCAGTCATACATACATACATTCATACATACATACACGGGAGAGTTTACTACGTCTTTGTATTCAGTTGATTGTGATCAGGCTGTATGTATCACCACGCCCTGTATACGCAGATGTCTTTTGAATCTATGTAGCTATAATACAGCCTTTTTAACCGACTACAGAAAAAATGAGGTTATTATTTTACTTGATACGATTTTTTTTATTCTGACTTGCAATGGTTAGATCAATTTATAAGATGAATTAGAATCTTTTGCGCTGGGAATTTGAACGTTAATAAAATTGCACTTACTTTTTTATCATTTTAATTTATTTTCTCATAAAAGTGTTACGTTGCAATGATGTTTTAAAATAATTGAGTTTCCCTATCAAAGCATAAAAACAAGTTCAGCATTATTAATAAGAATTTAGAAGCGCAACGTCCTTTGCTTCGTCCTTAAAGATAGGTATATAACTTTAGAAATAAAAACATACATTTGTAACTGTTTTTATTTTATTTCTGAACACAAGTTCTCCATTATAGTTAGAACAAATGTGTAATAAATAAATTAAAATAATAAAACAAAACAATACTGTCACGTTTTATATTAATTTAAACGCTTAACACTTTATTTAATTAATACCTATGTTTTTCTTTTCGTTTTTAATAATAAAGAGAATAAATTTATGGCTTTCTTGACATTAAGCTATGAAAAAGTCCCTAATAGTGTCATCTTTGATACTAATAAGTGCAGGAAGCAAAGCTAGCAGAGGCCTTGTAATGGCCAATAGAAGCGAGAGAAACAGGAATAAGTCATATTAAACTTTAAGATATATGAAAAATATACCTTACTATATAAATTAGTATCAACATCGCATATTTCACAAGTTGAGCGCCGTAGTTTCACCTGCGCACTTCCCGCTCTTTTTAGTCATACCGTGTACAAAGATTGAAGCTTTTAATGATAAATAGACTATCCGTCACTTAACTAATATTTCAAATCGAATTAGTAAAACAGATTAGCACGGCTAACCAAACCAACATACAAAGTTTTCAACGTTATACTATTAATATAGCTCTACATATTTAACAAATATGCATCTCTATATAACAGATTCTATTTGATTTAGTGACAGCTTGTTTCAGATGTAAATAAAAAGCTACAAAAATAAAACTTCGCCCTTTAAATGTCGATCAAAAGTTTCACGACTAGACGTTTACGAAAAACCAATCTTGAAGTTTAATTTCTCGAATGATCAAACTGAAACAAGGCGAGTTCTAGGTAAGGAATACACTTGCATAGTCTTTGTACCTCAGACTGAATAAAACAGTATGAATCTGAACTTTTTATATTAGCTATTACGAGTTTAAGTTTATTTAGAAATGTTGGTAGAGTAACCTGTTGGAGTATTTCACTTTGTAAAAACTAGCTAATTTAAAACTCATGCGGATTTGGTTTAGAGTAGAAGTAAAGAATGCTGTCTACATATTTCTTACATACTCTTGACTTAAAGATACTCATGTGACTTATTCGTGCTATTTTTAACAAAAATCTTTTAAAGTTCAAAACTGTACTAATAACGTAACGTAACGTAAAATTTCGCATGATGTAAACTTAAGCCCTAAGCCAAGTTGTGCCATGACAATTACATCCACGCGAGCCGATCCGTTCGCCAAAGTAATCAAATACAATATTTAGTACTTAGCGACATACCATTGGCAATAACTAGCGTTTATTACATCAAATAACAGTTTCCCATAAAGCTTATAACTGGACAAGTTTTATGGCTCCAATAGTGAGCTTTACGCAAAATAAAAGTGTCGTGTGATGGACCCTGTCACTTCACACCTGCGTGCGTTGGCCTTTCATACAAGTTTAAATATTCATAACTTAGACATCAGTTTTACTAGTTACCCTATAACTATCCTGCAATAGGTAATTTATCTATATTCCTAAGGTTATGGACTGTCTCTCTAGAAAACCATGTAATAATAGAACCTGGCTCTACATTTTATAACACTAAAATCAAGTGCCTGGATTTGAGGAACGATTTGTGATAAAATGTTATTCGGACTTTATTTTCATCTAAAAGAAATATTTCTGAAACTGGTCAGGTATAATTTGATAAAAACGATTGGGTTTTAATTAAAAAATGATTTACAGTTATGCAAAAGCGTCTTTCGTTTTAGAAACAAGTTTCATCATTCATGTGATGGTTCTAAAACACCGGCTTCAAATATTTTGATACTCTCTGATATTATGGAGTTTCAGGGGGGGGGGATTTTTCAGGTAAATATCCAACTGGCAGGAGGCAGTGATTAATATAATAACACCCATTATCTTCGGATGAGGTAAGCAGACGTGTTCGACTGTCCCAAGTATGTTTTGCCATTTAGAAAATGAAGTATACATTGTATTCAACGATTTATTACTAGAAGTTAAGCCTACTAAAAGTATCATAGTAATAAGTCATAAGAACCTAAGATTAGTTTCTCTGAAAATAGACCGTTTCATACCAAGATAAAATTACATCACAACTATAATGAAACTAGAGTGTAATGCAAATTATAATGACTTATAAAATACCGCGTATCACCATACATCAGCCGACACTAACAAATGACTTGTGAAACGTAGACAACGCCGCGGGCATAATACTAGTTATATGACTTGTAAGTGACTTTATAATGTAAAGACTTAAACCTACGCTTAACTACCGACTTTCTAGGAAAATTGTTGGCCGGTATTAAAGGTAGAGGGATATTGTGATGCGGATAATGTAGAGACACCTAGTCGACTCTATCTATGTGATAAAGCCCTAAAGCCTGGTACACACGTAATGTAGAGCTTCTGTTACCCGTTTTTAATAGCGCTATGTATCACTGGCTCTACTATTCCTAGTCCAGATGAGAATAACTGTAAGAAATGTCATTAGCATTCCCCACAACTTATATCGCGAGCCGTTTTATAATAGTCTCTACTACGAGCTTTTATAACGAAGAGAGCTTAAGATTGATACTAATTCCTAACCAAAAGGCTTACCTCCAAAATCTCTCACACAATATCACTGTAACATAACTGTACCACTGTTTTCACACAATTATACTGATTTATATAAAACACTTCACTGCAATCCGAGAAACACTGATCAAAAAATATGTATCACAGAAAAACGTGTTTTTTTTTCGTTGCGGGATCTGCGCGCGCGCAACTGAGCTCGACGGAGGCTCTGATGGCACTGGCGGGGACGCCTTGCGAGGGGCGCGGGAGGGGGGACTAAGGAAACAGGTTGCGTTCAACCGTTTTGAGCGCCAATTTCTACGTTCTTTGGTTTCGACGATTGATACTTTAAATGTTGATAGATGTTGGATTTGTATTTGGTTTTCGGGGTACGAAAAATAATGGATTTTTTCTTTAACATTTTTTTTATTTTTATGTCCAGTTTTTCTTAGTACGGCTATGTAAGTGAGCTCGCATACTTGTAAGTAATTACCATCTATGAATAAACCAACTGCGCTGGGCGTTAATGTGTTGTTGAGCTTTCGTAGTCTTCAATCTTCTGCCCAGACTGCCTAAGTTATGTTAGGGCTGGCTTTCAGACACAATGTTTATTGTTATTTACAATACGCAAAGATTTTGATCTTTGAAACTAGATTAATAACTAAATATACTCATTCGGAATTACTATTGTGACTGATAAGAAAAATCGCTAATAAAACGCAAGAGCTACTAAACATCATGATGTTAACATATATATCATAATATTTTATGCTCTTTATCCTATTATGGTGATTTTAACGGACCTAAGCCTATGAATATTTTTCATACTAAGCCTTATTTACAAATGCTAATCTCTACTTTTATCAATTAAACGTTAATCTAGAAGTCTAAAAGCTTTTATAAACGCATATTTTTTTTGCTGAAGAAGAAACAAAGATAGCAAGACTTTTTCTTGATTTTTATTTCCTTTGAACATTAGTTTGGGATCACATAAACTTATTTTTATGGCGCTGGGAACTGGAAAACATTTAACACATGAGTAACTTTGCGAAGTCCTGAGTTCGACTCTCGTTTGTTGCAATGCTTCAAGTGAAACTCAGTTTATTTATATGACGTAATATTAAAATAGTTATAAAAGTTGTCGCGTCAACTCAGCTAGAGATTTTTTATGTATCCTAACTTCAGTATCTACGTATAGATGTTATAGCCCATAATATTTTATCTTTTTGTAATGCTCATACCTTTATCGATAGAGTTTTAGTGTCCCGTTTTACAATTCGCAAGTTTATGCGTACTTTTCAATTAAAAACTGTTTTATTAACCTGAAGCTGTAAACTAGAATTATCGTGGAACTTTGTAGAGATATTTGTTTAGTTAACTAGTTATATACATTTTATGTGAAGTTAAGGGCATGTATCTTCGCCCTTCTATGAACTTGTCGAGCTATATCACCATGTTCTCGTCATTCACAATGAATCTGCCATTGACTGCGATCTTATCTCGAATCCAAACAATTTACTTTAGATTTTTTTCCTTATATTTCGGTCGATGTTTAGCAAAAAAAGGCAAAGAACGAAAGGTGTGTGTGTGTCATCGTTTTACGAACAATTTATCTTTTTAATTCAATTCATATATCATCACGTTCGAAAGGGTAGACAGAAGTGTAGTATTACAATATCACTGTATAGTGCTACAAGGATCTTTTGTCTTTTTGAGGATTTTTTCACGTGGCTGAAATCGGACCTAATGCAGTAATGTATGGTAAAGCATCACTTTTGACAGTCGTTTGTTGAAAATATTCACAAAAGCGCCCTCATGTTAATATCATCCATGTGCCAGAGGTCCTTGTAGCACTAACCGTAAAATTCATTTAATAAATTTAATAAAATTATGCCTTAAAACGTAATTAATTTAATCTAAAATTTTGTGCCGTATGCTAATACAGTGCACGATTCGCGTTGATGTCTTTTGTATGGGCGAAATTACACCAGCTGATTTTCGTTATTGACGAAGATAAAATCTTTCGATAGATGGCTAACCTTTAAGTATTAGTCGTTTTAAAACTGGTATCTTAAATAACCTAGTTTGATTCCTATCACGTAAGACTATGATCATACGTAATGAAAATACGATATAAAATAATAACAAATATAAGAGAAGAGTGTTTGTTTGAGACCAAGATTGTTTATATTATCGGGATAAATATTTTTGTCATCAATCAAGGAACAATAGTGTTATCCTTATAACAACACTAACAAACGTTGAAAGGGATTTTAAACATTAGAACATATAATCACTATCCTGTTTATAGGCAAAACATTTTTCAACACCAATTCTTTCTCTATTTACGAAGAGCTCTATATGCGCAGAGAAAAGACATATAAAATGACTAGCTATTCCCCGCGACTTCACTCGCGTGAATGTCGGTTATGGCTGCAAAAAAAATTACCCCCTTTGGCACAGTCGTTTTAAAAGCTTATGTGGTAAGCCAAATCGACAACTTATTCCACACCCAATTTCTCTAAAATTGCTTCAGCCGTCTTAGCCTGTAAGAGTAAACATCCATCCATCCAATCTTAGAAACTTTCGCGTTTAAAATATAAGTAGGATTGTACACAAGAGACAAAATAGAAAAACTATTACACATTAATTTTATTAATAATAATATGTCCGGACTGATTTTGGCAACGGCGACTATTGTTACTGTGACGTCATCCAGTTACGTGGGACATTGTAGTGCACAAGCGTGTGCTAACACAGGTGCACTCTCTATTCCTTTACCCTCATAGCTCGTCAGGACGGCAATCCGACACTACCGAAGAGAGATCAAAAATAAGACGAGGAGAAAATTATGGCCTGAGCGCAGGATCCATATTTTTATACACGGAAGCTGTGATATTTATTTCTAACACGCGAAAATCGTTCGAAATGTCAAAGCGCACCGCGGGGATCGAACTCGAGACCATCGACTTGGCAATTCAGCGGTCTTACTACTAAGCTATCACAGATTTAATATTATATTACACATTAACGTAAAGACAGTGAACCTTTATGTATATCAGCGTGCCATGTTTTGAAAGAAGTTTATTGAAACGTTCCCCTGTACCTAAAAACAGGTCGCGTAGTGCTCAGAGTAGTTAATAAAATCAAAATCAAAAGGAGTAGGCCTTCTCAGGCACTTTCAAGATGTTTCTGACTCTAGTTGCGCGGTTCCAAAATGTCATTTCTTGCCAGTTCTTCTCCATAAGAATGACATTTTGGAACCGCGCAACTAGAGTCAGTAACGTTTTGGAAATGCCTGAAAGGCCTACTCGAAATAAAAACCTTTTGATTTTGAGGACGTTCTACACTACGCTATACATTGAATATTCAATAAAATTCAAACGACGCTAATGCCAACACATTAGAAGGCTAAGAAATAAGCATGAAGAAGCCATTTTTTCCTAAAAGGACACATTTACAACGACGACTCTCGCTATGGATCTTACACATGTAAGGCCTCAGATACTAATTGACCCTCCACTCATACATTGATCATAAGCCTGGCTGTAAACCCGTTCCTAAGTTAATTAAAAATGTACATGATTGTGACTTTAAACGGCGGATTAATGTATAAACTGCATGTTATTAGAACTTCTTGTCAATGAGTAATGTTCTGATATAGAACCTCTTCAATCTTTGCTTATGAATAAGTTATATAGAAATAATGATGATAGAGTAGGTGTGAGAATCATGTTTGGCTAGTTAAAAAATACTTTTATACTACGATAAAAAAAACCTTATTTTTTTGGGATTGCTAAATACTAAATGACCAACTTAAAGCATACAGATACATGCACCGAAAAAAACAACCCTTCAAATATTATTCAGTTTTCCCAGTCCCGTAGTTTTATAACAGTGTGGGTCTAAAAAAATATGTTTTATTTATAATTATAACAAAACAACGCAGTGTTGTAAAGAAATGCACGTATACGTTAACGTAGTTTAGTTAACGGAGAATATTACACCTAAATATTGTACGTTACATGACCATTTTGTAACTACTATTTCACTTTAAGGTACGAACTGTTTTACTAATATGTAGATGAGTCTTTTTTTAAATCGATAACTCGAAATTAAATCGATACCAAAGTTCTTACCCTTTCCTGGGATCATATTTATAAAAATAACATAACTTCATTTTATAAGGTTGACGGGCCTGTAGTTGGTCTAGTGGTTAGAAACCCTGACTGCTAAGCCGGAGGTCGTGGGTTCGATTCCCACCCAGGACAAATGTTTGTGTGATGAGCACGATCACTTGTTCTGCGTCTGAGTGTGATTTATCTATAATATGTATATATTTGGAAAATATAAGTATGTTTATCAGCTGTCTGATTACCATAACACAAGCTCTGCTTAGCTTGGGATCAGATGGCCGTGTGTGGATATTGTCCCAAGATATTTATTTATTTATATTTATAAGGTATAATTTTATTAACTACAATATTTCATAAGAATTTATTATTTTAAGTTAAAACAAAAATAGTTTCTAGCTACATAAGTTAAATACCTAAAAATACTGTTTCAAGGAAGTATAGCCTGGTGATCTGTGGCACAGGTTTTACCGAATTCAGACACCATTCTCTATGTTATGAACAACAAATTAACTATGTAATTAGTGATGATGAGAAAAAATATTTTTTCTTTATTTATTTTTGTTTTTTAATATTTTCGAGGAAGGTAAAAACTACAATCAACATTTTCAGTAATTATGCTAAAAAGAGAGTTCGTTAAGTTAGGTGATACGAAGTACACAGGATTTGTATAGCACCACTTATAGGTATTTGCGGTTGCAACTACTAATCTTACCTAAGAATCTTACGCTTGCCGATACTAACGCCATCTGTCGAAAAATATTTGATAGTTCAAGTACTTCATATACCATATAAAAACAGTGCAGTTATTTTTTATAAAATTCCTTGTTAAATTAATGTTTTAAGAAAAGCTAATATTAATATTCATCAAAAATTATTAAGATGTGCTTAACAAATTGCCAGTTATCAGTCACTACATAAAAAAAAGCATTTTAGGAAGTTGTTATAAATTAACAATTCAAATTAAGATACCTTTTCTTATTTATTATTTAGGTATTACATAGTTTTTAATCAATGCTTCATTATGTTGTTATTTCCATTACATTGTTGTTTTGTCTTTTTTAACTATAGAATAGATAATTGAATAGCCAACAAGCCGATAAAGAGTGTGATGTGTTTTGGCTACAATCTCCGCATAAAACATGGAGTGATCAACTGTTTTAAGTCTGAGTGTGTGTTAAACTTGTGATTTAAATGCTTGTAACCCTTCCACAACACAAAAATTCAAATCCTTAGTGCAGGAGCAGTTTTTTTAAAGAATTACTATGAAAAGATTTTTTTTTCAAAGACATAATATTTTATTAATGAAAAAGTTACAACTAAAAGGGTTCTTAGGTCTAATACTTATTTATCAATATAAATAGTTTCACAAAATAATCATTCATCCATGTATAATTCTAATTGATATCTTTAATGAAGAATTTCAATAATTCAATTCAAATTTATTGATATGAATTAGTACCCATTACAGATGTTACAGCAAAGTCACATTTAACTTGTAATAAATAAATATTATTAAATTTTATTATAAAAATACACACATTTCCTCTTTTAAGGCAACAATCTCACACTAAATTGTGTCGCAAATGTTTACACAATTCACCAAAGTTAACCCATTCT
Organism: Chrysodeixis includens; assembly: GCA_941860345.1. Taxonomy (NCBI): domain Eukaryota; kingdom Metazoa; phylum Arthropoda; class Insecta; order Lepidoptera; family Noctuidae; genus Chrysodeixis; species Chrysodeixis includens. The sequence goes on from OW796096.1 coordinate 13,227,630, forward strand.
GATACCAATTGCTACAAAACATAGTAATCTATAAGCATACAATGAAACAAAGAAATACTAAAAATACATTGACATTTATTTCACATATTTACACACAGCAGTCTTACAATCCTTCACACATTATTTAAGCAAAGTTAAAATTGAATGGTATATTTGGCCAATACAAAGGTTTCTCCCGATCACAAATGCTTATGTACTGAGATCTCATTGATGCTTCTAACGCAGCAATTCGATCACTCCCGTCTCCATACAGCCTTTGTAACTTCTGTTGAGGGTTCTCCATGGACTCTAAAGGCCCAGCCTCCATTTCTTTTACACTCCTGTCTTCAACATGCTGTTCATCCCTTAACCTCTCTCTCTCACGTTTCGCGTCGTCTCTAAACTTCTTATTTTCTCGTAGAAACTGTATAAACTCTTCACTCACTTCTAAATCCCCGTCTTCGTGGATTTCTTCTACTTCTTCCTGTTCAAGTTCATCTTCAGTCTCGTTACTAGCTATTTCTTCATTTTCCTCATTGTCTGAGCACGAATTTGATGCATTATCATCGTCTGACAACACATTTCCACAATTTTTACGTATAATATCGTGTAACAACTTGTTTTCGTACTCCAATGCTATTGCTTTGGATTTCCAATAAGCGACTTGATGTTTTAACTGCCATGTAGCAGCAAACGCAAAGTTCTCAGCCCAAGCAGACATAGTTATTGGTGTAGATCGTACGTTATTTCTCTTAAATAGATCCCTCTTTACGCCGTGGTTTTTTTGTTTATTTTTGCGCTTTGACTTCTTTTGACGTTTACGATGAGAGGTATTTTGTGATACCGTGCTATTATTTTGAGAGTTGTCGGGTGTTATGGGAAACATTTTTGTTATTTCACCTCACATAATTATTATTGCAACATTTGACGTCAAAATTGTCAATTTTGAAGGATTATCTATTGGCTAATGTCATTTTCGTTTCGTTACATACCCCACATAATACTTTCAGGTATTATGTAAAAATAATATTTATTTAGATATGTACTATGCATATAATAAATGTATGATTATTCTAATTAAGGCATCAAGCTCAATATACACGTCAATTTTTAGAAGAGATATCAATATTTTCAACTATAATAGGGCCTCGCTTGCTATTATAAAGCCACTTTTCTGTTCTGTCTCAATTTTTATCAAGATTAAAATCTATCTGCAAATTATTGACACTAAAAATGTTCTATTCTTAATACATATATTATTAAAACGACGCTAGACCATCAATTAAAAGTGTCTAAAGAACCTACTCTACGATTAAAATCACGAGTAAAAATGTGGCACAGAATAATAATGCGCTAATGGAACAATGTGCTTGAATCTTTCCTTTTTGTGGTGGGCAATCAATCACTTGCCACTGTTTAAGACAGTAGGTTATAATTCTGCGTATGCAGCAAGTCTTACCAGTCTTAAGCCCGCTGCACACGACGCTTGTTTTGCTGCTGGATTGCTGGCGGGGCCCTCTGCTGGCTACTCTGCTGGCAGCGCTGCGAGAAAGTGACGTCACTGCTGGCTCTGCAGCGTGGTTGCGTGCTGGCTGTCGATGATAGAACGTGTGCTATTTTTCGTGACGGCTTGCTTGCGTGTTCTCTTTTTTTCGTGCTCTGTTGTTGAAAAAATATGTCGCAAAGGTGGTCTCCGGAGCAAATCAATGCTTTAATTGACGCATACAAAGAAGAACCGTGTTTGTATGCAACAAATACTCCGAATTACCACAACAAGCGTCTTCGAATATAATTATAATTCGATAATTAATAATATATCGATAATTGCTCTCCTACGTCGAATTATTGCAGCCGCAATAGTTTGTTGTACTTGAGCGTCCATGATACTGATTACTGTTGGGTACTGTAGAGGTTAGAAACACTCGTCTCTTTAATGGGTGCGTCACTTCGATGCACGCCTAGCGACAAGCACCGTGTGAAGCCAACCTACCAAGGGAGCCATCAGCGCACCCAGCGCCACAGCCAACTTCGAACCCAGCGGCAAATTCTATCAAGCTATCTAGCAGCAAAACAAGCGTCGTGTGCGTTGGGCTTTAGTCATACCCAAATCGAATGTTGATGCCTGCGATTTTAGTCACTTGCAACGTAGTGAAATAGATGAATAGAATATAATATGTCCCAGTGCATTCTTTTCGTGAAATAATTTGTAAGTTACGTATTTATAATAGTTACAATAAGTAAAAACAGAGATTAAAAATAGTTGAAAGGAAAAGTTACAAATTGATGGCAATAGAGCTGAGCTACAGTAATAAAATGTAAAAAGCTTTCGGTATGTAGCGCATAACGAAACGTACAGAATCACAGCAAAAAATGTCAATATTGACATAATACGATACAAATGGGATAGCATTTTGCATTATTTATTATTAAAAACAAGAAGAAACTGAATTAGAAAAGAGGAATATACTTGGATACTTTTGCGATGGATTACAAGAATCGTTGTAGAACTTGCTTAGGCAGCGAGAAAGAAATGAGGCATATACACACACGAATAAGAATAGCCGGAGATGATGTTCGCCTTTCTGATATTTTGGAGACATTCTATAATTATAAGGTATGTATTTATACTCCATTTGTTTAGGTAGTTAACTAAATGTAAACAATCTTAGCGTTACTTTTTAACCAAAAAAGTATTTTTTAATTTGGATATTACTGCTTATAAATCAATTAACTATAGTTTTAGAAAATCTGAATGTATTTCAAGTTGTAAAACGTATTTTACATTTTTAAAGATCACATTTTGTTTAAAAGACATACCAAAATTGTTTACATTTAGTTAATTACCTAAACAAATGGAGTATAAGTGTGTAACTATATTGTCTAGTATGCCTTAGTAGAAAGTGGAGGCCAGAAAAGTAGAGGTTGAAGACTTGAAAGTGTGTTGAGATCATTCGCCATAGACTTCTGGTATTTAAAGCAAATAAAGATGTAAAGGATTAAATTTCACTATCTAGCAGTTTATTGTAACAAAACTATATAAACTACAAAACAAAGAATATATTAATTATTATATTTCATCCTTACAATAAAATTAAACATTGTAAGAGTACAATAGTGGGAATAGCAATGCCTTTTAGCCAACTTTTAACGTATTTTATTAATGTATTGTAGTTTTCATTTGTTTCAATTGCAGGCCACTCCAGATCCCAGTTTCCCAGACAATATCTGCATCAATTGTGTTCACCAGCTTACAGTCACATACTCCTTCAAGTACATTATAGAATCTAGTTCAAAGACACTCATGGACAACCTCAACCTTCTTGAATCAACCAGTGACAACTATGACTGCAACTTCGAATCTGATGACCAAAAACCCAGAAGCCATATAAATGTAAAAAGAAGAGAAATTAAAAAGTTGCAACAGAATGTGGATGATGAGATGCAACTATTGTTCTGTGTTGAATGTAAAGCTGAATTCCATTCAGTGAAACAACTTAACGAACATTGCACAGACAACCATCCCACGAAATCTGATATTGGGAGAGACTGTAAATATTGTAATGAAAAATTTGAGGATTTTAGATCACTTGTCTTACACAGAAAGTTGCATTTAAAACCTTACCTTTGTGAGAATTGTTGGGAAGGCTTCTACAGTAAAGACGAACTGAACACACATTCTTGCCAGCCTAATAACAAGGATAAAAATAAATCAGATAGGGATTTACGGCAATGTGACCAGTGCGGAAAATCATATCCTCCTGGGTACATAAGAATTCACATGTTAACACACAGCAATGATCGTCCGTACAGCTGTAAGTTTTGCCCAAAGAAGTTTAAGGTCCCGGGAGGTTTACATTCCCATGTATTATGGAACCACAAAAGAACGAGAAACCATAAATGCGAGGTTTGCAATGCCACCTTTATCTCTTCAAGTTCCAGAAGTTCTCATATACGAAAAAACCATTTAAAAGAAAAGAAATATGGGTGTGACAGTTGTGGGAAACGGTTCTTTTCTAAGTCCGAATTACAGAGACATTCGCTAACACACACTGGTGTCAAGAATTTCCATTGCCACCTATGTGATAAGTCTTACCAAACTAGGTATGGTCTGAATGTTCATTTGAAATCTCATTCGCAAATGAATATGAATGTATTGAATTTGTAAATTTTAGTGTTGTTAATAATATTGATCTCATTGTTTTAAGTATTTATTAGTAATGAATTTATGGATGAATATAGTTTTGGAAGCAATTGGTTTGTTTTACTTTGAACTCTTTCTTTGAATGGTTAGTTACGAGGCCCTTCACACCTGCGCTTGTCTATCATAGGCTTTTGATGGACGTATATGCAATGTAGACGGCGAGACATCAGTTAATGGTACAAATGCGTTGGACAAACACTGTGGAGGTGGACAAAATATTGTTATGGAAATGTAAGTTCAATCAAACAAGATTTTTCATACTTATTAACTACCCCACAATAGGGTAAAGGTCTTACCATAGGCTTCAATTCTCTATGTGAGCATTCTTTTATGAACCTACCCAGGTCCTCATGCCAGTTTCCATGAATATGGGTAATAAATAACAATACCATATTGTGCAGGTACAGAAACTTTAATAAAATTATGATTACAATTTACCATTAAAATAGGAAATTAATTATATTCGAAACAATCAATAATTTGAAACGAAACAGCAAACAGATGCACTTACAATAACTTACTGAATATAATTTGTCTTTAAAACAATAATGTTTAAGAATATAACAGGCATATAAGTTTGATAACCCTACAAAGTGATTTAGCAACTTGACTCCTATTCGAATTGTAAAGCACCAAGAATAAGGCAAGGCTGTTGTCTGTCGAAAGAATATCTTTACCAATTAGGGCTGTCACTAAATTGCAGTAATAAAAAAAAAGAAAATTATGTATGTAATATTAATTATTAATGAAATGTGAATGATTATGAAATACTGCATGCTATTGAATTATTAGGTTTCAGCTTATTCTGGATAGGACGGAAATGCATCCAAGTCGTTATTTTAATCTAAATTGGCAAGTTTTGAAGTCCTTATCTCGCGTCAATTTGATAAATAATAAAATGTACTTTTCTATCCTGCTGATTGTAAAGTATTTTCCGACAGACATATTACTGCGAGGTTTATACTTCTATAAAGCATTCCTTACTGCTTTAAGATAAATTATATAAAGTTCTATATAACAAGATTATAGTTCTGATGAATATTATTAGATAGAGTATTTTATATCAATATTGCTTTAGTGCTAATCACAGCTAAATATAAAAGTGTAGAAACTGCCAATAGGAACTAACATATATTAATATGACGCCATTATTAATTGACCAATAACAGACATTTTATTTTCCACAACACTTTTTTAATAACAAACCCACTTTGATATTTTGGCAACCCTATATACTAACTAGCTCACTAACTATTTTTTTATTGTTACTATAGATTTAGATAATTTTAGTATGTCACATTTACCTACATAAGTCTATGTATTATATTTGTTAATACAATATAACAATGGCACTATCCAATATTTACAATATAATGGTGGGCAAAACTTAATAAGGGTAAAATATACTGAAATAGTAGAATACTAAAAAATCTACCAAATATTAACTTTCATGTTTGATGAAATTGAATCATCCGTTCTTCTGCATGGGACGCTTTCCTTTTATATGGAATGATATACTAACAAAGATAGATTTTCTATACAAATCTTTCGCTTTACCATAAAGTAACAATTTTCTTTATTTTTCATTCTAAAAACAATACAATATAACAAATAAACATGTCCAGTCTTCTCAACGCATAACCGAACATCACTTCGAATAGGAGTCAAATTGGCAGTTTTTTAAAGCGTGTATTTATAAAAATATAAAAAATATCACTCTATGTTCGGTGAGACACCGACATTGCATTATGTACATACTTTTCTTAGGCGAGCAATGCCCAAACAGTTTTTGTTACTATAGATATCTGAATTCCGTTATATTCGAGTGTACCCTGAAATAGAAAAATACATTTTAATATTTCGTCAATCAATGTTGGCAATACTGAGTTGCTAAGTGTTGCCACATGCAAATGCTTAGATTTGTGCTTATTTATAGTTTAGCGATACAAACATAATATTTACATGAGATTTGATTATTTAAAATAGATTTCTAACAATTATACAAGGCTAAGAGTAAACAACCTCAAACCATGTTTAATATAGGTGCAAAAGTAACATTTTTTGTTAATAGATGAGGAAGAAAAGTTCCTTTTAGGTCAATACCAGTGCAGAGTGACCCAGTGCAGTTATCACAAGAACACCAAGTCAATAGAGTTGTTATTTTATTACATGAAAGTGTCAAATGTATCAGAAGTTTGTACCTATATGGTTTTAGAACTATCTACGCATAATTATGGTCATTATAAGGCCCTTACTATATGAAGTTTAGTTTACGCAGTTTACTAATAAACGACGATTTTAACGCCCACAACATATCGTTTCGTACAAGTACAGGTATTATTGGAGATTAATCGCCGGGTTTTGAAGACGTGTTACCTCGTTTACAAAGGCCCTTAATTTTGAATCTTTTACTGTCTTTAAACAATTTCGTATCAATTTACTTGTGACAATTATTACTTTTAAATACTGAATATTCTAAAGAGAGCTACGATTGTAATGAAAACAACGAATACTTAACTATATCTATATACTTTGAATATATAATTTTGAAATCAATATCTAATAGAAAATTACAGCAAATTAAAGAATTAAGCTCTAATTTGGTAATTGTCAAGCTTATAAAATCAATTTTGACTGAATATACCAAAAATATTTGTAATTTCAAATTCTTGTAGTGAAGAAATGCAATTAATAAATGTCTCTGTTCTAATTATTATGTATGTATGTATGTTAGCAAGCTTTATAGATAACAATAATCTAACTAACAGTGTCGGGTTGCAAAAAAATTTGGAAGCTTAGATAATAATGGAAAGCATTGAAAACTATTTTTGGAAATTGTAATTTCAACTTTTAATGCAGCACGATAAGATAGACTTTGTATTTTTCTTTTATATAGAGTATTGAGTTAACTCACTGGTCAACTATTTATAAGTAAAAAAATAATAATATTAATTTTGAGTAAAATAGGCTAGAAATATCCGACTGTGATGAAGCCCACAAGAGTATAATTATGTTTCTTTTTTTCTATTTTTTTTAATATTAAACGAATTAATTATCAGACATCAAAGTACAATGTCAGCTACACAACATAAATTGCTTCTAAACTATAAATGTATCTTTATCTAAATCTACACAAAATCATTCGTCATTTCGGGAACTACTCAATCCGACTACCATGCTCTAATGTACTCTAGGTCAAAGGAAAAGCAACAACCTAATGTGCTTATTACATCTTAAATTATCCTTAATTTAGTCGTTTACTAATGCAGAAAGATGCAATCACAACTTTCTATATGAAGAAATGCTTTGACAATTAAATTTATATTGAAACCAAATTTTGAAAAGAAAACTGCAAAAAGTGAATAACATCTGGCAGTTTGAATTACACTTTCCTATGCTTCTATCCCTTTCCGCCATATATAAACGTCATTCACTAGAGAGAGACAAGTAGTGTGTGTGTAACCGCTAGTGGAATTAAAAGCAACCAACACCCGGCTTTCTCGCTTCAAACAATGACGTTTTTAAGTGACAAAAAAAGGATAGCAGTATAGGAAATGACTGTTCAGTTTTACCAGATGAAGTTCAACCGTAAATCGCGCTAATGCGAATAAACCAACTGCTTTTTCTCTATTTCATCATTCAAACATTTCTCCCATTAAGACCAAATTAAGGAAACAATTAAGTAAAAGATAATAAGCACTTAAAAAGTCAAAAATCAATCCGCAAGCCTCAAAGATCACAACCCGACATATATCATAAACATCACCGAGTCTAAAAATTCATATCTAAGCCTATCTGATACATAACTTCGTCCATATCTTGTCCAAACATGTTCCTTTCGTTGTCCGTACCATTTTCCACCTTGGATGTCGATGGCTGGTCGTCTGAGTGGGTTGAAGTCGATATGTTTAGGGTGGGCAGGCCTAGTATTACTCGGATCTGGTCGGTTAAGTGAGGTGCTGATACCACTTGGTGGTATATGCCTTCTGCTGTACTGAGTATTTTGTCGACGTCCAGGCACATTGATAGGTCGTTTACGTGCTGAAATAGAAGAAAATTGTGTTGATGTTTTTTGTATGTGAAAAGAAGATGGAATAATTAAAAAAAAAATAAGTATTTGGCGAATATAAGAAAAATATCGGCTAATCAGAAAATCAGTTCCAGGTTCACGTATTTTTAAGATTGAATGCTTGATATGGATTGTCGGTTATTGCTCGGAAGAAAAGGTCTAAAATACTCACTTTCAATATCTCAGTAAAACCATAGTCTTTACTGATAAGAATATCTTTTTCGGCATCAAGAATAGCAACACATATCAATAAATGGAAATTTGCGCATGGCAATTCCGTCCATAATACTTCCCAAAGTCTGAAAACAGAAACATTAACGTCATTTACATCATCAATAGCAAATACTCCGCTTTTCTTATATTTATCAAATCAGCGAATGTGGACAAGTCTTTATATAAAACCACGTCACCACGTCTTAGCTTACCGCACGATTCTCTGAAACTTCCGATCGATCGACATTATCAGTATAGATCACTTGTACTGTACTGGATTGTAGCTTTTTAATAAAATGGTGGCACAGGCCTCTTTCCTATATGGGAAGAGGACTGCCCAGCATTGGGGTGTCTATAAGCTTGTTTATTTATTATTATCAAGATTAAAACTGGCAATATCTGTGATTACTTCTCAATATACTACACTTAATTCCTCACTGAAGAATCTCATCTAGATTTTCAGTTTACTACTTTTACTATTAGCCGATAGTGTCCCACTGCAGGGCAAAGGCCCAAAGGAAAGGCGCAAAGGGATTTTCAGTTTACCTAGTGGTATAAATACATACATACACAAATGTCACGCCTCTTTCCCTTGGGGGTAGGCAGAGATCACATCTTTCCATTTGCTACGATCCCGGCATACCACTTTAGCTTCATCCACACTCATCAATCGCTTCATACACGCCCGTCGGTTTAGGGTACTCCTGACCTGACCTTTTTTTAGGACTTTTCCTATTTGGTCATGGAACGTCTGTCGTGGTCTTCACCTCCCAACAACTCCATTCAAACTACACTCATATTATTATATCTGTGTCATTCATCCTCTCTTCATGCCCAAACCATTTAAGCATCCCTTTCTCAATCCTTGTGACTATATCTTAACGTCATCTAAATTTCCTAGTCAAATATCTACCTCATAATATCCCTGTAGGAGAACTCCCGCTTGAACCAGACGAGCAGCCAGCGGAAGCAGAAGTACATGTTGGCGGAGTCCTTCTGCGCCAGGTGCTGCGCCAGCGCCGGGCTCGCGAACACCAGCAGCTGCGAGAGGTGCAGGAGCTGCTGCTTCATGCCCGCCTGGTCCATGTCGAAGTTACACGCCTGGGGGGTGAGTAATAAAAATCTGTATATATCAAAATAAATCGATAAAACTCGAAAAAGGTGAACGGATTTATCTCATCTTGGTCTTGAATTGTTCGTGGAGGCCTAGGGAAGGTTGAAAAGGTGAGAAAAAATCTAACAATTGCCTAAAAACAGCCCTTTTCTTTTTTGTACACAAAAGTTTACTTTTATTTGTTTAAAGTAAAAACTTTCAAAAGTAAGTTTAATAGCTTATTACTTGAGTACGTATATCGATTTATTTGTGACTGTAATTTGTCAACCACTTAAAGAGAAAACTTTTATTGAAGACATTTAATACAAAAAGTCTCATTTCAGACACCAAAATATTTTTTGTTATTATTTCCATCCAACAACGTCACTTGTACGATAAGATGAATTTAACAACATATTTTAAGTCAATAATAAAATAAACAATATAAAATGAATTGAATGTCTGTGAAACCTTTCAATATAATACAAGGATGAAATTCCTTAGTGCGGGAATAATTAAAAAATAAATAAAAAGAAATACTCACAATCTTATCCATAAAGCCGACAAAGCACCAGAAACTATCCACTTCGTTGCCTAGCAACAGCAACAATGGCGCCAGAATATCCGACATGCCTTGTACATAGCCCAAATCAAAGTTGTACATAACGTAGGTCATGAGGATGTCCTGAAGGATGACCAGGTTCGGGTTGTTGTCACCGGCGTAGAATGGGTGCGTCCTGTCTGTTCGATTCACGTCTTTTTCGACCAGACTTTTTCTGTCACGGTATTCTGAGAATCTGTGGGTTTTAAAGGTTATTTGCAGGTTAACAGATTTTTCTGCGACTACCTACCTGTCAATGCATTTCGTTATTATGTTTATTGTATTTATTTCTCCTTGAAGTGGTTTATAATCTTATAATCTTCCGTGTGGTGTCCGGATATAAAGAATAGCACCACCCCATATCCTCCACTGGGTGTCGTAAAAGGCGACTAATGGACCTTAAGACCCAGTGCACTGTACCAAGCACCTTGGGTCACCCGAATGGTGGCGGGTAAACAACTAACAATCGCATTCCCAAAGAGGGTTAGTGTCAGGCAGGCGGCCGACTATAAAACCATAGCCAAAACTTTAAGCAACACGTCTAGAAGACGTGTTGCGCCGAACCCAAAATATAATAATTGGGATAAGGGCAGGGGAATGATGAAGTGGTTTGGAATCTTTGCGAAATAAATGACATTTAAACCGTTGATTAACAGCTGATCTTATTTTTTTTGATACTGTTTCTAAGCCATTTTTCAAGTGAAATCATATTTTTTTTCCTAGCCTGTTGTGTCCCACTGCTGAGCAAAGGCCTTCTTCAAATCTTTCCACGTTTTTCTGAAGTCATAATGTATCCAGAAACTTTGGTCTTCCGTTACAATTTTGGACAATTTTATATGGTAAACTTAATAAACTTAATTTATTTAAAAAAAAAAACAATGCGTTTTAGGGCTGTTTTGCTTTAGTTACTCTTCTAAATTTCTGACTCGATAGTTTCAGCTCCTTCTTTTCTAGACAAAAACTTTTCAATCCAAAGAACAATATGCTACTTAAAACCAGAATTTGGTCCATTTTAAAGACTTTCTCAACTGTTTCTGTTGAAGGTTAGTCTTTTCGAGGCAAAAAAAAGTTTTTATATATTTTTATATAACAGTTCGACTCGCGACCCCGCCGCCGCGTCAGCTCATGATTAAGGACTCCGGTTGGGTCCGAAACTAGTCGGGCTATCCCGATACATACGCGTGAGTAAACCGTTATAACGTTTAAGTAAAAAATCTTCGTTTAACCTACCTTGCTTCCTGCCCCTCAGTCATAGACCGCCACTGCAGCTTCATAGAGAAGTACTCCTCTGTCCTCTTCTTGGTCAAAGCTCTGAGCTCTGCGTGCGTCATGTGCCACGGATGGTAGTCTAGCAAGTACTTCCATACTGATTGTCTTATTGAATGGGCTACACCCTGTATAAGGATAATACTTGGTTATTTATTTGTAATTATTTCGACAAGCTTACATAGGTCTAATGTGTTCAGTTTAAATTTAGTTTTTTTTTAACTGAAATGATAAACGCCTTTTTTTATTTATTTATTCTGGCAAAAACATATTTCATATTCTGCCAAAATGCGGTACAGTTTGTCGGTAGAGTTTGTCCTAAATTGGAAATCGAGGACTGAATAGTGAATTCGGAAAGAGAAAAAAAAAGTTCTCTCATATAATTAAGTAATGAATATTGTACTGTAAACCCTCATTACAAATGGCTCCGCCTTTCTATGTTGCGGACAAACGGAATACAGTGACTTTCATTCCTTCCTCCCATTTATACATATTTATACATGAGAACTCACCCCTCTAAATATAAGCTGTTTTACTCCTTCGACCTCTGTGACTCTGCCTTCCGTGTCTTGTAAGCCATCCCATTTCTCTGTGGACAGGGGTGTGCCTCTGTAAAGAAAACAAATAGTAAGAAACTGCACGGATAGTCGAGTGGTATAGGTCACCATGGTACGTCACGTGTTGTGGTTTCGATCCCCGTATAAGACAAGAATTTATGTGATGCACAGATTCTTGTATTGAGTCTGGATGTCGTAGTGCATGTGAATTGAATGTCTGTGAAATTCTCGCGACACAAGGATTACATTCCTTAGTAGGGAGCTGTATTTTTTTAAGAAAAAATGTTGTGTTACGTAAATCCAAGGACGCAACATTAATAAATTTTACATCCTTAACTCTGGTTTCTCAAACGCTGTGATCAACACCTTACCTGTGATCAGCACCACACAATATTTGTTAACCATCAGTCGAATTTCATATTAAGCTCTGTGATTGGTTGTAAGTTTTATGGTCCACCAATCACAACCTTTGAATTGATTTGACAGTAGATTCGAATCAACCTTCCATATAGTAAGTAGTAGTAAACAGTCCATCTTATCAATAGCCAGAGTTCGCACGTTTCCTCTTGTAATACAGATAAGTGATCAATGAACTATATTATTCACGTGCTATCAATATCTAGTATAACCTTTGTTGATAACTGATAACTAGCCGAGACAATCGTATCCGATATGTGAAGGAAATTAGAAGACTGTGTAGTTAAACGATTATTAAATGTATAATTGTTTACTGTAGACGAATTTTTAATTATTATTACTTTTTTCAGTCGTTTTTTCGGGGTTTTAAGGATTGTAGTGGGAGGGACTTATTTTACATTGAAAAAGTTAAGGCAAAAAACAAAAAAATATTCCGTACTTATAATAAACTAGCTGTTGCCCGCGACTTCGTTCGCGAAAACAAAAAAAAAATGGAATGAAAAATAGATGTTGGCCGATTCTCAGACCTACTGAATGCATATACCAAATTTCAAGAGAATCGGTTCAGCCGTTTCGGAGGAGTATGGCAACGAAAACTGTGACACGAGAATTTTATATATTAGACTAGCTGTTGCCCGCGACTTCGTTCGCGAAAACAAAAAAAATGGAATGAAAAATAGATGTTGACCGATTCTCAGACCTACTGAATGCATATACAAAATTTCAAGAGAATCGGTTCAGACGTTTCGGAGGAGTATGGCAACGAAAACTGTGACACGAGAATTTTATATATTAGATTTCATCCCCTTATGGGTGGAATCTTATTTTTCTTTATCTGTTTAGCCTCCTCATGGATTTCCCCTAAAAGATAGATATAGGGCATCGCGAACTTTTTTGTAGGTCTATAGGAGCCCTACATTTTCGTAGTACATAGTATTCATATACACCGTGACTTTTAGGTCGTTTTAAAAAAGCAGCCCAGTTCATGTATCCAATGACTAGTAAACGTTTATAATAAAAAAATATGTTTTTTTTAAGATTTGAATGAATAAAAATATTATTCATTATTATGACACAAGGCAGTTTTACGAACACTCTGTAGTGAGCGCGGTCCGAACCTTGTGCCAAAGGGGCCGCGCGGGCGGCGCGGCGGCGTCTTATCACAGGTCATTCACCTTAGCGTAAAACAGCTGTCTTACTATTGCAATCATAATGTTTGCAGTAAGTATGTAGCATGTATCTTCAACAGTTTGATACGTAAACATTTTTAACAGGATGTTTCATATTTCCAATGTATTATTTATTTTTTTCATGCATATTATTTTAATTAATGATAAAAATATTATATTCGCGCCTAGAGGTATTTTATGACGGATACATTGTGTGGACGACTTTTTTAAAACGACCTAAAAATCACGGTGTATACTTGAGTATTTCGGCAGCGTACGCGATAAAAGTGATTTAGCGGTAATTTTTTTCCGACTTACTTGACTAATATCCTTATTTAAAGATAACCGAGAGAAGTAGGGTGATTTCATATAGCCCATGGCAATTCGGAATGATGTAGCTTTCTAACAGTGAAAGAATTTTTAAAATCGGTTCAGTAGTTTTGAAGATTAGCGCCGACAAACATACAAATATACAAACTTACAAACTCACAAACGCTTACCTCTTTATAATATTAGTATAGATAAATAATAGCTAAACATTTGGCAACTTGTTAATTCGAATATAGGTACTAGCTATTATTTTTAATTTTGCGATTTTCCATCTGATTATTCTCGCGTTAATTAATAAATTTAGACTTTTTATGCTTGTTAGAAAACGTTAGAGTTGAGCCACGTCTGCGTTATTTTCGCTGCGTGTGATCATAATCTTTCTAAACCTAGTAAATGACTATTTGTAAAAAAAGGATGATTTGACTCCGTCGCCTTAGTTTCTATAAAGAATTTAATTTTTTTTGACGTTAAACTTTAAATATCGGTATTAAGTATAATTCTCAATTAAAAGACGTGATATCAAATCTTAATGTCAATCAAATTAACAGACGTGATATCTTGCGCTTCCCCCCCCCCCTATTTATAATTTTTGACAAGTCCCTACCCCACTTTTTCCAGCCTCACCTTTCCTCACTTTTACCCTACTCTATCGACCGATTGATTTTTTATCATATTATGTTCCTAACATGGCTTAGTGGCTGACCGTGTTGTATTGAAATAATAAACAAATAAATGTTGTGATGGCCTTGCAGTTTTGCCAGATCCGTATTATCATTCACATCTAAGAACTTACCTAGGTATACTAGGCCGTGGAGGTAGCGTGGGCTTAACACTGATGACTTCATACTCATCAGTCCTGGTCAGCGTGGTGGAGTCTTCAATAGCACTCATACTCTTGGTCAGGAGGTCCGCTACCTCTTCAGACACGTCGCGTTTGCCGTTCATACCTTCGTTGCCGTAGTATACTGGAATTTTAGTACAATGTATAGTCAGTGAGGCAAGTTGGTAAGCTTTGTGTGGTGTTTTGCTTAATTTTTAATTTTGAGGTACTTTTGTTGCAGCATGAGTGATTTTTTGGGTACCTTATGGCTGAATATTAATTGATTGGCTGCAATATTACTTAGTAGTGTTGAATCTAATTCAGTATTTTTGAAGTACTTTTTTGCTGATTGCATAAGTAAATGTTTGGGTGTCATATGGCCAAATCTTAATTGATTGGCTGCAATATTGTTTAGTAGTATTAAATCTAAGGTAACAATTCTTAAAAATACTGTCAGAAAAAAAGGAATGATGAATTATCTGAAAATAGATCTACCACAATAAAAAAGTATGTAGTTAAATCCTTACCAATATCAGTGAGTTTCGAAAACGCTTCCATAGTAGTCTCATACGGCCTCTGTCTTAAATTCGACATCAGGTTCCAAACAACATCAGTCGTATTTTCGGTAAAAATATCCAACTCAGCAAAAGACCTATTCAAGACTTGAGACTCAATATTAGGCTCCACAACGACATATGTATTCCTGTCATGTCTAGTCTTCGCAGTTTTGATATGATTCTTTAAATAGGCGACGAAAATTTCAGCGTTTCCGTGTTGGAAGTAGAATGTGGTCTGCCAGACTCCTGGTTTCGTCGAAAATTGCATCTGCTGGTTGTTTCTCGTGACTCTGAAGGTCTTTAGTTCGTCAAGGTTTATTTTGATGATGCGGGCGCGCGCGGTCGCGTAGTCCGATGTTATGTTGCCGCTTAGGGTGCGTTGACGACGTCCTGGGCAAAATTGTGAAAACATTTATTATTGGGAGTTCAAAATAGTGAACAAGCGGTTAGATTGTTAAGCATTTCTTTATGTATCAATGTCAAATTCGTTTACGATTTTTTTACAAGGTTAGAATTGGACAAGAGTTAGTAATTGTTATTGTAACCGCAACACGCTTTAGTAGGTACTGTAACCTGTAATTGGCTTCGCTATATTGAACACTCCTTTTTATATACGTAGATCTCTGCTTGTTTCAGCCGGTGTGCCCTGATCAAAACGTCAAACCAAAGCTTTAAGATTTACTTAAAGCTTTGGTTTGACGTTTTGATCAGGTCGTGTTAATCCCCGCTACACATTTTTCAGATAAGGTGGTTATTAACAGCTACAATTGCTGTAACAGCTTTAAACACTCACGTTTAGTTCTAATATTAACGACACTGCTATACCATAAGCATAAAAGCATACCTACAGAAACAAACGAAAAAACAGCCACCATCGCGTACAAAAACTAGTATCAATGATTCTACCTTTAGCAAAAGACATGGTTATACCAATAGTGTTGACGACGGCCCACTCCTGGTCCTGCGTGTCCGAGTCGATGGTGATCAGGTCGTTGGGTCTCCACTCAATGGACTTGGTGCCGTCAGGGTTCTGCACGATGCAGAGCATCCCGATGGCGTTGAGGTCCGTGACCGGCCTCCCGAGGCAGGCCTTGAGCAGGACGCCATCTTGTGTGAACAGGTCCTGGAATTATGGTCGTGGATGAAAAGCAAGCTAGAAGCTAAAGTTGAAAGTTTTTGGCTGCAAATTAAAAGTTTGAGGAGTTTTAAATGATTCTTGATTGTATATCTTAAAGTACTTATGCTTCGTGATATTAGGATTTAGTGTTTTTTTTACACTTTATGCCTCTTTTCTTTGACAATAATCAATACAAATTGTTAAAGTAGAAGTACATACATTACCCCAACGAGCGTTGACAATTCTCTTCGCTTTACTAACAAGACCTCCTAACATGGTGGCAAAAATAAAGTCATTTATCTTTCGATTATTTCATTATCGGCTGTCTCGGCGAATCGATATGAGTAAGAGATTAAAAATAATATAAATTAATAAGTTTTATCAAAAAAATTCAGGAAAATTGTAGCTGTGGGAGAAATTCAAAATACAAGCCTTATTTAGGTATTCAGATTAGGATTTTGAATAGCAGTTTTTGAATGTCAATGACAAAGCCAGATTGGCCCACCCCTCACCCAGAAAGCGGTGATGGGATGACTCAAACGTACACCGCGAGGTCTGGTTCGAAGCGGCGTTAGATAAAGAATCGTGGAAGGACTTGGAGGAGGCTTTTTCCCAGCAGTGGGACACTACAGGTTAGGAAAAAAGAAAAACACAACTTTTGTGAAGCGGACACTTTGAGTGACCAACTGATCAGTCTACTTTACTCGAAAATGATAGTAAAAAATAAATAAGTTTGAACTATTATTAGATATAGATTCCATTAGTTAGTAGCCAATTCTCATTATTTAGAGGGGCACTTAGAAAATAGTACCTAATTACTGGAGATATTACATTAAAATACTTTCTCTTGTGTTTGCTTATAACCCACATAAAAACCTACAAATAGACGACAAATGTTGTAATGTGCAAATAGTATTTATTAAACCATAACATCTAAGTGTTTTGATCAAATAATAGAATTCAAACATACACTTTTTTATTATAAAACAATATTATGTAAATAGCAGCTGCTTGAACAATTTTTCAGAGTGTAGTCTGTCTATTACTAGACTAAAATTTTGTTTTGTCTTTCAAGGTCAATTTTATGTTGTGTTAGAAGACCATTAGAGTAACAAAAAGATGATTTAATCAATAACCAGACACACAAGGGAATACTATTATGTACCTTTTAAAATAATAAATTCATAAAATAGAAATTGCAACCCTTTTAACTATCTTGATAACAAGGTGCACCAAACAAAGAAAATTGTAAAATACACTCTAAGCATTGGAGTAAAATTATTATAATCAAGCGTAAAAGCAATTTTTATTTCATAGGAACTGATTATTTATTTTCCTTATTACTGAGTATTTACTGAATGAGTAATGGCAATAAATATGAAATTCACCTTCATAAATATATTGTACATAGTTGAGTATATTATTATGCTTTAAAAGTGCCTAAAATTACTATCACACAACAATAAATTTATAGCTGTTTTAAACTACAAACTGAAACTCCGCTGGTGACATTTGTCCCATATTAGATAAGCCTCATACAACGTTGATAAAAGCGAGAGGCATTAAATGAAACCACATATTCTGTATATCATTATAAGGCTACACAACAAAAATCAAATCAATGTAAGCAATAGTTTAGTCACAGGATATTTTTTTAGTTTTTTTTTAGTTTGAACATGCTGTATCTTCCTGATTAGGTGACTAAGTTTTATAGGCATAGTTATCTAGTTGGCTCCGGTTGGGTCCAAAACTAGTCGGGCTATCCCGATAAATACGCGTGAGTAAACCGTTATAACGTTTTAAGTATGAATCATCCTCACGAAAGTTATTATAAAAATATTGCTTACATTGATTTGATTTTTGTTGTGTAGCCTTATAATGATATACAGAATATGTGGTTTCATTTAATGCCTCTCGCTTTTATCAACGTTGTATATCATAAAGGGCAAAAAGAAATCTCAGATAGACTTTGAAAAAAAAGTAGGAAGAACTCAGTTCCTGTGAAATATTTTTTAGTAAACAAAACTTAATAAAATTATAATAAAAACAAAATCATTTCATTAAACAAATTGAATGTGTTTTGACAATAAACTTAAACATTGATTCAGAAAACATTTAAGTGATCAATTTAAATATTTTAAATACTAAACATGTTTTTGCATATTCATGATCGGTAACCTGTGTCAATATTTTGAATTAATAATCAATAATTATTTTTTCAGGTTGCTTGACAATTTCTAATTGGATTTTCAATGATCTAGCTAAGTTTAAAACAATCCATATTGAATGTATTTATTGTTTTACTAGCAATCTGCCCCAGCTTTGCACAGGTGTAATACTGATGACAATCTATTAGACATAAAACCTTTATCTTAAAGCACTCTATCTATAAAAAACCGCTTTAAAATAAAATCAAACATTTTATGAATTTTTAAAACAATGTTATTCTACCCTCATCTTAATTGGGAATCTAATAGGTGAGTCATATGAGTCAACAAATTTCATCAGAACTCAAATTGTAAACTTCTAAATTATGTAAAACAACAACATTGGGCTATAGGGATAAAACAATATACGTCTCATCTCTTTGCCAGAATTACTAAGAATTTTTTAAATCCTTTTAAGTAACTACCTTGAACAAAAATATGCAAAACAACAATCAAACAATTTCTAATGTTCAAGGCAGTTACTATTTATAAGGCGTTATCTTGCCTGTCTATATCTAACAGATTTTGATAAAGTGATGACAATGGAACGCAGCTTTGCGCCTACGCTTTACATGTATGAACACAACAGCGCAAATTCAACATAATTTCTAATGACGCAATACAGCCAATGTCCTTCGAAACCAGCATACAATTACAGCGTTGTTTACAAATATCACACAGTTAAACAGCGAATGTGAGCAAAGGTCACGGCGTACGACGGACAAAGAATAAATAAACAATAAAAAACATCAAACTTACTTTACATTGATCGGGAATGTCTTCTACCGAACTTGATCTCGACATTTTGAGAACACAGGAGCACTTATAGATGGAAAATACACTTGGGGTTTTGCAAATACATGCACGATATTAGATTTACGCCATACTTTTCAAGGATTTCCTGTACAAACTAAATAAAAACACACTTTAATACACAATAATGAGCACTAAAATGTTACCCCACTAAAATCCTAAAGCTACTATACCTAATGTTACTTTACATGGATTCGTTTTTATTTATAATTTAGTCTCGTTAAAAAACTTATTTAATTTCAATAAACACATAAAATGAACCACTATAAACGTTAATCACTTCGTAAGTTAAATGTATCAAATTCTTTACACAAATTTAGTAGAAAGGAAAGAAAACATTTTGGAAGAAAATTTTGTATTTAGCTGTAACACTGACATTAACGTCAAAATTTTCAACGTTTCTTTACACGCAGAATGGTGATATTTGTATACGTATGAGTAATGTTTAATTATAAACACCTAAAATTTATAATAAAAAAATAATCGTTTAAGCATTACCAATAAACGAAAAATTACAATTTAGATGTTTATTGAAGAAAAAAAATAATCATTTAGTCAAGGACATTTCATTACATAATAAGCCTGAAGAGCGCGAAAAATAAAGATATAAAATCTCTTTCATCATTCATAATACTTATCTTAGTTAATCTCTCTCATTATTAAATTTAAAATCAATATTATAATAAGCAATGAAACATATTTAGGTATTCTTGTGGACATTCACATAGACTATCCGAATATGTATCCAAGCGTCCTCATAATAACATGTCTATAGCCAGGGGCACGGGATTCGCTGTCGCATTCACCGCACCCTCCGTAGCACTCTGAGGGAATACCACCACGCAATAAAGTAAACACGTAATGTGCTGTCACACTTCCACACATTCAATAACAGGAGGATATAATATGAAAACCTTAAGGGACCCCCCACACTAGCGTCTTTCGAGCGTCGTCGTCGTGCCAGCGTCCGCGCGACGTCGACGCGACGTCGACGCCGCGGCGACGCGACGCCACTGCGGCGTCAGTTCAACGTTTTTTGTGAACAACAACGGCCGCAACGCCAGCGCCGCGCACGCTCGGCGTTCGGCAGGCGGCGAGCGCTGACGTCGCGTCGCCGCGGTGTCGACGTCGCGTCGACGTCGCGCGGACGCTGGCACGACGACGACGCTCGAAAGACGCTAGTGTGGGGGGTCCCTAAGGCCCCTCGCCCACGGCTACTTTTTGTAGCGATGCAGTCGCGCGTTTGTCAAACGCGCGACTGCATCTCTTCCAATGCGTGTTGGTCGCATTTGCAACGCGCTACAGTAGCGATGCCAACGCGATACTAACTTAGATGTTCTATAACAACTTCTGAAGTTAAAATCCAATTTTTTCAGTATTTTGGACATTGTTACATGATGCCTCGGCTGCTTACTTCATCTTCATCGAGGTCCATCTTGCAACCGGCACAAAATACCTTGGATCAGTAAATCCAAGGTATTTTGTGCCGCGTCTGCATCGCGACCGCATCTGGTCCCGTGGGCGAGGGTACACAGCTAGCGACTGCTTTGCGTCTGTTTCGATGCTACGCGCGACAGCATCGCGACTGCATCGCTACAAAAAGTCGCCCGTGGGCGAGGGGCCTAAGCGGAGAATTATTATTATTTTAATGTTCCGTGCCAGACTCGCACTTGACTGGTTTTTTTCTTCGCCATCTCATGTAACTCATGTAAGCAAGTAGCTATTTAACCACGAGAGCAACATTTTTTTAAATGAGATGTAAATTAAATACCCTAATCCTTTTGTTTTCGCCAGCCAGAATATTAATGGTGACTAACAGTTGCTTAGATTAAATCTCTTTGTAATAACCATAAATTAAAGATACCTACTTAACATTAGACGAACCTTTTTATGACAAAAACGATAATTACAGACCTTTAGGGTTTTTATAAAGGAAGGCATTGAAGGAATTTTACCTAAAACCTGCTAAGTATGTTCCTTCTGGAGCCTTTTGGGTGCCGGGGAAGGAATTTTACCTACTATCCGAAAGCGTGATTTTTTGCTATCTGCACAAGAAAATATTGGAAATCATGTACCTACTATGATATTTCTCTTACCTTTAAAATTAAACGTCCAATATTTTTCATTCATTACTTTGCTAACAACAACAATACGAGCCTTAAGCCAGTGACAGCTGAGGCGCTTGCGACGAAGTCTCCATATTTTTAGGGTTCCGTAGCTAAATGGCAAAACACGGAACACTCATAGATTCGTCATGTCTGTCTGTCCCTCCGTATGTCACAGCCACCTTTTCCGAACCTATAAGAGCTATATTGTTTCAACTTGTTACGTTGATGTACTGTTAACTGTATTAAGATTTCATGCTAAAATAGAAAAATAAACTAAATTTTGGGGGGTCTCCCATACATGGAAATGAAAAAAAAAATTTTTCATCAAGCCCATACTGTGTGGGGTATCTATGGATAGGTCTTTAAAAATGATATTAAGGTTTCTAATACCATTTCTTTCTAAACTCTTCCAAAGTGGTAAAATGTGTGTCCCTCCTCTGTAACTTCTGAAATAATAAAATGATCAATCTAAAAAATATATATACATATAATATGCATTACAATGTAAACTTTCAACGAAAATTGGCTTGAACAAGATCTAGTAAGTAGTTTTTTTAATACTTTATAAATCGTAACCCGCAAGAAATATTTTTCATTAACTCAAAATTAGAAGGCTCGCATATCATTCGTTAATCCCCTAATGTAGGTTTTTATAATGTTATTATTAATACACATTCTATATCTTTACTTGCTGCTACGGAACCCTTCATAGGCGAGTTCGACTGGCACTTGGCCGCTTTTTTGTTGATAAAACTATTATTTTTTACAGCTAAGTAATAAATTTATGGAAAGCTTATTAAGTTTAAACAAGAACATGTTTATTTAAATGCGCATAGGTAGGTATACCTATAATTGTTGTTATCTCTGCGTAGGTAGGTATGTGTACAATAAGTGAGTTTGAAAACTAAAATTACCTAATGACTGTAATTGATCCAATGTTGACTGACCGATCAATAATTATTTTCAAAAAACGGATTAAAAACCTCTTTTACTAATAATATAACACCTAAGCAGTGACATGTTTGTTTGCCGACCCCAAATAATAATTGGGATAAGGGCAGGGGATTGATGTAAGTAGATAACATGTAAGTAGTATTTGGGAAATACGTAGTGTTTTCTTGCGATGTCCAAGGCACTTAATAATTTAGACAACTTAAGGCCTGTATAGAAGAGATATCGCTGTTAAAAATCACAATTGCCCTTTCTAACAACTTTTCGTCAAAACCGCTCTTATGACCGAACACTGGAATGTAAATCAGTTTCTGCTTTCAGACAGCTTTGTCTAAAAAAAAACAAAACTGTCTAACTTGTCTTTCGCCAGGCAGTTCCTATAGGTAACAGAAAATTTTGTCTGAGCCATTCTTTTTTCAAATATGCGGATCTTCATATCAACAAAGTCTCTTCCCGTGTATCTATCTATCTGTCCCTATGGTTAGGTCTTTTAAACTACGCAATGGATTTTGATACGCTTTTTTGGGTCGCTACAATTTTATAAAGAAAGTCTATTTCACAAATGCTTTCTCTTAAATGTGCTTGCCCTTAAACTAAGACATTTAAATTGTAAATTAGGTTTCAGTGTTCGGGTACCCCTTGTCAATTAACAATCGTTTTAGTTGTAAATGTTGTGTGTAATAAAACAGTAGCATTAATACTTAACAATATTATTTTCTCACGGTTAAAAATGTGTGATTAACAGTTTTTTAGAACATCTTGGATTTAAAAAAGACGCAATTCGCTGGCCGGTGTCAAACACCTATATATACACATAAGCTTATACTTATTTCCATATTCACGCGTGTTCTTTTAAGTGGCGGACAAGAAAATGTTTGCAAGTAAGTCCAGTGTAAAATATTTATCATTTTGACACGTCCTAATCAATAACGTATACATTTGTTTATTACTTATTATAATCTGTGATTTGTAATTACTTATTTTCTTTATACGTACGTTTTATGATTAATTGTGTTTTAGTTTAGGTACCGGGTTTTAAATAAAAGTAGAATAATGTTTCAAAATGTTTCCTATGTTTACATTAAATTGTTTTGTTGACCGTTTTTAAGAAAGTGTTCAAGATAAAGGATCACACATCTGGGATTTATTGGGTTTTGTTTATTGTCAAGCTAAATAAATGTCGGACATGCTTAATAATATTATATTTAATGTCTTATAGTAATTCTTAAAACAACAATAAAAATAACAGCCTCTAAACGTCCTACGGCTTGACGCAGGCCTCTTCCAATATAGGGAATATTGGATAAGTAATTAATTCACAATATAAAATTTGGCAGACTTTCTTGCCGGTAGTAGTGCGCAAAAATTTTAGTAGCGTGTGATTTTCGTGCGATATTTTCTTTACAAAATTCCTTATGAAAACGCCTTGCATCACCAATTAAATAATATGAAAATTACGAAAGAGAATTACGTTATCGGATGGATAACGTAATTCTCTTTTGTGTTTTATTATTAATTAAATTAAAAATAGATACATTTACAACAACAACAAACAATTGACTTGCTGATAATTAAATTAATGTTGTTTTCTATTGGAAATAAAACAAATTTAAATAAATGCATATTGTAATATACCGACGTAGTCTTCTTTTATTCATTCAATACAAATTAATGTAAGTATACGCATCAACAATATCTAGGTATATTACATAAATGGCTTCTTAACTTAAAAACTATTTACTGTATAAAAAAGTTTGTATTTGAAATACTACTTCATACTTCTCCACCACTTCTTTCGAAATTCAACGAATAAAAAACAAAACCACATTTTGAAACAAAAGAATATCGATTGTTCGAATTTGGCGGTCGAAAAGTTAGTATGTGTTACAATGAAGTTTTGAAAAATTAAAAGTAGAACTACGCATTTTCTTTATTCTAATTTCAACGTGTGTTACATTTATTGTTATGTCACGTTGACATTTGACAAAGGAAGAGCAATTAGAGCTGTAGGCATATTGGAAGAAGGCGCTATACAACGCGTGGATGCTGATGAAACTGTGCAAATCGGCCAAAATTTCATCTTCTGGTTATCGTCACGATATCGTACTACAGGCGATGTCGCTGAACGGCGTTCAGGCAGAAATCGCATCCCAAGGTCCTAGACAAGACCGTTTTCTTCAAAATATCGCTAGGAGAGAACCCAATATTACGGCTATGCAAATGGTTCAAAGGCTACAATCTGACCACCAATTGTTGGTTAGTGAGCAAACTGTAAGAAGAGGATTACATGAAGCTGGTCTTCATTCTCGCAGACCACTTCGGGTTCCAGTTTTGCGGCGTGAGTCGGTGGAGACTATTGTGGGCTCGAGAGCATTTCGCATGGAGTGACGAGCAATGGTCCATGGTGTTTTTTCTGATGGGTCGCAGTTTGGATTCACGAAGATTAAGGTCCACCCGTGACCACGGTCGGTGCAACTCGATCGAAATAGCAAAAGAAATATTGAATTATATCGCGAATAAGTTTCGTTAGTCGTCTAAAATATGAAGATTAAGGGTTTGGCAAATTCCTAGTAGACGAAGCCGTCTCCAGCATCCACGAGAAGTTCAGTCATATCTTATTTGGATAAGAGGGAACATTAATGCACTGAAATACCGCAATTAGGTAGTGGAACCTGTGATTATCCAACAAAGGGTACAAATGGGTCAGGAGTTCCAACTCATGCACGATAATGTATTGTGTTTTGTTATGTTGCATTGCATAATGGCATAATGTTTCGCGTTCAAACGTCTGCAATAATTTTGATTAAATTTGATAAGGAATTACTGACACCCTGGGTAAACACATAGGCTACTTTTTAACCGACCTACTCAGACAGGGGCAATGTTTATTGCCGCTATGAACGACATCCGCAAGAACAAAGTCGCGGGCAACAGTTAGTTCATAAATACGTTTAGGAACTTGAGTATTCACCTTCGGGTTTTCCTGACAACAGTTTAAAGTGTTTAAACATTATGATCAAGATGTTGACTATTTTTTGATGTTCTTTAAGTGGGTTAGTGGAAAATACATGATATATGACACGTAATATTTATTTTTCTAAATGACAAAGAACTACTTCAATAGGGCAGAAAAAGACAAGGAGCAAGATGCTCACTTCATCACTAAAGCAATATCTACATTTTGCTTGTTGTTGTTGAAGGCTAGTGATTGAAGTAAAACCTCTATGTCCATGAGGCCCACGAAGATTCCCCCGCCTTACTAAAAAAAAGTGATCGTGGTAGTTTGTGAAAGTAGTCCCATCTGACCTCTGGCAATATGGAACGGATTAGCAATCCCATGGTTTTAGTCCGTAGGAGTCCGGCACACCCCTCCGTCTCTTTCCCACGGCGGAGGAAGTGTATGTAGGATTTTCATCAGATACCGAATAATAAAGAACTCCAATGGTTTTAGCAATCACGAATCCGGTACACTCCTTCGTATTTTCTCCAAGGTGGAGGAAGTCTATGTACAATTCCCACTGGGAAACAAAAAAGAGGTGATACTGTCTGTGCGTACACTACAACAAAAAAAACACAATCAATTTTAGTCCTGAGACCAATATGAAGATTTAAGATATTGTTATTTTTTACCCACTGACGCTATTAATGACATTGTATGTTTGTAAACATTTAGGTGTGCATTCAATTCCTGATCAGTGAGGTCATGTTATTTTAATTTAAATAAACACGATAAATAAACTTAAAACGCGACATTACAATAATACTAAGTCGGCGTGATAAATGATTCTTTTGTGGAGTCATTGTGGTTTGCAAGTTGACTATAAATTTTCTAAGACGGATGTCGTTGTTAATAGCAATGAAAACATGTTAAATATCTTCATAATTTCAGTACATACAACTTTTGACATAGAAGCGAGTAGTTCCGAACATTGAAATCAATAAACAAAAAAGAGTTTCTCGCACAAAATCGCTATATTTTATAGTGAATCCAGTGAGAAATGGAATCTGCTAATAAACATAATCTACCTATAGATACCCATATATAAAAAATTTCGTGTCACAATGTTCGTTCCCGTACTCCTCCGAAACAGCTTGACCAATTTGACCAATTATCTTAAAAAATTTTGAGCATATTAAATAAGTCTGAGAATCGGCCAACATGTACTTTTTATCCCCAAGTTTCTTTTTGGACAAACCTTTTTTTCGCGAAAGTATTACTAATGTCGCGGGTAACAGCTAGTTTGTTTACTTGTTTTTATATTTATCTAGTAGGTATTATTCATTACCTATTTTTTTCATATATAGGCACAGATGGAGGCAGAAGTGACGAAGAAACACCTCAGCAGCATGAATCCATCGCTGACTTCTACGCCGGGAAATCTGTCTTCATTACCGGTGTGACAGGATTCCTTGGAAAGGTAAGCTTGAGAGCCAGCGCTCACTGACTATTAGGTCAAGACAGTTTCGTTCTATACGGTACACCAACGTTCCACCAAGAGGAGCGAAGATACAAAATGTGGGAAAATCGGGGAAAATTATTCATCTCTGAGGGCTTCTGTCACGTTCGCTGCGAAAACAGTTCAAAATACCCAAAAAATATGTATGAAAGAAGTATTCCGCTCTAAGTTGTCTGAAAAAATATCTGCGACATTAAGTAGATATAATAATATCTTTTAAGATTAACTCACAAGAACCATTTTTATGGTATTCTTTTGTCGAACTCAATGCATTACTTACCAATTATGTATTTGTTAGAGTTGTATCAACATAATAATGTTAATAGTTTAAGTTGTTTGCAAAAATAAATATGATGCCCAAATTAACTTTCACGCGGACGAAGTCGTGAGCACAGCTAGTTCTTAATAACGTTTGACATCTATTGAACTAAGATTATGAGTAGATATATTTAAACGAATATTACCGCGCTAGGCCTACAAAGGTGTCATTGTCAAGGCCTAACCGTAATTAACATTTTAATGCGGTTTAATCGGTTTAAAAGTACGATTATTTAATTTTTTGACATAAATGTTTAATGATTGACCCTCAATTAGAATATTTTGAATAGATCTCATGTATTTTTCATGGGCTTGTGACGCATTGTACTTCGTGAAACAGACTTTCAGACAAAGTTTAATTGACTATTCGTAAGTAGGTTAATTATTCAATAGTTTCATTACTTTTAGCCCAATTTAATTAAGTAATTAGGTTACAGGTTAATTGTGCAATATGTACTGTCTTTGCCCATTGCCCTATATTAGATAACCGTAATGAATTTTGTATACAATGTGACTCACAGCACCGTCACATTTGAAGTGCATGTAGTGTGGCAAAGAGGTCCCATGATTATCATGTTTCCTTTCCCTTTCAAGTCTCACCTGATTAATGGACTGCCCCTATTCCAAAAATGAACTTGTTCTCTCTATTCTGAGAAAGGATTTTAGCTATTTTTTTTACAGTCAAAGTTCTGAGCTAAAGTTAACAAATAAAGTAATATATTTTCATAACAATTGTGCTCTCAAAATGTTATATGATTGTGCATTTAGGTAGTGTTAATGGTTTTGTAAGCCGTACTAATTCATCACCTTCCTACCATTATCCCATTTTACTTGGGGTCGACGCAACACGTCTTTTTCTTCCATTCTCCATTATCCTTCCTTCCAATATCTTTGCCATTATCAGACTAATTAACAGAAATAAATAAAGCAATTAACCTTCTTTCACAGGCATACCTTGAGAAGTTACTCTACAGTTGCAAAGATATTGACAAAGTATTCGTATTGATCAGGAACAAGAGAGGAGATGATGTTGGGAAAAGGATTGAAAAACTCTTGGATTCATCTGTAAGTAAGCCTTGAAGCTTTGATAAATATCTCTACAAAGGTAAAAACTACGTTAAGTGATAATAATGTCTCCTGACCGATTTCGGCCTCGGCGGCTAGTGTTACTATGACACCAGCCAGCTAGGCAGTACATATTATTATAATGCACAAGCGTGTGCGCAAACATAGGTGCACTCTCTGTTCCTTTACCCTCATAGCGCGATGGGACGGCAATCCGACACGACCGGAGAGAGATCAGGCGCAGGACACACATTTTTATGTGCCTTCCGAATCACGGTACTTTAAATGATGAATTAGACATTTGAAGTCTTTTTACGACTTGAATTATGAGTACTAGACAACTGATAAACATATTTATATACTTCTAAATACAAATCATAGATAAATTACACCCAGACATAGAACAAATAATCGATCTAATCACGCAAAAAAAAAGGTTGGGGATTTAACCCACAAACTCTGGTAAAGCAGTCGGGCCACAACCTATTGCCCAAAGGCCAGTACCTCTTAAAGTAACACTCGCTGTATAGAAAAGAGACCGCACTCTGGTCGGTGCACAGACGCTTGTTGCTTCCCAAACTTCAAGTTTTACACCGAATCCTCAAATTATTTGCAGTCCAGGTTTAATAACCATACCGACTTAAACATACACAATTTTGTAGGTTTTAAAGACTTCGCTAATTTAGATTTTTATGAAATTTCAGGTATTTTCAAGGCTCAGATCACATCGGCCAGAAGACCTTAAGAAAATCACACCTGTGTACGGCGATATTGATAAATCAGAACTTGGACTATCTTTGGCAGATCAGGAAAGATTAATAAAAGAGGTTGGTAACTAAATCTTTCTGCTTCATGTAGGTATATACCTGTACCTTGATTTTACCAGAGATGTTTTGTGTTTTCTTTAAAGCGGTTTAAGAACAAAGTATTTGGGCTGAAATGCTGTTTAATGCGCTATACTTCGCGCTGAAAATTCTATCCGAAAGTATATTTCTATCAAAATGTTATACATTACGTGTACAGTGGGCTATCACGGTTGCCTTTAACCAATAAAATTCCTCTGAGACGTGATGGTGGCCTTTACAATCCCTTTTAGTGTTGTTTAAAGAATATATTGGTATTTTCCAGGTATCAGTAGTATTCCACGTGGCAGCGTCGGTGAATCTCGATGCTGACTTGAAAACTAGTTTAGTGACAAACTATTTTGGGACCACACATGTATTGAAACTGTGTCATCGTATGAAGAAATTAAAAGTAAGTTACATGTAAAAAAATGAAAATACGACCAAAGAAACAATTGATGGATTTTGTGAAAGATGATATGGCTGCAAAGAGTGTTACTTGCGAGATGATTCCAGATAGGAACGTGTGGAAGAAGAAGACATGATGCGCCGACCCTAACAGACCAGTTTCTTTTTAATGATATTAATTTCATTTTCAGGTCTTTGTTTATGTATCGACAGCTTACTGCAACACTACCGTAAAAGTATTAGAAGAGAAAGTGTACCCTTTACCAGTAGAACTGGACGAAGTGGTAAAAATTATGGAACAACCGCATCTGGATTCAAATCGCGTTAAAAAACTGTTAAGTAAGTAAAAACGGAAGAAAAGAATAATTCTGGCACAAGGCTATATTTGCCTTGTTCAGACGTCTGTTGTTTATTGGCTAACGTAGAGGCAAGGCAGACATCCCCCACGTAAAAGTGATGCTTTGTTTTGCTGCTATTTTCCACGCTAGTTCAGGAGGTGTTTTTTTCTTGTGCGTGTGTTATAACTAAGATTACTCTTTCAGATGGACGTCCAAATACGTACGCGTTGTCAAAGGCACTGGCAGAACATTACATAGCTGAAAACCACGGAGACATACCCGTTATTTTTATCAGGCCGTCTATTGGTAAGTTAAACTTTATTTACTGTTTAACAACATACTGGGTCCGTGTGGTGTCCGGATATAAAGAATAGCACCACCCCATATCCTCCACTGGGTGTCGTAAAAGGCGACTAATGGACCTTAAGACCCAGTGCACTGTAACAAGCACCTTGGGTCACCCGAATGGTGGCGGGTAAACAACCAACAATCGCATTCCCAAAGAGGGTTAGTGTCAGGCAGGCGGCCGACTATAAAACCATAGCCAAAACTTTAAGCAACACGTCTAGAAGACGTGTTGCGCCGACCCCAAATAATAATAATTGGGATAAGGGCAGGGGAATGATGACTGTTTAACAACATAACAGACAAAAATCTCTCGCATAAGCCCAACTCTCTGTGTTCTGTTCCGTCTAGCTAATCCTGCGTAAAGTTAACCCGATCATCACGTTAGTTTTATTTGGCTGACTGCTATACCAGAGGTCGTGAGTTCGATTCCCACCCAGGACACATGTAACATTGTGATGAGAACTATCATTTCTTTTGTGTCTGGGTGTAATTAACCTATAATATGTGTGAATTTAGAAGTAAATAAGTATGATTATCAGTTGTCTAATCTCTCATAATACAAGCTCTGCTTACTTTGAGACTAGATGGCGTTGTGTGAAAGTTGTAGAATATATTATTAGGTATAGGTAGTTAATAATAATAATAGTCTTTTATTCAGATCTACTTATAACATAGTTTTTCTATACAATACACTTGATTAATCTAACATTTACTTAATCTAACAAATTTTGCCGCTTATCCATTTTTTGTAAATCTGTTTGCCAATCGGTAAAGGTATAGGAATGTAGAGTATAGGTAGTTATTATAGGTTTACACAGACAGTCATTACTTTACGCAAAAGGGCTGGTGGAACTTTTAAACAATGATAACGTTTTAATTTCCAGTGACATCATCAGCCAGAGAGCCAGCACCAGGTTGGGCGGACTCGTTCCAAGGAGCGACGGCTCTCATCACGGCATGCTGGAAAAGGGTCAACAGGGTTATTTATGGAAACGGAGATAACATTATCGACCTTATTCCCGTGGATTACGTGTCAAATCTCTCTATAGTTGCCGCTGCGAAAGTTAAAAGGTATTTTTAATTTGGATTTTGGTTCATATTTCTTCGTTTTTGTAAGTAAAATTTTTGCTCCATTCTAATAGGATAGGAAAGTGTTTTTTGTTTTGAAGAGACTTCATATATCCCTTCAGTTAACGAAGTTTTCATTTAATTTTGTAATTAGGTATTTGTCTTATGAATAGTGTTTATCTAAGGCTCTAGACAACCGCAACCGCAAATTACAGTTCAAGGGATCGCCCTTGAACTATTATTGAATAGTGCAATAGAACATCAAACGTGCAGTCGGCGTACGTATTATAGATAAATTACACCCTGACATGATACAAAAATTTGTCCTGGGGTGGGAATCGAACCCACGACCTTCGGTATAGCAGTCAGGGCCACTAACCGCTAGACCAACAGGCCGTCAAGTAGCTTTACCTATTAAATTATTTATTACAGTACCACCGAAATTGCTGTTTACAATTCTTGCACGAGCTCCATCAAACCCATGACTTTGAAAGGAATCGCGGAACAAATAGAACGAGTAAATACTGAGAATAAACAAGGTAAGTTTGACATAAGAATTCCCATGAAGCAATACATAATAACGTGCCTTTTTTTCATAAATTCAACCTTACATACCTGTCTTAAAGCTGATTTAGGAAAACAATAGTTTTCGCAAAACCATTTTTGGATATTTCAGTTGATATTTTTGTGACACTGTCTGTGCACACTGCACCTTGGGTTATATTTATTAGCTAGCGACCGGCCACAGCTTTATACGGGTGCAATATAGATGTATTATGCATATAAACCTGCTTGAAACATTCTATTTATCAATGAAACCGCATCAAAATTCATTGCTAAGTTTAAAGATCTATTTAAATACACTGTTAGCAAACATAGGGACAGATAGTGGGAAGCGACTTTGTTTTATACTATGTAGTGATGTTTTTTTATGATTGCGATAAATTGTTAACTACTAGAATAAGGACTAATATATTTTTTTCTTTTTAGGTTCTATCTTCCTTCCTACAATATTCTTTACATCGAGTTGGCTTTTCGTTATAATGCTTACATTTGTGCTGCAACTTTTACCTTCGTTCATCGCTGACCTGTTTCTATACATAACAGGAAATAAACCTATGTAAGTACAATTAACATTTTAGCCATACATGTAAAAATGCGATTAATAATAATTAATCATCATCATTCCCCTGCCCTTATCCCATTTTTTACTTGGGGTCAGCGCAGCATGTCTTCTTCTTCCATACATTCCTATCGGACGTCATCTCGCAATTAATAATAATTAATGTTAACAAAAAAAAACCGAAGTGCAGTTACCGGAGCGAATAGGGCTGACCCATATCCACCAATGGGTGTCGTAAGAGGCGACTAAGGTATACTACGACCCGGTGCATACCACCTAGCACCTCGGGTCAACCTCCTGGTGGGGAGTAAACCACCAGCAACAGCATTCCCAAGGAGGATTGGCGTCAGGCAGGCGGCCGGCCGTAAAAATATACAGCCAAAACCTCAGCAGCATGGATAAGACATGCTGCGCCGACCCCAAATAACAATAATTGGGATAAGGGCAGGGGAATGATGATGATGAAAAAAAAAAACGACTTCAACAATAACGGCTCCAAAAACTAAGAAATAAACCGATATTATCATATATTATCAGCTAGATACCTACTGATTAAAGTTGGTGTCTACCGTCGATACTAAAATTGGATACATTTTGTGTTACCAACTGGAAGATATTAGTAAAGTAAAGTAATATTAGTAAAGATATTAGTATAGTAGTAAAGTTTTTTTTTCAGGTACATGAAGATCCAATCAAAAGTGCTACACGGCCGTCATATCTTGAATTATTACACTAATGACTCCTGGGTATTCAAGTCCGATTCATCACAGCGTCTCCAAGACTCACTATCACCAGCTGACAAGCGCCTCTTCCCCTGCTGCCCTTCAGATATCAAGTGGGACGAATATTTCAATACTTATTTCTGTGGCATCGATAATTATCTATTAAAAAGGAAGTAAACTAAGTATTAATACAGATTGTAAGGGGATAAAGTTCGTTTTAGAATCGTTTCTCTAATCAAATTAATCTAATGTTAAAATAAATTTAAGTTCTACTACTCTATTGTTTGATTTCCTTACTGATACGGAAATTTTACTTACTGTATAAAAAAATAAAGACGTTTATTGCTACAAAAAAGATAAGGTAATATCACATAAATCGTAATACAAAGACACTAACTAAACTTATATAATAACTAGCTTTTGCCCGCGACTTCGTTCGCGTGGAATAGTGACTTCCGGCAAATTTTTGGTTTTAACCAGATAGTTCCCGATCTCACGGGATCTCTTCAAAAATGAGATGTGGAAGATATTCTAGGGAACTCTTCAAGAATCAACATAATGAGCTCTGCGTTTGAATTTAATAGATGTATACTCACTTAGCCACGTGCACACACGCCATCGATCTACGGAGTATAGGAACAGCTCGACATTTATAGTACGGAATTGAACAATAGATGACGCTGTATGTCCGGATTTTTTTTTTTTTAAATTTGAAATAAAAACTATCCTATGTCCTTTCTCAAGTTCCAAACTATGTCTGTACCAAATTTCACACAAATCGGTTCAGTAGTTTAGGCGTGAAGAAAAGACAGACAGACAGAGTTACTTTCGCATCTATACTAATATTATAAAGCTGAAGAGTTTGTTTGTTTGTTTGTTTGTTTGAACGCGCTAATCTCAGGAACTACTGGTTCGAATCGAAAAATTCTTTTTGTGTTGAATAGACCATTTATCGAGGAAGGCTTTAGGCTATATAATATCACGTTGCAACTATTAGGAGCGAAGCAATAATGGTAAATGTGTAAAAAAACGGGGAAAATTTTTCATCCTTGAGGGCTTCTGTTGCGTGCGCTGCGAAAACGGTTCAAGATGCACACAATATATGTATGTAAGAATTATTTTTATTGAAATGATCTAAAAAAATGTCCGCGACAGTATATGTCTATCTTTTAAGATTAACTCACTAGAACCGTTTTTATGGTAATCAAATTCGATCGAAATTAATGCATCAACGCACAGCCCAAACTACTGGACGGATCGGGCTGAAATTTGGCATGCAGGTAGATGTTATGACGTAGGTATCCGCTAAGAAAGGATTTTGATAAATTCTACCCCCAAGGGGATAAAATAGGGGATGAAATTTTTTATGAAACTTTGTCAAAATTAAAAAGATCGGGCTGAGACTTTACATGCACATAGGTACTATAATGTAGGCATCCGCAAAGAAAGATTTTGATAAATTCCACACCTAAGGGGATGAAATAGGGGATGTTTGTAGAAATCTTCTTAGATTTTTGACTAGCCATGACTATAAACAAGTCTCAGGGGCAAACTCTCAAATTTGCGGGTATTGACTTGAGAGAACATTGCGTCCCATTAGTAGAACAATGTTCTATCTGCAAAATGTCTACTTTTCAGTAGAGCGATTTGAAGTTTTGCGCGTGCATTATTTGGCTTAACTCTTTAATGGAAGACGGTAGCCATTTCATATTTTTACAATGTACATAGACATTAATACAGCTTTTATTGTTATAATTATTTATTCTTAAAACTACTCCTGTGCGTAGATAGTGTGTCGCATGTGCATACATAACATTGTACTGCCAACAAAAACCGTTCAAGAGCTGTCTTTTGAGCACATGGAACGTTATTGGACCAAATTAGTCACGTTATATCTGCATATGAAACAATATTTTACGGAATTCCAAAATTATGTCAATGTCTTTCGTGAAGATGATTTATATAATACTAGCTTCTCGGCGTGGCTCCGCTCGTGTTAAGTAGGTATAAACGTAAGTAATGACGTGAATTTTACAAGTAATGAATTTTCTACACACTGGTCTTGTTTAGTCGTACTTACCAATTTATCTTTAAACAAAGGAAAGCAATGAGTTGGCAAGTTATTCTTTAATATAATCTATATAAAATTTAACAAATTAAGCTGTAAAATAAAAAGTAAACATTGAGGAATGTAGGTACTAATTTAAAAAATTCTAAAATCACAATAAAATCTAGCTTCAGTTCAGCGTGTTTCAGTTAGCATAATATCACATTTATTTTCTTAAACATAATATTATTATTTATATCTCTTTTAATTCACGGGCTACCTTCAGGTTTAGAAAACCCGGTGCTTTTTAATGGCTTACACGGGGACACAGGTCCAACATGCAGAGGCCTTGTTGAAAACTTTAATCTAAAATGTGATGGGGCATCTACCAAGGGCTATCTATGGAAGAACAAATATGGACGGCCCAAGGTAGCTACAAGACTATTGTAAATTATAGAAATAAAACTAATTTGGGCTATTGATAGGATTTGTTAAAAGTAAATGTTTCCTTCTCTATGAAAAACTATGGCACCTGCCTTTCAATACATGGTAATGCAATAAAATTGGCAGGCGGTGACTCGCCGGCTCAAAGATGGGCCCCCTATTATACCGCCACGAAAGGCAGCAGGTGGGCAACACCAGAGAGTAAGGCTAGGGGTGTAGAGAGGTGCGACACCGATTTCGCCATCGCGGATCATAGACCCGGAGCTGGTTTCCTTGTTATTACGTCTTTAGACACTTCCACCCCCGAGCGTATAGCTCTAGCGACCCCTCTCTAGCCAGCCAGTTAAGGCAAGAAAGAGCTGGGAGTCCTCATAAAGAGCGACCCCCGGGGCATTCAGGTTGCGTTGTTTCGCCACTCTCAAACAGCTCGCCACACGTGGCAAGAATAACATTCTACACATCCACAATTATCGCGACAGCGTTTTTTGGATTGGCGTGGTATCGCAAGTTCAGAAACAGAGCTATGTGAACAATAAAATGATTGACTTTGGGCTGATGGAGCGGGAGATGCCATCACAGTATTCTCAGTGTTGGACCGAGTTGGACAAGATTGAGCAATAGGGATATAGGAGCATCTTGTGGCTTCATAGAATTAGACGGATTGGGACCTTCTGACGAAGGTTCTTCGATAGCTTGCACTTGTGATTGGAGCGGCATGGCAGTATTAGAAACGGAGCGATCTATACAATGAAGCGATTGACTTTGATCAGAAAGAGCGTGTAATGCCTTCAAAGTACTCTCAGTGTTGAACTGACTTGAGCAAGATTCAATGACGGGTGCATTCTGTTGCGTCACTGAATTAAGTGGATCATGATCTTCCTCTGAAGAATATTCTTCCATAGTTTGTAGTTTCATCCAATACTTTTTGCCAATGTTATTTAAATACCTTTGTCTTGAATGTTTCACTGGCGGGTGGCGTTTTTTTAGCCGACTGCTGGTGAATATGATTTCATCACAACTTGTGTCAGGTTCAATTGACTGTTCTGAATATATTGGACAAAAATCATTATAACACTTTGTGTGATACGGGGGTGGTACAATATTTAACATACAAATTTTTGATACTATACTTGTAATCATTGCTATACTGACAGCAGGTGATGTTTCATAACTGGATGCAGATTGAAGTTGGAACGGAGTTACTGGACGCAGTTCAGTAAGAGTCGTTAATTGATCCGCTGATCCATCACGACAAGTAGAATCGTCAGGAACATCACTTGATGTGTCATCCCAAAAGGGTAGCATGTTGCTTTTCTTAGCAAATGTAAAAAAAAAATCGTTTACAAATGTACAGACGGCTACCGTTCAACCTGTCTAGAACCAGTGTGAGATGGTATCGCGTTTGGTTGTATTATGAAACCTTCGCGCAGCCAGCTTAGACTGATTATGTTTAGCACACACGGTTGTGTGTACTATGAAGTTAGACCTCATTTTTTTAAACGACATTAGAATTTTAAAATTTATTGTTATTTATGTACATTTAGGTGAAAATTAGTTATTAAGAATAGCTGTGTACGATTAAAAGTGTATTTAATAATTTTATAACCGTTTTAGATTTCGAATAATGTTTTACGAAAAACTAATTAACAGAAAAAAGTAGCATAAGCGCTTACGACGCACACTTTAAAAAATAATTTGGTCGAATAATGTTTCATGTGTACATACTGACGAAAAGAAGATATAATTATGCGTAGTAAAATATAATATGTGCATAAGAAACTACAAAATTAGGGGAAAAAATAAATATGTTTTATCGTATATTAACATGTTAAGAAACTTATCAGTAAAGTATTGTAGTGGATTACACTTAAGTTTAATACGACGCGGCAACTTGGTAGAAAAATGTTTTATGTGATCTTAAATACTGTCTACTGTGTCTGTGTACTGTCGAATAATGTGCGTTGTTGAGAAGGAACGCCAGAGGAACGCCAGAGCGGGACGGAGAATATCGCTTCATGTGTTCGTACGACGTTATTTTAGGTATGCCGCGTGGCAAAAACTTTATTCGAACTTTATAACTCTTAAAATAATGAATGAAAATTATAAAAAAATATATCATTGGATAGCTTACGTCATTACGATTACGAATTTATCATAATATCATTTTTGTTATATGTGATGATAAAACATTATTCTACTAATGGGACGATTGCTTCTCTCATGGGCAGTTCTATGTTGCTTGCTCACGAGTAAGTTCTCCCAGTAGCTTAATAGGTTTAGCGCCAAATGACAAATTAGTTAAGAATATTGTGTACAAGGAAGTTTTGTAGGCCCTAATTTTTACACTAACTTGCTAAACAATAATATTTCTTAACGCATGCGAAGCCGCGGGCAAAAGCTAGTTTATAATATTAGTTTGGATAGTTTGGATGAATTAAAACTAGTAGTAAAAGGAGGTGGCTCAGTGGAGTATAGTACGACTTATCTGGCGGCACCAATCGCTAGCTTACTTCTCTAAACGTAGAAAACATAACATGATATGGATATAAGCTTTTATGAACTGGAGTACTGAATGATAATACTTCAAGATGCTAGCTACTTTATATTAGAATTGAAGGTAATAGAAGGCCTGTAGCAGGAAGCCCGAATGAAACGCAATGCACTTGATGAGTTCATCATCAGCATTATCATAAAACCTTCCTACTACAGTATAATAATATGTATAGTATGAAGTCTTCTTATAAACGGGCCCAATATCGTGTCATGACCGTGGCACGATACAGTCGCGAGTGTACTGTAGTTACGAGCAAACGGTGTATTGTTAATGTAATTAAAATGCTGTAGGTGGGCAGTCCTATCCTAAGTTCAACTACTGTATATATGTACACTGTGCAGCAGCCATCGTAAGCGACTGTGAAGTTAATGTATTTATGTGTAATTGAAAGTCTGAAGTAGGTACCAATGGGCGATTAAAACTCTCGGATAATTCTATTAAGAAATACAATTTTCAACAAAGAATGTATTCGTTTATTTGTACTTAAAAATGGCAATGTTAGATAACATTTAGTCACTACTCATGTATATTAATAGTCATCAACAAAATAAAGCTGTGTTAATCTATGTATGAATATAGTCTCTCCTTAGCAACTATCCTTGTACCCATGAAACTGATGAGTTTAAACCTCCATATCTATGCCATGGTCAAGTTTGATCATATCAGCTGTCTTCTCTGCTATCATGATAGTTGGAGCGTTCGTGTTCCCGCGAACAATGGTTGGCATAATACTGGCATCAGAGACTCTTAAGCCAGTCACTCCTCTGACCCTGAGCCTCTCGTCGACCACACCAACGCCCTCCGGACCCATAGCACACGTACCAACGGGATGCCACAACGTACTGACCATGTTCAAAACATAACACTTCCAGTAATCATGAGTACCAAACGAAAAACTCTTGCATGCATCAACATTTATATTAACAACTTCAGAACCCACACTTTTAAAGTAAGTAGAGTTGACTATTGTTATAAAATCTTCTACGGACTGAGTGTGTTGCTCCAAATCGTTCTTGTTAGTGAAAAATCCATTGTATATCCGCACTTTCTCCGCCGGGTCTTTATTTCTTAGTTTAATCTTTCCTTTAGAGTCAGGTCTTAATAATGTTAGCGCTGTGATTAATGACTCTCTGTCTTGGATTGCATAAGATATTGCGTTACAAATAGAATTTTCTAATCCTACTACACTAGCACAGATTATTGAGGCAGTCAGTGACGCAGCTGGTTCTACAAAGACCACTGCTTGATAGTCAGGATACTTCTGTCTTCTATCAAGTGCAATATGACCTGCTACGAGCGGCGATGGAAATGAATCTAAGTTTACGAAGCCAGCGAAATTTTGAAGAGCCGACTTGATATTCTTTTTTCCTGTTACTACAATTAATACACACACATGGTCTTGCAAGTTTTCACCTACGTTTGGCGAATCTAGCAGCACGTCTATGTTATTTTCTTCTAAGTGTGCAGCTGGACCGATCCCTGATAGCATAAGCAGCTGAGGAGAGTTTATAGCACCAGCTGATACGATCACTTCCTTAGTAGCAAACATTTCTGACACTTGTCCACCAGACAGTGAGACTTCGACACCTATAGCTTTCTTGCCTTCAAAAATTACTTTTCTTGCTAATGTATTTTTCAATACGAACAAATTAGGACGGGTCCTAATTGGACTCAGAAATGCGTTTGCTGTACTTTGACGTATATGATTGTCGATAGTAAACGATAGAGGATAGTATCCAACCTGTTGCTCTCCATTAATATCTGGTAATATTCTATGACCGTTTTCTTTAAAAGCTTCGAATATAGGTTCGGTTTTGTCTTTCCAATCGGGTTTCGTTACTCCGAGGTAGCCTTTTGTGTTATGATATTCAGCTGTTTCACCGTTTAGGATGGAAGGGTCGTTCATGCGTTCACTTTTCTTGAAGTATGCGGTGACATTGTCCCAATCCCAGCCTTCGTTACCTTGGGCGACCCAATCCTCGTAATCTTCTTTGCTGCCTCTGACGTAGAGCATGTAGTTGGCGCCACTAGATCCTCCCAACATTTTGCCTCGCGTCAAATGCACATTTTTGGTTTTGTGAGCTTGACTGGTGTAGCCATCGTTCTCTGTGTAGTAGTTCCAATCTGCTGTCGAGTAGTCTACCAGACTGAATAGAGCCGGCAACTGAAATAAAATATTCGTTAATGTTGATTCAATTCGATAAATTCGATGCAAAAGCTACACACAACGTCAGAATCCGAGTCTATATAGTTGAATTGACTATAGTTACTATTCTATCCTACTATTTTACTAAGTCTATAGGTAATCGTTAGCTGTTTAGATCGGTGTCTGGTCTACTTTAGCGAGTTTGACCAAATCAAACTACATGTATGAATTAGTATTAACACTCACATTGGAAGTGATAGGTGGATCCCCTCCAGCCTCAATGAGCAGCACGTTCCACTCAGGCACCTCCGTCAGTCTGTTCGCGAGGACACAGCCTGCTGACCCGGCGCCCACTATTATGAAGTCGAAGGTTTGACCGTCTGCAAAAAGTAATATAATGTATAGATAGTAATGAAAATTTTGAACTGTGAGTCTCTACCATGAATCTCTTTCATCAATTACCCAAATTACTTGGTAGGACAAAATCACGTGAATCGCAATAACATGACATATCTATATTTAAGTTTGTTTTAGTGTTTTATATCATAGTTAGTAGGTATTCTTTGTGATTAAATGAAGTGAATGATACTCTCCATTATACGTAATTATATTGGACTGAAAATCCATCTTAATTTAAAAAAAGAGCCAATATAATTAAATACTTTTAAAAACATTTTCTGAAAACGAATATAGCAGCAGCCTATAGTGTTCCTTCCCTATAACACTAGAGGGGAAAAAGAATACAAAACATTTTTTTTTTTTAATTTTCAAAACTGCCAGTCACAAAAATAAATTGAACTAATACAAATAGCTACATTAAGCTTTACTTACGATAAACATCTGCCTGCTTGGGATATTCCACAGAGGACGGGGCCACGAGGCTGACCATCAACCTGATGAACCTCATCAGGGTCGGCAGGGAGAGCACCCCGATCGCTGATAAACCTCTTCTCAGAATCATTTTACTAAACAGAAAAAAAAGTATGGTTTATATAGAAAACGTGTTATTTTGGGAGTGCGAGAAAAGAATATAAGCGGGCAACATGGATATTTGTATTTTTCCGAAATTCATAGATAATTTTAATTATTTATTGAACTAATGAGTACCTACAATTAATTTAAATAAATTAGTTTAACAGAATTTGTCTCAAAATAAAACACATTTATTTATATTTATCGGGATAGTTCGACTAGTTTTGGACCCAACTGGAGTTCTTGATAATGAGGTGATCTCGATAAATACGCGTGTTTAGACCGTTTACACAATATAATTATGAATAAGTCTCACGAAAGATATTATAATAAAAATACTTTACTTACTTTTATATCTTCTCTAGCAGTCACAATAAAAACACATAACGCTTGCAAATTATAGTCATCACAACGCACTATAACATTATACTAAATGTAAGAACAATGCCAGAGAGTTTATATTTCATATATTATCACCTAAAGGGTAAATACGACAATCTTATTTACAATTAATCTTACTTTTCGATCACCAAAATAAGTAAAGAGCCATTTCAAGACTATTTCGAAATACGGCTTTGTTTGTAATCCTATTAAATATGTCTCAATTATTTAATACTTCTATAAACGTACATGTACGTCAGCAAGAGCCTTTCTTGAAGGTTTCAGTGGTAAAGCAACGCAAGATGCATGTGCTTCGTAGTATTTTTTTTTTATTAATGTTAAAAAATATTTGTTCAAGACTAAATTTAACGCCAAAAAATATCACCCCGTATCGCCCACCATTCGAAGTGTTACAAAGATCTTTTGGCATGGGGATGTCATTAGGTAGGTAACGTGAGGGCACTGTGTGTCAAAACTCAAAAGTGATGCTTTACCATTATATGACGGCATTAGTTCCAGTAGCGGCCACGTGACAAAAGACCCTTGTAGCTGTAGACCGCTTCATCAGCGAGCTGTGGCGAAGAAACGGCGCAACAAGCTCAAGAGCAGTAATTTCAATTACAAAAACCTTGGTGAAGAAGAATAGAAGTCGACTCTAAGTTTAAGTAACACTTGTTAGTTCTTTAGATACGCTTGAAAACAAAAACTTTAGGTTTGTAATCAGTTAATTATTATGTTACACCATGTTAAACTCAAATAAGACTTATAAAGAATATATCGTGTAATGCTATTTGTCTAATAGAAAAACTTAATTATTAGGAAGATTAAAATGTTATGTACGAGTATAATAGGCATATTACACACACACACAAATAATATTGTAATAAACACATATAATATTGTAGTAAACACATATAATATTGTAATCTTCTTAAATACGTTCTTTGACTTGTAGATTTTAGTTTCAACAGTAGTCTTTTCCTGGTTAGTCGTTGCCAAATTGAGAATGGTAAACTACACTGAAGAAAAAACAGGACTAGTTTTGAAAGTTTTAGCAAAAAGTCGAGATAAGGAAAGACATCTCAATGTAACCCTTTTTTTTCCGGGTTGAAACTCTACTGACTTCAACCCACGTCAAGGACACGGCGTGGGGATATGTCGGACTCACACCGACCAAAAGCACCCCGGGGCCTCTTCTATTACCAAAGCTAGTCGTGGGATCGCTCGCGCATGCTCTGCGCGAATCTGACAAAGGGAAAGACATCTGCGGCTTGACTTGATTATAATTAAAGAATTCAACCAACAGCTCAAGAAAACAAAACTGAAGAGGCCCTAGAGTTTGTTTCGACGCTTCATCTCAGAGAAGCCAGTTAGGAAATGTCGAATCCAGTGAGCTAATATAAAAAAAAAACGACATATAAAAGAGATTCTAAACATTTATCCTATAATTTGCAAAATAAACCATTTAATTACACATCAGTTTCTACTCCTTGGCTTAAGCAAAAACCGTTCAATGCCATCCAAATACGTTTCAAAATATTCATCCCAGTTGATATCAGAGGAGTCGAAATAAAACTCTTTTTTGTCCGAGGGTTGCAAAGAGTTGTAGAGCTGTTGTGTGGAGTTTGACTTGAAGATCCAAGAGTGTGATGTGAAGTAGTCCAGGGTGTCATGAGCGGCGCTGAGCTGTGACTGGATCTTCATGTATCTGTTGATTTACAAGGGAGTAAAGGATAAAGTTCTCAATAAGGCTTTTGCATGTTCGACCTGAGTCCCTGTGTAAACCTTAAAAAAGGACCGGATTTCTGCCCAAGAAGTTAGCCTATGAATTAAAAGAGGTAAAAATAATTTTAACCGATTTTAACAATCTACAAAAAAAACAGCAGGGTAAATGGATGGCGTACCCAAAATTAAAATATTTTTTTATCTGTTTGTCTGTGTGTTAGTGCTCATGCTCACTAATCTCAGAAACGGCTTATCCGAGGTGGTGGCAAAGTTCAAACTTTGCCACGTAAATTTAGAGAACAGGAATTATTACTTACATTGGTTTCTTTCCTCTAATTCGCCGGAGCAAGTCTGCCGCATACGCCGGGCCAGTTTGCAGTAACAAGGAGAGAAGTGAAAGCAACTGTTTATTCTCAGTAAATAGTACTCTTGGGTACGATAAGTTATCTGAAAAATAGATAAATTGTACTTTTATTCACAGTCTACTTGAGTCCTCGAAAAAGTTTTCTCGATATTTTTTTTAATGTAATGTTGGTAGGG
Source organism: Chrysodeixis includens (assembly GCA_941860345.1). Classification (NCBI taxonomy): domain Eukaryota; kingdom Metazoa; phylum Arthropoda; class Insecta; order Lepidoptera; family Noctuidae; genus Chrysodeixis; species Chrysodeixis includens. The sequence goes on from OW796096.1 coordinate 13,271,596, forward strand.
GTGGTGCTGATACTATATGTTTTTCGAAAATGGCTAAATATTAGTTGAGCGATTCAGCGAGTAAATAGCGATGCGACCACTCGGCTATCCGTGCAGTCCTCTATTCATTATCTAGTCAAAACTTGTTAATAAATCATACGAAACACACTTTTGCGAGAACCGAAGTGCCAGTAGCCGATAATTCAAAATTAGGCATCTATTGACTGATTAAAATAGATTTTACCGTTCAATAATCAATCTCAATATACTTACAAGAACTTTTATCAGCTTCCTTCTTCTCTAAGAATTTTAACACCATATCGAAAGTGAGAGGATTAGCGGAACTGGTACAGCAATTGTGTACAGCAATATCTTTTGAACTAGAACAAAACATATAAACCATTTATTTCTGCTACACATACACATACATTACAACAATTTTACACAAAATAATAAATACGGGGAATACTGTGTATTTAAGACCAATAAAAAAAATATTTTTTTCCATTATTTAAGGAGACTAGAGACCATAAGGAGTATGTAAATCAATGCCAGGAAACGTTTTGAATCGTCTACCTCTACGTATACCAATCCGTATTATATCGCTGGGTATTATGTTTATGCAGTACTATCCCTGATGGGCAAAAACCTTGCCCAATTCTCTTTTTCTTATTGTTTCTTTCTTTCCTGCTTCCAGTTATCCAGTTTGTCTTGTCATTTTCTTTGTGGTGTGCCACTAACCCCGTCTAAATGTTTTAACTACGATAATAGTTCTAAAATACCTGTGACAATTTGCAGCTGCAGCTATAAGGAGATTTGATACGTAATCCACGGGAATAAAGTCTAAAACGTTGTGTCTGTGTCCGAGGACCACTCTGTTTAACCCTTTCCAAGAGCTAGCGATAAGTGCGCTTGATCCTTGCATCGTATCTGACCAGCCCGGGATGGGCTCCTTGGAGGACGAGACCACTGAAAGACATAAACACTATTTATTTACCGTCTAGTCGAGCACAACGGGCCATAGGAGCCTACGTGAAACTACGGAAAATTGGAGCCCATCACTAAGTACTGTCTAGTCGAAAACCTTTCTGTGGGATAAAACCTTTGAACAATCAAAGATTAGTTATTTTTAATGCAATATTCACACAACGCCATGTAGTCTCAAATTAAGTATACGAGAGTAACTTGTGTTGTGAGTGCTAAATAACTGATAAACATACTTATATGTATAATTCTAAATACCTACTATTATAGATAAATTACACACAGAAACTGACACACTTTGTTCTGAGTGGGAATCGAACCCACGACCTCTGGTATAGCAGTCAGGGCCACTAACCACTAGACCAACAAGCCTCTCATAATAATCTATTAATGTTAGGTCTATTACTTAGTAAGGTTGTATTATAATGATCAATTTTTTAAAAGGACTTCTACTTTTAGACACACTCGGATACATAAGTACTGATACTTCTCTTAAAGATACCTTGTTTATTCAAAAAAGGTAAAAATAGATCAACTTACCAATGGAAGGTCTAACAATTACAGTGGGTATGTCCCCGTGACTTCTCATAACGTAACTTTCAGCCAAAGCCTTTGCGTACGTGTATGTGTTTGGACGGTCCCCTGGATAAAGCAATAGATCTTAGATAAAAAGATTGAATGTTAAAATTAGAATTACTACGAATATGAATTTAAGAGCACACGTTACAACGGTGATGGGGTGACAAAAATCACCTCAAGAAGTACAGGATGAAAGTAGTATGTTTTGAGGCATGGCAAAGCATTTGTGAGGCACATGACTTTACATTAGGATAACGCTTACGTAAACATACGAGTAAGAAAATATATTTTTTTTCGATTAGTCACAGCAATTTCATCAGTTTTTTTTTTATTTCATTTTTTATTCAACATAAGCTTGTTGAAAAGCATTTTGTCTTAATAATGAAAGGCGACAAAAATGTATTATTTTTTTGAGTTACCTACTGTATAGTTTACTAATTCGATTGTAATTTCGTTCTGGTTCTTCCAAATACTTTAAAACATCGTCTAGTGGCGCTGGAGGAAGGTACACCTTCTCGTCCAAAACTTTGACGTGAGTATTGCAGTAAGCTGTGGATACGTGGACAAATACCTGTAATTTATCATGAAAAATGCAATAAGAAAGGTTAGAGAAAACGTCAAAACCTCTTAAATGTAAAAAAAAAGTTTCAGGTAGTTTGATTCCAAGTTTTAAGCCATAAACTATAGTTAGAAATTATTAAAAATCCACATTTTTTGTTGTGTCGTCGTGATGTCCAACCACAGTCTCGCTCGAAGCGTCAACGAGTCCGCGCGCGTCACAATCGATGTGCCCCCGCTCGACTTGTTTATGTTAACGTGCATATTGTATACCTACCTACGTGTGTAAAGTAAACTGTTTCCTATAATATTATTATTTCAAATGGAGTGTGCTAAGTGCAAAAAAGTGCTATCCAAAAACGGATCGCACTTTCAGTGTCAAGCATGTCTTGGAACATTTCATAGAGGATGTATTAAGGGACTTCTCGCAGATATCCGAGCAGGTATCAGTAGAACCTGCTGTAACAATTGTGAGACGGATTCCCGAACCGATGATGAAGAACAAGACGAGATCAAAAAGGATTTCGAGAAAATTCTTAAGGATATCCAGAGAAAGGTCAGTGGAATACCTACCCTAAAAAGTCAACTCGAGTCAATAAGTAACAGTATGAGTATGCTTTCGGACAAATATGATACACTAATTGCGGAACACGAGCAATCTAAGCAAAAAATAACAGAGCTCAAAAAGAACGTCACAAACATAAATAATAAAATTATATATCTGGAGAAATGTAACTCTGCACTGGAACAGAAGGTTCAGGAATATGATCAGGCCTCACGTAAAAATAACCTCGAGATTGTAGGCGTGGAACAATTGCCGGGAGAGAATCTGCGCGAATTGGTGAACAAAACTGGGCTACTCATCAACGTAAGCAGCACGGAAATTGAGTGGATTAGCCGACGTCGTCAGCGTACAGACAGTGGCAAGCCAGCGCCAATCCTGCTTGGCTTCAAGGCAACCACTAACGGCGCAAATGAGCGTGACACCTGGCTTGCGCAGCGGCGCAATTTGAAGGAATTCACTAGCGACCTTATCACCGGAGGTTCTCTGCAAAATAAAGTTTTCATCAACGAGGATCTTACTAAGGCTGCCAAAGAGTTATTGTGGAAAACTAAAAAACGAATGCATGGGATATGGAAGTACGTATGGGTCGCCAATGGAAAGATTCTGGCAAAAAAACATGAAGGTGATAAGACATTGTGGGTAAGAACAGAAAACGATCTCGAAGAATTCATTAAAAAATGAACCTTCCGCCTTCAAATACAGTGTCTATTGTGCTTTAGCTAATTGTAAAAATTCGCGGCTTTAATAGATGGTATCGAAGTAATTAGTGATAGTGTAATCGAGGCATCAATATTGAACAGTTTAGATGATTGGATAGCTACGTGCAATTATAATCAAAACTTTAGATTGTTGCATATTAACATACGTTCTTTAAAAAAACATATGAGTGAACTTATGATCACCTTAAATAACCACCTGGATAAGTTAGATGTTATTGTTATTACCGAGCCTAACATAGACTTTTCTTTAATAGATTTATTTAAAATAAAAGGTTATAATGTTCATAGTTTTACGCGAACCGGGCGAAGGGGGGGTGGGGTGCTTGTTTACACGCGGGAGGGGCTGGATGCGCGGGAAGCCGCGTCGCCGGTGGCGGCGCAACCGGCCGCCATAAGAACTGCAGAGTGTGTTTCTATTACACTACATTGCTCTGGGGAACCTGTTCATGTTGTCGCATTGTATAGACCACCCCGAATAAATAAACAGGAAAAAATCACTCAGTTCTTTGAGGAGTTTAGGAATCTGTTAAATAACTTACCGAAAAACTCTAAAGCTATATTGTGTGGCGACATGAATATCAACCTACTGCATAAACACGATAAAAATGTCATTATCTACGAAAACATTTTGGCTGAGTTCGGTTTCACAAAGTGTATCGATAAAGTTACACGTAGTGAAATTTTAGTTGATACATTAGTGGAATCCTGCATTGACCATATTTATATTAGAGCGCCCACTTTAAAAATAAATTCCGCGGTCATTCAGCATAAAATATCTGATCATTATATGATATCGGTCGCGGTGGAATGGAAGCGCGCTCTGTTGGCTGCGCCAGTGGCCGGTGGCGGCCGGCGGCGGCGGCGCGATGGCGCGTGCGCCCGCGCTTCCACCCACTCGCCTCCTGCTCACTCGCCTAACGTAAACTTACAACGACGTTATGTGCTTAATAATCGTGCGGTTCGAGAAAAACTATTATCAGTTAATTTTGAAGAGTTGATGCTTTTTACATGCCCCATAAAATTGTACGATGAACTTAGAGATATATTTCAACAGATCTACACTAGTTGTTATGTATTAAAGAGTCAAAATATTTCAAATAGGGATAGCACACCTTGGATAACTATAGAATTAAAAAATATGATCTTAGAGAGGGATAGATTGTTTATTATATGGAGTAATGATCCTAAAAATATGGTAAAACGTTTAAATTATACTAAATTTAGGAATAAATGTCATAAACTAATCTTAAAAAATAAAAATATGTACGATAGGCAATGCATAATAGATTGTAATAATAATATTAAAAAATTATGGGACAGAATAAACTACTTATTAGGAAAAGAAAAACAGTGTTTGGATAAAGCAATAATAAATAATATGGGAGTTAACGAACCTACGAAAAATATATGTAATAATTTTGCTCGTATATTTGCCGAAGAAATAGAAAAAACCAAACATACTTGTAATATTAAGATGTTAGATAGAATCACCTATGTTGAACAGACGGACAGAAGTATGAGGTGGCAGCCCGTCAACAGTAGCTATGTCAAACGAATAATAACTCAGATGAATAAAAATAAGTCACCGGGTAGCGATCTTGTGCGAATGTCCGATCTTAAAATGTTAGCAGATACAATTAGCCCAGTGATCTCTAATCTAGTCAATTTATGTGTGCAAAAGGGTATGTTTCCTAGTATGTTAAAAGAAGCCATAGTGCGACCAATTTATAAAAAAGGCGATCATAAAGATTATAGTAATTATAGGCCTATATCAATTTTGTCCAGCATGGATAAGATTATTGAGAAATGTATCATCAACCGTTTGAATAATTATCTGCAAAAAAATAATATAATAAATGAATGCCAACACGGTTTCCAGAAAGGTAAAAGTACAAATACTCTTCTGTCACGATATACTGACGAAATTAATACATATTTAAGTGAAAAAAAGTTTGTAATAGCGGTATTTTTTGATTATAAAAAAGCCTTCGATACCCTTGAAACTGAGACCTTATTGAACGCCATGGGGGAGTGTGGAGTGGGAGAGCCGCTGAACAAATGGTTCCGCGACTATCTCACATCACGCTCCTACCGAGTAAAGCTAGGTGACGAGTACAGCGACGAGAGGAAAGTGGGGTGCGGGGTGCCGCAGGGATCTGGATGTGGACCTGTGTGCTACCTATTGCACGTGAACAGCTTGTGCGGTGTACTGCACCACTGCTCGGCGCACATGTACGCGGATGACCTGTGTGCACTGCGTGCCGGCACCGACCTCGCTGCTACATGTCGCCTCGTACAACAGGACGTAGATGCAGTGGTAAAGTGGTCTCATGACAACGGTATCGTTCTTAATGGTGATAAAACTAAGTTGTTGATGATGCATTCCCCTTATCTACATCTGAATAAAACATGCCCTCCAATTTTCACCCATAGCTATGAGTGTATGCATAATAATAATTCAAACTGTAAATGTAAACCAATGGAACAAGTACAAAGTGTCACATATCTCGGAATGAAAATCGATGAAACTTTTTCATGGTCATTACACATTGATTATATTTGTAATAAGCTAAGAATATTGCTAAGTAAATTCTATCACTTAAGCTTTAAAGTTCCCTCCAGCACCTTAAAATGTTTATATATGTCCTTAGTTGACTCAATACTGAGTTATTCTCTTGACTGCTATGGTTTGACTTTTAAAAGTAATATACAAAAATTAGAATCATTACAAATCAGATTTTTAAAATTAATAGTAAACAAGAAAACCAAAAACAGCTGTAAAGGAGACTACTCTAGGTTATTCAAAATATGTAAAATTCTACCAGCTAGCCTTAAACATAAATATTTATTATTAGTTAATAACCATGGCAGTTGGGATAATGACTCACTAGTGTCTAACAGGTATACTACTAGGTCGATGACAGCAGGCAAATACGAAGTACCCAGAGTTAGTAATTACTACGGCGACAGAACCCTATTAAAACGCATTCCTTACTTATTAAATACATTGCCTGCTGACATCAGACAAGAAGATAATAAAGTAAAATTCACATGTAAACTTAAAAAATATTTATTAGATTCTATGTAAATGTAGAAATTAATTATAATATTAGTAATAATTTTACTGTAAAAGAGACTCAATGATCTCACAGATAAACTGCGCAAGCAGTTTTGTGGGGCAATGTACCTAGTATTAAGTATTTTAAAGAGAATAAATAAATAATTCATTCATTCATTCAAAATTTTAAAACAGGTTTCTAAAGATTACCTTAATGTTTTTCATGCGTCGACTTAGATTCAATATATTTGCCGTTCCAATGAGATTGGTTTTCAGGGAACTTATCAGTTCTTCATCGAATTCTACTGACGCTGCCACGTGGAAGACAACGGAGACCTACATACCGTAATAATAAGGTAAACGTAAAACAGAATGAATAGCAAAACATAACATAACCATAACCAATATAACACCTATGTACCAAACCGTGTTTCATGAAAATAAAACATTCTTATTCTGCAAGTAAATTATTCTTATTCTTAAGGCATTAGGAAAGCTTCGTATTCATTTTAATTTTTCATTTGTTTTTTCTTTTCATACAACGTCTAGTCTCAAACTAAGCAGAGCTTGTATTATGTGTACAAGATAACTGATAAACTTACTTATTTACTTCTAAATACATACATACTATACATAAGTAACACCAGTCACAGAACAAATGATCGTGCTCATCACACAAACATTCGTCCTGGGTGAGGATCGAACCCACACCCTCTAGTATAGCACTCACGGCCACTAACCACTAGACCAACAAGCCTTTTAAACAAATATGTCAAGGTACCTTATCTATTAACTTTGCCTGGTCTTCAATGGATATTCCAAGTTCAGGTTTGTGAATGTCACCAACTATGGGGATTATTTTCTTCAAATCTTGAGGTCGGACCGCTTTGAGTCTTGAAAAAGCCTGGAATTCATCGATTTTTAGTATAAAGGGGGCCTTTTAAACTATAAGTAAAATCCCTATCTATAGGTACTTTGTTTTCAAATAAGTTGTTATAGTACGAACGCGTAAAAAAGTGCGAACAAAGGCTGTCGCAATATCGTGAGAATCTAAATCAATATACCTACTTATTCATTCTCGACGCACTACAAATAAAACTTTCATTAAATCGTGTAATGGAGCTGTCAAAAACTAAATTAAAAAGCAGAAATATGTTTACGATGGTAGAAAATACTTATTATTTACATTTTTACATAAAAATAAACTATTTAAATATGTATATACTGTATATACAGTTTTAGCATTTTTTTTTCGAAATAACAACAATTAAGATGTAAATAAGTTATAAATTAATTTACTATGTAAAAGATTCAAACATTAAGATTAACTTTTGTGATGATGTAAAGTTTTATGACTCTTGATTAAACCATTCTTCATGTAATTACTTACATGATTATTTATAAACAACTAAGCAATGCGTCATATTTCGGAATTTGACAAAAAAACAAAACTAATTCGTTAGTCATTTTTGGAACTGGTCACTCGTGGCTCTTGAGAGAGACAAGTGGAATAAGAGTAGGGAGGCCTTCGCCCAGCAGTGGAACATTTCAGGCTAGTAAAAAAATACTAGTCCATCAGATTTTAAAAAATATAAGACCCGTTTTTTTGTCGCGTAAATAAAAAATGAAGATATGGTGAGTACGCATCCAATGCAGGTATTTGGAAATCTATCTAATGGACTAACTGATTTTTTTTTTGACAAACACCCAATTTTAAAAATACACTTTAAGACATGAAGAAGACTTGAAGAGGGTCTGTAGACCTCTTCTAGTAAGAGTGCTCTATAACTCGGTACATAATGTTACTTACAGGTGAATCGATAATCTTGTCTATGCGTTTCGATACACTTTCATCTTTCTTGTCTCGAACCAATACGAACACTTTATCAATGTCTTTGCAGCTGTAGAGCAGTTTTTCCACGCAGACCTGAAAAAAACAACAACTTATCATTCAATGTTTTCAAACTTTCGCGACTTGTACACATATTTTAGACGACAAAGTCCACCCGTGACCACGGTCGGTGCAACTCGACATCATCGGTAGAAAAGAAATATCGAATTATATCGTGAATAAAACGTAAAACGAGGAATTGAGAACCTCCACCTTTTAAAGTCGGTTGAAAATGGACGAAATGGGTATTCTCAGCGCATTTCTTTCCGATAACTCAAGTTTTAACGATTTGATGGGTTTTAAGGTTAATTTATAAAAATACAGAAATCTAGCTTACCTTTCCTACAAAACCAGTGACTCCTGTGATGAAAACTGACTTGCCGGCGTAGAAGTCGGCAATAGATACTTGCGATCTGACAGGTTGAACACACTTCGATTCTTCTTTGTTTCTCGTTATTTGACTTTTGCCTGAAAATAAACATCTGTTTTTCACCAATGCTGAGCTGGGGCGGGTCGCTAGCATATACATTAAAATCTCCACAAAAAGTCCCCAAAGTCTATACTGTTCGTGAGTATTAAAAATAAATAACGTATTATAGACATAATGTGGTGGAAAAAGTTCTATGTTTTCTTTATAGTCCAGTCATTTGGTAGAAAATAAGGGGGTTACCTGGAAAGTTTTCCGGGAGTTTTGAAAATTGGGTATTTTATAGATTTGGATATGCTCTTATCGAATTTTAACTTTGCCACCTCGTTCGACCGCCGCTCGCGCCGCCATTTTGAAAAAATGGCGCCCAAAAACGGTTTTTTGGGAATATCTTCTTTCTGGGGCATTTTACGAAAAAAATAATTTCTACAAAATTAAACTAGAAAAAATTTCCTACACTTTGTGTCCTATTCACTTTTTCATAAAATCAATAGTTTTGGATGTACGAGCACCGCAAAGTATTACTTATTCATCTGCACCACCACGTGTTTTTTGTATATTTTTCTAAAATGTTCCATTACTGCCGCCGGTTTTCAAGTGAATTGTCACAAATAAAACAATTTTCCGTATAAGAAGCCATAGCTCTAAGAACATAATCAACACTGTACGTCAATAAACGTACATTGATGATTCAGTCTAAACTAAATATTTTTTTTAATATAGCTTCTACCAACAAATTTTTCGTTGAAGTTTCGTTCATAGTCGAGAGAAAGGGCCCGATTCAAAAGTGACATATTACCCTGACACCTACTTCTTAAAAACCGGCGGCAGTAATAGAACAGTTAAGAAAATTTAAGTAAAAAAACTTTTTAAGAAAAAGCTTTTATTTAAAAGCTCTAAAAAGAAGAAAATAAAATATTCCTTTTGGATTACACTAACAACTCCTCATTATACACAATTAATATATAATAATAAAAGCTTGTCGCTCGATTTACCACAAATTATTATGATATAAAGGAATGTTGATAGGTATGTAAACCTCGCGACAAGCTTTTATTATTATACACCGTGTAACATAACTAACGCACATCCTGAAACAACTTTGTTCAGAATCGATAACAGAATCCATTTCATTAATAAAAATAAATATTTTTTTTTACCAAAAAAATATTTAGAAATAATTAAATTGTAGACACTATTTTCATAAAGCACTCGAAGTAAACGAAAATGAGCCTTAAGTCGATGCAATAAGGCTTTAGCAATTCACAGCGGTTCACACTTTCAAACACACGCGTTTTGCCAATTATTTGTACAAATTATTCTGACAATATGTAATAAAAACAAATATCTAAGAAAATGATAAAAATGTTTCAATACATTAATTGTGGATAAAAAAGGATATTCTTTTTGGGGTGTCTGTGGATGTGCGTTATTTCCGTTACACGTTGTATATAAATTGTGTATAATGAGGAGTTGTTAGTGTAATCCAAAAGGAATATTTTATTTTCTTCTTTTTAGAGCTTTTAAATAAAAGCTTTTTCTTAAAAAGTTTTTTTACTTAAATTTTTTTATTTTTTACTTTTTAGTTATCGCTGGCTAGGTTCCTCAGTCTGTTCAAGTTATTATTACTCTCAAAATGCCCTCTCATTTGATACGCATATTGTAGAAGTAGACTAAAGGTAACTATTCCGCCATCCTGCATGGTCCGCCATATTGGATTCAGAATGACGTCATATTCTTTTTCTAGTCACTCTTAACAAGCCCTTTCATTTGATACCCATATTGTAGAAGTAGACTGAAGGTAACTATTCCGCCATCCTGCATGTTCCGCCATATTGGATTCAGAATGACGTCATGTTCTTTTTCTAGTCACTCTTAACAAGCCCTTTCATTTGATACCCATATTGTATAAGTGGATTAAATATAACTGTTCTGACATCTTGTATGATCCGCCATATTGAATTTAGAATGACGTCACATATCTTATCATATATTGTCATCCAAACAAAATGCGTCCACAAAATTTCGCCACAAACGGTTGAATATTTATATCTACTTCAAAATGGAGTTCAAAGATTTCACCCGAACACACAAATATCCATACATTGCAAGTTAAATAAAAGCTTTTAATAAAAAACATACGAAACACTCGTAGTGGTGCAAATGAAAAATACTTTGCGGCGCTCGTACGTCCAAAACTATTGATTTTATGAAAAAGTGAATAAGACATAAAGTGTAGGAAATTTTTTCAAGTTTAATTTTGTAGAAATTATTTTTTTCGTAAAATGCCTTAGAAAGGAGTTATTCCCAAAAAAACCGTTTTTGGGCGCCATTTTTTCAAAATGGCGGCGCGAGCGGCGGTCGTACGAGGTGGCAAAGTTAAAATTCGAAAAGAGCATATTCAAATCTATAAAATACCCAATTTTCAAAACTCCCGGAAAACTTTCCAGGTAAAACTACCAAATGACTGGACTATTATGCGTTGGTAGGAAGTGGCATCTGCGATCGAAGAAAGAAAGCAAGCGGAGGCTGATAAAAACGTTGTTTTACAAATGTCTGAAATTTTATTTATTTACATGTATGTACAATTTATAATAAATTTACGTCTGGGGTCTGTTTAAACACGTGTTATTACGACAGATAAAAAATAATTTATTTTATGATGTCTGTGCCCTTATTGACATTGTTATATATTTAGGTACTAACAAAAAAGTTAATTCATTTTTTTTTCTGTAATAAAAATAGCCTTAGTTACTCCTATTCTTGGTCCTGTCATGGAGGTATGAACTCACCCACCCAACCCACTCACTCAAAGAAAAAGTACAAACGGGATGACGTGCATTTTAAGTTTTATTAAAAGAAAAACTTAAAACGTACATTCCGCACTTAAACCTCCAAATCACAAGCACAAATGGTACACCCAAACTTAGAACATGCATTACTAGATCACACAAATATTTGTCCTGCGCAAGAATCGAACCTCTAACACTTCGCGCTAAACTCAATCGGCTTGGTGACCAATACCACTCGGCTATCGAAGCACTAAAAAAACTACAGCCTTAAAATAAACTAAAAGGAAATTATAACTCAAATTATATCATACTGACCAGATTCGTAAGTACACGATCGCGAAAACACTCCCAAATATCTATAGGACTTTGCATAATTAAAAGTTGTTATCCTAAATCTAGTATTTAAACACCACTGACTAACGTTTATAGATAACATTGGGCTGTATTATTCAATGTATTCTGGTCATAAATTGTACCTATGTGTAACTGCAAATGGTAAAACCAAACTAAAAGTTTACACGTGTTACACTTATACTTATTTTATGTTGGTTGTTTTAGGGGTCTGTAAGCAAAGGTTAAAACCTTAAATTACTAGGTCTGTATCTTATGATAATAGGAGCTAGGGAATGAAATCATTTATTCTGCAAGTATAATTCGACCGGCCTGTTGGTCTAGTGTTTAGTGGCCCTGACTGATATACCGGAGGTCGTGGGTTCGACCCACAAAGGACAAATTTTAGTGTTTGTGTGATGAGCACGATCATTTGTTCTGTGTCTGGATGTAATTTCTCTACAATATGTATGTATGTATGTAATCATGTTTGTCAGTTTTCTAGTACTCATAATACAAGCTCTGCTTAGTTAATATGAAGATGAATATCGTGGTCAAGCAACGCTTGGTACGGTCATAAATTTGATGGGTGACCAAGTTTTTCTTTAGTAAAATTATTATATTAAATGGTCTAAAGAAAAATAAATGTATATTTTATATTCTTTACCCCTTAATGTCGCAAATTCCTCTCGCACTTGACTGGTTTTTCTTACACACATTCATTTGTACTGCAAATGACCTGATGACCTACAAGCAAATTCATGTAATACAATATTATTTAAACTTCAATGTTTATTTACCAATTCCCGCGCATTGTTTGTTAACTTTAATAATTTACCTGTTAAAATGTTCATTCATAACATTAATTAGCTACTTGAAATTAATTCCCACGCCACGCCATGTTATTACAGTAAATATATTATTTTCTAGAGTACAAATATTAAATGAAGAAGCATGTTCACTTTTGCATTTTATAATCATAAATTAACATGAAGTATATTAGATACTTACACAGACACATAACGAACAATAAGTACTAACTAAAAGACACTAAAAGTACAATGACACACACATAACTAACTGAATGTCTGTGAAACCCACCATGATACAAGGATTAAATTCCTTAGTGCGGACGTCGTTTAAGAAAAACTTAAATGTTCGTATGTACGGGGGTTTTGTACGTCCGTGTGGTGTCCGGATATAAAGAATAGCACCACCCCATATCCTCCACTGGGTGACGTAAAAGGCGACTAATGGACCTTAAGACCCAGTGCACTGTACCAAGCACCTTGGGTCACCCGAATGGTGGCGGGTAAACAACCAACAATCGCATTCCCAAAGAGGGTTAGTGTCAGGCAGGCGGCCGACTATAAAACCATAGCCAAATCCATTAGCAAAATGTTTAGAAAAAAAATATGTTGCGCCGACCCCAAGTAAAATGGGATAAGGGCAGGAAGATGATGATGACGGGGGTTTTGTCACACTTTTCTGCACGAACTGCTAGACCTATTTCAATGGAATTTGGTTTCGAGTTAGCTGACAGTTGAACAATTCAAACAGTTGATACCTTGGATTAACATATCATAGCGGATATTACCACGGGGTGCCACTAGTTATGTTTATAAAGTTTATGCAGACTGCAAATAAAAGGAAACACTAATCATCATAACATTATAGATTTTACGACATTTTAATGATGCTAAATTTTAAAGTTTACCTCAGAAAATTCCAAAATGCGGACATATTTGGGAAATTTTTAATATAAGTTTCAGTTATTTCGTGTCTTATCAAATTCTGAAACTTTTTATTAATTAGGTTTTATTCAGGCACATTTTAAGTTTTCTATTCTAATGCAATGTTACAATATCTATAACAGGCCTTCGGATATGTGTGGATGAATGATAGGTTCTCATTCATGCTCAAAGGCTATAATGGTATTAGTTGACACCCTGGATTTACACATAGGCTACCGACAGCGTCAGAATGAAGTACTATTTTTGCAGTTATAACAGATATTAACGCAACAGCTCGTTGCCAATAAAGCGTAGGTAATGTGAGAAAAGTATAACGATAGATAAATATGGGGATTCGCAGCTTTTTTGTCACACAAACCCGCCTTTACTAGGGTATTATTTTTAAAGTTAAAAAAAAAACGGTCTTTAACAAAAAAAAAACCGCTAAGATAAAAAGTTAAAACATTAAATGAAATTTAAAACGCAGAATTCACTAAAAAGTGAAAAATAAACAATCAAACTCATTAAACTAGATAAGTATTTAATTCGAAGAAGAACCACGTTCCCTCTTAATTATAATCAAACAAGTACGTTAAGTAGTTCTATGGGCTAGGTACCTACTCATCGGCTTGAAGTCGGTTAAAAAAAGAGAGAGATCGTTAATTATCTTTTTATCGACTTGAAAAAGAAACAGAACTGCTTACCCAAAAATAAATTGAGTTACAAAGTATTTATGAGGTAGTTACTAATCTGAGCGAAATCTTGTTTGTGTATATTTATAGTCGGTTAACATTTTATTAAAAATAAAATATTAATTAGTTTCTAGTTTTAAGATTTGCCATTAATTAACTGTGGGTTTATGAAAAATAATCTTAGAATTGTTTTTTTTCATCTCTTAACTGTTGACGAGTTGTATTATTTTTGTACATCATCAGCTCATCCACCTAAAATTATAAATCAGATTATTATTTCGGCTTCAGAAAAAATATACCTGGTCTATTATGAAAATCATTAAGATTTTAATAAAGCTTTTTTTGGGAGTTCTTAGCATCAGACCTTGATGACAATGGAATCAACTTCGTAGTATAAAATAAGAAAAAATTGCTCTACAATTTAGTTATCACTGGCAAACAATGATGAATCAAAAAGCTATAAATTTACTGTGGAACATATATCAATCAATCAATTTATTAGCCTACTGCAATCCACTGCTGGCCATGATAGGCCTCTCCCAGTGTGCGCCTTTTTTAGGTTTCAGTCTCTCTGGCCTGGAAGCGGAACATCTCATTTTTAATTATGGCTCCAACCTCCCTGGTCGTTGTCATTGTGGAGCAATGGGATCGCTTGTGCAGGCTTTACATGGTTTTTTTGCTGGCTAGTGATAATATTGTACCTACTAATTTTATTACATTGCTATAAAATGTCATGTGTTAAGTAGCGTAATAAAACAGGCATAATTAAAGATCAAAAGCTTGTAGGTCAAAGTTCAAATGGTTATTTTATATCCGTTTATGTGCTTAAAGACGTACCTACATTTTCTGTCAATTGAGATAAGATAAAAGACTATTTTAGGGTTCCGCATTTTAAAAGGAAAATATCGGACCCCTGGCCCTAAATAAAAATAAAATTGGAATGTCTATTTGTAATTTTGAAGTAACCGTTTTAACGAGATGCATATAGTATATATAGGCACATACTGTCTGTCTGTTTGTTCCATCGCATCTCTATAATGGCTGGACCGATTTTGACAGGAAGATTTGTTTTTTTTTGGGCTGATTGCTGATGTAATAAGAAATAACTTAGGCTACTTTTGTTTTAGAAAGAATATATTGTTTCAGAAAATTAACTAACTCACACAGAACATTGATCCTAGGTGGGAATCGAACCCACGACCTCCAGTACAGAAGTCAGGGTCATTAACCACTAGACCAACAGGTCAGTCGAGGATGAAATACATGATGATCGGTGTTCAGTGCAATGTCCTGTCAAAATGTCCCTGACCTACGAATCAAGTCAATACTAGTCCTCATAAATATTCTCATTATAAGTGGTCTGTCTACACGACCTCTGCCAAAACGTGTTTAATAAAACGACAAAATTTTGAAGTAATTTAATAAATTGAGATCGCATCGACGAAATTAATTATTTGAAAGATACTATTTTTTTCCTAGCCTATTGTGTCCCACTGCTGTGCAAGGGCCTCCCCCAAGTCTTTCCACGATTTTGGCCTGCGCTATAACTAATTTAAATCTAACTTTTATTAATCGTTGCATAGAACTTAAAAATCTACCTATACGAAGGATATCAGTTAATTTTTTGTACCTACTTCTATAAATATGTATTGGTCAAAGAAGCTTAATAATAAAGCTATTGCAGTTGCGAAAACGAGACGCCGTTCTACGAAGGGTAGGTAGTAAGCTATCTTGTAGGTATTAGTATTCCCCAAAGTCTATCATGTGCCTATCGATTTGTGAATTCTAAAATGAAGTATAAGAAAGCTTAGATGTGTACCAGTTCGACTCGCGACCCCACCGCCGCGTCAGCTCATGATTAAGGACTCCGGTTGGGTCCGAAACTAGTCCCACTATCCTGATAAATACGCGTGAGTAAACCGTTATAACGTTTAAGTATAGATGTGTGATATTTTAGCTCTAAGAGACAGTAAACCTGAGTATGCCATATAAATTCTAGCATTCCTGAGATTAAGGGTCCTGACAGACTGACACACAGATATGTGGACGGACGGATGGATGGAAGGAAGGACCGATTGACGGACAGAC
This sequence comes from Chrysodeixis includens, assembly GCA_941860345.1. Lineage (NCBI taxonomy): Eukaryota > Metazoa > Arthropoda > Insecta > Lepidoptera > Noctuidae > Chrysodeixis > Chrysodeixis includens. The sequence goes on from OW796096.1 coordinate 13,287,991, forward strand.
AACAAGGTGAGGTTGTGTATCACCTTTTGGTACACAAGCTTAAAAACGTCTAGACTATTTGGCTTCCGTCATTTATTTAAAACTTTGTCAATAGTTATCATTCATTTTCAACGAAATGTACCTACTTATTAAATCAAAGCATTTGATTATTAATTAAATGTCTGAGTGCATTTTGTATTTGATTAATTACATGTAAATATCAAGATCATCGTGATATTATATCATAAGTGGGTGAATTAATTAACTTTGTAGTAGGTGACGCGGAAGCTGATCTTGAAATTTCAATAAAGATATTTTGACAAACATTATTCTACAGTTATTTCCTGTCAAAACATTTAGTCATAGCTGGTTTCCCGACAATCGAAATTATTAGACCTAAACCGTCTAGACTTTATAGGTAATTAGATGTAATCTGTGACCTAGAGAGACACTGCATTTGTTTATAGTGTTACAAGGATCTTTTGGCATGTTACAACCGAATTCCGAACTAATGCTGTCATATATGAAAAACTGTGACTTTTGACAGACAGTTGAGTTGATTCTTGTTGTGTGGCAAAATCTTCGAATATTAACGAAAAAGCCATAAACAATAATGAGAAGAAAATTCTTGTTGTGGAGATGTACACCAGCGCCCTCATGTTAATGTCATCCACGTGTCAAAAGATACTCAATATTTATTGATTTCATAACGTACATTTAACAGTTAGTACGTACGTTAGACATAGAAAAAATTAAGGGCCATGTTGGACACAGCATATCAGTAGGAAGGGAAGAACGCTTTCCTATATGCTCTTTCTGAATTTAGTCTACACTATACATATAGTAAGTAACTATATTACTAAACCAACATTGTTTGGACTTGCGATTACCTCTGTGTTTGTTTGGACATTTCTTCTCAGGGCAGTCAGAGCGAAATTATATATGAAAATTATTATTATTTATTATTAAATAATAATAATTATTTATTATTAAATAATAATAATTATTATTATTTCCTGCATGTGACTGTCAAGGTCATCACGCCATCTCCGCCTGGGCCTACCACGTGATCTCCTGCATGTGGTCTTGGGGTATCCATTCGGATGTTATTTTGGCCCACCTGTCTGTCGCCATTCGACAGACATGGGTTGCCCAGTCCCACTTCAGTTTTGCCGATTTGTTTTCCACATGAGCAATTTCTATCTCGGAGCACAGTATTGAATTTCGAATGCGGTCCGTAATTTTGACTCCCAAGATACTCCGCTCCATAGCTCGCGGGCAAACCACGAGGGTGAATTTTTTGTGTTTAAATAATTAAAAATAGAGGCTAATAATATCTTTATACTAATTAATGCATAACAAAAAAAAGTGTCTCAGCTAAAAATACTTCGTTAATATAAAAACCGGTGTATTAATTAGTTTTTTCTACAAAAAAAGAAACATTAAAAATAAGATGTTGGTACGCCAACCTGTTTTCCTATTTCTGTGCCCAGAAACCATAATAGATCTAGGTGATACCTGTTAATTAAATTCAGTAATAATTACATAGTTGTATAATAATGATATAAAGCCAGATCTTAATATATATTTGTTCCAGTAGTGGTGTGATACGGCGACCAGTTTTAGCTCAGAAGGCCGCGTGTTGTTATTTGAATCAAATTTGAATCCGCGTAGCTACTTCCGCAGAAAAATTCAAATTTGAAAATCTGTCGGAAATTGTTAGTCTATCCGAAACAAGAAACGGATAAAGAACCTAATTTATTAATTTAAAAAGAATAGCGTAAATAAGTATAATATTTATATAGTATTTTATTCGTGTAGGAATATGAAATAGTCTTAAAATTTTACAGTGCTTAAGTTTCAGTGACTGTCTTATAAGGTAAGATGAGTTTTCTTTTTTTGTTAATAAATAACTTACACCAATAAATAATAGTTATTTTTGTGGACAACATTTACAAAACTAGGTTCATGTGAAAATCGTTAATTATTAGTTGTTTTCATTGTCAATTTACCTAACTAGCGGGGTTACCCTGAGCATTTATGTTAGTTGGGACTATATTTTATTTTTCTATATTTTTTCCGGGGTGAAACTCTAAATGACATCAATCCACTCGGTGTGGGGATAAGTCTGACTCCCACCGACTAAAACACCCCGGACCCCTTCTACTACCTAAGCCAGTCATGGGATCGCTCGCACATGCTCTGCGTGACTTTGGCTGCAGTCGTTAGGTACTATCTGCTGTAGACTCTAGGAATTAGTAAATAATTTTACATAAAGCAGCCAAATTCGATGTGGAATGATTAATAACAGACTGTTGCTGAGGAACTAACTATGATAGATACATATCCTTAATTTATGCCACAGAATAACTTGTCGCGTTAGGCATGTAAATTTTATTAATTGCACCATAAATTCTTCATGTAACTCAAGCGATATTTATTTTGCGAAAACGAATGTTGCTGCTCTATGCATGGATTTTAAAATTTTCAGCACTCCATTGGCTCAATTGTTTGTTTCACACGACTGTTAGGATTAGGTATTTATATTTTAGTGGTAGTTTCAATAGTCTAACTATTTTGGAGCTCATTTTTTAGAACGATTTATTTTATTATTTTGATTTTTAATTGTTGTAACATTAATAATCTAAATCTTACCATTTTTCTCCAGAATGAACCTCCTATCACAACTCCTGTCGCTGCTAGATGCGAGGACCATACGGCCGATGATGCACCTGCTTCAAATGTTCTTCAACTCCCTAGCATTGCTAGAACTGGATGCCAATGACTTCCCATCCCAAGCAGAAGTTAGAGGTTTGTGAATGACTATCAACATTCGAATCTCTTTCGATCAATCCTAAAATGGGTATAAATGGGTTTTCTTCTAAGCCCATGTTAAAGTGAACAGTCAAGCTTGCTACAATACAAATTGCTGGTAAATTTGATTTTCCACGACATCAAATTCCTAAAGCCTCGTTCACACGAGCGTTATGCAGTAGATTTAAATTTCATACATTTTTGGCAAGTACTAGTAATCCCTTGCACACCCTCTCTTCTATTTCCGCTTTCATTCAAAATTTATGTAATTTTCAGACGGCCAAACATTTGATTTCATAATAGTAGGTGCAGGATCAGCAGGCTGTGTGTTGGCAAACAGACTGACAGAAATCACAGGGTGGAACGTGCTGCTAATTGAAGCTGGTGGTACACCGCCGATATCTGCTAAAGTAAGTCTTGGCACTCGGTTGTGAGCTCAATTTTCCGCACGTAGGCTCCTGTGCCACGTTGTGTGTGTAAAGTAAGTTTTATGACTTGTGGTACTGATTTCTTGTCTCGACTATAGTACCTACACCTCTTCTATGTATTCCGCTTGTAAAAGAGGGAAGGGAAAAATATATTTTCAATAGCATTTTGTGCCACAAATACCAAATTTCAACTGAACTACTTAACCGCAATAACAGTCAGAAAAATAGACAAGAAAATTTTAATAAGCCCAAGATTAAAGGCTTAACTTACTTATTAATATGTATGGTGCAACGATTTTAAATACACCATAAAATATTAATTTATGGTACTTAATGTCATAATAATTTGCAAAAGGATTTCCTCATAATTCAAAACCTTGAATTTAAAAATTCTAGGCCTAGATTTGAATTTTGAAAATATTGCGATTTTACCCTTGGAATTTGCATTAAACCTAAGACATCATAGCACACGAGATAACGCATGTTTTAAGCTTCAAAAGAGTTTCGCTGAGTCGCGTTATCGCATGTCGTTAGAGACTATAGTCGTCGGTCATCGGATATCGTTGTCTTCAAAAACCCGTAACTCAAATGTCTATAGTTGCTATTTTTTGATTGTTTCAGTATCCAGGACTCTTTCCCTTCGTTGACTATTCTGACGCTGACTGGAATTACTACACAGTAAACGATGGGTACTCTAGTCAAGCACTAAAGATGAAAAGCGTACACCTTACTAGAGGCAAAATGCTTGGCGGTTCCAGCGGGGCCAATTACATGTTCTACGTCAGAGGGAACAGGAGGGACTACGATAGATGGGCAGAGCAAGGCAACGACGGATGGGACTGGAACTCAGTCATGCACTACTTCAAAAAGAGCGAACGATTTAACGATGGAGACATTATGAGTAGTGACCTCAAAGTCTATCACAACTCCAAAGGCCATTTAGGCGTTACACGACCTCCTTGGAGGAAGAAAACGGAAAGATATATCAAAGCCTTCGCAGACAATGGGCACGATTTACTTTTAGACTGTAATACAGGTGATCAGCTAGGTTATGTAGTACCATCATACACGGTAGATGACTCCGTAAGACAACATACAGCCATGGCTTTCCTCGAGCCGGTTAAAGACCGCCAAAACTTATTCGTTCTTAGAAATACTTTAGCACATAAAATTTTATTTAATCAATCCCGAAAAGCGGTTGGTGTGGAAATAAAGCTGCCTAATAATAAAGTCTTCAACGTATTTGCTAGACGTGAAGTAATCATCTCAGCTGGGGCCATTAACAGCCCTCAGTTGCTGATGTTATCAGGTATAGGGCCAAGAAAACATTTGGAAGAGATGGGCATCAATGTATTTTTAGATTCGCCGCAGGTCGGAGGCAACTTGCATGATCATCCAATGGTCTCGGTTCCGATAGCCGTTGAAAAGGATCCTACATCAGTTATAGAGAACATAGAACTTATCACAAATCTGGATAAGTTTCCAATGCCTAGTATAATGGGGCATGTAGCTCTTAACAAATCTCAGGTGTACCCCGATTATCAATCGACGGTAATTCCTGTTGCTGCCCAAGCCCCTATTTTATCTGTAGTTTGTGGTCATGTTTTTCGATTTGATGACGAGATTTGCTTCTCACTTTACGCAGCAAACAGAAAAAGAAGAGTTTTGTTCCCTGTCTTATCAATGTTACACCCAGTGTCAAGAGGAAAAATAAGGTTGAGAAGTAATAAGCCTGACGTGCCTCCTCTAATTTATAACGGATATTATTCCAATAAGATTGATATTGAGAACCATGCGCGTTACGTTGAGGACTACATTAGTGTCGTAAACACGCCGTATTTCAAAAGTATTAACGCAGAAGTTGTGAACATGAACGTGCCGCAATGTAAGACGTTGCGTTTTGGCAGTCATGAGTATTGGAAGTGTTTTGTTCTAAATATGGCGACGACCCAGTGGCATCCTTCAGGGACCTGTGCCATGGGCCCAAAAGGTGAAGGTGTAGTAGATGAAAGATTACGGGTTTGGGGAGTCCCGGGTTTAAGGGTAGTTGATGCGAGTATTATGCCAACGACAGTTAGTGGTAATTTAAATGCACCAACAATTATGATTGCCGAAAAAGCGGCTGATATGATTAAGGCTGATAATGGAATAAACATATTTATTTAATTGCTTTGTGTTTTATTTATTTTTCTTTTTTTATCCTAATAACTTCTGGATCAAGATCGTAGTAGGTGATAAAGAACTCTTTATAGTCTGAGTGAGTGTGCACAGCTAAAAAAATACAGTTAGTGACAGTTTATTACAGTAAGTTACTTTAAATTGGCATAATTTATTTTTGTGAAAAGTCATACTGCTATTGCATGCCTATAAAGAGTAAATAAGTTATTTATTTCATTTACCTTTTCTTTTTTATATATTCTAACAATTTTAAATCGGCAACACTGAAGATATTCGTTTTCTGTATCCAAATTACAAATATGTTATCTGTGCATGTGACGTCTGTTGCATTGTTATTTGTCAAAAGTTGTAAACTAAAATTTTATAATTTGTAGTTAAATCAATAAATTATCATTAATTCGAGAATTATGAATGAATAGAGAATTCAAAATACTGTAAGGTTCATTACCTTGTGGACAACAAAGTTAATTCCTTTGGCTTAAACTAGAAAATCTCAAAATGACCAACCTCGACGTGAGTATTCCTTATATTGTGTATTTTACTTAATTTCGGTGTGAAAATAATGTGTTTATCATTCCGATTTCATATATATCAACCAACTAAAGATTGTATATCAATCTTATCACCGTACATTAATGAATTTAATATTACGAGTTAGAAATATTGCTACTGTGAATGAAAGGGAAACAGTAAAGTGAAATGCATTAAACCGTATTACAGCTATGCATAGTGTATCTCTATAAAATTTGAGAAATCTATATTGAAATAAATTTCGGTTTAATCGGTCTACTGTATATAATTTGCATTTTGTCACAGATGCCTTTGCGTATTGTGCCATGATCACTGGTATAACCGCGAAAAACAATAGGTACAGATAAATTATATAAAAAAAACATGGTGGTGTAAGCCGTAAGGAATATATTTTGCTTGAAGAGTGTAGTTTAATTTCATACCGCGTAAATACTGGATTAAAGTTTGTTAAAAATCATTTTCTTTGGTAATTTCAGGTGAGCAACAGTAGCACTGACAGCAGCTCTGGGTCAACCTCAGACTCCAGTAGCAGTGGAAGTTCTTCCACGAGCTCAGGGTCGGGCTCCAGCAGCTCTGACTCTGAGTCTTCAACATCCGACACCCCAGCAACCACTGCCGTACCTCCTGCACCGAAGTCACCTGTCAAAGTTGAAGAATTAAAGAAGAAAGAGGAACCAAAACCACGCAGACCATCTAAAGCAAAGATATCATCATCCAGTGATGATGAACCACCTAAAGTACCCAGTCCCAAACCAGCACCGCCCAGACGACGTGTTTCCACTAAACCGAAGGCAGCTATCGCAGTTCTTGCTAAAGGAAAAACTGCACAGAGAATTCCTTCGGGAGCAAAGACTCCAAAACCAGTCCCGAAAACAATACCTAAAGCACAACCGAAACCGGACACTGGCACACTTAAAAAGAAAAGTATCTTTTCCCCTGACAACAGTTCTGAATCTGAATCAGAAAGTAAATCATCCACAAACAAAAGTCCTAAAGCTTCGCCTAGACCTAAAAGAGGTTCTAGAAAGTCTAGCGATGAAAAAGACAACTCTCCGATCACTACTGCTGACAACGATGATTCTAATTCAAAGGACAATGCTAAGCGTAAAAGTGTTAACAGGTTGAATGGACCGCCTCCTAAGAAGTCTATTGAAGACAAGAGTGCATCATCGTGTACTTCCAGTCAGTCCTCGGTTGAGTCTGTATCATCTGACAGTGAAAGTGAACCAACACCGAAAAAGGAACCGATAAAAACTGGGAAGACAAAGCCTCCGTCTAGTGCTACTAAGGTTGGTATTAAAAATTCTATAAGCAACTGTCAAACAAGATTTAACATAACACTTATTTTAAATTTGATTCATATCCAACATATGTCACTTTCTTTTTGTATAATAAATTTGTAAGGCGTTGTGTTATGGAGAATATTTTTATTTTAATTTACAGTTAAGTCCACAGTTTCTAGTTACATACAAAGTAAATTGGATTTAATTTTGTTATAAAAAATTTTGCTTTTTCATTTCATCTAAAAAAAGTCCCTTTTCTACATATTATACCAAACATTGTTACTACATACAAAATTACATATTCGAATTATAATTAATTGTTGTTGAATAATAAAGAAAATAATATTATTAATGATTTAATTAATATAATAAATAATTAAAATAATAATAGGTTTGCTCCAATACAAAGATGCTTACACAAACGTAACTAGACTCAGTAACATTTTGAAAATGCCTGAGAACACCTACTCGAAATAAAAACTATTTAATTTATGACCTTTATTTACCTTATTTACAGGAGACAAGAGACCAAGCATCTAAAAGCGGTGACTCTGACTCTCCCGTAGCTACAATGCCTAGGAAACTCACACGGTCACTGTCAGCGAGGGTTTCAAGACTAGCCGCTGCATCAAGAAGAACCAACACCGATACAGATTCAGAGGCCGATGACAAGAGTACTGATAAAAAGTAAGTTAATTATATTATAACTATGACTTCTTAAAAGGGTTACAGCTGTGTACTAGAATGATACTGAGCATAAATGTTTTTTGAGACTTGTACACATTTTTAGACAACAAACGGGTCTTACTCGCTATGTAATTTGATACTTCTTGTCTCCCGACGTTTTGGCCGAATTGCACAGACTATGGTCAGGGGTGGTCTGAAATATGGAGACTGAGATTGAAGTCGATCTTGAGCAGTAAGCCCAGTTTTGCTAGGCCACATGTCGTAGATACTTATCGCTAGTCGTAGCCTGTCTCTGCAAAAGTAGTGTGCCCTGTGATGTTCTGCGACATTTTACTTGATTTACATTGGCCAATAGAAAGTCCAATCCAAGTCCCAAGCGACGTCGGGCGTCAATGGATTGTAAAGACTAATAAATATTTTAGAATGTTATCAAAGCATGGTTCTAGCATATGGCAGTTTGGTTATCAATACAATTTGCAAAAAACGTATTTTTGTACAAAATTAATTATTAAAAGTTTCTCAATATTTTCTAATCCTCATTTTAAGTTTTTAAATTCTCATTTTTGTCGTTACTAACCGCACACAAAAATTCATTCTATCATTCTCATTTCCAACGCACCAACAAACCTAACATCTATAGTGCAGCTAGTGAAATGTTTTTTTTTTATTAATTTAGTTAATCATATAAATAATATAGAAATACGTTTATTTCTATATTATTTTCTAGCAGCGCCAGCAACAGCACAAGTAACAGCAATAACAGCAGTAACAACAATAAGGATATTAAGAAGAATATTAAGGGTCGCGCTCCGCCGGCGAGGTCGCCAGTGGTTCTGCCGATGCCGCAGGAGCCGGCTCAACAACGCTGCCCAGTACGCGGCTGCGATTCTAGTGGACATCTTGGTAAGTTCTGAATAACTCTATCTTAAACTGCTAGTGAGTTCTAGCTTAATGTGGTAAAGGAAAAATGTCTCTTTTTATTTTGACTGGCCTATTGGTCTAGTGGTTAGTGACTCTAACTGCTAGATCGGAGGTCGTGTGTTCGATTCCCACCCAGGACAAATGTCTGTGTGATTAGCATGATCATTCATTTTATGTCTGGGTTAAATTTATCTGTAATATGTATGTATTTAGAAGTAATATAAGTAGGTTTACCAGTTGGCTAGTACTCATAACACGAGATACTTTAGTATGCTCAATTTGAGACTAGATTAATGTATTTAAGCATTCGCGACTTGTACACATATTTTACACGACAAACGGATTTTATTCGCGATAAAATTTGATATTTCTTTTATCCACCGAGCGAGCGGGCGAGTTGCACCAACCGTGGTCACCGATGGACTGATAGTCCACCCGTGTTTTAGACGACAAACGTGACTTATTCGTAACGTCTAAAATATGTGTACAAGTCGCGAAAGTTAAAAATCATTAAGTCCACCCGTGATCACTGGAATCAAGACTTGAGACTAGATAGCGTTGTATAAATGTTATTTTGGTGTAGGCGGCAAGTCGGACCGTCACATGACGTGGGACGCGTGCCCGCTGTACCACAACGTGACGGGTGCGTGGTGCGTGGCGGCGGGCGAGGAGCGCGCGGCGGCCGGCGGGGCGCGGCGCCGCGCGCTGCAGCTGCTGCACCAGCGCCCGCGCGCCATGCCCACGCTCGAGCAGAGGGCATACCAGCTCAAGGTCAAGGTGAGACAGTCTGCTATACATGACGTGACGCGTGCCCGCTGTACCACAACGTGACGGGCGCGGCGCCGCGCGCTGCAGCTGCTGCACCAGCGCCCGCGCGCCATGCCCACGCTCGAGCAGAGGGCATACCAGCTCAAGGTCAAGGTGAGACAGTCTGCTATACATGACGTGACGCGTGCCCGCTGTACCACAACGTGACGGGCGCGGCGCCGCGCGCTGCAGCTGCTGCACCAGCGCCCGCGCGCCATGCCCACGCTCGAGCAGAGGGCATACCAGCTCAAGGTCAAGGTGAGACAGTCTGCTATACATGACGTGACGCGTGCCCGCTGTACCACAACGTGACGGGCGCGGCGCCGCGCGCTGCAGCTGCTGCACCAGCGCCCGCGCGCCATGCCCACGCTCGAGCAGAGGGCATACCAGCTCAAGGTCAAGGTGAGACAGTCTGCTATACATGACGTGACGCGTGCCCGCTGTACCACAACGTGACGGGTGCGTGGTGCGTGGCGGCGGGCGAGGAGCGCGCGGCGGCCGGCGGGGCGCGGCGCCGCGCGCTGCAGCTGCTGCACCAGCGCCCGCGCGCCATGCCCACGCTCGAGCAGAGGGCATACCAGCTCAAGGTCAAGGTGAGACAGTCTGCTATACATGACGTGACGCGTGCCCGCTGTACCACAACGTGACGGGCGCGGCGCCGCGCGCTGCAGCTGCTGCACCAGCGCCCGCGCGCCATGCCCACGCTCGAGCAGAGGGCATACCAGCTCAAGGTCAAGGTGAGACAGTCTGCTATACATGACGTGACGCGTGCCCGCTGTACCACAACGTGACGGGCGCGGCGCCGCGCGCTGCAGCTGCTGCACCAGCGCCCGCGCGCCATGCCCACGCTCGAGCAGAGGGCATACCAGCTCAAGGTCAAGGTGAGACAGTCTGCTATACATGACGTGACGCGTGCCCGCTGTACCACAACGTGACGGGCGCGGCGCCGCGCGCTGCAGCTGCTGCACCAGCGCCCGCGCGCCATGCCCACGCTCGAGCAGAGGGCATACCAGCTCAAGGTCAAGGTGAGACAGTCTGCTATACATGACGTGACGCGTGCCCGCTGTACCACAACGTGACGGGCGCGGCGCCGCGCGCTGCAGCTGCTGCACCAGCGCCCGCGCGCCATGCCCACGCTCGAGCAGAGGGCATACCAGCTCAAGGTCAAGGTGAGACAGTCTGCTATACATGACGTGACGCGTGCCCGCTGTACCACAACGTGACGGGCGCGGCGCCGCGCGCTGCAGCTGCTGCACCAGCGCCCGCGCGCCATGCCCACGCTCGAGCAGAGGGCATACCAGCTCAAGGTCAAGGTGAGACAGTCTGCTATACATGACGTGACGCGTGCCCGCTGTACCACAACGTGACGGGCGCGGCGCCGCGCGCTGCAGCTGCTGCACCAGCGCCCGCGCGCCATGCCCACGCTCGAGCAGAGGGCATACCAGCTCAAGGTCAAGGTGAGACAGTCTGCTATACATGACGTGACGCGTGCCCGCTGTACCACAACGTGACGGGCGCGGCGCCGCGCGCTGCAGCTGCTGCACCAGCGCCCGCGCGCCATGCCCACGCTCGAGCAGAGGGCATACCAGCTCAAGGTCAAGGTGAGACAGTCTGCTATACATGACGTGACGCGTGCCCGCTGTACCACAACGTGACGGGCGCGGCGCCGCGCGCTGCAGCTGCTGCACCAGCGCCCGCGCGCCATGCCCACGCTCGAGCAGAGGGCATACCAGCTCAAGGTCAAGGTGAGACAGTCTGCTATACATGACGTGACGCGTGCCCGCTGTACCACAACGTGACGGGCGCGGCGCCGCGCGCTGCAGCTGCTGCACCAGCGCCCGCGCGCCATGCCCACGCTCGAGCAGAGGGCATACCAGCTCAAGGTCAAGGTGAGACAGTCTGCTATACATGACGTGACGCGTGCCCGCTGTACCACAACGTGACGGGCGCGGCGCCGCGCGCTGCAGCTGCTGCACCAGCGCCCGCGCGCCATGCCCACGCTCGAGCAGAGGGCATACCAGCTCAAGGTCAAGGTGAGACAGTCTGCTATACATGACGTGACGCGTGCCCGCTGTACCACAACGTGACGGGCGCGGCGCCGCGCGCTGCAGCTGCTGCACCAGCGCTCGCGCGCCATGCCCACGCTCGAGCAGAGGGCATACCAGCTCAAGGTCAAGGTGAGACAGTCTGCTGTACATGACGTGACGCGTGCCCGCTGTACCACAACGTGACGGGCGCGGCGCCGCGCGCTGCAGCTGCTGCACCAGCGCCCGCGCGCCATGCCCACGCTCGAGCAGAGGGCATACCAGCTCAAGGTCAAGGTGAGACAGTCTGCTATACATGACGTGACGCGTGCCCGCTGTACCACAACGTGACGGGCGCGGCGCCGCGCGCTGCAGCTGCTGCACCAGCGCCCGCGCGCCATGCCCACGCTCGAGCAGAGGGCATACCAGCTCAAGGTCAAGGTGAGACAGTCTGCTATACATGACGTGACGCGTGCCCGCTGTACCACAACGTGACGGGCGCTGCGCCGCGCGCTGCAGCTGCTGCACCAGCGCCCGCGCGCCATGCCCACGCTCGAGCAGAGGGCATACCAGCTCAAGGTCAAGGTGAGACAGTCTGCTATACATGACGTGACGCGTGCCCGCTGTACCACAACGTGACGGGCGCGGCGCCGCGCGCTGCAGCTGCTGCACCAGCGCCCGCGCGCCATGCCCACGCTCGAGCAGAGGGCATACCAGCTCAAGGTCAAGGTGAGACAGTCTGCTATACATGACGTGACGCGTGCCCGCTGTACCACAACGTGACGGGCGCGGCGCCGCGCGCTGCAGCTGCTGCACCAGCGCCCGCGCGCCATGCCCACGCTCGAGCAGAGGGCATACCAGCTCAAGGTCAAGGTGAGACAGTCTGCTATACATGACGTGACGCGTGCCCGCTGTACCACAACGTGACGGGCGCGGCGCCGCGCGCTGCAGCTGCTGCACCAGCGCCCGCGCGCCATGCCCACGCTCGAGCAGAGGGCATACCAGCTCAAGGTCAAGGTGAGACAGTCTGCTATACATGACGTGACGCGTGCCCGCTGTACCACAACGTGACGGGTGCGTGGTGCGTGGCGGCGGGCGAGGAGCGCGCGGCGGCCGGCGGGGCGCGGCGCCGCGCGCTGCAGCTGCTGCACCAGCGCCCGCGCGCCATGCCCACGCTCGAGCAGAGGGCATACCAGCTCAAGGTCAAGGTGAGACAGTCTGCTATACATGACGTGACGCGTGCCCGCTGTACCACAACGTGACGGGCGCGGCGCCGCGCGCTGCAGCTGCTGCACCAGCGCCCGCGCGCCATGCCCACGCTCGAGCAGAGGGCATACCAGCTCAAGGTCAAGGTGAGACAGTCTGCTATACATGACGTGACGCGTGCCCGCTGTACCACAACGTGACGGGCGCGGCGCCGCGCGCTGCAGCTGCTGCACCAGCGCCCGCGCGCCATGCCCACGCTCGAGCAGAGGGCATACCAGCTCAAGGTCAAGGTGAGACAGTCTGCTATACATGACGTGACGCGTGCCCGCTGTACCACAACGTGACGGGCGCTCTCTAAACTCTACTATATTTTTCTATCGGTCTTCCAAGAATAATTTTTTGCTTTTGTTTTTTGGGTTGTTTTGTTACTTGACAAAACATGTTTAAATAACGTCTGCATCATTCGCAAAAACGCTATGCCCACGCTCGAGTAGCGGGCTTACCAGCTCAAGGTCAAGGTGAGCTAGTCTTAGCAATACATGGATTCTCTACCGCATTTTTCGACTGCACTCATGACCGAGCGGTGTAAGTCACCACGCCTATTACCACTGTGCGCGACGTGTCGCGGGCTTGATCCCCGCGTAGAACAAGTATTTATACGATCCACAGATGCTTGTTCTGAGTCTGGGTGTCTTTAATCATGTGAATTGAAAGTTTATAAAACGCCCTACGACACAAGGATTTAATTCCTTAGTGCGGGTGTCGTTTTTTCCTAAAGAAAACGATCAGTTTATCAAGAAAAATGTTTTTTTTTTGTGTTATTATGAATGCTCTTAAATTGCGACATTAGTCAAAAGTTATGCCAAAAGATTGACCCAAATAAAACAATTTCCTTTCATAAATCATCTTTACATAAATCACTACATTAAAACATTCGCTATTCCTAGGACATGCGTTCAAAATGGAAAGGCAGTCAAGAGTTACGGGAGAAGCTTGCAGCATCCGGCAATGAAGAGATGACGGAGGATAGGGAGCCGATCCTCGAGGGCTTCGCGCCAGACTACGACCTGAGACTGTTCCGTGAGGCGCAGGCTTTAGCGGCTATCAAGATAGAAGAGGAACTCGGGGATATACCCACTGATAAAGGAACTAGGTAGGTGCTTGGAGGAAAAGGAATTTGATACTGTATATGAAGTAGGTGGAAAATATAGTTTATATCCTTTCTAGATTTGAAGTCTTAGATCCTGGCGGGCCTGTTGGTCTTGTGGTTAGTGGCCCCTGACTGCTCAACAGCTTTATTTATGATGTAATTCGATATTTCTTTTTTTCCGACGTTTCGGCTGAGTTGCACCGATCGTGGCAACTAGTGGCGTCTCCATGAAGTGCAGGGTCTCCTTACTACCCTTACTTGATTGCCACAATTTTCACATTAGATCGTACTGTCATCTACCCTACACACTACACTACACTGATAACATCTTCGTTTCGGTCAGTGCAACTCGGCCGAAACGTCGGCAGAAAAGAAATATCGAATTACATTGTAAATGAGACCTGTTGGTTTGTCTAAAATATGGGTATTAAGTAGTGGTAATGCGACAACTTTAAAGAGTTTCTATTTACAAAGTTGCAGGTTTGAATTATTAGGACTCATTTAAAGTTACATACATTTTAAATTCCTTTAAGACACCGTAACCTGGATGCCAGAAATTGGAAACTATAAATTACCATCTCACTGAAACAAGCAAGTGTAGTTATAAATGCTCATTTATTTACTCTGTAGAAAAAATATAAGTTTTAAAACTCTCTACCTACCGCATTCTAAAAGACAAATATACCTATACAATTTACTAATAAGTAACGTATCGTTTGTCTAACAACATACCCATACTCTGTACTCCTAATCATAATAATAACAAACCTTTTTTCCTCCAGATACGTGGTGATGGGTAAATACATGATGGAGGTATGGTACCAGTCCCCATACCCGGGCGATGCGGCTCGTGTACCGCGGCTGTTCGTGTGCGAGTTCTGTCTCAACCATCACAAGAGTGCGACGGGGGCTCAAAGGCACAAGGTCAAGTGTGTGTGGAGACATCCACCTGGAGATGAGGTTAGTGGCAGTTTGAATTATGAGATAAATGTTGATAGTATAGAAATATTGAGGAAAGTTTTTTTTTATGATGACAAGTATAAATTATATTCTAACTGTGAAGTAATATAATAAAAAGGAAAAGATATTCTTCTTCTACAAAACCACAATGCGTTTATCTCTTATTACGAGAAATACTAATAAAAATTAGTGTGTTGTATTTTAAAAACAAGAATTTCATAAATATTAATCCTTAATAAATGTCTCTACTGCCAATGGCTTTAGCAACGCCATCTATTGACAACTTTTAAAAACTTGAAAGAAAACAATCAAAGAATTTCTTTTTTTATTTATATATTTTATTTATTTATGTATTATTGCTTTTAATATTTTTTTCATTAATAGCCAACTGGTACATTCTTCCAATATCTAACCTCACAACACATTCTAGGTGTACAGAAAAGACAACTTAAGCGTGTGGCAAGTGGACGGGCGCAAGCACAAGCAGTACTGCCAGCAGCTCTGCTTGCTCGCCAAGTTCTTCCTCGACCACAAGACATTGTACTACGATGTGGAGCCCTTCCTGTTCTATGTTATGACAAATGCTGATCACGAAGGATGTCATATTGTGGGGTATTTTAGTAAGGTAAGACTCATTTTATGTAATACATGTAAATTAAATTGGAAGTGGACGGTCGCAAGCACAAGCAGTACTGCCAGCAGCTCTGCTTGCTCGCCAAGTTCTTCCTCGACCACAAGACACTGTACTACGATGTGGAGCCCTTCCTGTTTTATGTTATGACCAATGCTGATCACGAAGGATGTCATATTGTGGGGTATTTCAGTAAGGTAAGTCTCATTTTATGTAATACATGTAAATGAAATTGGAATGGCTGTTAGTAATGTTGACATAAAGGTTTTGGGCTGCATGCATATGAATATAATAATAATGTCCGGACCGAATTCGGCCACGGCGGCTAGTGTTACTATAACACCCGCCAGCGAAGAGCATATTATAGTGCACAAGCGTGTGCTAATACAGGTGCACTCTCTGTTCCTTTACTCTCATAGCCCGATGAGACGGCAATCCGACACGACCGGAGAGAGATCAGGCGCAGGACCCACATTTTTACGTGCCTCCCGAAACACGGAAGCTGTGATATTTGTTTCTAAAACGCACACAATATTCGAAAACATCGTGGAGATCGAACTTGAGGCCTTTAACTTGGCATTCCTACGCTAGGCTATCACAGCTTTATAATGATAATGAATATAAAGATATACGGTACATACACCAAAGTATGTTTTATTACAATTTTTGTCTGTCTGTTCCCGCTAACTTGCTCTAGTCAATTTGGAAAATTGGCTAGAGATTTTGACGGGACTTTTATTGGCCGGTAGCTTTTGTAATGAGTAACTTAGGCTACTTATTTTAGAAAAAATCTTGTATTTCAGAAAATAAACTATTAACTTAAATTCAATACGGACGAAGTCGTGACAATTACGTATATTATCAATGTTTGATCGTCTTGAAGTCCGTATGTATTTCAGCCAAACCAAAAACTATGCACTAAAAGCAAACAAGGTTGTTTGTTTACTCTACCAAGTTGCGACTCATGACCTGGGTCATGTTTTACTACCCTTTAGAAATACTCAACGTTTTTTTTTAAGGAAACGAAGATTTTATTCCGAAAAAAAAAACTGTCCAAACAAATTTTGATCAGTTGCTTTTTTCTACGTGTTGAGTTGTGTTTAAATGATTTTCTAAGCACAAATACTTTTTATTCTTAAATTCTATACAATTTAATTTAATTTCTTTCTTTCGTGAACAGCAGAGCTACTATTATCAAACTTGCAACAATAAAACTAAACAAAATCGTTAAAATTTACATTTTTTTTCGTGTAAATACACTTTTTATTGCGAATCTACCATATTGTTGACGCGTGAGTTTTTAAACTACATGATACTGGAGAGATGCGAATGAAGCTGAGAGGTTCAAGTACCTAGTCAACATATTCCATTGAAAAACTTACCGTAACATTAACAAAAAAATCATTTAAATGAGGTCAAAAAAAAACAAAAAACAATTCAACTGCAATATGCAAAGTCTCGTGCTAATACAAGCA